>OY288261.1:44566649-45166649 GCA_958450325.1 Agrostemma githago
TTCGTATTCTTCATGTTAGCGTTATTTATTGATAATTTGTTAGTTAATTTCGTCTAGGTCTAAATTTCGATTAGGTTGATTAGTTTAGGCCAAGTTCGATTAGGTTGATTAGTTTATCCCAAATTCGCTTAGTTAGATTATTTTTGCCCATCGCTATTTTGACTAGGGTTTGATCAATTTGGTTGAATTGAGCTAGAATGACCTCTAGGGCCTTCCGTGAGGTTTTGTGTGACTTGGGAAGGACCAAAAGGTGTCGTAATAATGCCGGATTTTCCCGAAACCACTTCTATCCTGATCGGGGTTGTAAATAGGTGTTAGCGGCGCTTTCGGAATTTTGATATCTGTATCCGAAAATTTGACCCTTTTTTGACCTGTTTAAGCTGCTTCTATGTGACCTAAGCCATGAATTGTTGTGTTTTGTTCGGTTGAATTGGGATTACATTGATAAATTAGCTAGGGTTTTTGTAAATTGGGATTAAATTGTGATTAAATTCGGTGACTAATTTTTGTAAGGTCAATTAATAATTAATAAGACATTTGCAAATTAAAAATTGGGTTTACTAAATTTTTGTAAGGTCAATTCTAAATTAATAAGACATTTGGGTTTACTTTGACGTATTAGTTAGAGAAATGAAGTTTAAGTTAAATGGTGATTAAATATTCGTTTAGTAAGTTATAAATTAAAGTAGGGAAATTAAACTTTAATATGTTATATATATTTTTTGAACATAGAAAATGAAGAGAATTGAACGGAAATGGATGTACGAGGGAAGACTTGATAAGAAGAGATGTCCAACCGTCGAATTTTTGAGGGGTGTTGAGTCATTTGTCGAGGTCGCTAAAAAGTCGGTAGACTACGCATCGAGGGGGGAGGTTAGGTGTCCGTGTACTAAATGCAAGAACCTAAAATTTCTTGAGGTCCTTGTAGTGAAGGAACATGTCATCTATAGTGATTTTTCACCCGATTACTATTATTGGATTTGTCATGGTGAGTCATCTCAGTCTGAGGGAACCAAAAACCATCAAGATGAGGGGGGATTGAGAGGTATGATAGTTGATGTTGTGGAGTGCAACTTGTTTAACTCACCTAACCCACGAGACTCACCTAGCCCACGAGACTCACCCAACCCACAAGACTCACCTAACCCACAAGAGCCTAACCCACGAGCAAAGGCGTTTTTTGACATGTTGGAAGCTTCGGAGAAACCGTTATACGGAGGGTGCGATGTGACTTTGTTAGAAGTCGCGTCTATGGTAGTTAGCCTTAAATGTGAGTTCAACCTGCCCTTTGCTTGTGTCGATGGTATTGCTGCCTTGCTCGAGAGAGTTATTCCAAAAGACAATATCGTGACCCGATCATTCTACACAACCAAAAAGGTTGTGAAGGGACTTCAACTCCCGCATCAAAAGATTGACGCTTGTCCAGATGGATGCATGCTATTTTGGAAGGACGATGCGATGCTTGATGAATGTAGGAGATGTGGTAAGGGTAGGTATAAGATGGTCGAGGGGGATATTGTTTTGAGATGTAGAAAAGGGAAAAGTAGTGTCAGGGGTAAGAAACCAATCCCAATAAGTCAGCTTACGTACTTCCCTATTGCACCTAGGCTTCAGAAATTGTACGCCACAAAAACCATAGCTGAGCAAATGAGGTGGCACAAGGAGGACATTAGGGTACTAGGGAAGATGTGTCATCCGAGTGATGGTGAGGAGTGGAAGCGTTTTGATAGACTACATCCCCACTTTGCGTTAGAACCCCGAAATGTAAGGCTTGGGTTGTGCACTGATGGATTTGCACCGTTCGGCCAATTTGGTAAATCGTACTCTTGCTGGCCAGTGATGATCACACCTTACAACCTACCTCCTTGGTTGTGTTTGAAGCAGTCTTTCATCTTCCTATCTCTTATTGTGCCCGGACCAAAAAACCCGAAAAATCATTTGGATGATTACTTGCAACCTGTTATTGAGGAACTGAAACAACTGTGGGAGGTAGGGGTGGAAACTTATGATGTCTCTCTGAGACAAAACTTTCAGTTGAAAGCAGCTTTGTTGTGGACTATAAATGACTTTCCCGCGTACGCTATGCTCTCGGGGTGGTCTACTGCGGGTCAGAAAGCATGTCCGTGTTGTATGGGTGAGAGCAAAGCTTTTTATCTTCCAAATTCTAGTAAAATAAGTTGGTTTGACTGTCATCGGCAGTTCCTACCAGAAGGTCACCCATATAGAAAGAATAAGAAGGCGTTCAAGAAGGGTGAGGAGGTGCTTGACGACGCACTTGATCGACTCCCAGGAGATGAAATATGGGAGTTGATTTCTGATTACCCGTCTACTGTCGACGGAACCGAGCAGGAGTTCAAAGACCTCAAGAAGTTGAAAAATGGTTGGTTTAAACGTAGCATATTCTTCGAACTACCATATTGGAGGACCTTGTTAATTCGTCACAATTTAGATGTGATGCACATAGAGAAAAACTTCTTCGAGCAGTTGATTCACACGGTGATGGATGTGGAGGGGAAGAGTTGTGACACTACAGGCTCCCGGCGAGATGTCAAGAATTTCTGTCACCGTCCTCAACTGCACATAAAACAGGATGGGTCGAAACCGAGAGCCTTGTTCACACTTGACAAGGCTCAGAGAAAGGCGTTGTTGGAGTGGGTAGAGAAGTTGAAGTTCCCTGATGGGTACGCCTCCGACTTCAAACGCTGTGTTGATCTTAAGAACCTGAAGCTTCAAGGGTTAAAGAGTCACGACTGTCACGTTTTCATGGAGAGGTTGCTTCCGGTATCACTAAAGCACCTTCTGCCACCGACGGTGTGGAATTCCATAACTGAGATGTCTCAGTTCTTCCGAGATTTGTGTTCCTCTACAGTATCAATTGAGGACATGTCTCGGCTTGAGGATCAAATTCCGCAGATACTATGCAAACTTGAGATGATCTTTCCACCGTCGTTCTTTAATTCCATGGAGCATCTACCTGTCCACTTGCCCTACAAGGCTAAGGTCGGAGGACCTGTCCAGTATAGATGGATGTACCCATTTGAAAGGTACGTAACTTTTAGTAACTTCATTTAAAAAAAAATAAGCTTAACTAATTTGTATTGATTGAAATATATAACTTGTTTATTTAGGTTCCTGAATCATTTGAAGAAGAAAAGTGGTAACAAGGCTAGGGTAGAAGGTTCTATTTGTAATGCATATTTGACAGAAGAGATTGCAAACTTCTGCTCCCTCTACTTCGATAAAGATGTGCAAACAAAAACCAAGAACCTGAACCTAGGACATTCGGTGTCCATTGACCCCACTATACCCGAGTTTTTTCAAAACAAGGACGATGAAGGAACTTCATCCGTTGAGGGTTCTAGGACACTAGATGAGAAAGAGTACAACCGAGCGCACCTTTACCTACTCTCGAATTGTGAGATCTTAGAGCCTTATGAGAAACAATTTGTAACTGAATATGTCGCTGCGAATCCTGCCGTGAACCCTGATGACGTTTGGAGTAAGCACGACGAACATTTCCCGAAGTGGCTCAAGGATCACGTAGTTGCCTTAGACATACGTTATGATTTGGTTAGAAGTTTGGCATTTGGTCCAGTGCGAGTGGTTAAAACCTGGAACCGGTACTCGGTGAATGGGTACAATTTTCACACATTCAACTACGGGAAGAACAAGGCTAGATGCAATTTTGGTGTGAGTGTGTCATCTCTTGATGGTGATGAGTACTATGGTATTTTGGAGGAAATTTTTGAGTTGTGTTATGCTGGCAAAGAACGAGGGTATAGAGCTGTGGTATTCAAGTGTGAGTGGAAAGACAGCTCCGTGAACGGGACCCGAGTGCATGAACGTTACAAGATTGTGGAAGTTAATCACACAAGGAAATATCCTACGTACGATCCGTTCATACTCGCGCATCAGGCGAAGCAAGTCTATTTTGCTCCTTCTCCTTACACGAAAAATGACAGAAATCAAAGTCAATGGTGGGCAGTCTTTACGACTAAACCACGGGGACAAATAGACAGTTCTCTGTTCCAGGAAGATGTTGCTTCAACTAGTACACGCTTATCTTCTATTGAAGAGAACATATTCTCCGTACAAGATCAGAATGAAGGGGCAGAGGAAGATTTTGAGGATGACGATGATGATGGACAAGGAGAGTACATGGTCAGGGATGTTCCGAAGATCCTTGAGGAGGATGACAAACACGATGAAGAGAATTCAGAGGACGATCAAGTGGAGGGCGAGGAGACCGAGGAGGAGGATCAGACTGAGGAGGATGAGGCTGAAGAAAATAACGACAGTGACGGTGACTACTAGAGTTGTATGTTTACATGTTTACATGGTTAAGTTATTTTGATGTTTACTATAGTAGGCTATTTTACTTGAATAAAGTTAGAATGTAATTGTTGTTTACATGGCTAATTGTTATTAACATTGTTTAATTTTTTGGCAGGTTAAGATAATGGCAGGCGGTAGATCGACTAGGAGACGTGGTGGGGGTAGTAGGTCTGCTCACACGTCCACCACCAAGCAGGAGGATGAGGAGATGGTCCCCGAAACGGGACCGGAGCAGACCGCTGAGCATGAGGAGGAGGAGCAGCAAAAGGGGCAAGAGGAGGAACTGGAGAAGGACGAGGAGGGGCGGTATGTTCTCAAACCAACAGGCACATGGTAATATCCTCTAACATGTTGATTATTCTTTTGTAAATATTCATTTTTGTACTACATTTTGTATGATTGACTACATATATGGTCTTCTCGACTCGGTGCAGGTTTCCGCACAAACAGGTCGTCAAAGGCTGTACCAACAACTTCATGGTCGACAAAGGGCAAGGGTATGCATGTTGGTCTCAGGTACCGGCTGAGATACGAGAGTGGTGGTTCAACCAATTCAAGGTACGTGGATTGTTTTTGCTACCGAGTGTTTATTTTATAATCTGGACTTTGTAAATATTTTTCATACTAATTATTAATCTGTCTTGACTGTATAGTTCAAGTTCAGTTGGGGCTCAGAGTTTTATGGAAGGGTCTGGGAACGTTACAATAAAACGTGCACACGACGTTTCGCAGATGTGATGAATAAACGACGTACGCGGGGTACTCCGTTGAAGGACCTTAAAGGTGTTAGTTATTTTTTTTTGGGTAATCAATTTTAACAAATAAACAATCTAACTTCAATCTTTCACTGTATTAAATAATATATTGGGTCGTCATATTTTAGGGGAGGCGTTGGAGAGATGGATTGCCTACCACGATAAGAAAGACTTTAAGGTGAGGTCTGAAATTGGCCGAAGGAACAAGTTGGCGAACTGTGACCATGAGGG
The DNA here is from genome assembly GCA_958450325.1 of Agrostemma githago. NCBI lineage: Eukaryota > Viridiplantae > Streptophyta > Magnoliopsida > Caryophyllales > Caryophyllaceae > Agrostemma > Agrostemma githago. The sequence continues at coordinate 44,571,971 of OY288261.1, forward strand.
CCACGCAAACCCGACACATCATCGGGGTTCTCAGTCTTCTTTCACTCGTGTCAAGAGAGTATGATTTCTACTAATTAATACCGTTCTTCCTTGAATAATCGTAAACTAAGTTTGCATAATTTATATTCGCCTAACGTTCGTACTCATTTAATAGCTGCGTGCTGAGATCGGGAGGGAGCCAACCGCGGCGGAGATATTCTACGACATGCATGGGCAGACCGATGAAGAAGGGACTACCTTCAAGTCGAAAAAGGATAAGGCGACCTGGGTGAGTACTAAATCGACTGTAGGTGGTGGATAACTATCTTCAATAATTTCATCTTATAATAACTTAAATTGAAATCGTTCTTCTGTACGCAGGACGCCTACCAAGAAGAGCTGGCGAGACTCGAGGCTGACCCTGATGTTGAGGAAGTCGACCTAAATGCTACTTGGTTCAAGGTCGTCAAGGGTTACAAAAAAGGAAGTGTGTACGGTGTAGGAAATGCACACGGTATGTACTTCACACCTCCCACATCGCGTCTGAGCACCTCCACACAAATGGAGTACACGCCGGTAGGATCTCAGCAGCCTGACCCGGAGAAGGAGGCCATGAAGGAACAGCTGACGGAGCAGCAGTAGCAACTGAAGGACCAGGCAGAACATATCAAGAAAATTGAGGAACAGATGGCGATGTTTCAGGCCGTGCTTCAGAAATGCAACCAAGGTCGTCCCCCATCCCCTCCAGATGACAAAGACCCCTTTAGCGGGGGTGGCGGTAACTCTGGTGCTGCAGCTAGCTTCACAGTTAGTTGATTGTTTTTTGTTGTTGTTGTTTTAACTGTATATACGGATTATGTATCTTCGAACTAGTTTACAATTGTGTACCTTCAAACCGTATGTTCAATCTTTTTATATTTATGTTTTTTTAGCATAAATGAGTCGAGAGATGAACTCTTTTGGTTGACTGAGAGTGACTGTGGTTGCGGTATTGTGGATAGTCGACACTTGTGGTTGGTTGTGGTTTATTTTGCAGGTTTTGGCTAAACATTGAACGCATGTTTACGGTCATGCAGCAGCGTAAATAGCGTCCAATAACGGACGCCAGGGGAAGCTGAAATGGCGTCCGACTGTAGACGCAAAATGTCCCTGGGTGGCGTCCACAGTCGGTCGCCAACTCAAGGAACATGGCGTCCGACTGTGGACGCCACCTAGGACACCTGGCGTCCACAGTCGGACGCCATTCATGGCGTCTATTGTCGGTCGTCAATTCCCGTGGCGTCCGATAGTGGACGCCCGGTTTGAAAATGGGCGACTGGTCGTGGCTTCCGCTTTCTGGCGTCTGTTTGTGGACGCCTGGATCCTTATAGCGTCCACTGACGGACGCCACTGGGTGGACGCCTGGGGCATCTTTTCTTGTAGTGAAGATTGCTTTTGGACTTCACATAGTCCACAACAATTACTCCATTTTTCAGGAATTGTTTAACAACACCATGCCTGATTCAAATATGTCTTTTCTTGCCATTGTAGACATTATTCTTAGCAACACCAATTGCTGCTTGTGAATCACAGTGTAAGGAGACTGGTGATATCTGTCCCCCCCCACAACGGCATGTCTGCTAGAAAGTTTCTCAGCCAATCTGCCTCTTGTCCTGCCAACTTAAGAGCAATGAACTTAGATTCCATAGTGGAGGTTGCTATACAAGTCTGCTTTGAAGACTTCCACGAGATAGCACCTCCACCTATGGTAAACACATAACCACTAGTTGAATTGATTTCTGGATTACTGTTGATCCAGTTAGCATCAATGTAACCTTCTAACACAGCAGGGTACATACCATAATCCAGGCATAGATCGCAAGTACCTTTCAGATATCGTAGTAAACGACTCAAAGCAGTCCAATGTTCACTATTAGGGTTATGAGTATATCTACTGAGTCTACTCACAGCATAAGCAATATCAGGCCGAGTGCAGTTCATGAGAAACATCACACTTCCTATGATTTTAGCATATTCTTCTTGAGAGACACTTTCGCCCAAGTTTTTACACAGGTGAACACTGAGATCATAGGGAGTTCTAGCAGGCTCAATATCAAAGTGGTCAAACTTTCTCAACACCTTTTCCACATAATGAGACTGACTTAGGGCGATTCCATTAGAGTTTTGGATAATCTTAACTCCATGGATAACGTCAACTTTCCCTAAATCTTTCATCTCAAACTGTGATGACAAGAACTATTTGGTTTTATTTACGATAAATAAATTCTTACCAATTATTAACATGTCATCAACATACAGGCAAATAATCACACAATCGGATCCAAACATCTTTGAATACACACATGAATCAGAAATATTGGTAATGTAGCCATCTTTAATCAAGGTGTTGTGAATTACCACTGTTTGGGTGCTTGTTTCAGACCGTATAGTGATTTTCTTAGTTTACACACTTTACTCTCTTGACCTTTAACCACAAACCCCTCGGGTTGTGACATGTAGATCTCTTCCTTTAAGTCTCCATTCAAAAAAGCTGTTTTTACATCCATCTGATGTATCACAAGATTATGAATAGCAGCTAAAGCGATTAGAGTTCTAATGGTGGAAATTTTGGTCACAGGTGAGTAAATATCAAAGTAATCAATATCTTTCTTTTGTGTAAACCCTCTTACAACAAGTCTAGCCTTGAACCTTTCTATTATACCATCGGGTCTAAGTTTCTTTTTAAATAACCATTTACTGGAGATCGGTTTACACCCTTTTGGTAAATCAGTTAACTCCCATGTCTGATTTGAAACAATAGAGTCTAGTTCACTTTTAATAGCATCTTTCCCAAAGTTAGCATCAATAGACCTCATAGCCTCATCATACGTTTTTGGATCTTCTTCTATTAAAAAGGTAGAAACAAACTCATCACTAGTACAGAAATCACATGCATTTTCAGTTAAGAAAGTTGTAATAAAATCATTGCCAAAATCTTTCTCAATTCTAAGCCTTTTACTCCTTCTAGGTTCAACATCATGATCAACAGAGGTACTACTCCTAGCATGCATAGAACTATCAACAGGATTAACAGACAATTCAGGCAATGGTGCAACATCTTTCTTTAATGGGAAAATATGCTAAAAAAATTCAGTGTCTCTAGCTTCAGAAATAGACGATCACTTAAAGACATAAATCTATATGCAACACTATTTTAAGCATATCCAATGAAAACACAATCATAGGTTTTAGGTCATATAGTGGGCCTCCTAAAACTAGGTAAACCTACTTTAGCTAAACACCCCCACACTCTCAGGAAACTAAGGTTTGGAGCATAACCCTTCCACAACTCGTAGGGTGTCTTGTCTAGTTTCTTATGAGGAACCCTATTAAGAATATGACAAGCAGACAGAACCACTTCCCCCACATGTCATCGGAAAGGCCAAAACTTAAAAGCATGACATTCATCATTTCCCTTAAAGTGTTGTTTTTACGTTCAACTACTCCATTTGATTGGGGTGTGTAAGGTGGACTTTTCTCATGAATTAGACCATATTTCTCACAAAAGTCTATTAAATAATTAGAGCCATATTCACCACCCCTATCGGACCTTAATCTTCTTATCAAGTTGATTTTCTACCTCGTTTTTAAACTTTACAAATATATCCTCAGCTTCACTTTTGTGTAAGTAAATACACTTTAGTGTACCTAGAACAATCATCTATAAAAGTGACATAGTAATGTTTGCCTCCTTTACTCATAGTGCTTTTAAAATCTGCTAGGTCGGTGTGAATTAACTCTAGAAGGTCTGTATATCTAGTTTTAACATGTTTATTTGGCTTCTTAGCAAATTTAGCCTCACACAACTAGAACATTTTGTAAACACTTCAGAAGATAATGACGGGATAAGCGACATTGATTTGAGTTTTTTAATAGACTCAACATTCACATGACCTAGTCTACCATGCCACACATCAATAGACTCAGCAATATAAACAGAAGAAGAAGCTTTATTATTAATGGTAGAAACATCAATGTTCAAAACAAACACACCCCCACTAAGATAACCCTTGCCCACGAAGTCTCCATTGCGAGACATTACAACCTTGCCTGCCTCAAAAACAAGTTTCACACCAACTTTGTTAAGTAAGGCACCGGACACTAGGTTTCTACGCAACGAAGGAACATACAAAACATTACTAAGGGCAAGAGTCTTCCCTGAGGTAAGTTTAAGAAACACCTTGCCTTTTCCTGTGATAACAGCGGAGGAAGAGTTACCCATGTAGACGCATTCACCATCATCTACAGCTTCAAACTCGGCGAACAGCTCCTTGTTAGCACAGAGATGTCTTGAAGCTCCAGTATCCAGAATCCAGTCACTAGCATTTTCCACCAGATTTGCCTCAACCACGACAGCTGCAATGATGTCATCTATTTCAGCAAGATTAGCTTGGCCAGCATGATCACCTTTTTTCTGGTGGCATTGGGAAGTTTTGTGACCTGGTTGACCACACACATAAGACACCAGATTAGTATCTGGTTTCTGAATTTTTGGAACGGTTTTGGTGTATTTCCCTTGACTTTGTTTGTTTTTGTTCCCCTGATCCTTGCCTTCACCACCATTAATGTTTCCTTTGTTCCCCTTATTTCCCTTATTTCCCTTATTTCCCTTCTTGTTCTCTCCCTTAGAAGACCCACCGGTTTGAACGAGATTAGCTTTGACGGGATTGAGGGACAAACTAAGAGATTTATCTTTTAGAAGATTGGCCTCCTCGGTTCTCATATGGATAACTAGCTCTCGGAGTGACAAATCTTTCTTTTTGTGTTTCAACTGATTTCTATAATCGCTCCAAGAACGGGGAAATTTTTCCAACAAAACATTAGCAAGGAAAACTTCATCTAACTTCATCCCTTCATTAACAACATCACTACACTAATTTTTGTAGACATGGACTTGATCCATAATTGGTTTATCGTCAACCATTTGAAAATTTAGCCATTGACCCACCACATATTTCTTTTTTTCCAGCATCGTCAGCCCCATATTTTTTCTCCAATGACTCACAAATAAATTTAGTTGACTTATGTACCAATAAGTAAAAAAGAGTATTAGTCATATGATTGAGTATATGACACCTAGCCGTTTTATTATCCTTCTCATATTTCTTGACTAATTCCTCATTTTTATTTATGAAAGAAATAAGAGGTGGAGTGACCTCAGTAGTATTGTTAATTGACTTGGGGATCGGAGGGTCGTTAAACAAAACATGATCGACCTCTAATTGCTCAAAGAACATCAATAATTTTTGTGACCATCGTCTGTAATTGTTGCCATCAAGAGGCTCCAATTTTGACATGTCAGGAATAGTTTTCGACAAAATCGACATTGTTGCGGGAAAAATCAATAGTTTTCAAATTGTTAAAATTAGGTGTGCGTAAAATGAAGAAAAACAGAGCATAAACAAAACCGACGCGACAAAGTAAAACCGTAGGCAACAAAAATCCGAGACAGGCAACAAAAAACCGTGATGGGCAGCAGGTAACCGGGCAGCAATAACCGAACAAGGGACAGAACAATGGACCGAATATGGATCAGACAGGCAGCAGACCGAGAGGAAGGTAAGTAGCGGACAGGGACCGAAAGTACTGTAGCAGCAGAGAACCTTAGGGACAGGACAGTAGCGATTCGAAGTTGCTGTGTTTTGGTACCCGCCACTGATTTGAAAACTATTGCGCCTCGACCGAGGTGGTTATCGACTAGTGCCGGTAGTTTCCCAAGGTTAACACAGCAACTACCTAACTCGACCACTCGAGGTAGGGAGCTTTGTAATGACACAAACTCAACCCAGAAAATAGAGAAAAGATGAGGAGAGAAGGGATTTGTTATGAATTGTTGCTGTTGCTGTATGATTTTGTGTGTGTTCAGAAGCTGGAAAAAGTGCACTATATATACACAGATTAGTGCACAAGAGGGAGCCGAAAATGATATTAAGAGGGGTCTTAATTCTGGTCATCAATGGCAATAAACAGAATTGAAGAAGATGGATATTATAACAGTCATATTTGACTGTCAGGGGAGATGAATCGGGACAAGCTGCGAAACTGTTGTATCTGGACGATCTAACACGCAAAAAGGCCCAAACCTATAAAAGTCGGGCACAGCTCGTTAAAGGCCCAATCCACTACCCTCCACAAAATATCCTCCTAACACACACTTGAGAATTAGGGAGGAAGAAGACTATAAAAACAAGTAAATACTTCCTCCCACTACCGATGAGGAAGAGGCAAAAGACCAAATTGGCTTTTCAAGCCTTTAATACCAACAATAAAAACTTAGATTCTCCCAACAAATTGCTAATTTGTAGACATACCGTTGCATTCATGTTGTTAAATGCTTGTGAAATGGTGACTCAAACAAAAAATTGTAGAAAAAAAATTGAAATTTATGTACTCCACATATAAACACAAATACCTGTATGATGACGGTTGCATAGTTATGTATTCCGTATTTGATTGAAGCAAAAGATTCAGATACATACATTAATTCTTATTGTATAAGAACGAATCTCGTAGAGTCATAGAGTTGTAAAGTGGAGTTAGATGGTTGAGAAAGATAATGGGATCATGATTTTCATTTCGAAACCGTGTTTACTTGTTCAAAATCGTATTGAATTTCACTTTCGTTGAAGATTATGTGTAAAATTTACAAAGTTGAATTTTTGTTTAGTTAAAATTTTATCTTAATTGAAAAAATATAAAAAAAATTATGTAACTATCTTCGGCAAAAAAATTACTTAAAAAAAACGAGCAATATAGGAATCGAACCCACAAGTTAACATTAAATATCTTAACAATTACACCAATATTCTACTTTTGCTAATTTTGTATAATCAATGTATAAATTTTGAGGTCCTTCACCTACTTGGGTCCCGGTTTCTAAAACTGAATAGATCACCCTATGGGCCGACCTTGTACCCTCATGTCTTTAGTTTTTCTTACTTAAAGGTGACGCTAGTGATGGCAACGGACCGGATCCGCATGGATCCAGATCTAGATCCGCATCCCCAGTAGCGGATCCGGATCCGGTCCAGATCCGACGGATCCCAAAAGTGAAGATCCAGATCCAGATCCGCGGATCCAATTTCTTACTTAGATTCTACAATTTTTTTGATTAACAAGTATTTCACACCATATTAATTTTTCATAATCTTACAAATAAAATCGAATCGAAAGATTCATAATTAAAGATAAAAAACTAAAACAAAAATAGTTTTAGAAATAACAAAAGAAATACAAATTAAAGTGACAAGTATGTATGTATGTATGTATGTATGTATGTATTTATGTATGTATGTATGTACGAGGATGATCAACGAATGAGAAAGAATGAGGAACGAGCGGCAAATAATAATAAAATTATCAGATTGAAAACTATTATTGAAATCCCCTTCATGTGTATGTATATGATTTACAGTACACTCAACTATGATGAACTTAATCAACATTAACTTTGATTATATTTGCTAGCTACCAGCTCTGATTCATTCATTCCGCCATTGATGAAGTCACAAGTCATACACAATTTTTTTTATTATTTTTTTTTAATAAGACGGATTCGCGGATCGGATCCAGATTTACTTATTAAGATCCAAATCCAAATCCGTTTAAAGGTAGCGGATCCGGATCCGGATCCATATCCAACGGATCTCAAAATTTAGGATCATATCCGATCCGTGCGGACCGGATCTGGATCGGATCCCGGATACGTTGCCATCTCTAAGTGACGCCCTATCGTCATCCATATCAAAGATACCCCAAATTTACACCATTCTTAACTTTGGCGTTAATTAATACATGAAACAACACATAAAATAAAGGAAAATGAGTTAAAGTACCAATATAATATTTTTGAGCTTAGGACGACGATTTCTCAAAAGAGTTTAATTAACGAGTACTTTTTACGTATGTGATTCCTTAAATCATCACTACGTATACGTACGCCAGCAAGTCACCATACTCACCAAGACGACTATACCTATTACACTCGATCGTATGTCCAGTAATTATCAACTAAGTGTTTGATTAACTCCAAAAAATAAAGTGTAATTATTCAGCAACCATTGCCATTTAAAACTTTTCAAGACTGTCATCATGCGATAATTTTTGTGTCAGACTTGAAGTTATTTAGGGTATCAGCCATAGACATTTGTTTAGGTTGTTCGTAAGAATGAAAGAACGTTGTGTGTGTTTGTGTTGTTGTGGAATGTTGTTCGTTCGTCGGCGTTTGGAAAAACGAACTCGTTCTTTCTCTGACAAGTGGGACACTTAACATGTTCCTTCATTGTTTGCACACTATTTCTTTGCTGCACACTCTGGCCTTGTTTGGTAAACAGCGGATTGATATTGGCAGAAGCAGATTTAAAAAGCAGATTTGACTAGCAGATTTAATTGACAGAATTGTTTTAGTAGTGTTTGGTAATTAGCTGTTATAAATTAGCGGATTGATTAATTGATTTTTAAAATGACAAAAAAAGGACATAAGCAAAATTTTGATTAAAATATGCCAAACATACATCACAACAACCATTTTAAAATAATTAATATCGTCGATTTCTTCTACTAGACATTAAAGCTGAACTAATATTATCACGGAGAGTTGATACGTCTTGATTTCGTGAAGTCTCAACCGGAGCTTGCGAGTCATGATTAGGCACATCTTGCAATATATCTGGAGGTATAAAATCCGGGTATTGGTCGATGATTCTAAACGCTGGATCTCCGATTGTATTTCTTCGAATATAATTATGTAATGCAAAAGCACCACATATAATCCTATTTTGGTCTTGAATGAAAGTCAGTACGTAGCACTTTTTTTTTTGGATGTGCCGTAGAACTTTTTCAATTAATCTGTCAAACTCTTATATGCTGTAAATTCACAAAAAGAATTAGAATTTGACGGCATATTTCCTCATATTCAATCATAGAACTAATTCAATTGACGTACAACCAAATAAATTGGATGTCGTCAAGGAAGACGTAATACCATAGAATCGTATGAAATACAGAAAATTAAAGCAATTGAAAAATAAACCGAACATAAATTAATTTGTGCAAAAAAAAATCAAGAAAGACGTACCTTATGAGATGAATTATGAAAGTGAATCAAGAGAATGATGAATGTATGGTTTGATTGACAAAGGGGTAAGGAGGTAAAAAAATAGAAAAGTGTAATCTGCTGAGTGAATATGCTGCTACTAGCAGCATATTGTAAATTGGCGGATTGGACTCGAACATGCCATTTCAGTCTACCATTTACCAAACACTTATATTGGCAGATTTTATGGTCAAACATGCCAATCTATCCCAATATGCTCTTTTTTGGCGGATCCGCCGATAACCAAACACCCCCTCTATTTGTAATAGTTTGCACAATAATACACTATTCATAATATTATACTCGAGTAAAGTCTTGCTTGTGATGGAAATATCCGTCGTATTGATATAACGGATCAAATAATGACCGTTTAGATAAATAAGTACAAAGCATAAGTACCACCCATGTGCTTTGCTTTTTTCTTTTTCATTGTAAATGAATATTATTTGACTCGTGACATTAAAATGACGGATATGACCGTCGCAAATAAGAATTTGTGATTGTACTCCATCTTATTTATCCATTACTCATTACAGTATTTGTATTATTTGTGTTTATTAACTTTATAATATTATTCATTTTATACTATTTTGTACATTTTATTTCATTTACATTTTATGGATTTTTTATTTAATACGAGTAGTTTATAATTTAAAGTCTCGAATTTATTTACTCCTATACGAACTATGTTCAAACCAGTAGGAGAAATTAAGTCTTATCAAAATAATTACATAAATACATTAATACTAATCCATCGAATAAGACATTAAAATAAAATATAACTTAATTAAACATTACTAATTAATAGAACTCTTCTATATATTAAAACAGAAATCATGTGGCAAAAATTAAGAACACCTCCTTCCTCCATTTTGAAATAAGTCTCAATTTTTGCTCAATTGAATTAATCAAGTTTACACTTCAATTAGTCTTCAATGGTTTTCAATTAGTCTTCAATTACTTCAGTAATTACTCCCTTAATTCCACCTACCCCTTTAATTAATATTCCAATCTTTCCTTTTCCACCTACCCACTCCAATTTTCCCCCTTTCCAACTACCGTCTCTAATTAATAATCCAACATCTTCCTTTTTCCAATTTTTCAACCACATCAATTCATACTATAAATTAGATTCTAATGGACATTGCAATCTGAATTCATATCATAAAATCTGAAATTTGTTTTTCTATTTTAATTTGCATATTTAGATACATACTCCGTATGAGTTTAGTTTTTCTGATTTATTAATATAATTGTCAATTGATATTTCAAAAATATGATTTTGATTTTTAAATTGATTGGTGAATTTTCAGGCGGAAGGAAGCCAAAATAAGGGAAATTGAAAGATTGAATCATCCTGGTAATTTTTCGATTTTTGATTTAACTGATTTCATGTACCAATTAGTTTTATTTATAAATTCAATCGAAATCAATTTTTGAGATTCAGTAACAAAAAAACTAATTCAGTGAATTTTTTAATGTATAATAATCGACAGTGATGTTAATTTTTTATGAAGGGTATTTTTTTTCTAGGTGATGACGAACGAAGATGATACAGTGAATTTCGTAGAGGTATTTTAGGAATTAAAGTCCATTCATTTTCTTATAACTATTTGAAAACTTATTTAATTATTTTTGGGCGATATATTTTTGTGAAAATTTATTTATTTTATGAAAGTTTATTTGTATACTAAAATGTATAGGGCGATGAATTTATTCTAAATATTTTTATTTAATCATATATAAAAAAATAACTGTAGACACCCACATTTGGCCGCTAGGTGTCTATAGCAGTTTCCAAAAAATACCCAATGATGATCGGATGCAAACGTGTTTCTACGCACTCGGATATGGGCTCGAAATCATTAGTTTTCGGCTTGGGCTTTTTACGGAGTACAAATCTCACAAAACTAACCTCAAATTCAGGCCCAGCAGGTCATTTCCAATCAAATAAGACTAATTTGGGTCAAAACTGACACCGGAAATAAAACCAACTTTTAGCGATTGGGTCAAACCCCGGTCAAAGCCGTTTCCGAGACACAAAAAACAGCCGTGCAAACATCAAAAGTCCAACCCAAATACAAAGCCCACAAAATGCCTAACCCGAGGTCCAAAAAACTGGACCCGTGCGCTTCAGCTGACCCACTCGATCAAGTGGACCCTCAAACAGGCCCGACTGCGTTGCTTTGGGCCACTCGACCGAGTCAGTAGGTTACTCGGTCGAGTAACCCTAGACGGGGTATGTTAGCTTTGCCTATATATACACCCTTTTGTGCATGCAATTGAACACTTTACACACATCTCATGCAACCCTAATCAACCCTAATCTCACACTTTCAAAAACCCTAACCCTAGCATCTAGGAATCCAAACCCTAAACCACCATAACTTAACTTACATTAACCTCGATTCTCCCGTGCTAAAGCCACAACTAACAAGATCTATCCGAGACTAAGAAACATGTAGGTTGAGGGTGCAAAATCCCGTTCTTCTCCTTGTCCGTCCGTCGCGTCATTGTCCTTTTTTTTTTTTTTTTTTTTTTTTTTTTTTTTTTTTTCGTTTTTATTTATTTTGTTATCGCGTCTCTAATATCGATAGTAATATTAGTATAAAACATTAAAATACTTGTGAATTTGTGTCGAGTGCGAATGATGATGGGATAAGGAAATCCGAATATACAAGGGTGTTTCACCCGATGTTGCCGGTCGCTTATCCCGACACCCCTAGCGCTTGATTATTGAAGCAAGTCAACGTAAATAACAGCTTTTTATTTCGTTTGCATTGTCGTCATTCATCGCATATTTCATCGATTTCAAACTATTTTCGAATCAAACACCTTTTTTTTAATTAATTAAGGTCGAAACCCGTTGACGCGGATCCGACATCACACAATCTGTAAGGATTTATTACGATGTCGGGAAGCCGAGGGAATCAAATCGAGTCCGTTTTAATTAAAGTAATCGCAAAGCGTCGATCTATTAGATTCGGTACCAACTCAATAGTTGGATGTCGAATCTAAACGATTTAGTCAATTAATTTAACTAATACGATCTTCGTTGATGCTAAAATAGTTGTCATCTAATTCGTTAGAATTAATTGCGACACTATAAACGCGGAGAAAATCTATATCATTTTAGTTAATTTAAACGACTTATAACATCTTTTTCTTTCAAGTTTCACTCTAATATTCGATATCCATTCAATAATTATCGAATATCGGATATGACGAGTATCCAAGTCCGAATCGAGCATAAATCTTACAATATTTATGCCCGATTCAACAAACTCATCGAATTATCAAAATCAAAAAACAATTTCGAAATCGATAACAAATTGCAAAGCGAACCCTAGTTCGTACAGAAGGACTTGATCGAGTGCCTAGTCCACTCGGTCGAGTGGCACCCCTAAAACGAGACAGAAGGCTACTTTGACAACCAATCGGTCGAGTCTCGCTATGACTCGATCGAGTGGCCCTGCACTCGGTCGAGTTCCCTCATAACTCGGTCGAGTGACGTCACGAAATCCGGGGCAGAAGCTTTTCAGAGGTCCACTCGGTCGAGTCCCTCAATGACTCGGTCGAGTGGCTCCTTTATCACGTCAAACCGTGAGTCCTATAATGCCATTCGAGTCTCGTTAATACTTTTTTTATGACTTAGGTCAACACGTGTCAAATCTATCACGTGAAATATTACTTTTCAAAACCATGCATCATCTTATTTACGTCATTCCATATTATTCTATATTATTCGCAAACCGTTATTATCGTTATACCGTTACTAACAAGTTTGTTATTTTTCTTGTTGATTTATTTTCATTGTGTATTTTATTGTACTAAAATAAACCTCGCATGCTAAATATAACTTCGACGTTAGAATTAGATGCATTAAATCGACATAGCAACCCATTCAATTTTTCGCATGTTTAGGTAAAACAATGTTTGCATATCATTCATCGTATTACTAACGCACATATTTCAAAATCAAACGATATCTTAGTAGAGGCCGCTAATGTGCGGGCGGGGTTGGGTGTTCTTTGTGAACTTCCCAACACGTACCCTCACCCCTTACTCAGAACCATGGTTTCCGGATATTCGAACCCATTGGCATACGAGAGTCATTCAATACACGGTATCCGATAATGTCGGTATCGGTATCAAATGCAAAGGGACGAACCCAATAAACTCTGACATCCGAATGGGCCATACTTTGTGCATGGCCCACTAATATATAGAGTGGGTTCGAACGGGCCCGAACTCCCACAAAGTTCGGTGGCGGCTCCACTTCGATTTAAATTTCAATTCGATCCATTCTCATATGGAGATTCATTCACCTCCCCAAACCCGCGCGTGGCCGTGTCGGGGTGGACCTATGTTATGTCCACAATTTGGCGACTCCGCTAGGGATTAATTGATGCGTGACTTACCATCGGCATCCTCAGGGTGAGACTCGAATAGAAATCGTTTGACTAGTACAATACGCGTTTTAATTTACGGTTCATGCATAACCCTATATTTTCCCGGGCCGGTACTCGCGACCGACGTCCCACTGTACCGTGATGTACTCCAATATGGATATGTCAAAGGTGTCCATAGCAGATTCGTATGGGTTTCGCGGCATGTTCTAAACTCAACTCGACTTAGAGAGTCCGTCCCGATTCACGTCTAGGCTATGCGCACTGGTATAAACCCTTTATAGACCGACCGAGACTTAGTATAGAGCATACATGGTGTCGTCATAATGCTTGCGTGACTATGTGCTTCTTGGTTTCCGTGTCGTTTTCAAAAATCGTCATTTCAAAAAGTGCATCTTTCCAAAAATATTCAAATTTTCAGAAACCCGAATGGTACCGAAATTAGGACTTATGATTGACTCAAAGTAGCCTATTTTTAACCGATATTCTATCCATTTCAAAAAATTCAAAAATTTCCGACTTTTCAAAAAAAATTCGGACCTGATGGCATTTTCGCCGATTTTAAAAGTCGGGATCCTGCTTTCAATTTTCAAATTTTCGGAAATTCGTTTCTGATATTCAAAATTCCGAAATTCCAAAAATGCATCTTTTCAAAAAATATCCAATTTTCAAAAACTCGGAAAGCTGCCGATATTTAGGACTTATGATTTTACTCAAAATAGCCTATTTTTTTAGCCGGCATGCTATCCATTTCCATATTAAAATTCTCGATCCGGGACGTATACCGAATTTAGGACTTATGATTTTACTCAAAATAGCCTATTTCTAGCCGGTATTCTGCCCATTTCAAAACCCGGGACGTATACCGAATTTAGAACTTATGATTTTACTCAAAATAGCCTATTTCTTGCCGGTATTCTGCTCATTTCAAAACCCGGGACGTATACTGAATTTAGGACTTATGATTTTACTCAAAATAGCCTATTTCTAGCCGTTATTCTGCCCATTTCAAAACTCGAAAATATTTTCGTACTCTCAAAATCGAGGCCCAATACATTTTTTTCTAATTTTTGAAAACCGGGCCCCCCTCCACCGAATTTCTTTCGGATTAAAAAAAAATCCTTTTCAAAACCTTCCTCTTCTTAGGACTTCCCGTATTTAGCATGTGTCGGGTCGTGCCATAAGTCGTCGAGGTCTTTAGCGTCGAAACTCTGTCGATCATACATCACGGGTTTCCTCCCTATCCCAGTCCGCCTTATTTGACTAAGGTAGAGCCCACCTACGTAGGACATACTCCTACTAAGGAAAGCTCGTTTACACACTCGAGTCCAAATTAGAAAGTCTCACGTGATCTTTCCCTCTAGCAAGACGGTCCTCACGACCTTTCCTAAGGGAATTTCGCCCGTCTTTCAATCCGTTAGTCGAGTCACCCTAATTCTAAAAATCCTTTAACTTAAGGGTCTACCCTAATCCCAGGGTCATCCTTATTCGAGTCAAGTCGAGTTTCTCTAGTGTCAAAACTCTACCGATCTTACATCGCGAGTTTCTTCCTTTACCCCATCTGCCTTTCCTCGAGGCCGAGTCAACCTTTTACAAGGCATAGCCCTATAACAAAAGGTTCGTGATCCTTACGTCCAAAGGTCACTTGTCCAACACTCGAGTCACCAAGGGTTAGGTCACCACGGTTGGTCCGAGCACGTGGCACGGTCAAACACGGTCGCCCCATTTTCGGGTTCACTCTTCTGCAGTTTAAGTCTAATTCGCGGTCGTTACTTTGTCTAGGTCAACGTCCGGGTTTCCCGATCCGAGAATTCTAGTCAGTTCTGTCATCCCGGGCCATGTCTAGTTTGACTCATTCTCTTGCATGTATGCAAAACCGAGCTTAGGCGAGTTCTAACACCTGTCGTTTCTTCCGATCAGGGACTCTCTGAACGAGACACTACCAAACCACAACAAATCTCGCGCCGTCGAGAAAGGGGATATCCAGGGGAGTATGATTATGCTATCTTGCTCCATTAACAATATCTTCTCGAAAATAAATACCGCCCTAGATAACCTAAATGCCAGAGTAACCACCATCGAAGAAGACCTTGTAAGAACCCGATCCCGTCTAACACAACTAGAGCGGGTAAGGCAGCCAATCACCCAACCGAGCCATTTGAAGGGGAACACTCTTACGAAATCGTCCGATACCCTCAAGATGGCAAGACCGAGAGAGGTAACCCTCAAGTCACCTCTCCAAAAATCAAGAATCAGTCAAAAGTAAGGACATTTACCCACTTGGATATGTCCTACACCGTCGCTTTCCAAAGGTTGGTTTCAAAAGGGCTAATACTACCCATAGGCCCAACAGCCGATGTACATTTGGAAAAACGCTCCAAAGCATGGAACGCCGAGCATTACTGCAAATTCCATAGAGGGAGGGGACACGATACAGAGCAGTGCTGGAAACTGAAACACCTCATCCAAGATTCCCTCGATGCCGGGAGGACTCCCGTTTTGGAAACATTGTCACTTGCAAAGCCCCTCATGGATTATACAGGGCCCGTTGACCAAAGCATCCAATCTACCTCCCATGCATCCAAGAGTCCGGATTTGATTTAAGTCCAAGTCTGAGTCCGAGTCTAGGATATACTATTTATTTCAATTTCGAAGTCAGAGTCAGAGTCAATTGTATTCTGTCCTCTTTTCAAAATTCAATAAAATCAGCTTTCAATATTCTCTCTCATATATACTTTCCTTATGTGTTTCCGAGAACATGATGAACACCATCATACACTGTGAGCACATGCACGTGACTATTACAGGCACAACTATAACGACCGCAGGAAATGAGACTCGTGTTTTCCTTTACCTGTTCCATGTCTGACATAGAAAGCCACAAAGCTACACTTAGCAGGAGCGGTATCGAATCCTATGACGAACCTAGAGTCTCCTAGTTTGAGTTCAAGACGGGAGGCAAGCCCATTTCCTACAATAAACACCCCTCCAATAAGACTGACTATCCCTACCTTAGGTGTTAGTCTGACCAACCGAAAAAAAAAACAACTGGACAAAAAAAAAACAAAAGTCCAAGAAAAAGCAAAAGCCGAAATAAAAAGCAGGCAAAAGAAGCACCCATGACCGGGACTAAAAGGCCAAAAGAAAAAAAAAAGAAAAAAAAAAGCAAAAGGCCCAAAACAAAAGAGCTGGCCGTGATCAAAAAGAACTTTCAAAAACCCATGACCATGATCAACGGTCAATTCAAGTGAACGTCCCATGACCAGGGTATGGTCGAAATTCATACTATCAAATAAGGGAGAAATAATCAAGCTGGTCAGCTAACACCACATCTAGCCTTCCCACATTGCAACCCTCAAGACCTTCTCGAGACCTAGGCTAGAGGCAGCCCGGAATTTCGAGGATTCAAGCTCCATAGGATACCCCTAACCATTAGGGCCAGACATGGAAACCAGATCCCGCATCATCAAACCTACCCCGATCAAATTTCGAGCCATTTTTACTCGACTTCCCCCTTGCACAACAACTACAACACAACACAACACGATATAATTAAATTCACAATCACCATACGCAAACCCGAGATCAAAACTCGTCACAAAATTCACAATCACCATACGTAAACCTGAGATCAAAACTCGTCAAAGACCCGAGATCAAAACTCGATAAAGACCCGAGAGCAAAACTCGTCAAATCTCATCCCAATTCTTCTCATCCAAACCAGTTACCAACCCCAAACACGGGAACTCAACTCGCGGTCGGCATAGAACATGCCCAAATAGTTCACACCACCTCTGGGGGCTACCCCAGAGAACACTCACAGTCACAGGATCAACATCCTAACCATTCTAGCCCTTTGATCAAGACATCATTGGGAATGCACCTAGCCTGCACCGTCAATATGGCTAGTTACACACAAAGTCCTATTAGACTAGGTACCAAAATATATCTTTCAATCCACTGAACTACGGCTTGGTTTGATTTCACCACACGTGAATACGTAGGCAGCCTTTCAACAGAGGCACAACCACCCACATTGACAGACATTCAAAAAGCACCATCAATCCGGTCACGACACTGTCATGTTCTCAGCAGCTAGCTTTGTCGTCCTGGGAGCTTCTCCTAGGCAGAAGTTCTCCATCCAGTCACATAATCCAAAGACTTTCAAAATCTAGCCTTCTTTCTGTAGTGTGTTCTAGTACTCGGCTCAGTCGAAGACGAGAATTTGTCAGGGACTCGAAGCTGCACCCTACCTTGGGAGTATACCTCGAAACAAAAAAATCCAAAAGAGCACCAGTCTACGACATTGCTACTACTAAGCCCTGTTATACGGAAACAGTCTCATTCCGAGGATTCAACCATGTTGCCACTCGCCTAGGCTACGGAATAGCGCAACTTAAGAGTGTTGTTAGGTGGCCCACCCCCCTACCGAGTCACGGTCCAAACCCTCCGAGAGTCCAAGTCGTGTCTGTCAACTCGTCCTGTCGCGTCCAGAGTCGAGTCTGTCGGTAGGCCTCTCTCTTCAAATTTTCACTTTAAAATTTGCAAAACTTAGCCATTTGAAAAAGTCCTTCTCGGCAAGGTCAAATTTCAGTCTATTTAAACCGCAAATTTCTTTTCTACCCTTTCAATTTTGAAAACCTATCTCCTAGCACGTGAGTTGCTTTTAGGATTTCGATTTCAAAATGAAGCAAAAAATAATTTTCCCCAGTGCGAGTCATATTTTTACCTACATGTTGCATGCAAAACTTTATGTAACCTATACAGGTACGACACAAGGCTTCAGAAACAGGTCCGCGCAACTCACATATCTCCCCAGCGGAAAGCCCAAGGCGACATTTTTCACGGGATGGACCCACATATAGGCGCACCCGGGACTTACGCGACAAGTCCAAGTTCCCGACGGAGTTATTATCATCAGCTCAGGTATGATTTCTATCTTGTGGCTGGCGAGCCCTTCACGCAAGTCCAATGGACTATAAGCGACCCGACCGGAAGCCTGCCATGTCTTAATCCTCGATTGGCCTGGCAGCTACTCTGACTTTCGCCTTGTCCAAGCCTCAGTTAGAGTGGGGGCTCTGTAGACACCCACATTTGGCCGCTAGGTGTCTATAGCAGTTTCCAAAAAACACCCGATGATGATCGGATGCAAACGTGTTTCTATGCGCTCGGATATGGGCTCGAAACCATTAGTTTTCGGCTTGGGCTTTTTACGGAGTACAAATCTCACAAAACTAACCTCAAATTCAGGCCCAGCGGGTCATTTCCAATCAAATAAGACTAATTTGGGTCAAAACTGACACCGGAAATAAAACCGACTTTTAGCGATTGGGCCAAACCCCGGTCAAAACCGTTTCCGAGACACAAAAAACAGCCGTGCAAACATCAAAAGTCCAACCTAAATAAAAAGCCCACAAAATGCCTAACCCGAGGTCCAAAAAATTGGACCCGTGCGCTTCAGCTGACCCACTCGATCAAGTGGGCCCTCAAACAGGCCCGACTGCGTTGCTTTCGGCCACTCGACCGAGTCAGTAGGTTACTCGGTCGAGTAACCCTAGACGGGGTATGTTAGCTTTGCCTATATATACACCCTTTTGTGCATGCAATTGAACACTTTACACACATCTCATACAACCCTAATCAACCCTAATCTCACACTTTCAAAAACCCTAACCCTAGCATCTAGGAATCCAAACCCTAAACCACCATAACTTAACTTACATTAACCTCGATTCTCCCGTGCTAAACCCACAACTAACAAGATCTATCCGAGACTAAGAAACATGTAGGTTGAGGGTGCAAAATCTCGTTCTTCTTCTTTTTCCTTCTTCTCCTTGTCCGTCCGTCGCGTCATCGTCCTTTTTTTTTTTTTTTTTTTTTTTTTCGTTTTTTTATTTTGTTATCGCGTCTCTAATATCGATAGTATTATTAGTATAAAACATTAAAATACTTGTGAATTTGTGTCGCGTGCGAATGATGATGGGATAAGGAAATCTGAATATACAAGGGTGTTTCACCCGATGTTGCCGGTCGCTTATCCCGACACCCCTCGCGCTTGATTATTGATGCAAGTCAACGTAAATAACAGCTTTTTATTTCGTTTGCATTGTCGTCATTCATCGCATATTTCATCGATTTCAAAACTATTTTCGAATCAAACACCTTTTTTTAATTTATTAAGGTCGAAACCCGTTGACGCGGATCCGACATCACACAATCCGTAAGGATTTGTTACGATGTCGGGAAGCCGAGGGAATCAAATCGAGTCCGTTTTAATTAAAGTAATCGCAAAGCGTCGATCTATTAGATTCGGTACCAACTCAATAGTTGGATGTCGAATCTAAACGATTTAGTCAATTAATTTAACTAATACGATCTTCGTTGATGCTAAAATAGTTGTCATCTAATTCGTTAGAATTAATTACGACACTATAAACGCGGAGAAAATCTATATCGTTTTAGTTAATTTAAACGACTTATAACATCTTTTTCTTTCAAGTTTCACTCTAATATTCGATATCCATTCAATAATCGAATATCGGATATGACGAGTATCCAAGTCCGAATCGAGCATAAATCTTACAATATTTATGCCCGATTCAACAAACTCATCGAATTATCAAAATCAAAAAGCAATTTCGAAATCGATAACAAATTGCAAAGCGAACCCTAGTTCGTACAGGGGGCACTCGATCGAGTGCCTAGTCCACTCGGTCGAGTGGCACCCCTAAAACAAGACAGAAGGCTACTTTGACAACCACTCGGTCGACTCTCGCTATGACTCGATCGAGTGGCCGTGCACTCGGTCGAGTTCCCTCATAACTCAGTCGAGTGACGTCACCAAATCCGGGACAGAAGCTTTTCAGAGGTCCACTCGGTCGAGTCCCTCAATGACTCGGTCGAGTGGCCCCTTTATCACGTCAAACCGTGAGTCCTATAATGCCATTCGAGTCTCGTTAATACTTTTTTTATGACTTAGGTCAACACGTGTCAAATCTATTACGTGAAATATTACTTTTCAAAACCATGCATCATCTTATTTACGTCATTCCATATTATTCTATATTATTCGCAAACCGTTATTATCGTTATACCGTTACTAACAAGTTTGTTATTTTTCTTGTTGATTTATTTTCATTGTGTATTTTATTGTACTAAAATAAACCTCGCATGCTAAATATAACTTCGACGTTAGAATTAGATGCATTAAATCGACATAGCAACCCATTCAATTTTTCGCATGTTTAGGTAAAACAATGTTTACATATCATTCATCGTATTACTAACGCGCGTATTTCAAAATCAAACGATATCTTAGTAGAGGCCGCTAATGTGCGTGTGGGGTTGGGTGTTCTTTGTGAACTTCCCAACACGTACCCTCACCCCTTACTCAGAACCATGGTTTCCGGATATTCGAACCCATTGGCATACGAGAGTCATTCAATACACGGTATCCGATAATGTCGGTATCGGTATCAAATGCAAAGGGACGAACCCAATAAACTCTGACATCGGAATGGGCCATACTTTGTGCATGACCCACTAAGATATAGAGTGGGTTCGAACGGGCCCGAACTCCCACAAAGTTCGATGGCGACTCCACTTCGATTTAAATTTCAATTCGATCCATTCTCATATGGAGATTCATTCGCCTCCCCAAACCCGCGCGTGGCCGCGTCGGGGTGGACCTATGTCATGTCTACAATAACTATATTTATATTTATATATACTTCGAATTATATTTTATTTTATATACGTATACATATTTTATTTTATATATTCTTAAATAATACAAATATTTTTGTTTAATATAAATAATATTTCGGATTGAATTTTGAAAATGTATATTAATATATTATAGTTCCAATTTTATTTTCTAATTTTTTAGATTTATAAATTGTAATTTATAGTATTTTGCATTTTCAGATTGAATTTTATTTTCGGATAAATTATTTATAAATAATTTTATTTATTTGGATTGAATTTTTTTTTTATAAATTATTATTTAATAGTTCTAATATTTTCGGATTGAATTTTATATTTAGAAAACTAAATAAATATTTTTCTAATAAATATATTAGAAGATTTTTCCCTGAAAGAAGATTTATTCTAAATATTTTTGTTTATCATACTATATAAATAAATAACTATATTTGTATTTATATATATTTCGAATTATATTATATTTTATATACATATACATCATTTATTTTATATATTCATAAATAATATAAAAAATTTTGTTTAATATAAATAATATTTTGGATTGAATTTTGGACATGTATATTAATATATAATAGTTCCAATTATTTTTTATAATTTTGTAGATTTATAAATTGTAATTTATAATATTTTGTATTTTCAGATTGAATTTTATTTTTGGATAAATTATTTTATTTATTTTCAGATTGAATTTTATTTATAAATTGTTATATAATAGTTCTAAAATTTTCGGTTTGAATTTTATATTTTGAAAAATATATAAATATTTTTCTAATAAATTGTATATGTTTGTTGGAAGTTATTTTTAGGATTATGTACTACTGACTTTTACAGTAAATGGGGAAAACAAAAATAGCATTTCGGTATTTGATTTTGGAGATCAAGTAATTAATCGAATAGTAGAATTTTTTTAGTTCTTGACTACAAGTAATTTATTTATTATTTTCGAGACCAAATAATTAATTTCATATTTAGTTTTTTATTTTTAAAAAAAGTAAATTTGACACCGGATTTAGTTGATAAACGCAATTCGCAATTAATTAATCGCGTAGTAGAATTTTTTTGTGTATGTTAAAGAAAAATTTAGCGTTTGATTTTCGAGATACAATAATTGATGGGGTCGGCTGCCCGTCCCGGGTTGCCCACCTGTCACGTATAGGAAAGACCCGGTCCAAATAATATCCGAGTCCTGGAATAGCTTGCTACGCAGACCGTCGGCCGAACCTCTCCAAGCAGCCCTCTAGGGCATCCCTGAAAAGTCCTACCAAGTCCTAAACCTGAGGACCTGCCCTCGGGCTGCCGAACCGGACCACTTCTGCGACCCTCACTGGGGGAAGCGATCTCTCCTGATCAAGCCTAAGGTAAAAGGGAACAAGTGGAGGCATGCCTCCACGTCTCCATCTTTCTCTCTTTCTTTCTTTTACTCTCTCTTGTGGGAACCTATAAATACCTCTTTATTTCCCACAAAAGGGGTAATTAACTTTCTCTCACTAGATTCTCACTCTAGAAAACGCCACCTTACTGCTCACGAGTACGGTTCTTCAAGTGCATACACGGGCTGACTTAGGCATCGGCGAGGGTTCCCTCGGATAACTCCGAGGCCCTGTGCGTTCCTTGTGCAGGTCACAGACCCCCTCTGTCGGGAAAGTCCAACTGCTAGAGGAGAAAGAAGGTGAGGCAAGAGGATCAATCCAGATCCAAGTAGAAGCAAGATCTAACCCAAAGATCTGAATCCAATTCGGGTTTGATTGATTCCATACCGGAACAATTTGGCGCCGTCTGTGGGGAGACACTGACTTAAAACATCCTCAAAGAATGAAAAAGCCATCAGAAGATGCACGAAGTTGTAGAAACTAAGGGGGGAGCTGACCCGGCGGGACAGATGATCGTCCCCCGGTACGGCATGCCCATCACACCAAGAGAAGTAACACCTGCCGTCGCACTCCAAGGAGTTGGGCAGGCTACCCTCCATGGCGCCTCGAGTAAGGGAGCGGCAGCCGCAGCTAAGCAGCAGACAGAGCATGGTTTAAACCTAGGGCTCACTCCCGCTCAGGCCAAGCAGGCTGCCGCCTTCTTCTCGACGATGCTCGACAAGTAGGTTACGCCGGAGGACCTGGTAGGCGGAATAACAACAACCCCTAGGCACCTGCATTTCACAAGCACTGACGCGAAATAAAAATTATCGTATGTGGTCTGATAAAATGGATTTTTTTTTTAGTCAATTAGGGGTCGATTATGCTCTGACTAAATCTGAGATTCCTTCAAATTCGGGTAGAATTTTAATAAGGATAACATTACTTGTAGGGGGATGCTACTGCATTACATGACGTCTTCTTTATACTTGATTTATAGTAAATTTAGAAAGTCTACTGAAATTTGGGATGTTTTTATGACTAAATATGGTACTGATGGTTCTAGAACAAAAAAGTATGCTTGTAGTCGTTGGCTAAATTTCAAATTGGGTGATGAGAAGCTCATTTTAGATCAAGTTCATGAATACAAAAACTTATGTGAAGAGGTAATGGCAGAAGGCATGAAAATTTATGAGGTATTTCAGGCTAATTGTTTCTGGATAAACTTCCGGCTTCTTTGGAAAATTATGTCCGTTATATGAAATAAAAACAAAAGGATTTCACCCTTTTAGAATTGGTGTGCATAAAAATTGAGGAACAAAACCGGATTTAGACTCTAGGTAAACAAGTCGAACATTCTTCTTCCATGGCAAACTTGACCGAGTCTAAAAGTCATCACAAGAGTAAGAAACGGGGTAACAAGTCTTCTAATCAAGTTCACGGGACTAGAAATCAGAATAACTTCAAACAGGATGGCAAGGGAGAATCTAAAGGCGAAGGTAAACGGGAATTAAAGGGAACCTTTTATACACGTGGTAAGCCGGGTCACTCGGCTAGATTTTGTCCCGAAGGATTTTCTCCGGTTGGAAAACGGAATTCCAATAAATCGCATGTTAATCTTACTGAACAAGATGATGATATTATTGATGCTGTTGTATCGGAGGTTAATTTAGTAAGCAATTTTTCCGAATGGGTCCTCGATATTGGCGCTACAAGACACATCTGCTCCAATCGGGATGTTTTCACGAATTATTCTCAAGTGCCTAATGGAGAATGCGTATTTATGGAAAATTCCAGCACAGTGAAGGTTCTTGGTAAGGGGAAAATCATTTTGAAACTCACTTCCGGTAATACTCTTGAACTGAATAACGTGTTGCATGTTCCTGATATTCAAAGAAATCTTATTTCTGGAGCTTTACTAAATAAAGATGATATCAAACTAACTTTTGAATCTTATAAACTTGTGCTCACCAGAAATGGTAACTTTGTTGGCAAGGGCTTTTGTAATGGCAGATTATTTGTATTAGACAAAGACACTATTAATAAGAATTCGTCTACTTCCGTTTGTATAGCTGAGTCTGTTTCTTTGTGGCATGCGAGATTAGGACACGTAAATGTGACCTCCATTAAAAATATGAAAAAACATAATCTTATTCCTGTTTTTAGCGACACAAATTTTGATAAATGTGAAATATGTGTTGAGGCTAAGCATGCTAAAACACCCTTCAATAAATGTGTGGAACTTTCTACTACGCTTCTTGAGTTGATTCACTCAAACTTAGCTGACTTTAAGAACACCACAAGTAGGGGTGAGAAACATTACTATATCACATTTGTGGATGATTTTTCTAGATATACTATGGTCTATTTATTAACAACCAAGGATAAGGCTGAAGAAAAATTCATCAATTTTAAAGCCGAGGTTGAAAATCAATTAGACCTTAAGCTAAAGCAAGCAAGATCTGACAAGGGAGGTGAATACGATGGTAATCCACTTAGTGATTTTTTAAGACCCATGAGATTATACATGAAAAGACTGCCCCCTATTCACCCCAACAAAACGGTGTTGCTGAACGCAAAAATCGATCTCTTAAGAATATGATGAATGCATTGTTGTTAAGTTCTGGAATGCCTTCTAATATGTGGGATGAAGCAATTCTTTATGCATGTCATGTTCTGAATCGTGTACCTCATAAGAAAACAGGTAAGACTCCTTATGACCTGTGGAAAGGATACAAGCTCAATCTCAATTACCTCAAAGTGTGGGGGTGTCTGGCTAAAATTGGGATTCCAACGTTTTAAGAAAACAAAATTGGACCTAAAACTGTAGACGATATTTTTATCGGGGATGCTATGAATAATGTCGCTTATCGTTTTATTCTTAAAGATTTGCCCGGTTTTGGGGCCATACAGGAATCTAGGGATGCCGAATTGTTTGAGCATATTTTTCCTATGAAAACTAACTCTTTGGCACCTGTTGTTACAACGCGTTCTTCTCCTTCTACAATTGATCCCGAGGAACCTCGAAGGAGCGGCAAACGCGCCAGAAGTGAAACCAGTTTTGGTCCAGATTTTGTGACCACTTTTCTTGCCGAAATGAGTTTTGTTGATGAGTATGTTGTAAATGTTTTTATGCTCGAATCAGATCCTAGGAGTTATAAAGAGGCTATAAGATCCATTGATTCCACTTTTTGGCTAGAAGCCATTAATAGAAGTCGAATCTATTATGAGTAATAACATTTGGGTGTTAACAAAAATTTACCTAGGGGTTGTAAAGCTCTAAGTAATAAGTGGGTGTTTAAAAAGAAACTCAAACCTGATGGCTCAATTGATAAATATAAAGCTAGACTTGTTGTATGTGGCAATCGCCAAACGAAAGGTTTGGATTTCTTTGATACGTACTCACCTGTTACTAAGGTATCTACTATTAGAGCTCTAATTGCACTTGCCTCTATACATGATTTAGTCGTTCATCAGATGGATGTCAAGACTGCCTTTTTAAATGGTGATCTTGATGAAGAGATCTACATGAAACAACATGAAGGATATTTGTCTCCTGTTCAAGAGAACAAGGTATGCAACCTCATCAGGTCCTTGTATGGTCTAAAACAAGCACCAAAGCAATGATATGACAAATTAGACAAAACTATCAGATTAATGGATTTACGGTAAATGATTCTGATGTATGTGTGTATTCTAAATATGATGATTCTGGTTGTGTGATAATATGTTTGTATGTGGATGATATGCTCATATTTGGGACCAACATGTATGTGGTAGACGCTACCAAAAATTTCTTTAACTCGTATTTTGATATGAAAGACTTAGGGGAGGCCGATTTCATTCTTGGGGTGAAAATCACTAGAACTAAAACATGATTATGTTTGAGTCAATCTTACTACATGGAAAAAATTCTGAAAAAGTTCAACCAGTTTGACAGTTCACCCGTTTCCTCTCCCTATGACTCTAGTATACATCTGGTTAAAAACCTCGGGAATAGTGTGGGTCAAGAGGAGTATGTCAAGATTATTAGTAATGTCATGTACCTCATGAATTATACCAGACTTGACATTGCCTACACAGTAAGCAGACTAAGTAGGTACACTCACAACCATGGACAAGACCATTAGACAGCTCTTATTCGCCTGTTGAGATATTTAAGGGGAACTATGGATTGGGGTTTACATTTTGAGAGAACATCTGTTGTTCTAGAAGGTTATAGTGATGCTAACTGGGTGGCTGATTCTCATGACATTTTATCTGCTAGTGGTTACGTGTTTACGCTTGCTAGTGGTGCTATTTCATGGAAATCTTCTAAACAGACTTGCATTGCTAAATCTACAATGGAATCTGAATTTATTGCTCTAGAATTGGCAGGACATGAAGTAGAGTGGCTTATGAACATGTTAGCCGACATTTCATTGTGGGGGAAGTCGAGTCCATCTGTCTCCATGCATTTTGATAATCAAGCTGCAATTGGAGTAGCTAACAATCAAGCATATAATGGAAAAAAAGGAGACACATTCGCTTAAGGCATGGAATCGTGAGTAATCTGATCAGAGAAAATGTGGTTTCAATTGAATATGTAAGATCCGAGAGGAATGTAGCGGATCCTTTCACCAAAGGCCTTGGTAGAAAGATGGTGTTGGAGACAGCACAAGAAATGGGATTAATGTCTATTAAGGAGTAAACTGTGATTGATACCCAACTTAGCCCAACTAAGGTCAAATGTGGTCAAACGAAGTCACAATGAACTCCAGTTATAGTGTCACAACCATTTCCTTTGTAACATGTTTATGTGACATATGTTTTATTTTCATTCTGAGATATACTGTCTTGTGTTTTCAAGGCTGAATTTCGGCTCTTAATAAATTCATAGTCCTAACGGATGGTTTGTGACAGTCAAACCTAATGAATTTACCTATGTGAATGTGGGGGATTATTGCTCTAGAGCCCAAGAAATCTTCAGGCTTTAGGATCTCTAGAGGCATTCATGAATTACCAAGATTCATTTGGAGGGCACTTAGGAAATCCAAGTAAAACACTTGCGACATACAGTTGGCGTTCATGATGAGTTCATGGATGGTGCGAGTACTAGCCCTGATTTGAGATTGGTAACTGCGCAAATAACCTTCTACCAATACCATTAAAAGGTTAAAGACTTCGATCCACCTCAAAAATGGTGGTTCTAGATCTTTGTATGCATTGGGTACGTGTCAGTTAAAGTCCACAAGACACTGAACATCTAAACACTAAATCTCCGTTGCCAATACTTTTTCCGCTCTTTCTTCTTTTTAATCATGTGAAGGATTGTTGGAGTTATTGCTTCAAAAAAAGCATTTATGTTTTTGGGTATCCACATCGCTCATTTATTGCTTCTTGGACTTGCTTATATATGACCACTTAATATGCCTTACTAGATGTGTATAGGTGGAGACTACGTACACCACACACACGCGCGTGCATGCCATGTCGAGCCGGGCTCGGGCTTTGGGCTTTGGGCTTTGGTAGAGGGCCTGCGGCGCACCGCTTGCGGTGCGTTTTATTTTTCGAGACTGACTGGTGCAAGTTCCCATTGTGCTCTTAAATGTTATACACTGAATCCCGTCTTCCTACTCTACTATAAATTATGCTCTTCGTTTTAGTTCTAGACACAGAAACACACTCTCATATCATCTTTTCTTCTCTCTGTTCTCGGTTAAATATTGGCTACATTCTTGGCGGTATTCATCTGTTCCTCCACCTACACTGGAGTAACAGCGGTGGTGTAATTCTGATGGGGAATAAATCAACTTTAGGACAGTGATGATTCTGTCGCTCCACAACTCTTGTTCTCGTTCCAGATAAGATCTTACCTTTCTTACTACTACCGTGATAACACAAACCACACACGCGCGCGCCCGCTCGCGTTGACTCGGGTCGGGCTCGGGCTCAAGCTTAGAGCATCTGCGATGTTACGTACAAGTCATCTTTTACTGAGTTCAAAGGATTTCCTGGCACAAGTCCCAACGAATTCTAGATCCTTCTTCATCAGTCAATGTTAGAGGATGTATCTGATTAGTATTATGCACCTACCTTCTCGTTTTTTGTTGTCTTCATTGAATGGAGCTCTATTTTCTTCGTCAGCACTCACTACAAGAGTTTAAGTATTGGGCGACTGAGCTTAGCTACCGTCATCTGTAGCTAAAAAGAGACGCGCGACTGTTAACAGTCGCTAAGCGACTGTCGCTACAGTTAGTCGCATCTAGCGACTGATTTCAGTCGCTAAAACAGATGCGCGACTTATTTCAGTCGCTAATTTTAGCGAATGAAATCAGTCGCTAAGGCCTCACTTTAGCGACTGATCGATTTCAGTCGATAAGGGCGTCAATTAGCGACTGAAATCAGTCGCTAAATGGTGTGACGTGGCGACATACAGCGACTGAATTCAGTCGCTAAATAGAAAATTTAGCTACTGATATCAGTCGCTGTTGTACCTGAAATAGGCCGGTTATAATTATTATTTTTCTAGCCAAAATATGCACAATAAAACAAACCAACAACCACAATACATCCCAAACGTTGTTCCAAACGTTACGCAAGCTTCACACTCTAAAATTGGCAACCAAGTACGCAAACGTCGTGAATACACTAAATTAAAAGTGTTGTCACAAACTGTTTTTTTAACAAGCATTCAGAAACTACAAACTGTTTTCAATCCACTCACCTAACAGTGAAACTAGCTGACGCACCACTACCACCCCCATTGTTTGGCTCTCTAGGATCCAGGGGTCGGGGAATGGGGCTGGAGTTACAGTTATACTGCTACATGCTCCTAAGGCGTTGTAGCTCTTGCAGAATTTGCAGGTTAACTGACTCCTGCATCTTCAACCTCTCATCCTGTTCCTTCAGCTTCTCAGCCATAGCCTCCCCTCGCGCCCTTTCCTCCTGCAGTTCCGACCTAATCTCAGCCATTTCGGATGGCACACACTCCGTCGAGGTCGCATGCCCCCCCCCCCCCCCCCCCCCCCCCGAACATTGGGTGGTGTCCAATACAGGGAATGAGCGTTCCCCGTACCGTACACCGCTCCTTTGCGGTACCCCTCCACGACTCTGAACCAAATCGTGCTCGGGTCCACACCTTCATTATCGGGCGCTCCAGTGGCATCCAAATACGACCTCTGAAAGAAATTGAAGTCATGATTAGGTGGGTTGTGTGAAGAAAAAAAAAGTAACAAAGTCTTATGTTTGAAACTTACCCAAATGTCCATATCCTTCTTCGTGGCGAATGATCGACCGTCGGTATCATTCCCCTTGCTCTTCGAGTCGAGAAATAGCTGCACAGGCGGAGGAAATTCTCCGTTTTCTTCTTTACCTGTTGACAGTACATGTACATTTCTCATTTATATTTATAATGAAAATATTAAATAAGAATCCAAAATAAAAATCAAAGGTAAGGAAATACTAACACTCATGGCCCGCTAGTGCATCGACTGCGACCCACCGTAGTGGGTGCGCTCCGCCACCACCTCGGGGTCCCCTCCCCGCCTCTTGTTCTTTTTCGCCTGGACGGATCTTTTAATGAACTTCGGGTCGGACCGGGCTGTTTCATGTACTCTAGTACCTTGCACAGAGTTGTCCTTCCATTCGCATTTAAATACCACAGCTCTATACCCACGATCATTTTCAACATAGCACAGCTCGAATGATGTCCTCCAATAGACCGTAGTAATCTTCACCCTCAAGTGATGACACACTCACACCGAAATTACATCTACTCCTACTGGTACCATGGGCAAATGTATGGAAATTGTAACCATTAACCGAATACCGGTTCCAAGTTCTAACATTCCACAAAGGACCTAATGCTAGACTCCTAACCAAATCATCCTGAATATTCTCTGAAATTACATGCTCCTTAAGCCATTTGGGAAACTGTTCCTCATGCTTATTCCAAACGTCATTAGCATGTAAATGTGGATTAGCAGCCACAAATTCAGTTACAAATTTCTTCTCGTACGGCTCCAAAACTTCGCATTTTAAAGCAAGTACAGGTGAGCACGATTGTACTCCTTCTCATCTAATGTCCTCCACCCGCCAGCTGATGACGCTCCCTCACCTACCTTACTTTGAAAAAAGTCTGGTACGTTGGGGTCAATCGTCATCTCGGGTGTTTCTAGGTTTAGATTTTTAGCTTTGGTGTTCACTTGTGGACATGACGTAGGTCCACCCCGACGCGGCCACGCGCGGGTTTGGGTAGGCGAATGAATCTCCATATGAGAATGGATCGAATTGAAAATTAGGTCTATGTGGAGTCGCCACCGAATTTTGTGGTTATTCGGAACCATTCGAGCCCACTCTATGTCGTAGTGGGCCGTATACAAAATACGGCCCATTTCCGATGTCAGAGTTTATTGGGCTCGTCCCTTTGCATTTGATACCGATACCGACATTATCGGATATCGTGTATTTAATGACTCTCGTGCGCCAACGGTTTCGGGCATCCGGAAACCAAGGTTCTGAGTAAGGGGTGAGGGTACGTGTTGGGAAGCCCACAAAGGACACCCAACCCCGCCCGCACATTAGCGGCCGCCTCTACTAAGAATTCGAATGACTTTCCAATACGCGCGTTAGTTAAACGGTGAAAATGATATGCAAAGATTATTTTCCCTAAACATGTGAATGGAATTGAAAAGGGTTTCTAAGTCAATTTAATGCAACTAAAATTAACGTCAAAGTTGTATTTTAGCATGCGGGTTCATTTAGTACAATAAACGAACAAGAATTAAATTGACAAAAGAAATAACAAACACGTTAGTAAACGATGTAATGATATAACGAATAATAACGGTTTGTGCAAATATGAGATGAGATGAAAAGATGCAAATATAAGATGCATGGTTTAAAAAGATAGTAAAAACGGGTGATTAATTGAGCACGTGTTGACCTAAGTCGCAAAATACTATCGAGTTTGAAAAATAGAAGAATGATGTCTTGATCAAAGGGCTAGAATGGTTAGGATGTTGATCCTGTGACTGTGAGCGTTCTCCGAGGTAGCCCCCAGAGATGGTGTGAACTATTTGTGCATGTTCTATACCGACCGCAGGTTGAGTTCCCGTGTTCGGGGTTGGTAACTGGTTTGGATAATTTTGGAAATGTGGTGCTAGGAAGTAAGTGGCTTTGATGATTCGAAATCTGGAGCTCGATTTTGTGGAGCTGAGGCTTCGAGGGTAAGGTATTGTAATGTGGTAGGAAAGGGGGAAGTCGAGTAATGATTGCTCGAACTTCGATTGGGCAGGTTTGATAATGCGGGATCTAGTTTCCATGTCTGGCCCTAATGGTTAGGGTGTATCCTATGGAGCTTGAATCCTCAAAACTTCGGGCTGTCGCTAGCCTGGGTCTCGAGAAGGTCTTGAGGGTTGTAATGTGGGAAGACCGAGTGTGGTGTTAGCTAACCAGCTTGATTGTTACTCCCCTATTGGAGGTATTGATAATTTTGAATTTGACCGTATCCCGGTCAAAGGATTTTCACTTGAGTTGACCGTTGACCACGGTCATGGGTATTTGATTTTTTTTGATTGACCTCTTAGCCCCGGTCATGAGTTTTTTGAATGTTGGTTGACCTCTCAGCCCCGGTCATGGGTTTTTTGAATTTTGATTGACCTCTCAGCCCCGGTCATGGGTTTTTTGAGTTTTGGTTGACCTCTCAGCTCTGGTCATGGGTTTTTTGAGTTTTTTTTTCGTCTAGATTTTTTTTGTTGGTCAGACTAACACCAAAGGTAGGGATCGGTTGATCTTATCGGATGGGTGTTTGTTGTGGGAAATGGGCTTGCCTCCCGTCTTGGACCCAAACTAGGAGACTACCCAGATTTGTCATAGGATTCGATATGCTCCTGCTAAGGGTAGTTATGTAGCTTTTCTATACCAGACATGGAATAGGTAAAAGGAAAACACGGGCTCGGTTTCCTGCAGTCATTATAGATGTGCCTATAATAGTCACGTGCATGTGCTCACAGTGTATGATAGTGTTCATCATGTTCTCGGAAACACATAAGGAAAGTATATATGAGAAAGAATATTGAAAGCTGATTTTATTGAAATTTGAAAAAGAGGACAAAATACAATTGACTCTGACTCTGACTTTGACTTTGACTTTGACTTTGACTTCGAAGGAAATAGTACATCCTAGACTCGGACTCAGACTCGCGGCTTAATTCCGTTTTGGAATTAGGAAACTTTCCTAAAAGGGATATGAAAAGAGGGGTACAAGGCTAATGCTATATATAGCCCTCTTTACCCTTGATTTCTTCATAATTCCCATCACAAGAAAGTCTTTTACTTCCCTTAAGGTAAAAAGAAAGTCTCTTTATCCTCTTAAGAAATCCATCATGGGAATCGACAGGTTGAGTGCTATGTTGCAGGCGTGGTCCCGACAATTTAGGGATGCCGATAGGGTGATCTTGAACCAGACGGGTATAACTCAGCTGTACCCGTTCCGTCAGATGGTGGTTGACCGATATTTCCTGGATGCTTGCTTGGCTTATTGGGATGACATATATCATGTCTTTGCTTTCCCTCGGGGCGAAGTCTGCCCTTTACCTGAAGAGATTGCCGCGATAGGAGGGTGGAACCCCATGCTTCGTCCCGCCGTCCCGTACTCGATCCATGACCGGAGGAGGAAGCTTCGAGAATTTTTAGGGCTTTCTCACAACGAGGTGTCACGAATGACTCAGGATGATAACACGGTCTCCTTGATTGATCTAGCCGAGAAGTTTATGAACCCGCATGACGTCCGGGTGAGATCAGTCCATAGCCGTAGGGCTTTTTCTTTTTGCATGCTCCATGTATATGCCTTTGAGGGTCACATGGATTTATTGTCTTGTATGGGTCATATCCGTCTATTAACCGTGGTTGATTTAATGGAGACGGAGCATAGCCCGGCTTGGCTAATCACGGGTGAGATAATCCAAGGCTTGGACAACCGCAAGGGGGATCCGTCCGTTCGTCTTACCGGAAGCACCCGTTTGTTGCAAGTATGTCGAATTTTATTTTCTTTTTGTTTTCTCGACTTTTTGAATTTTTTCGAGAATTTGGCTGTTTGCAGTGGGCACTCGAACGAGTCACCCTGGCACTCGATCGAGTGCCTTTGTAAAAAGACTTTCTGTTTGCTTCCAGTGACGCCACTCGATCGAGTCACCCGGGCACTCGATCGAGTGTCGTCTGCTTCGTCTCGAGATCTAATGCTTTTGTTTTCTTTTTTCAGATTTGGCTTTATGAGAGGCTATCGGTGATAGACCCCCCACTTGATGCTAGTAATTACCGCCATAACCAACTAATGACGAGGAGGCGGGCCATCGATTTCTCTCGCCTGATTAGCCAGAAATATTGGGACGAGGTACTATCAATCCACGGCGGGCGGTTGATCCGATGGGTCGTTCCATGGTGGCCCATCTATGTTTGGACTGGCTTGGACCCGACGGACAAAGCCCGCTACCAAGTGATCTTGTCTTTTAGGCATACGATTCATCTCTACCCGGATCGCATACTACGGCAGTATGGATGGGCTAAACGGATACCCGAAGTTGAAACAGTTGTGAGTGACCCTACCCAACTGACTGATGTGATGTGCGATACTTGGGCTCAAAGGTGGTACACCCGGCATACTTGGCCCGTTTCCAAGTCTCGCCACTCGATCTGGGTTTCAGATTCATATACCAAGTGGACTAAAGCAGGTGATGCTAAGGCCCGAGCTGCTGTGAAAGTTGACAAAGCCTTTGACCTGCTGAGGAGGGAGCAGGCTAAAGACAACAGAGGGTTCTTTGATGAGGGAGACACTCCGGCTACCCTAGTTCGTCTAATGTCCGGACAGAAAAAGAAGACTAAGACTCAAGCTGGAGGGTCTAGTGCTAAAGGTGCTTGGGGGAAGGTGAGCCCCCAGAAGGACTTGGAGAGGAGACTGGGCCCGAGACTGGCCGTGCAGGACCGACTTAGCCCACGGGATAGGCTACCCGAGCATGTGCGGGCCCGACTTGGGTCGAAGACTGTGATTGAAGACTCGTCGTCAAAGAAGCGGGCTCGTGCTAAGGAGGTTCCCCTGGTGATTAGGGAACGCACATCCCCACCTCGGCGACCTCGGGCTCCACGCGACCCGAAAGACAAAGGAAAGGGGAAGATGCCCGGATATTAGTCTCATTATTTTATTATTTGAATATTACTATTTATTTTTCTGTGTGATTCTTTGTGTTTTTTTTTTTTTTTTTTTTTTTTTTAATTCCCGAATTTATCGAGATACTAATAAAAGACATACTATTGAATACCGTTCCCGTCTTTTCATTATTGCAGTGGTTGTACCC
Source organism: Agrostemma githago (assembly GCA_958450325.1). Taxonomy (NCBI): domain Eukaryota; kingdom Viridiplantae; phylum Streptophyta; class Magnoliopsida; order Caryophyllales; family Caryophyllaceae; genus Agrostemma; species Agrostemma githago. The sequence continues at coordinate 44,606,898 of OY288261.1, forward strand.
TTTTGAGGGGTTGCCTACGTATCCACAATTAGCGGAATCAAACCCAACATAGTTCGAAATTTGATTTGATTGATTTTTGCAATTTTCGAAATACATCAAGATTATTAATTCAAGATGTGCAACGGTAGAATAATTAATTCTAACTTATTGACTTGTCTAAAATTTGGAAAATTTATAAAAAGACTAAGTTTTATAAATTTTTTGCAAATGACATTGAGATTGGGTTTAGGGGTAGTAGCGCTTCAGCTGGTCCAAGTTGGTTGGGTTGACGAACTCGTTGCCATCCAGGTCCGTTAGCATCACCGCTCCTCCCGATAGGATTTTCTTGACTAAGTATGGCCCAGCTCAATTGGGTTTGAACTTTCCCCTTGGGTTAACCGGTAATAAGGCACAAACCGATTTTAGGACCAAATCTCCTTCTTTGATGTTTATGGGCCTAACCCTTTTGTTGAGGGCCCGTCGGATCCTTTTTTGATATACTTGAATATTGTTGAGGGCCCGGGACCGCCGTTCGTCCAGAAGGACTAGCGAATCATATCGGGCTTGGACCCAATCTACTTCAGGCACCTGGCTTTCAAGCAAAATCCTTAGGGATGGTACTTCTAGCTCGACCGGTTGGACCGCTTCCATTGCATATGTCAGGTAATATGGAGTTGCTCCGGTTGCGGTGCGAATCGAAGTTCGGTACCCCCATAAGGCAAAAGGTATCTTGTCGGGCCAGTCCCGATAATTCTCAGCCATCTTTTTAAGTATGGTGACAATTTTTTTGTTGGCCGCTTCTACCGCTCCATTTGTTTGGGGTCGGTAAGGTGAAGATGTATGCCTCTGAATTTTGTATTTCGCCAGTAATGCAGTGGTTTCAGCTTGGAAGTGGGTCCCATGATCACTGATAAATTCGTGAGGGATCCCATATCGGCATATGATCTTATTTTGGATAAATTTGGCCACGTGCTTGGCGTTCAAGACATGGTATGACTCGGCTTCGACCTATTTGGTGAAGTAGTCGATGGCCACTAAAATGAAGCAATGACCTCCCGTCCCGGAAGGATGCACCTTTCCTATTATGTCAATACCCCATGTCGAAAACGGCCATGGTGATGTCATGGTATATAATAGGGAAGATGGCATATGCTGTACATTACCGAAGATCTGACAGTTATGCTAGTGCTTGACATATAACTGGCAGTCTGTTTCCATGGTGTTCCAGTAATACCCGAGCCTCATGATTTTACGGGATAGCATATGGGCGTTCATATGCGGACCGTTTTCACCGTCGTTGACCTCGGCCATGACCTTTTCGGCCTGTATTTTGTCGATACATAGGAGGAGAGCCCCATGTGCCGCCTTTTTGTACAATTGCCCGTCATCAGTACGAACAAATTGGGTCGCCAATCTTCGCAGGGCCTTTTTGGCCCGATTTTCAGCTTCCAGGGGATATTCTCCCGTTGTCAGGTAAGTTAGGATGGCTTGATACCAAGGTTCTGGGTCAGTTATCTCGATATCCTGAATGGCATGGATGTATGCCGGCTCGGACCGTCTTTCGACACAGATCGGCATGCTGGTCAGGTGATCCGGGATGTTCAGTAAAGATGCTAATTTAGAAAGTGCATCTGCAAACTGATTTTCCTCTCGGGGCAGGCAGATATACTCTACCTTTTTGGAATTGTTTCTCTAGAACCCGTACTCGCGCTTGGTAAGCCACGAGATTGGCGTTCCGAGTTTTCCATTTTTGGAGCGCTTGATTGATGACCAATGATGAATCACCGTGGACCCGGAGGTTTGTTACCCCTAAATCAGCGGCGGCTTGCAACCCGTGAATGCATGCTTCGTATTCGGCTGCGTTGTTGGTCACGTCGAAGTCCAACTTGATGGATAAGGGAGTGTGTTCCCCTCGGGGTGAGATTAGCAGAATTCCGACCCCAAATCCTCGGAAGTTGGATGCTCCATCAAAATACAAATCCCATGTCTCGGTATCGGTATGGAATATGTCTTCATCAGGAAAGGCCCATATATCAGTGTGGCATTCTTCGAATATCGAGCTGTCAGCGAGGAACTCGGCAACTACCCAGCCTTTGATGGCTTTTAATGGTATGAACTTGAGGTCGAATTCGGATAGCATTAAAGTCCACCTTGACATCCTGCCGTTGAGGATGGGCTTCTCGAATAAGTACTTGATAGGATCCATTTTGGATAACACATGTACCTCGTGACTGAGCATGTAGTGTCTGAGCTTTTTAGTGGCCCAAACCAAAGCTAGGCACGTTTTCTCGAGCATGGTGTACTTGCATTTATATTCGAGGAACTTTTTACTGATGTAGTAAATAGCCCGTTCTTTCGATTCGACTGTCTGGGCCAGCATAGCCTCCATGGCTGTCTCGGTCGTCGTTAGGTATAACGACAAAGGCAAACCGTGTTGAGGTGGCATTAGTACCGGCGGAGCAGACAGGATCTCCTTGATTTTACCGAAAGCTGCTTGACATTTATCGTCCCATAGCACCCGTTCCCCGATCTTCAGCTTCTTGAAAATGGGTTCACATACCATGGTTAGCTTTGAAATGAACCGGCTGATGTATTGGACCTTCCCGAGAAATCCCCTTATTTCCTTTTCGGTCTTGGATGGTTGCATCTCGGTGATGGCTTTGATTTTAGCTGGGTCAACCTCGATGCCGCGTTGGCTAACGATATGGCCTAGTAATTTGCCCGACGTTACCCCAAAACTGCATTTTTGTGGGTTCAGTCTCATATTGTATTTACGCAGCCGGATGAAGAACTTTCTTAGGGCCGAGATGTGCCCGCTTCGGTCCTTGGATTTGACGATCATGTCGTCCACATAGACCTCCACTTCCTTATGCATCATGTCGTGTAGCAAAGTAGTGGCGGTCCGTTGATAAGTGGCTCCATCGTTGATAAGCCCAAATGGCATGACGGTGTAACAGTAAGTCCCCCATGTTGTAATGAAGGTGGTCTTACCCATATCCTCTTCTGCCATTTTAATCTGATTGTATCCGGCATACCCGTCCATGAATGATAGAAGGGCATGATCGGCCGTATTATCCACCAATATGTCGATATGTGGTAACGGAAAATCGTCTTTTGGGTTGGCCTTATTTAAGTCCCGGAAATCCACGCATACTCGCACCTTGCCGTCCTTCTTGGGTACCGGCACGATGTTTGCAACCCAGTCTGGATATTCAGACACTTGTATAAAACCCGCTTTGAATTGTTTATCGACCTCTTCCTTGACTTTAAGAGACCATTCGGGCTTTATTCTTCTGAGCTTCTGCTTTACCGGTTTGCACCCATCTTTGATGGGTATCCGATGTTCTGCTATTTCTCGATCTATTCCCAGCATGTCCTTGTAGGACCATGCAAAGACGTCTTTAAATTCTTGGAGGAGGTCTGTGAATTGTTTTCTCTCCTCTGGATCTAAAGATAGGCCCAACTTAAGTATCTGGGGCTCTAAAGTGGTTCCCACATTGATGGACTCGGTTTCTTCGATTACCGGATCTCGGGATTCCCTTTGCTCGAGCTGCTCGACCAGATGTGGAGGTAGAGGTACCTGTTCGTTGGGTTTCTTAATGTCATTGCATATAAAATTTTTGAAATTGAGAAAATTTTGGAAATAAGACAAGTCGTAAGCAGAACGGTTTTCGATATTATTATTGATGGTAAATTTGGAAAATAGCTCGAATAGAGCTGCCATCTGATCGTTGGTCAGTGGTAGGATAGGGAGAGGTCTTGGGACAGGCCCCGAGACCTCAGTAGCTAAGGGAAGAGGAATTACAGACTCAACTCCAGCACCAGACCCTCTAAACTCGGACTCAGACTCCGACTCTGACTCCGACTCAGACTCGGACTCGGTATCCGGCATGTCTCCCTCGCCGGTGGTCAGCTTGTAGACCCGTCCTTGACTGTCGGTCCATTTGACGGTCTTCCTCCAGGCCCTTGTCCCTGTATCTGCACCCACTTCGGTGATCAGCTTTGTTGGGTCGAACCGATCGCTGCGGAGGATCAGATTGACCAGGTCATCTTTCGGAGCAGGGACGGTCTTGTCTTCTCCAAATAAGAGCCCCAACACGGGCTCGGAGTCGCTTTCACCCTTCTCAGACTCTGCTTGGATGATGGTGAATATATCATCAGGGATATAGTTGCATTCCCGAGCCGTTTTGGTCTCGGGATATGTGATGGTGGGTTGGTAGAGGCCCACTTGAATGGTTCCGAAGACTGGAGTGACAAATTTGATTGCATAGGCCCGGCCCACATTCTCCGAGCTTATAGTATATTACAATCCGAGTCGGGACTCTGCATTGTCTACGATCTCGATGATCTTCCCTGCCGGAAGGTATGGTCTTGAGGTAGCTCCGGGTAGGTAACCCAGATTTTGTAGCATCGTGTCGATGCTAGGGGCGAAGTAGGGTTTGAAGAGATATTCCTCCTCAATCATACCCACGAAGTCGAATCCTCGTGGTTTGGCCCGGTTTGTGGCATTACAGCTAGCTACGGTCATCGGGGTCGCCTCCAGTGTGATGATACCGTCTTTAAGGGGCATCTTGACTTTTCGGTGGAGGGTAGATGTCACGGCCCTGACTGCGTGGATCCAAGGCCTTCCTAGCAAGAGGTTGAATGATGAGGTGACATCTATCACCTAGAATTCCAGCTCCTTTTCGATTGGACCCGTTATGATCTTTAATTTAACGGCCCCGGCGACTGGCTTTGGGCTTCCGTCGAAAGCCTGAATAGTTTGCGCTGTCGGGAGATAGTCAGCATCAGTGATGCCGAGGGCCCTAGCAGTCCTTAGAGGTAGGACGTTCACGGCCGATCCATCGTCGATAAGAGTCATCGGGAGGTACTTACCCTTGCTGATGACCGTGATATATAGGGCCAGATTATGATTGGGCCCAAATGATGGCAGATCAGATTCGGCGAAGGTTATGAGTGGGCCTTCGTTCTTGGACTTGCCCTTGAGGTAGGGCATGATAGTAGCTACCATTTCACAGGAGGTAGCTTCTGAATCGACCTTGATTTCATCGAGAGCCTTAATCAGTGCTTCTCGATGAGCCTGTGAGCTAACCAGTAGTTGTCATATGGTTAAATCGGCTCGAACCCTCTTCATTTGTTGGACCAAGGCCGTGTCATTGCTTGGTTCCTCAGGGGTCAGTTCCGTCCTGGCAGGTTCAGTGACGGATGTTGGAGTAGCGCGCCCAGCAGTGGCGAGGTGGTTGGTGGCCAAGGCCTTGGACTTGGCTTTTCGGACTTCTTCTCTGGTGACGGGGACAACTTCCCCTTTAGCCAGGTACACATCGTCCTCATCATCAAACCATATCCCGTTGATTTGTGGGATAAACGGGGAAATGAGGTGAGAACAGTCAATTACCTCCCCTGTAAATATGGCATGGGCGCTGAACGGGTTTTCTTTGTTGCTCGGTTTGTCTCCGGGCAACGGGATCTTCCCGCTCTCGATAAGATCTTGGATTAGATGCTTTAGTTTCCAACATTTTTCAGTATCATGTCCGTTACCTCGGTGATACTGACAGTAGGCTTGAGCGTTATAGTGTTTGGGCCTCTTCTCTACTGGAGGCTCTGCGGTTGGGCCTATTGGTTGGAGTAGGCCCTTTGAAGATAGCCTTTGCAAGGCGTACGTATAGGTAGTCCCTATATCTGTGAATACCCGATTTGGTATATTCTTTTTGGATGAGGTGTCGAGCAAGTTTACCTCGTCAAAGATGCTGCGAGTTGCAACTGCAGGTACGGGCTTGTTTGTGGATGAACTAGCCCCTTGATAGCCCTTGGTAGAGGCCTTAGTCAGGCTCTCTAGTCTCAAGTCATCCTCGATTCTTGTGCCCATTTCAGTGAGGGCGGCAAAATTGGGGATGATAGCATACCGGAGATGGACCCGGTAGGATGGGAGGAGGTTCTTGACAAAGGCCTCCACCAGCACTTTTTCGCTGGGCTTATCGACCATCTTCACACTCTCGGCCCGCCATCTTTGCAGATACTTGGTGAACCCTTCTTTGGGCTCTTGGGCCATTACTTCCAGAGTACGCATCGTAGTCTGGATTTCAGTATTGTCGGCGTAATTCCGAGCAAACTCGGTAGCCACATCGTCCCAAGTTTTGTATTTCTTGGAATCGAGATTGTAGAACCAGGCCTTAGGATGTTTCTCCAAGGAAGAAGGGAACAAGTGCTTGAACATATTTGACTTCACCCCCTTGACCGCCATGAAGTCTTTGAAAGCCCGGATGTGGTGGACCGGGTCTTCGGTACCCTCAAACATAGGAATTCCCGTTAAGTTGAGGTTGGCAGGTAGCTCGTCATTCAAAGGTGAATAAGTACGAGCATTTTCGGTGTGGATCGAGTTGTTCGTCGATAAATGGACTTGCTCTTCGAGCCTACGAACAATACTAACCAGCTCGGCCATGGGCCCGGCGGGCTCACCTCCTTCGGTAGGGACCGTCTTCTCTACGGTGCTCAGGCGGGTGGATAAAGTCGCTTGATTGGCCTGGATGGCGGCCAGTTGAGTTTCGATCTTGGTCAAAGCATTTTTCAACTCGTCCATTTTGCGTTGATGTCTGGTTTCGGGTGGCCTGTCTGTAAGAACACCACGTAATCAGAAACTAGCACAAAATCCCGAAATAGAAAGTACATCCCGAACAAGACTAAAAGGGAAAGTGACTCGGAAAAGATACCTAGACGGGTGACTTGTGAAATGTGGGCCTTCCTTAGGATTCGGCGGGTGGGCCTAGTCCTGTTCGAAGGAAGGTTCACGTGAGACATCCCCAGACTTTTGGACTCGATCGTGTTGACGGGCCCTCCTTTGTAGGGGTTTGTCCTACGTAAGTGGGCCTTGCCTTAGTCTAATAAGGTGGACTGGGATAGGGAGGAAACTCGTGATGTAAGATCGACAGAGTTTCGACGCTACGGAACTTGACAACTTAAGACACGACCTAACACTGCTAAATACGGAAAGTCCTAGAAGTGGAAGGTTTTGAAAATTGATGGTTTTTGAAAAGGGATCGAGTGGACTCGGTGAATGACCCAAATTTCCGGAAAAAAAAAAGACGAAAAGTCATTGGGCCCCGGGTTTTGAAAGTTCGAGTTTTGATTTGGGCAGCATACCGGCTAGAAAATAGGCTGTTTTGAGTAAAAATCATAAGTCCTAAATTCGGTATGTGTCCCGGGTTTTGAAATTGAATAGTTTGAAAAAGATGCAATCTTTATAAAAGAAGACGGTTTTTGAAAACGACTCGGAAACCAAATAGCACGTAGTCACACAAGCATTATAACGACGCCATGTATGCTCTATACTAAGTCTCGGTCGGTCTATAAAGGGTCTATATGATAAGTGTAGTTTGTAGTGCCTTTTTCACTATGTTTTGGTCCCATTTCCTTGTGGAATCGCTCCTTGGGAGCGATTTATGGGCTTCTTATGCTTCCTTTAGTTCGTTTCAGGTTCCCGAGACCGATTTGGAAGAGTTGGAGCGATTCCGACTCGATACATACACATTTTGGAGCCAACGAAGTAAAGGAACGATCACTCGATGCCTTGGAGTCGACCCCGAGACCTTGGGACCCAATCCCGAGCCTCCGAGACCCGATCCCGAGTCCCGAGAATCGACGAGAAGCCCATGAGAGGCAAGGAAGGACAAAAAGGAGCTTAAAGGAGGCCTACAAGGCTCATCCCGTTCGGGATGGTCTCATCCCGTTCGGGATGAGGTGCACGATTAGGGACGCCACTGTGGGTCCGTCCCGGTCGGGTAAAACCCGTCCCGATCGGGACCGTGCTGCAGCTCGCCCGCCTTCAATTTTTCTTCTCCTTTCATTCTTAAACCCTATATATACCCTTCCTCTTGTAATCTTATGTTATATTTTTCTTCACCTCTCCTTAAACCCTAGACTACTTTAGGTTAGATTAGATTAGATTAGTGTAGATTAGTCGGTAATTAGTCCTTAATTTTAGATTAGCCCTTGTATTAAGGAATTCTTGAAGATCTTCACCAAGATTGACAACCTTGGATGATTATTTTGGGTTTTCTCTTTTATACAAGTTTTCATTCTTCCTTTCATCCTCTAGTATGGTATAATCCTTTTCCCTTTCTCTTAATCTTGTTTATGTTGTTCAAGTTTTAATGTTTGATTGTTGTTTTGTTTATTGTTCTTTGTTTATGTTGATCCATCTTGTTTATGTTACTTTTAGTATAGATATGTTAGAGTAGTGTCCTTGCTAGGGTTAGTAGGGTGATTAGGGTGTTAATTGAATGATTAAGGGATTGTTAGAGATGTTGGTGGAAGATTTGGGTTTCTTCTTAGTTTGATGCACATCACATATTTGTTGAAATGCTTGATTGACTAGTAGTTGCAAATACTTGTTTTTCTTGCCTTTCTCTTGTGGGTGATAGTTTGTTTGTGGGTTCGGTTCCCCCACTAAGTTGCGAGAGCCCGGTGAGGACGACCCCTAGGTCGGTCTAAGTAGCGAGAGCCCGGATGCGACCTAGGCCACTATAGCACGTTAGAACCCCGTTTGTCATGTGTGTCGCCGAGATGGGTTATAGGATGAACCTCTAGGTAGGCCTAAGTTGCGAGAGCCCGGACCTACCTAGATTACCCTACTACCTCCCTCGCTCTAGTTCTCCCTCGACCATTCCGTTACCCCTTTGACCCCAACCTAATCCTAGCCCGTTTCTTTGTTTGTTTCTCCGGCACCTTAGTCTTAGTCTAGCTTTCTCCCCTTCTATCATTCTCTAGTTTAGCTTAGCTCGTTGACTTAGTCTTGTTCTTAGGCCGACCTAGTCTAGGCTATACATTACCGTCCTCGTGGATTCGACCCGACTTGCCCTATCTACCGTAGGAATAGCCGGTTTATTTATTGATCGGTTGGGATTCACGACAAATCCCTACCATCAATTTGGCGCCGTTGCCGGGGACGGTGCTAGTTTGGACTTTGTTTTCCTATTTGCTTGACTTAGTCTTTGTGTTTGTGTTTTTCTTTTTTCTTTTTGTTACTTTGCTTCTTGTGTGTGTGCGGTTTATTTCTCTCTTGTCTAGTGCCCAAAAAGTACTAGGCTTCTCACGTTTGTTCGTAGTCTACAGTTTGTGCTTAGAGGTGGTGATTATCTTCTTCTTGCAACTCAGAGCCGCTTCAACGGACGGTTGCTAGAATGAGTGGTTTCCAACCGGGTATGAGCTACAATTTTCGAGCGAGCATGGGGTTTGATCTAAACTCCCCACACATGGAAGCCGATATGAGCTACCCCTCTTCTTCTTTGAACCAAAGCTATGACATGACGTCCCCCTACCATAATCAAGCTTCTTGGGGCAATCAAGACGGGTATGATCCTCAAGAATATGGATATGGCTACCAACAAGTGAATGACTATCACTCCTACGACCATGGTGGCTATTACTCGAGCTATGATTGTGAACCCACCATGTTCAATCAAAATTCACCGTATGGAAGCCAATTTCCCCAAAACCCACCATATTACCCTCCACCCCAACCTTACTACCAACAATATGATGCCCCACCCTTTGGGCATCATCAAGATTTTCAAGGAGCTTTAAAAGACCCCAATGATCACCAATTACCCGACACGGAGGTGTTTCATTCTATGCTTCAAATGCAAAGGAGCATCCAAGAAACGGCCATTCAATTGCAAAAAGAACAAGAGGAATTAATGGCCCAAATTCGAAGGGGAAACGAGGCGAGGAATGCTCAATTAAATGCATTATCGGTTCAAACCGTAATGTTTTTATCCCGAGCATCACAATTAGATGAAGGGTGCCCACTTGAGAAAGAGGAGCATCCTAACCATGAAGCTGCCAATGTAGTTCCCTTTGATAGAGAAGTTTGCTTTGAAGAACCTCAATCGTCTACCCAAAAAGAGACGGATGAGGATATGACCCTTGGTGAAGGCAACATTGGTGAGAAATGGGAGGAGGATAGTGAGTTGGATGGTTTGGTAGAATTCGTGAGGTTGTTAGGTGAGATTGATAGCCTCGAGTTGCCCTTGTGCGATAATATGACTACGCATCAAGAGCCCCTAGCTAGCGAACCAAGCAATGACTTGGAGGAGATTGAAACCGCCGGTAGAAGTTTCGATCCTCTTCTCCAAGATGATGTGGGGCCGAGTGATGAAGATGGGGAACCACAACTTGAGGAAAGTGTGGGGGTGTGCATTGAGGAGATGAGGCCAAAGCCGCTTTTTGTGCCTTGTTTCTTGGAGATGAAGCTTGCTTGTGGTTGGAGGCGATGCTTAGGGAGGAAGAGGTCGGTTAAGCTCGTAGGATGGATAGACCCCGGAGATGATTTGAAAGATGATTTTGGGTCTTGGAATTCCTACTTCTTGCCTCCACCTTGGAGGCCGTGGAGGTTGGCTAGGCTCGAGCGCTTCTTGGGCCTTCACTATGATGTCGGTAGCGCGTTCGACTTGCTCCTCCATGCCCTTGAGGGCTACGGTTGAAGAAGAGTCCACCATCCTAGGTTTGACGGAGTTCCTAAAGAACCGTCATGTTGTATATTCCCCTCCTCTCTTCTTTAGAGTACTTGTGCTTGTATTTGTGATTTTTGTTTCTAGGACTCTTTTGTTTTGTGATATTCTTGATTTTTTGGATTTTTGATGAGCGATGTGAGGGAGTGAATTTGATGTGTACTTTGAGTTTATTGTGATAGGTGAAGTGAAGGTGATTCCTAGAAAGGAATGGTTGATGATAGAGTTTGGTTTGCGAGCGAGGAAGTCGGTTTTTGAAGCTTATGATAAGCTTTTGGGCTTGGGGAAAGCAAAGAAGACTCATCCCGACCGGGAAGGATGAGGAATCCCGACCGGGAGGGAGCCATCCCGATTGGGATGAAGGTGCAAAAATTCGGACTCACTGGAGTGCATTCCCGACCGGGACGAGAGCTTCCCGATCGGGAAGGGTTTATCAACCCGATCGGGACCATCCATCCCGACCGGGATGGTCCCCTTTCTCCCTTTTAAGCCTTTTCTTAGGCGCTTGACTCCACCCATCCATTATACCCCCACCCAACCTCCACGCCCCTCCTTGTTCCTATCATATGATCCATACACCTCACTTTACACCGAGATCCACATCAAATCCCATCCCCCTCACACCTTTACCACCTCTACCATGCGGTTCTATCAAGCTTGAAGCGGGATAGCAATGATGAAGACAAGCAAGTGCTCATATTGATCTATGAGACGATGGAGAGAGTGAGTTGCTAACCTATGGTACGGCAACTATCCTTCCTTTTCCGTTTTTGTTGTTGCTTGTTTTCCTTTGTTTATTCCCTTCCCCTTGTGCACTTTTGTGTCTTGATGTCACGGTGGCCTTCGAGGCCTCGGTAGTTGTTGCTCCCGACTCTCGATGATGTGACTACATCGAGAGTCATTTCCAAAATCCAAATTTTACAAGGTTTTCACTCTTTCTTTTTGAGGATTTAGTCGGATTTAGGCAGAATCCGGGCTAGGTGACTTGATTACACCTAGCCCTCCCCTCCGATTTCCTTTTATTTCCTTCTTTTTATTTTCTTCCCCCCATCCATATCTTTTCTTGTCTCGGCCCATGGTGACTTGACTACACCCCGGCCGGACACCTTCTACCCTTTTCTCCACTTTTCTTTTTGATTTTTAGCTTTATTTTCGTAGTTTCTTTTTCTTTCTTTTGTCTCTCCGCACCCTACGATCGAGCATGAGGACATGGCTCGATTTAAGTGTGGGGGAGCGATATTCTAGTATAGTTTAGTTTATTTTCTTAGTTTTTTCGAAAAATCTTCAAAATCCCTAAAAAATTGAAAAAATTTCACAAAAATCAAAAAGATTTTTCTTTTGTGTGTTTTCCCTTTGTGTCGTGTATTTGTTGTATTGTGTGCGTGTTTTGCCTCCCGTTTCCTTATAAGTTGCTTGATCACCGTTAGTTTTGGAAGGCTATGAAGACATCCGGTAACATCTTCTATCCCTCTTTCCCTCTTTATTCCTTGTGATGTTTGGAGAAGGTTGTGTTGAGGTGTGCTCGGGTGGAGCTTGTACATACTTGTGGTTGATTTGGTGATATGTTTGGAAGTTTGGGGTGGTGTTTGTTTGTTCATGTTTTGTTTTTGTTGCCTTTTGTTTCTCTCTCTTTCGTTTTCGTCATGTCTTTGTTTTGTGTGTAGTTGTGTCTTGTGCGTAAAAGGTTTTCGAAAACCCGGTTTAGAGGCTAGAGTGTGAGTGTCTATTTTCCCTTCCTAGTTGCTAGTAGAATGACCCTGAATCAATAAGTTCGTTGGTCCTTTACCTTGAGTCCACCTAGCTTACTAGGAATTTACGGCGGGATTTGCACCTTCGACCATTATGACCACCCACGGTGTGAAAAGACCTTGGTTACCGAGTCTCGTCCCTTAGGTGACCATGTCTAGAGTTGTTTGATTAGTCCAAGTTCTCCACTTTTTGTGGGTTTGAAGGGAAGGCGCCGTCCCGACTCACCCATTTCCCTACCTCCTACACATACCCACACAAATAAAATGCAATTTGTTGATTTCTCTCTTTCTCAATTGTCAAAGAAATGCCAAAAAGTCAAATCAAGCCAAAAGGGCAAAGAAAAAGAAAAGAAAGAAAAATGAAAGAAAGAAAAGAAATGAAGAAAAAAAAAGGCACAAAAGCCAAAAAGTAAATAGAAAAGAAGAAAACAAAAATGGCATAGCAAAACAAAGCAAAAATGCAAAAGAAAAGAGAAAATGCCAAAAGAAAACCCAACTCACAAAAATAATCCCAACATCTCAAAATAAGCCTTTTTACGACTTTTACCGTGAAGAGCCTACCAAAGGACCGAGTCCCTAGGAAGGATGATAGCGGCATTAGTCGGTCTTCCCTCATTTTGCACTATTTTCACCTTTTTACTTGGACTAGTTAGGCGGTTTTGGACACGGGACGACCCTCTTGGCTCACGCTAAAGGGGGCGGGGTCTCACTTACCTACAGTGTCGACTAACACCGTGGTTCTTCACTTTTCCACTCCGCCGATCGTCCCGTAGTACGTTTTTAGAAAGTTAGGAGGACCTAGGTAAGTTACCAACGTTTTTATTGCTTGATCGTCATACTATTAGGGTTTAGTTCACCTTGGTTTGTATTGCTAGCTTGGGAACGTTGTCACTTACCTCGAGTCCTAAACCGGTGCTTCTTTCACCGCTTTTAGAGGGAAGCGGTATTTCTTTTGTTTTGGGTGCAACCGTCTAAGTGTTTGTTTGTGTGTTTGTTTGTTTGTGTGTTTTGTGTCCGGTTGCATCCGCGGTTTTGTCGCAAGACCCCACTTGCCTTGCGGGGTGCACTTTTCCTCAAAGTGCATTCGCGTGAGTTGAAAGGGCGTAGGGTGCGCTAATACCCACTCGGATAGTTTAGTAGATAATATGTGCTTACTCGAGGGCGAGTAAGGGTTAAGTGTGGGGGAGTTGATAAGTGTAGTTTGTAGTGCCTTTTTCACTATGTTTTGGTCCCATTTCCTTGTGGAATCGCTCCTTGGGAGCGATTTATGGGCTTCTTATGCTTCCTTTAGTTCGTTTCAGGTTCCCGAGACCGATTTGGAAGAGTTGGAGCGATTCCGACTCGATACATACACATTTTGGAGCCAACGGAGTAAAGGAACGATCACTCGATGCCTTGGAGTCGACCCCGAGACCTTGGGACCCAATCCCGAGCCTCCGAGACCCGATCCCGAGTCCCGAGAATCGACGAGAAGCCCATGAGAGGCAAGGAAGGACAAAAAGGAGCTTAAAGGAGGCCTACAAGGCTCATCCCGTTCGGGATGAGGTGCACGATTAGAGACGCCACTGTGGGTCCGTCTCGGTCGGGTTGAACCCGTCCCGATCGGGACCGTGCTGCAGCTCGCCCGCCTTCAATTTTTCTTCTCCTTTCATTCTTAAACCCTATATATACCCTTCCTCTTGTAATCTTATGTTATATTTTTCTTCACCTCTCCTTAAACCCTAGGCTACTTTATGTTAGATTAGATTAGATTAGTGTAGATTAGTCGGTAATTAGTCCTTAATCTTATATTAGTCCTTGTATTAAGGAATTCTTGAAGATCTTCACCAAGATTGACAACCTTGGATGATTATTTTGGGTTTTCTCTTTTATACAAGTTTTCATTCTTCCTTTCATCCTCTAGTATGGTATAATCCTTTTCCCTTTCTCTTAATCTTGTTTATGTTGTTCAAGTTTTAATCTTTGATTGTTGTTTTGTTTATTGTTCTTTGTTTATGTTGATCCATCTTGTTTATGTTACTTTTAGTATAGATATGTTAGAGTAGTGTCCTTGCTAGGGTTAATAGGGTGATTAGGGTGTTAATTGAATGATTAAGGGATTGTTAGAGATGTTGGTGGAAGATTTGGGTTTCTTCTTAGTTTGATGCACATCACATGTTTGTTGAAATGCTTGATTGACTAGTAGTTGCAAATACTTGTTTTTCTTGCCTTTCTCTTGTGGGTGATAGTTTGTTTGTGGGTTCGGTTCCCTCACTAAGTTGCGAGAGCCCGGTGAGGACGACCCCTAGGTCGGTCTAAGTAGCGAGAGCCCGGATGCGACCTAGGCCACTATAGCACGTTAGAACCCCGTTTGTCATGTGTGTCGCCGAGATGGGTTATAGGATGAACCTCTAGGTAGGCCTAAGTTGCGAGAGCCCGGACCTACCTAGATTACCCTACTACCTCCCTCGCTCTAGTTCTCCCTCGACCATTACGTTACCCCTTTGACCCCGACCTAATCCTAGCCCGTTTCTTTGTTTGTTTCTCCGTCACCTTAGTCTTAGTCGAGCTTTCTCCCCTTCTATCATTCTCTAGTTTAGCTTAGCTCGTTGACTTAGTCTTGTTCTTAGGCCGACCTATTCTAGGCTATACATTACCGTCCCCGTGGATTCGACCCGACTTGCCCTATCTACCGTAGGAATAGCCGGTTTATTTATTGATCGGTTGGGATTCGCGACAAATCCCTACCATCATTATACCAGTGTACATAGTCTAGACGTTGATCGGGATGGACTTCCTAAGTCGAGTTGATCTTAGAACATCACGCGAAACCCACTCAAATCGACTATGGACACCTTTTGACATATCCATATTGGAGTACATCAACGGTATAGTGGGACGTCGGTCGCGAGTACCGGCCCGGGAAAATATGGGTTATGCATGAACCGTAAAACTAAAACGCGTATTGTATTTGTCAAACGATTTCTATTCGAGACTCACCCTGAGGATGCCGATGGTAAGTCACGCATCAGTTAATCCCCAGTGGAGTCGCCAAATTGTGGACATGATGTAGGTCCACCCCGACGCGGCCATGCGCGGGTTTGGGTAGGCGAATGAATCTCCATATGAGAATGGATCAAATTGAAATTTAGGTCTATGTGGAGTCGCCACCGAATTTTGTGGTTATTCGGAACCATTCGAGCCCACTCTATGTCGTAGTGGGCTGTATACAAAATACGGCCCATTTCCGATGTCAGAGTTTATTGGGCTCGTCCCTTTGCATTTGATACCGATACCAACATTATCGGATATCGTGTATTGAATGACTCTCGTGCGCCAACGGTTTCGGGCATCCGGAAACCGAGGTTCTGAGTAAGGGGTGAGGGTACGTGTTGGGAAGCCCACAAAGGACACCTAACCCCGCCTGCACATTAGCGGCCTCTACTAAGAATTCGAATGACTTTCCAATACGCGCGTTAGTTAAATGGTGAAAATGATATGCAAAGATTATTTTCCCTAAACATGTGAATGGAATTGAAAAGGGTTTCTAAGTCAATTTAATGCAACTAAAATTAACGTCAAAGTTGTATTTTAGCATGCGGGTTCATTTAGTACAATAAACGAACAAGAATTAAATTGACAAAAGAAATAACAAACGCGTTAGTAAACGATGTAATGATATAACGAATAATAGCGGTTTGTGCAAATATGAGATGAGATGAAAAGATGCAAATATGAGATGCATGGTTTGAAAAGATAGTAAAAACGCGTGATTAATTGAGCACGTGTTGACCTAAGTCGCAAAATACTATCGAGTTTGAAAAATAGAAGAATGTACGACTCGCGTTTTAGTCGTTATGAGGCTACTCGATCGAGTGGTCGATGGACTCGATCGAGTGGACCCTAAAAAAGGCTTCTGTTTTACGTTTAAGACCGTACTCGGCTGAGTTATTGACCAACTTGGTCGAGTACGTGGCCACTCGATCGAGTCACTGTGAGACTCGACCGAGTGGTGGTCGTGAAAAGCATTCCGGTTCGATTTTGAGGTGCCACTCGACCGAGTGGGCTAGGCACTCGGTCGAGTGCCCTCTGTACGATTTACAATTCGTTTGAGAAATCGTTTGTTTGTTTCGAAATTGTTCTAAAGTCGCTTTAAATTGATTGTTGTGATGTGATAAAATTTTCTCCGCGTTTAATAATGTCATAATTCTAACGAATTGTTTTGACAATTATTCTAGCATCAACGAAAACTGTGCCTCAAATTGATTTAATGTGATTTAGAAAAGTCGGTGCTTTAATTAAATAAATAATAAAAAAAACTTGATTCCCTCGACTGCTCCGACATCGAATAAATCCCTAGGGATTGTGATGTCGGATCCGCGTCAACGGGTTTCGACCCTTATTAAAATTGATTTTTAGAAAATTGGTGAATGCAAGACTAATGATGAAGACGAACATAATAACGAATTATTGTTTAAGTTAACTTATCTCAATAATCAAATAGTCGGGGTATCGGAATAAGCGACCGACAACGCTGTGTGCAGTACACTTGTATATTCGGGTTTCCTTATTCCGATATCCTTCTTATTCGACACAAATCGATAAGTATTTTAATGTATTGATATTAATAGTATTACCGATATTATGATGCAACGAACGAAATAAAAAAAAAACAAAAAAAAGACGGAGAAAATGGAGACGGGCGACGAGAAGAGAAAGGAAGAAAAAAAAAGGGTTTTGACACCCTCAACCTACATGTTCTTGTCTCGGAATAAGGCTCGTAACCGTGGCTTTAACACAAGAGTCTTCGAGGTTTTAATGGAGGTTAAGTTATGGTGGCTCGGGATTGATTCCTAAAACTAGGTTTAGGGTTTTTTGCTAGTGTAGGATTGCTAGGGTTTTGCTTAGGGTTTGCAAGAGACGTTGTATGTGTGTGTAGGGTTGCTTTAGGGTGTACTAGGGTTGTAAAGGTTGTGAAAAAGTGTTGAAGATGTGTGCATGGGGGTTGCTTATATAGGAAAAGCTAGGGCACCCGGTTTAGGGTTACTCGACCGAGTAGGAGGCAAACTCGGTCGAGTGGCCCGTTATGCCAGCCGTCGGGCTCGAAATAGGCCCATTCGATCGAGTGGGTGGGTCACTCAATCGAGTGGCCCAGCTGGGTCGCGCAGGTCCGTTGACTTTGGACCGTGACTTTGAGGTTGATGGGTTTTGTGTTTGACTTGGACTTTTGATGATTGTATGACTGTTTTGTGTGTCTCGGAAACGACTTTGACCGGGGTTGACCCAATCGCAAAAAGTCGGTTTTAATTCCGGTGTCGATTTTGGCTAAAATTAGTCTTTTTTGACTCGGAATGATCCACTGGGCCTGGATTCGAGGTTGATTTTGTGAGGTTTGTACTCTGTAAGTGTGTTAGCCAGCGATTAATGAATTTGAGCCCGTATCCGAGCGCATAGAAACACGTTAGCGTCCGATCATCATCGGGTGTTTTTTGGAAACTGCCATAGACACCTGGCAGTTAAAATGCGAGTGTCTACATCACTTCTTTCTCGAAATACAGAGAACAGAAGTTGGCTATCTCCTCCGTTAAGTAAGCATTACATATGGAGCCCTCAACCCTCGCCTTGTTACCAATTTTTTTCTTCAAATGGTTCAGAAATCTATGACAATCATCAAGCAACTATGTTATTATCAAATTATAGTGTCTAACGTTCGTTAGTGGGTAAAATAAGTAAGTAGTTGAAAGTTCTCACCTCTCAAACGGGTACATCCATCTAAACTGTACCGGTCCTCCCACTTTAGCTTCGTATGGCAAGTGGACCGGTAGATGCTTCATTGAGTTAAAGAAGGAGGGTGGGAAGATCATCTCAAGTTTGCATAGTATCTGAGGAATTTGATCCTCCAAACGAGTCATGTCGTCATTTGTAACTGTCGACGAACACAAATCTCGAAAAAACTGAGATATCTCAGTGATAGGATTCCAAACACTTACCGGTAGCAGGTGCTTCAACGCCACAGGTAGTAACCGCTCCATGAACACGTGGCAGTCGTGACTCTTCAAGCCTTGGAGCTTCAGGTTCTTAATGTCCACACACCGACTAAAATCGGATGCATACCCATCAGGGAAATTCAGTTTCCCTACCCACTCTAACACGGCCTTTCTCTGAGCCTTATCAAGGCTAAACAAGGCCCTAGGCTTGGACCCATCCCGCTTGATATGCATTTTCGGACGGTCACAAATTTTTTTCAAATCTTTTCGGGATCCTACGGTGTCACATGTCTTACCCTCTACATCCATGACGGTGTGAATCAGTTGCTCAAAGAAATTCTTCTCAATATGCATAACGTCCAGATTATGTCGGAGTAATAAAGTACTCCAATATGGAAGGTCAAAGAAGATGCTTCTTTTAAACCAACCATTTTTTAATTTCTTAAGATCTTTGAACTCTTGATCGGTCCCGTCAACAGTGGATGGGAACTCTGAAATCACCTCCCAAATTTCATCTCCTTGGAGACGAATCGGTGCCTAATCTAGCACCTCCTCACCTTTCTTGAAAGCTCTCTTATTGTTCCTGTACATGTGACCCTCGGGTAGAAACTGTCTGTGACAGTCAAACCAACTAATTTTGCTTGAATTACTTAGGTAGAATGCTTTACTTTCACTCATGCAACAAGGACACGCTTTTTGGCCTGCCGTAGACCAACCGCTCAACATACCATACGCAGGAAAATCGTTTATAGTCCACAAAAGCGATGCTCGTAGCTGGAAATTTTGTTTCAACGACACATCATATGTCTCCACCCCTACTTCCCACAAGTGTTTCAATTCCTCTATCACTGGTTGTAAGTAAACATCCAAGTGGTTTTTGGGATTTTTTGGGCCGGGAACAATAAGAGAAAGGAATATGAACGGTGGTTTCAGACAAAGCCATGGGGGTAAGTTGTACGGTGTGACCATGACAGGCCAACATGAGTATGACTTACCGAACTGACCGAAAGGGGCGAACCCATCGGTACACAACCCAAGTCTCACGTTACGGGGATCCTCAGCAAATTCAGGGTAAATCCTATCAAAGCGTTTCCACTCCTCCCCGTCACTAGGATGACATATCTTCCCCTCTACACGAGTTTCTTCCTTATGCCACCTCATTTGTTCGGCAATGGTTCTGGTTGCATATAATTTTTGAAGTCTAGGGACGATGGGAAAGTATAATTTTTGAAGTATAGGTTTTTTATGCCTCGCAACACTCTTTCCCTTCCTACCCCTCAAAACAATATTCCCATCTACACTTTTGTATCTACTCTTCCCACATATCTTACATTCCTCAAGCACGGCATCGTCCTTCCAAAAAAGCATACATCCATCGGGACAAGCATCGATCTTTTGATGCGGAAGTTCAAGACCTTTAACTATTTTTTTGGTATTGTAGAATGTTTTGGTCATAATGTTGTCTTTTGGGATGAGTTTCTCAATCAATGCAGCAACACCGTCTACGCACCCAAAAGGTAGGTTATACTCACATTTAAGGGTCACTACCACAGACGCCACTTCTAACAATGTCACATCACACCCTCCATATAATGGCTTCTCCGCAGCCTCTAACATATCAAATAAAGCTTTCGCTCGTGGGTTTGGCTCTTGTGGGGTTGGTTGGTCATCGTCGTTAGTGTACATGCTCTCATCATTGAACAAATTGCACTCAACCACATCAACAATCATTCCTCTCACCCCGCCATCATTCTGATCCACCTCAGATTCCTCAAAAGCAGACGTCTCACCATGACAAATCCAATAATAATAATTTGGGCTAAACCCATTTGAGATAATATGTTCCTTAATCAGAATATCGTCCAAGAATTTGAGGTTCTTACATTTCAAACAAGGACACCTAAATCTACCCTCTGACGCGTATTCGGGATGGGTTTTAGCGAACTCAAGAAAACTATTAACACCCTCTAAAAGTTCCGTTCTGGGACGTCGTCTCTTATCTAATCTTTCCTCATACATCCATTTTCGTTCCTGTCGCTTCATTTTTTTATCTAAAAAAATTGAGACAATAACCACATACAAATTATTTCCTCTTAAGTAATTTACTAATAAATACGCACTACTCACATATTTCGTAAAGCACTCAATTCACCTAAACATAGTACTATTTGCACCTAATCCATCCATAATTACATCACTAAATCGACATAATTGTATTTCCACTTCCAATTTTCTAACACATCAAAACAACCCAATTCATTCAAATACTCAATCATAAACCCTAATTTTATACTAACAATCTACCTATTTCAGATTGGGAAACCTATTGGGCGATTAACATTCTAACTACACTAAATATTCCGACAACTCAAAACTATCCAACACAATATCTAATTTATTTATATCTATAAAAAACGAAATTATCAAATAATCAAAACTAAATATAGATAGATGAACATACCTTAAGGAAAATGAGAAAATTGAAGAAGGAATGAAGAGGAAAGGAGGAGGGTCGAGTTTTTAGAGAGAAGGGAGAGGGTTTTTAGAGAGATAGAGTGAAATGAGAGAATGAGACGGGGGAGGGGGGGGTGCTGGTTCATTTAAATTTTTTTACGAGGTTTAGCGACAGATATCTGTCGCGCGTCCCTTTTTTTAGCGACAGATAGCTGTCGCGCGTCGTTTTTTTTGCGACTGATTTCTGTCGCTAAGTCAATGCTTTAGCGACAGAAATCGATCGCGCGTCCAGTTATTTAGCGACAGATTTCGGTCGCTAAGGAAAATATTTTTTTTTTAAATCCGTCTCCTTGTCCAGCGACTACTATCCGTCGCGCGTTGTACTTTCAGTCGCTAAAAAAGCGACTGAATTTCCCAGTCGCGCGTTGGTAGTAGCTACATGGAATATTTCTTGTAGTGACTACTATGTATACCTCATTTCACAATCAGTTTCAACACACAACTATCTACTCGATCTCTTCTTCTCATTCTATAATATCTCTACAATATTTCTATTCTGATAATTCTGAAATTACTTGGCAACGTTCTTGATGGTGTTCAATTTACATTTCTGTCTACACCGAAATTGCAAAAGTTGTGTACTCCTGGGGGTCGATTGTCGTGAAAAACCGTGTGTAGTGTAGGGACAAATTCGACTTTAGAATAGTGTCTTTGTCACGCCATAATTGCTAAGCTCGTTCCTTCATTTTTACTAGTCTATTGCTAACATATAATGCGTATATGCCCATATATTGTTGGATTATTATGGTCCAAAAATATTAATTTATTAATTAATTATTAGTTATCAATTAGTAGTGTTATAGTTATGCACGTTGAAAGTGAGCATATAGGCTTAGTGGGTGTTAGTGTCTTAGTGGCGTAGGTTAAAGAAGTTAGTTTGTATAATGCCTATAGGCCCTCAAATGGTTATGAGTGGCCCTGTTCCAATGTTTTAAATGAGGCCCCGCTTAAAAAATAAGTCCGATGAAAAAATAATGTATAGTATTCTAATTGTGTATTGATGTTCAATAAAAACCCTAATTATATCGTACTCCCTCTGTTTTATTCATTTGTTAGCATTTTACATTCATTGCGAAAAATATTTTAATCCAAAAAAATAAACGAGACGGAATAAATATTTATTTACTTTTAAAAATATCTACTGTAGTTTTTTTCTCGACGCGGACACTTTTTTATTTATTTATTTAACCTATTTTGCCCATTTTCCGAACATTCTAAATTGATGCACTAATCACATGTAAGATTAAGTGTATAAATTAAAGCAGAAGTTACAAGACACGATTTTTTCAAGTGCTAAACGGTACTACCTCCTTTCATATAATAAGTCGTTTTATGGATACATTTATTTCACGTCTTTTAACCATTCTCATGATTCCACATTTTCAATAATACTCCACTAATAATCACGAAAAAAAAGGACATTCAAGCATATGATTGGTGAAAACAATAATTTATGTTTCCGAAGATAAACTAATTGTGGTACAGTAATCAAGTACTTTATTATAGTACGAAAAAAAGGAAGGCATAAATGCAAGGGGATTCTATACCAGGCCCTTCCACCACATAGGCAAACCACTTACCACTAGACCAAGAAACAATTACTATTATTATATGTATAGATTTTCTATATGTTGAGGCCCTTCTTCTTTGTGGGCCCCGGTTCTTAGAACCGGGTGAACACGCTAATCAACGGGCATGAATGCCTATATAAAAGCCTATGTTATTTGATATTTGTTGAACAAGTTAATGAGCAAGTTTTAAGCTAATAACTTCTCCCTTTTCCCTCGATTATATTTCCGCTTACAATTTTATTATTTTAACAATAAATGATCGTGTTCCCTTTAGGGTTTCCATGGGAGGGGTGTGGATCCTAGGGTTTCTCTGGGGTGGTTACTTGCGTGTCAGGCCAAAAGTTTTTCTTTGTCTTTTCCTGCAAATCTCTTTGTTTCTCTTCGCTACAAGACAATTGCGCACTTTTTTCCTTTGTTTTCTTTATTCTTTTCGGAGTTCATACGGAATGATGGCAAACCAGGATCAGATGGTTTCGCTAAATCTGAATGTGGCTGGTGTGGAAGAGGGGAATATTGAGAATATCGAACGACGGGAAGGTGAGGGGGAGGCCGAAGTCGAAGGAAGTAGAAAGAGGGGGAGGAGCGTGGAGGGAAACCACGATGTTGTATATGAAGGAGCAAATAAAAGACTCTGTGAGATTGCTGATATTGACATGGCACTGGACCATAACCAGATAGTAGCGGAGACTACGGGGGTGCAGCTCCGCGAAGAGCAATGAAACTTCTCAGTTGGAACTGTCAGGGGCTGGGCAACCCCCTGACAGTTAATACCCTCCAGGATAGGTGCTGGAGGGAGGGCCCGAGCATCATTTTCGTCATGGAAACGATGATTAAGGCGGGGGAGTTAGAGAAGGTTAGAAATAAGTGTGGTTTTACTGAGGGTCTTTGTATTAGCAGTCAGGGTCGATCGGGAGGTATTGGGATGTGGTGGAAGGATGTGGAGGCGGAGGTCGTTACCTATGATTATAATCATATTTGTATCAAGGTGAAGGACCCCGAGAGTGGACTTTTATGGCAAGTCGTTGGGGTGTATGGGTGGCCTAGGGCGTCGGAGAAGTATAAAACTTGGAATCTGCTTCGTAACCTTTGTGCTGATAGCTCTTTCCCGGGGATCGTTTTTGGTGATTTTAACGAAATTCTTTGTTCGGAGGAGAAATTCGGGGACATTGCTAGAGGTGTCCGGGAAATGACTGTTTTTCGCGAAACAATCCCGGATTGCTCGCTACATGATCTGGGTTTTTCTGGGCCTTGGTTTACGTGGCAGCGTGGTCGACATGTGGGGAGGGTGATTAGAGAGCGATTGGACAGAGGCCTAGCTAATGAGGAATGGTTTCAATCATTCCCGGACGCCCGTGTTACTCATTTGCCTATTTACTCGTCTGATCATGCCCCTATCATTATTGCTACCGCGGGGAGTCGAGATTGGAAGGGACGCAGAAAACGCTTCCACTTTGAAGCTATGTGGCTATCGGACGAAAGGTGTAGGGACGTAATTAAGGAGGCATGGGAGGAGGGGGGATGTATTGAGGAAAGAGTGATGCGTTGTACGAGGTCTTTATCTTCTTGGGCTCGTATGACATTCGGCGACTTGAAGAAGAAGATTCAGGAAGCGGAAGGGAAACTGGAGGCGTGGCAAAAAATGGAACCGTCGGCGGATATGCTTGATAATTGTCGTCGGATTACAGGGGAGCTTGGTTTACTAAGACGTCAACACGAGACGTATTGGTATATGAGGGCTAGAAAGACAGAGATGCGTGATGACGACAAGAACACCAAATATTTCCATCATAAAGCTTCAAAACAAAGGAAAAGGAATATGATTCGAGGGCTGGAGAATGACGATGGTGTGTGGTGGACCGGCGAGTCTGAAGTCGCGCGTATAGCGACGGCCTACTTCGGTGATCTCTTTCAATCTCAAGGGGTGTGTGGGAAGGAAGGTGTGCTGGAGGTTGTGGGGAAAGTAGTCTCTGACGAGATGAATGCTAGCTTACTGCGCCAACCACATGATGATGAAATTAGAAGAACTTTATTTGATATGCATCCTAATAAGGACCCGATGGTATGCACGCGTTATTTTACCAAAAAAACTTGGATATTGTGGGTAGGGAGGTGTGCGATTTTGTGAGGAGTTGGTGGGAGGGGGAGAGAGACCTCGGGCAGATCAATACGACCTCGGTGGTTCTTATCCCGAAGGTTGCGGAACCTCGAAAGATTACGGAGTTTCGACCCATTAGCTTGTGTAATGTTTTATATAAAATTATATCTAAGACACTGGCTAATTGGTTGAAACCTATCATGAATCTGCTTATTTCGGAGGAACAAAGTGCATTTACTCCGGGTCGGCTTATTACGGATAATGCACTCATCGCTTTTGAGATTTTTCATTATATGAAAAGGGGGGGTGAAGGGCGACATGGGAATATCGCGCTCAAACTCGATATGAGTAAAGCGTATGATAGGGTGGAGTATGATGAGGGCGATGGGTTTCTCGGAAGATTGGGTTCGAAGGGTCATGGGGTGTATTACGACGGTCTCCCAGGCATTCGTTATTAATGGCCAATTATCGGAGATGGTGAAGCCGGGTCGTGGTCTACGACAAGGCGACCCTATTTCTCCCTATTTGTTCCTGTTCTGCGCGGACGCGTTTTCTCTCCTCATAAAGCAGGCTGTTCGGCGCCGACTTATCCATGGTGTGCGTATCTGCCGCGGTGCTCCGGTAATTTCTCATCTCTTTTTTGCTGACGATAGTATCCTCTTTGCTAGAGCAACTTTGGAGGAATGCTCGACGATAGTTAATTTAATTAGCCAATATGAAGGAGCTTCGGGACAGAAAATCAATTATGCCAAGACGGAAATTGTTTTTAGTAAAAAGGTTACTAGTCATGTAAGGGGATGGATTGGTAATATTATGGGAGTAAGAGAGGTTAACAGGCATGAGAAGTACTTGGGCCTTCCTACGATAATCGGTAGATAAAAAAAAACCGTCTTTATGAATATTAAAGACCGGTTATGGAAAAAGACTCATGGGTGGAAGGAAAAATTCTTATCCAAACTGGGGAAAGAGGTGCTTATTAAGGCTGTTGCGCAAGCTATACCGACCTATATGATGAGTATCTTTGCGATACCGGAAGGTATTGCTTCAGATTTCCATAGAACTATGGCCCGCTTTTGGTGGGGGTCGACTGAGGCTAACAGGAAGATCCATTGGATGAGCTGGGAGAAGCTTTGTCGCAATAAGGGGAATGGGGGTCTCGGTTTTCGTGACCTTAGAGTCTTTAACCATGCGTTATTGGCTAAGCAGGTTTGGAGGTTGTATACTTGCCCGATGAGCCTTGTTGCCCGTGTCCTTAAAGCCCGGTACTATAAGAATGGTTCGGTCCTGGATGCTCGTCGAGGCTTTGATCCGAGCTTTTGTCGGCGAAGTATGTGGGGGGCGAAGTCATTGCTGCTTGAGGGGCTTAAGTGGAGGGTGGGAAATGGGATGAATATAAATGTTTGGTCCGACCCTTGGTTGCAAGGCTCTTCGTCTCGTCGACTCCTCATTCCCAATATTAATGAGGAAAGTTGTATGCAGGTTGCAGAGCTTCTTGACCTGGAGAATGGCGCGTGGAATATTGATAGGATGCGTGAGGTCTTGGTCGAGGATGATGTTATGTGTGCTCTCGAATTACCGGTTAGTTCGGTGGGGCTGAGGGATGAGATGTATTGGTGGCCTGCTCCTGATGGGGTTTTCTCTGTGAAGTCGGCGTATCGTCTCGGGTCTTATGACTCGGATGTGCGCAACAGCGGTGCGGATTCTGGCGTTCACTCGCTTTGGAGGACCTTGTGGGGGCTGCCCATCCCACCCAAGCTGGCCCATTTTGCTTGGCGCGCGTGTGGGGGCCTCCTAGCGACACGGTCTCAGTTGTTCCGACGGAAGTGCGTGGAGAGCCCGATTTGTGGATTGTGTGGGGAGGTCGATGAGACGATAACCCATGCCTTATTTGATTGCTCTTCTACGAAGGGGCTGTGGCTGGGGTCGGGGCTGGAGGACGTGCTTGCTGCTGCCCCGCGTAGGTCCTGTGCTGAGGCTGTGGATTGGGTCCTTATGCAGTTGGAGGGGGCTGACAAATCCAGTTTTTTGACCACTGCTTGGGGGGTGTGGTCTGTTAGAAATTTCATGTTTTTTGAAGACTCTCCCGCTCCTCCGCTGTCTATATTATTGGGCGGCCTTCGTGCTCTTGTTTCTGACCATGGGATATACATGGACAAGGTGCATAGAACGGGGGTTAGGTCGGGTGAGGGAGTTGCGCTAAGCGACTGGACGCCACCGGGTTTGGGGAGAGTGAAAGTGAATTTTGATGCTGCTGTTTTGGGTAACTGCGAGGTGGGCCTTGGTTTCGTTATCCGGAATAGCGAAGGACGTATTCTGCGGTTGGGGAGCAGGAGAGTGGTGGCTCGATGGGACCCGGATGTTGCGGAAGCTATGGCAGCCAGGTTTAGAGTTTATGAGGCCATTAATGGAGGTTTTAATGATATCGTCCTGGAAGGAGACTCGCTCAATACTATCAACAAGGTCAAGTGCGGTGTGAAGTGGAGAAGCCCGATTGGAGTCTGTATTAATGATATCTCTTGTCTGTTGATTAATTTTTCTTCTCATAGTAGTATGCATGTAAAACGGGGTGGGAATACCGTCGCTCATTGGGTAGCCAGTTTCTGTACTTTACGGAACGATCAGATTGTACTGTCCTCCAACTTTCCGCAAACGGCTCTCGATTTTGCGGAGGTTGATATTTTATAATCTATAAAGCCCCGTTTTCCCCTCAAAAAAAAAAATTATTTCCGCTTACAAATTCTACATATATATCGCAAAGTACGAGTCAGAAACTCGCCCTGATTGTGGCCTGGGTTCCCGTGCGGATGAGAGCGTCGACATGATACAACCACAGGACCAACTTGGTTACTGTTTTTTTGTGTAAAGAAAGCCTATGACCCTCACAAAAGACATTTGTAGTCGTATATATATATATATATATCCCCACTGTACTGTACTGTACTGTGTCATTGCTGAACAAAAGATGAGATGCACCTTATACATACAATTCTGAATTCTGATCTGATATTTCAACTAGGCAATATAATGGATTGATAATGGAGTAATATGGTGCATGCATGCATGTTGATTTGAAAAGCATATTATGATATACAATGGTGACAAAATCTAGTGAGTCAAAATATAACATGTATGGATGCTACCATTGGAGGGCCGTGCCGGGGTCAGTAGAGAGCAGCTGCTATACTAATTAGTGAAAAAGTAAAGGCAAGTGAATGAAAACAAAAAGGCAAATGTGATCGAAATAGAAGAAGACGCACGTAAATAATTGTAGTACAGACTACAGAGAGAGTAGAGAAGAGAGGTGCGTGGTGGATGAAATGAAATGCAGTAGCAGTAGCAGTAGCAGGAGGAGGTTCATTTGGATTCAAGTTGGTTAACTTTTAGTCAGTCCCATTTTCAATCAGAAACCAAACACCTCCACTACCCATGTTTCATGTTTCTGCATTCTGCTTAATTAGCCCTTGGAGCATTATTATTAGGGAATCCTCTATCACCCACAACCAACCATGCATTTACGGACACACAATTTCTGGATATATAGATCACTCCACTATATATCCCTACTGCTACTGCTCATTATTTACTTTGGCTAAGACTAAAGGGGGTCCGAGGTTGAGTTTCAGCAAGAACCCGAGGCTCACATTCGTAGATGAGATTCGAATTCTTAGAGTCCGAGGCTTAAATTTGAGTTTAAAGCAGGTATAAATTAAAACTGAGTTTGACCAAAAGTCTAAGACCATGTTCTTTTGGACTTATATTCAGTCAGTTTCAATTCAATTTAATTCAATTCAGCTCTAGGAGGCATATTTTGTCTCTATATTTCAGTCAATTTCAGTTAAATTAAGTTCAGTCAGTTTCAGTCCAAAAGAGTAGGGCCTAAGCCTCAAATTTGTAGAGTCTGAGGCTCACAAAGTCGGACATGGTTAAAGTCTGAAAGCTAAGTGAGTCTTTGTTTCAAAGACTAACTTCAGATTCGTGAATAAGGAGTAGTATCTTACACTTGCTTTATTCACTACCCATCTCGGTCAATAATTTGCGTTTGTTGTATTACGACTCATCCCAGTCACTAGTTTACGTTTACTTTATTTACGATCCGTCTCAATCATAATTTACGTTTGATGTATTTACGACTCATCTCAGTCAATAGTTTACGCTTGCTTTATTTACAACACGTCTCAATCAGTAGTTTACGTTTGTTGTATTTACGACCCGTCTCAGTCAATAGTTTACGTTTATTTTATTTACGACCCGTCTCAATCAGTAACTTACATTTGCTTTATTTACGACTCGTCTCAGTCAGTGATTTACTTTTGATGTATTTACGAATCATTGTCGAATCAAGTCCAGTATCATCAACTTTAAGCCGGCATTTTTTTTTTTGAGTGAAAATTAATTTGATTAGCTTGTCATTTTTAAATTTTTAGTGAGTCTGAGATGGAGTCTGGAAAATGAAAATGTGGATAGAAAGTTAAGGTAACAAAATTCAAGGAAGGGAGATGAGTCGGTGAATAAACTGAGTTTGTTTTTAAACATCCCAATTCCCAACATGCTTTTATTTTGTGCCTTGTTTGGGAACTGGGAATTGGAATTGGTATTGAAATTGAATTCCGGATTTGAGATGATTCAAGTGTTTGGGAAAATCGAGAATTTGGAATTGGATTTGAGATGAATTCCCTACCAATTCCAACCTTGTTTAAATTTGACTTTTTCAAATGATCACCCCATGGTAGTCATTTCAATTCCGTCACTATTCTTTTTTTTTCGCGTAAATCTAGTCGGAATATATATATTTTTTATTAATTTTTGTTCCTAATTGAAAATATACATTTTCATCATGGAAAAAAAAAAATCAAAAATTTATTTTTTGTGACCTCGACCCTGCTCCGCCCCGCCCAATTCCAATTCCATGGATATCCAAATAACATTTTGTAATTGGAAATGGAATTGAATGTCAATAATTCAATATCTAGAATTAGATTCATGAAAATAAAAATAATTTCATGTTTCCAAACGCTCCCTTGGAAATTTTGGGTGGACATATACGTACGTACAGTACAACTGTGTTGGAGTTTTATTGAATACGGAGTACATATTTGAATCGTTATAATTTATACGTTTGTAACGAATATTTCCGTAACAAATAAGAATTTGTGTTTTATTTTCATGACTACTGATGGATTTCTTCTAAGAATAACATTTTGCTGTCGATCATTACTTCCTTGATAATAAATCGCTCTATATGCATGATGAGTACTACAGTATAATAACAATAACAGTATGAAAATAATTGACTTGTTTTATTTCACAGTACAGCAATCTTTGTTGCCAAATAATGTAGGCTAAGTACGTACGTACGGTGGTATAGCAGTTGGACCATATTGTGATAAAGTTAAATACATAATTTTTTTGAGAAAGAGCCTCTCTCTCTATATATATATATATATATATATATATTTATTAAGTACTCATTATTAAGACACCATATATATATATATATATATGGTGTCTTAATAATGAGTACTTAGTACGTAATTGGCTACTACCGAGTACATTACATTGATTTGATCCTTCATATGGGTGATTGGCATAAGCTTAGAGGGGGCAAGGAATTGTGAAAGTGTAGAAAATTAGGTATTTTGGAAAGCTATGTTTGCTGCATGATATGGCATGACACCGATGCCTTGCATCTACACTACTATTTCTAGGTTTCTCATTTTACTTCGCTCAAATGGATACTACAAGGACCTTGCTACGCATCACTACATATAGGCTTTGTTTGGTTCATCCGACAACTTATTTTCTTGAGGAAGTTGCAATTCTCAGGAAATTACTTCCCACATCAACTTCCCGGAAATTTGTAATATTTGTTTGGTTGACATCTACCTAATTCCCATGATTTTGATTATAATGACTATTATGCTCTTTATTAATCAAGGGTATAAAAACTTATGAATTTTTTTTTTCCAGCAACTTATGAAATATATAAAATTGTCTTCCCTATAATATGCAGTCGTTACCAAATTACATTAACTAAAAAGAATGACAAAAAAATATACTCCCTCCGATTACCTGTTCTTCCCCTTTCTTTTTGGGGAAGAAAATAAGGAGAGGGTATTATATTAGTTAAATATGAAAGGTGGAATAAAAAAGTAAAAGAGAGAAATATTATATTAATTAAATGAAAAAAAGTAGGTGAAAAAGTAGAAGAAAAGAATATTAAAGTAGGAGAGATGAATATTATATTAATTAGTGAGGGGTGAAAAACTTTCCTTAAATGGAAAGGGAAAGAAAATCAAACTCAGCCCAATAAGAAAATAGGGAAGAACATAGGTAATTGGAGGGAGTATTATATAACAAGATCGAAGAAAGTAATTTACCATGAATGATTTTGATGGGTAAAATGTTTTTTTTAAAAGAAGGCGAGGAAGAGTTGAGAGAAAACCGTAGATGGAAAATTGAATGAGAAATTAGGGTTATAAAGTGAGAAATAGATGAGTAAAGAAGGATAAAAAAGTCATTTGAAAGAATTGGGATGTGGGAAGTGCAACTCACCGAGGGGGCATCGGTGAGCAACTTCCCACATCATGCAGGAATTGCAACTGATGGGGTAAGTTTGAGTTCCCCATTTTTGTACTTTTGGGGTAACCAAACAACTCCTCAGTAATGCAATTCATGGGATGTTGCAATTCCCGGAAAGTGAGTGGCCAACCAAACGAGACCATAGTATGACATAGTGTCATCACTAAATATTGTAATTATGTATTGTATTTATGCTCCGTCTCTTCACTCTCCACTTCATTAGTTGCTAGCTTAGTTCATCGCATCTAGTAGCTAGACTCAGCTTTATATACCGAGCTTTGTACTTGTGAATATTCATCGATTTATATAGATTATCAGTATGAAGCTAAGTATGAGCAACGGTCCGAGCCGCCTTAGATTCGTAGAGTCTGAGGCTCAAACAGTCAAACATGGTTAAAGTAGCTGGTACCAACAAAAGTCTAAAAGCGAGTCTTTGATTTCAAAGACACAACTTCAAACTCGTAAATACGGAGTAATAAAAGGCATAATATTTTACTTTTCTGTCTTAATCAATGTTTTACGTTTGCTGTTTTATAACACATTTCAGTAAGTAGTTTATATTTTTTTTATTTATGACCCGTCTCAGTCAATATAGTTTATGTTTGCTTTATTTACGACCCGTTTCAGTCAGTAATTTATGTTTGACGTATTTACGACTCATCTCAGTCAGTAGTTTACGTTTATTTTTTATTTACGACCCATCCCAGTCAATAATTTACGTTTTGCTGTATTTATGACTCATCTTAGTCAATAGTTTACGGTTATTTTATTTATGACTTGTCTTAGCCAGTAGTTTCCGTTTGCACAAATAAAATAAGCAACAAACATCATAATTTGTTGATGTGTCAGTATGGGGTGACACGCATAATGGTACACAAAAGTGGTAAAGGGATTCTTACTATTTTTAGTGAATCCGAGATTGAAATTGAACAATGAAAAAGTTAATAAAAAGCTGAGATAACATATATTGAGGGATAAAAATGGAGTTTTTTTCGTCAAAAGGCACCTAACATTTACGCCTTTTGTAAATATGGCACCTATAGTTTTTTTTTGCCCAAACGCACCTTAAATGTTCAATTCTTTGTTAAAAGGCACCAATTGTCAATTTCCGTCAAAAAAATAGAAAGAACCGTTAAAGTTGACGGTTTTACTCTTAAATCATCTTCACTCATCATTAATGAACTCTCCTTCCCTTAATCAAAACTCAATCAACTCTTTGATCCTTCTTCCTTCACACAAATTATCTTTCTTTCTCATTCTCTTTATTCCTCCAAAATACTTCATTTTCCCTCCCAAAAACTTTATTCCCCCAAAATACCCCATTTATTTCCCTTAATTAAAACATGTCAACTTCAAGTTCTTTCTCTCAACAAACAATTAAATGTTGTTGTGACATTTCAGTGACCATGAAAGCATCATGCACAAAACAAAATCCGGGTGTAGAAGATTTATGACATGCAAGTTTTATAATGGAGAAACGAGTTTGCGTGGATATTCGTTTTATAAGTGGGTTGATGTCGATATGACCTATTTGCAAATGAATGTGATTAACAACTTGATAAACGGAAATAAGTTGCTCAAGAATGAGATTAATCAAGTGAAACAAGGATTTGTTGTTGATCCTCGAAAATTAACAATAGTTAACACATACTCTGTACTTCAAAATTATACTCGAAAATTAGGATAACTAACATAAAAAACGAAATTGAACTCAAAATTAGGGCAATTAAATTTGTTGTTGATGATTTAGGTTATTAATTTCTTGTAATTTACTTAAAGGATTAATAAAATTAAAAATTTACCAATTGAGGGTTTGATTGAAAATTCGAGAAGCATATAAGTGAAGAGGAAGAACGAGGGCTTGAATGAGTTGATTTGGTTAATTAAGAGAGGAGAGTATAACAAGAGTTTAAGATGATTAGAGCCGTCAATTCTAACGGTTCTTTCTATTTTTTTGACGGAAATTGGCAATTGGTGCCTTTTAACAAAGAATTGAACATTTAAGGTGTTTTTTGGGCAAAAAAAAAAACTATAGGTGCCATATTTACGAAAGACGTAAATGTTAGGTGCCTTTTGACAAAAAAACTCATAAAAATGAGATAAACTTAGCGTTAGAGATTAGTAGTTTGACTTGAGTATTCTATTCCATTTAATAGGTTGAATTAATTAAATTGAAAAGCGCGAAAGTGGTAATTAGCCCCCTTAAGTTTGATCAATCGTGAGATTAACCCCCTTAAGTTTCAATTGTAGTAATTAAGCCCCACAACTTTGGGTAAAAGTGAAATTCAATCCAAGTTTTATATTTTTTCAATTAAAATTACACCTTAATAACAAAAACTCCATTTATTTATACATTTTCTCAGCATACGATAAAAATAAATTTTTTTTTAAAATGTATGCAATTTTTACATATGAAAAAAAAAATTTGAAAGGATTACATAAAATCGAAAATTTGTAACATTAATCACATAGATTATATAAATTACGGAGTATATTAAAATCATTAAAAACATTCTAAAAACTATGTTAATAAATTATTTAATTACTTTTATAATATTACTAATTATTTAGTGTACATTGAGTTTATATATAACATGATTTAATGATATAATTTATGTTGAGAATAAAAATTGAATCGAATTTCACTTCTACTCAAAGTTATGGGGCCTAATTACAACATTTGAAACCTATGAGGTTTAATCTCACAATTGCCCAAAGTTAAGGGAATTAATTAACACTTTCGCGAATTGAAAAGTAAGGGTAATTAAGGAGAGGCAACATCCCTTCTCTAGCTCCGAACCGGGTGCTTTGTATGTATATATATACATACAAACCAGTAAGGCTTCAACTCACCACCTTGCTTGTTATATTAATTAGGGCCAGTAGTAGAAGAAGAACCTCCTCCTCCTTCTCCTCCTCTTGTCTGTTTTTTTTTTTATTAAAAAAAATAAGTAAATAAATAGAACCCCACTTTTGTCCACCCCACATGGAAAAAGAGTTAAATGATGATGAAAAAGAGCTTCAACTTCTGCCACCCCCACCCCCACCCCCTCCCCCTCGTGCTCCTGCACCCTCCTCCTCCTCCTCCTCCTACTCACGTGCCGATCCCCCTCGGCTTAATCATCATTATCACCACCACCATCTGGGATCTTCCAAGCCCCCATTGTATCCATTCGACGTGGACCCTTCGCTCGACCTCCAGCTCCGCATCTGCCACCACCACGATGATGGTGATGAACGACCCTCCTCCCATTTCGTGGAGGCTCTGAAATGGCAAACCGCTGAGCAAATACGGGTAGCTGCCATTGAGAACGCCTACGCTGAGCGAGTTAGGGAGCTGACTCGGCGTGAGGTGGAGCTGGCTCACTCTGAGTTCGCCCGCGCACGTGCCATGTGGGATGAGGCACGTCAGGAGGTTGCCAAGGCTGAGAGGTTAAGGAACACTTGCATGGTTATGGGGGAGATTACATGTTATACCTGCAGACAAAGGTTTCGTCCTACCTAGCTAATTTAATTTAGCCTAAATTTTGATTTGTTTATCATCATTACTTACTACTGTAATACTCACTCGTATTAGAGAATTAAAATTAGTAATATAAGTTGCAATTTAAATAATAATCAGACCAATCAAGTACTATAATAAAGATCTGAAAATAATCATGTATGATGAGGCCATATGTATCTATATATGGGAAAAAGTAAGGATGCAGGAGATATAACAATTGTATGTATGGCCACTTGAATTGATCATTATATTTATTTATTGGATTACTACTTACTTACTAGCTACAGGTTGGTTGGCGTAATCTTGTACTTTGATACTGAATCCATCATGTTTGGCCTGGTTGCATTCCGCATATATATATTTGATGCTATTCTATCCGATACCTCACTTCAGTTACTTCGATTCAGTGAATTTAAGTTCAGCCAACTTTATTTCAGTTCAATTATTCTCAGCTAAGCCCACTTCATACGGAAAGAATCGGGCGCTAGCTATTCTTTCCAGCTGTATAAGCATTGGGCAGCTAAGGAATCAAGGTCAAGGCGAATCCGTTATGACAGTCATCTGTTACACATACCCGAGTTTTTACTGCAATTTTGATCACTTTGTTGGTTGGCCCTTCAGTGAAAATGCCGTCATTTTTTTTTTATCAAGTGCATCAGGATTCAGGAAGCTAAGCTAAATGGGTCTACTCTTATAGTTGAGGGATTGTCGCAAATATAACTGTAAAGTTCAGTTTTGTTGAGCGTTCACAATTCAAGTCTCAATTGAAATTAAAGATGATCAAAGAAATAAAAATGATGAGATTCCAAAAGGTTATACAGTAATCATGTACTTGATGCTTAGAATTCATGCACTTGAGCAGTAAGTCTCCTAAAAAAAGGATTTTACAACTTTGGATAGAACCGTTTTACACCAGAATGTGTAACTTTTGACGTTTCAAGACTTCGTATGAACCTTTTACGTACCTTCTGTAAGTCTCGTCGTAACTAAGGACGGAGTTCATATATGGAGATTTCCGACAATGGTTAGCATGAGTGGCTGGTAAGAACTTGGCTTCTCTTAAATGGTAAGTATAAATAACATGATGAATTTATATATTTACTTCTTATACAAATAAATAAATGTTATTTCCAATCCAAGTATAAAATAAATAGCTGAGTTACTTGTATTTAAAAGATGATTGTTTTCCTCATTGATTTCATTATCATTAAAAGATGATTGTTTTCCTGATTGATTTCATTATCATTAGGCTATGTTTATTGGGGGTCTGAAGATGAGTCTGAGACTCAGATTTATTGAGTCTGAGAGTCATACCTGGATAATGTGGTTGGTACGAGTCTGAGTCTCAGATGGATTTAAGTTTAAAGGGAGTCTGAAGTTGAGTCTGAACAAAAGTCTGAGGCTCATATTCTTTGAGTCTGAGACTCATACCTGGTTTAAGTGGTTGAGACGGTTTGAGACTTAGATAAGTCTGAAGTTGAGTCTTGGATTTCAAAGACTCATCCTCAGACTCGTTCATTCAGTTCAGTTTAGTTCCGTTCATTTTAGTTCAGTTCAATTCAAATAAGTTATTATTATTATTATTATTACTAATTATTATTAATAATATATTATTATTATTATTATTAATGACATTTTTATAATAATTAATATTAATATAATAATAAAAATTAATATTATTCTTATTGTTATTGTTATTAATTTTATTACTATTAAATATATATTAATGTTGATTATTAATATTAATATTATAATATTATTAATAATTAAACTTATTATTATTAATTATTATTACTACTATTGTTATTGTTATTTGTTATGAACATTATTATTATTATTATTATTATTATTATTATTATTATTATTATTATTATAATTAATATAATAATAATAATAATAATAATAATTAATATTTTTGATATAATAATTAACATTATTATTTATTTTTATTTTTATTAATATTATTTGTTATTATTATTATTATTATTATTATTATTATTATTATTATTTCATGCTAATTTATTTCAGTTTCACTCAGTTCAATCCAGTTCAACTCATTCCAATTTATCTCAATTTACTTCTGTGCTAAAGGACATGACCAAAATAATTTGTATTAAGTGATATAGTTGTATATAGATGATCGAAAAAGCCAAATTCGTATAATAAATGATAAATAATATTGTACGTAACCTGAATGACCCGACCCGAATAAGCCAGCCGGAACTTGATTTGATACTCAAACTAAAGATCCGAGCTTAACCCGTAACCTGAATTGACTCGAGCTAATCCGAAATTGACCTGACTATTATTATAAAAAACGAGTCGATATCCCTAATTAAAAAAGATGAAAATAATAAACCCAAATCCCAAAATGATCTGGTCTGACCCAAAGTCAACGCGAAACTCACCTGACCCGATTGACTTGTTTGCTAGGTCTACCGGCAATCCAATCCAACCCGAACTCGACCCACCTGTCCGATTGACACCTTTAATAATGACCACTTGGAAATAAAATTATTCTTATGTCACAAGATTTATTTAACAATCAATTAGTTAATTGTAATTTTTCGAATTATAAAATAAACGTATATATTGAGGTAAATAAAAAAATATAGGTAAAAAGTTGAGATGAGATGAGATAAATAAAAAAATAAAATAAGGTAGGTAAAAAGTTGATGTGAGATGAGGTAAAAAAAATTAATAAAATAAAATAAGGTAGGTAAAAAGTTGAGGTGAGATAAATAAAAGTAATAATATAAAATAATGTATGTGAGGTGAGAGAGTCTGAGATGAGTCTGTGGATAAAGTATGCTTTTGTAATGAGTCTGAGTCTGAAAAATAAAAAATGAGTGGAAAGCTGAGGTGGCAGAATCTGAGAGAAAAAGGTGAGTTTGTGGATAAACTTAGTCTTAGTATCTATTTATGCAAGACTACATAGATAATACTACTTCCTAGATGCCTAGGTACAATGATATAATTAAGACTATCAGCAAAGAACTATGCTAATATAATGAATTAGGCTATACAATGAATCTATCTATTACGCCCCCGCAGTCGAAATGGTAGGGGACTGAACAAGTATAAATAAATATTATTTCCAATCCAAGTATAAAATAAATAGCTGAGTTACTTGTATTTAAAAGATGATTGTTTTCCTGATTGATTTCATTATCATTAAAAGATGATTGTTTTCCTGATTGATTTCATTAGAGCATTAGCAATGTTGGAAAATAGGGGCTAAGTCCTTATCTCTAATTGTCCCACATAGGAAGAGTACTAGTGTCATATGTAGTTTATATACACTACTTTAACTATGGGTATCACTAGTGGTAAAAGGGGGTCATTTTATATGGACCTGCGAGGTGCTTAATTCAACTTGCATGTGCCCGTGCCCGGCCCGGATCCGGATACAGGATTCGGGAAATCGCCTGCGGCGGGCTTTGCCTATCTCTTTGGGCCTGATTGGGTTGAGAGATATTCTCTCCTTATTCACAACTCTTGACTCAGTTTTTGAGGAGTTTGTTTAGTCCCTCCTCCTGCTCGTTTTTCCTTCTGAGCCTGGCAGCAGCACAATATACAACAACATACAGTACTTCTCTTCCTTCTTCTTCTTCTTCTTTCTTTCTCTCTTAATACTTCCTGGGTATTGTTAATAATAGTCGTTCCAATGCTCCGTGTCTCAAGTGGGTGAGTCTCGGTGCAGCAGTGTCAACCTTGGGGAACTACCGGTACCAGCTGATCGCCACCTCGGTCGTTCCGGAAATAGTTTTCAAGGCAGAGGCCTCCTTACCTCGTCGCTGCAAACCACGTTGCTCTCGGTTATCTCTTTTCCGCTCCCTCCCTCCGGTTCATTTCTGTACTTAGTCACAACAAGCAATAACAAACGTCCATCCAAGTTCATTCTCCGCCACATCACTGCCACATCACTATCTACAAACTCAAACTCCAAAGAACAAATGTCAACAATAGTACAAGTTCATCCAAGTTTATAAATGGGTCCCACACACAATCCACTCCACACTACTTAACATTAATTTCTACCAAAACATTTCATTTTTAAATTAACATCATAATATTTTTTTAATAAATTAACATTTCATTTTTTAAATTAACAACAAAACGTTTTTTTTATTTCGGTCATGGTTCGTATCGTACATTAATTTCGTATCGGGTTCGTGTCATATTTTTGTGTCATGTCCACATTTGGAAAAGCTAATAAAATTTATTATACAAACACTATAAATATTATACAAAACACTATAAGTATTAGTATATAAAATTTATTAATTATTGACCGGAACGAACCTCCATTGATGAGGAGCTCGAGTCGGTTATTAAGTGTTTGTTGTAAGTTTGTTATAGAGAGATAAAGCGATGAGAGAGAAAGAGGTAAATAAAATGAATGTATTATTGTTGTGGTCTGTAATAATTACACGTATATCCTATATATACAAGTATGCAATCTAGCTAACTATAATACTCTATAGCTATTATTTCACATCCCCCCCTCAAGCTGAACTTGATTGAATGCAATGAAGTCCGAGCTTGGAAGAGAAGAAACGATGTAACTCAGTCCCCAGAGGCTTTGTCATAATGTCCGCAAGTTGCATCCCTGTTCGTACGAACCTTGGCACCAGAAACTTTTCTTGAAACTTATCTCGTACATAATGACAATCAATCTCTAGGTGCTTTGTTCGTTCATGAAAGACTGGGTTCTCAGTGATATGAACTGCTGCTTTGTTGTCACAATGAAGCGAAATAGGTAGAGGAATATCCACCTTCATTCCTTTCAGCAAAGCATGCAACCAAACCAACTCACTTGTCACATATGACATGCTTCTATATTCTGCCTCAGTGGTACTTTTACTGACTGTTTTTTGTTTTTTTGTTTTCCAAGAAATAAGCGATTTTCCTAAAAATATTGCATACCCACTGAGTGCGCGACGACTGAAGACACAAGCGCCCCAATCTGCGTCACTGTAGGCTACAATCTGCAGATTACAGTCTGCAGGGTAGAAAAGCCCTGTGTTCACAGTGCCTTTTAAGTATCTAACAACATGTAACGCTGCTTGAAAATGTGGTAGGCGTGGTTGCGTCAAGAATTGACTGAGATGTTGAACAGAATGGGACAAATCGGGTCTAGTAAGATTAAGATAGAGCAACCTGCCTATCAACCTCCTGTAACTCTCTGGGTCAGGTAGCACATCACCCTCCTCTGTGGACAACTTGAGACCTTGTGGAAGAGGGAATAAAGCAGCATTACAGTTCTCCATGCTCATGTCTTTGAGAATATCTAGTATATATTTCCTCTGGTTGAGCATGATACCTGAGGAATTCCTTGCCACTTCAAGCCCTAAAAAATAACGCATAAGACCAAGATCTTTGATTGTGAACTTCTTATCTAGACTAGCCTTGGTATTTATTACTCCTGATATGTCGTCTCCTGTAAGAAGGATATCATCAACATATATGAGTGCTAACAGCCATGAGTCAGCATTCCTTCTGATAAAGAGTGAGTAATCCTCTCTGCATTGGGTAAATCCAAGTCCTATTAGATGCTTAGTGAGCTCAATATTCCATTGTCTTGAAGCTTGCTTCAAGCCGTAAATGGACTTCTTGAGCTTGCAAACCAACCCAGAAGTAGTAGCATAACCTGGGGGAGGTTTCATATACACTTCCTCTTCCAGAAATCCATGTAGAAACGCATTATTGATATCCAGTTGGTGAAGAGGCCACCCCTTGGCAGATGCTAAAGCAATGAGTGTTCTAACTGTAGTGAACTTTGCTACTGGAGAGAAAGTTGCTTTATAGTCTTTATCTTTGACCTGATTGAACCCTTTTTCAACAAGACGAGCCTTATACCTTTCAACTGAACCATCCGCTCTATGTTTTACTTTGAACACCCACTTACAACCTATTGCCTTGTGTGTAGAGGGTAAAGTAACCAGCTCCCAGGTTTGATTATTCTCCAAAGCCTGTAACTCTGCCTGCATTGCATCCACCCACTGGGGATCCTTCTGGGCTTGTTCAAAAGAACTAGGCTCAGAAATTTTAAAGACATTTGCCAAAGTAGATATGTAGTAGTCATCAAACTCTGTAAGTTCTTGAAGAACTGTAGAATGAAATGCAGAAGAGGTCGAGGAGGAATCTGCAGATGTAGGAATATTGGTGGGTGGTTTTAGAGGACAGTGGTATCCCTGAAGTCTAGTAGAAGGTTGAATTATTCTAGTAGATCTTCGAAGTATGGGAGGTAAAGTAGAGGTAATGGATTCAGTTGTAGAAGGAGTAGATATATTTGCTGGAGATGATGTGCTAAAAGTGGTGTCATGATGAGATGTATGACTGACATCTTGGAATGATGTGTGAGGAGAGTTTATATTATGTGAGATAGTGGTATCCTGTACAGTGGAAGGAGTAGAGGATAAAGGAGTATGATTTGTAGGGAAAAAATCTACTGTATCTACTGGATTAACCAGTGGATAACTCTTGTGACTAGAAGTAGCAGGTATGGTATGAGGGTCCAACTTAAAAGGAAAAAAATGCTCTTTGAACACTACATCTCGGTTAACAAAGACTTTATGTGTGTCCAAATCATAAAGCTTGTACCCTTTCTCTCCAAAAGGGTATCCAATGAATATGCACTTGCGTGCTTTTGCTTGGAATTTGTCAGTATGTGTTGCTGGCATTGTGGCATAGCATAGGGACCCAAACACCTTTAAACTTGTATAATCTGGTTTTTTATTGTGAAGTACTTCAAATGGTGACTTCCATTTGAGAATCCGGGTGGGCATCTTATTTATTAAGTATGTTGCTGCAAGAACACAATCCCCCCAGAACTTTATCGGCAAATTAGCATGAATTCTAAGCGCTCGAACAGTTTCGATGAGGTGTCTATGCTTACGCTCGACCCTCCCATTCTGCTGAGGACGCCCAACCAGACTCTTTTGATGTATAATACCTAATTCTCGGAATGTTTCGGCACAAGAATGTTGAATAAACTCTGTCCCATGGTCAGTTCTTATCACCTTAACATGGGTTTGGAATTGTGTGTGAACCAGTTTAAGGAAGTCTCTAATTAACCCTGGAACTTGTGTCTTAGACTGGAGAAGATATGTCCAAGTACTCCTTGAACAATCATCCAAAATAGTAAGAAAAAAACGAGCACCTGTAAGACTAGGCACTTTATATGGACCCCAAAGATCCATATGGATTAAGTCGAAACAAGAGGTAGCATGAGATTCACTTCTAGAAAAGGGCAGTACATGATGCTTTGAAAGTAAGCAAGTCTCACAAAAAAAATCTCGAGAAGGGCTCGGAATTTGTTGAATATGTGCCAGTTTATCAACAGAAGAATGCCCTATTCTAGCATGTAGCAATTCAAAAGATTCATTCCTAGAGTTCACAGTTGCAAGATTATTACAACTTTGCTTATTTGGAAAATTGACTATGGAATGACCACCAAGGGGTGTTGTGTCAAGCCTGTATAAACCATCAATCCTCTTAGCTTGAGCCCACACACACTTATTGGAAGGGTCCTGGAACAAAACCATGTTCTTAGTAAAGGTGATGAGCAAGTGGGAATGATCAAGAAGTTTACCGATCGAGAGCAAATTCTGCTTAAACTGAGGCATTAGTAGAACATGATGAAGAATAATATGATCATTAATCTTCAATTTTCCTGCCTTATAAACCACCTTGATGACACCATCGGGTAATGCAATGCTAACAGGTTTAGCAAGTACATATATATCGGTCAACAAATGCTCATAAGGTGTTATATGGTCTGATGCACCCGAGTCTACTATCCATGTATTAACTTGATAAGCAGATGTAACAGTATAAGCTAAGGAATCAGGTTGTATACCTGCAAAGTTGACTGCAGAGGTGGTTGGAACTTCAGTAATAGACCTCATAACCTTCTGATATATCGAATCTGTAATCGTGTCAATCAACTTTGAGTTCTGTGCGTGAAAAGCAGCAGTGGATGCATACACATCAAAATCAAGTGGAGAGTCTTCAGTAGTATTAACGTGATCTGACTGAGGAGCTGACTGAGGAGCAGACTGAATAGCTTCAGCATTATGAGCTGACCTCCTGTAAACATTCTTCCCCTTTTGAAAATAGACATCTGGCCCTTTGTGTGGATTCTTCCCCTTCATCAGATCAAAGCAAAACTCAATAGTATGTCCACGTTTCTTACAGTGCGTGCAATTTTTTGTTTTGCGACATGTTTCAACTGTGTGACCTTCTGCCTTGCAGTACACACATCTCTTTACCTCAGCATTGTCAACTGAATCCTAAAATCGAGCCTTTTTATGCTTGTTACCAGCACCTTCATGATTTCTGGAACTGGCGTATGCATTCGCCTCTGCCAAAACATCGACCGCATCCGAGATTTGCTTCTGTTTTTCAATTTTCTGGATCAGGTGAAACGCCTTGTTGAGTGGAGGTAGGGGCTCGAGTGATAGAACATGTGTCTTTACAGCCTCGTAGCCATTGTGAAGGCCCATGAGGAACTGTATTAGCTTGTACTGCGTTTCCCTGTCAAGTAGTCTTTTGAGCAACCTGCAAGTACATGAATCCATAGCAGTACATGTACATAGTGGAAGAGGATCGATAGTGTCTAGAGTCTCCCAAGATCTCTTCAACCTGCTGTAGTACTCAATAAGAGATTGGTTCTCTTGCGTGATAGCATTCAAATCCTTCTTTAACTGATAAATTTCGAGGCCATTCGTTTGTCCGTAGCGCTCGATCAACTCAGACCAAAGATCCTTGGAAGAACGTGAATACGATACTGTATCACGAATTTCTTTAACCAGGGAGTTAAGAATCCATTTCATAACGAGAACGTCGCAGCGTATCCACTGGTGATACTTGGAGTCCTTTTCATTCGGTTTCTTGCAAGTACCATCCACGAAGCCATCTTTGTTCTTGGATATTAAAGCCAGGTAGGCATCGCGTTTCCACGCAACAAAATTGAATCCATCAAATTCAACACCGGTAAGTTGTAAACCAGGCTGATCGGAGGAAGAAAGATGCAAAGGATCATCGAAAACGGCATAAGCAGGGATCGCACTTTCGCCAGTCATGGTGAATTATGTAAAATTCAACAATTGATTGCGAAAATAAGGGGATAACAATCAGAAGAACAACGAATAGAGAAAACTTGAAGCAATTATGAAATAATTCGAAGAATCGATGAGAATCCTCAAAAAATCGGCAACGTAATACCAGAAGAAACAAGAAATCAAATCACCGTAATCAATTCAGGTTGCAGAAGAGAAAACAGTGAAGAAAGAAAAGCATACTATCAATGGCGGAAGTATGATCGCAGGTTAACCTGTTCTGATACCATATTGACCGGAACGAACCTCCATTGATGAGGAGCTCGAGTCGGTTATTAAGTGTTTGTTGTAAGTTTGTTATAGAGAGATAAAGCGATGAGAGAGAAAGAGGTAAATAAAATGAATGTATTATTGTTGTGGTCTGTAATAATTACACGTATATCCTATATATACAAGTATGCAATCTAGCTAACTATAATACTCTATAGCTATTATTTCACATTAATGAAAAGTTATTAATGGTGAATAGGAGTATGCAAATTTGAAGAGAAAATTTGAAGTGTACAGCCAATTTAAAGAGAAAAGGAACATTTGAAGAGAAATGAAGTGTGCAGCCAATTTGGGGGGCCCATTGCTCTGCCACACTCTTCACACAAACGAAGTTCGTAAACACGAACATGGATGAACGGTACGGGAACCAACAATAACAAAAACAAACAAACGAACGTTCATATTTAAGAACTTACTCTAAGAACATCCTATTGCTGATGCTCTTATCATTAGTATCTATTTATGCAAGGCTACATAGACAATACTACTTTCTAGATGCCTAGGTACAATGATATAATTAAGACTATCAGCAAAGAACTATGCTAATATAATGAATTAGGCTATACAATGAATCTATCTATTACGCCTCCGCAGTCGAAACGGTAGGGGACTGAACATTGAGACCGGAGCGGAAGTCATCAAAGAGGGCTTTAGGGAGGCCTTTGGTGAAGATGTCTACAAATTGATTGCGGGACGGGACGTGCAGAACGCGTAGTTGACCAAGAGCGACTTTTTCTCGAACAACAAACTTTACGGTGGTAACATACGTTGTAGCCGAGGTAGCACAAGCTAGAAATGATATTAATCAACGAGTCCCGCCCCAAGGTCATAAGGGGTCACCACCTTTGCTGGAGTATAGATAGATAGATAGAAATTTTGATATTTAATTTCAATGTTCGAACCTATAACGGTCAGGAATGAACCTGCTGAATATTCTGTATATTTTTCTATTGAATACAATATATATATATATATATATATATATATATATATATATATATATATATATATATATATATATATATATATATATATATATATATGCGCGCGCGCGCGCTAATTATAAGGTTAACTCAATATTTTTTTTTATTGTACTTAATATATTTTTGTA
Organism: Agrostemma githago; assembly: GCA_958450325.1. Lineage (NCBI taxonomy): Eukaryota > Viridiplantae > Streptophyta > Magnoliopsida > Caryophyllales > Caryophyllaceae > Agrostemma > Agrostemma githago. The sequence continues at coordinate 44,651,866 of OY288261.1, forward strand.
CTGCGATTAATATATTTTGGTATTAAGCTTAATAAATTACTTCGTCCCCCCCTTTTTAGCCCCTTGCTTGTTTGACTCACTAGTTTGTCATAAGAGTCGCCACCTACGATATTGGCTCTACAATACCTGACACATGTGGAAAAGTCAACGATGTTCCAGATATAAGGTTTAACAAAGGAGTCTTGTTTTCGGGGAGAGCAATTTCCGTGTCATTCGATATCCAAGAGCCGGGGATATAGACACCTTGTGCCACAATATTCGGGTGCAAAAAAAATGAAAAATTTTCTTTAATTGTTTTACGCAGTAAACATGGAGGAGAAAATATATACTGTACTATATATATACCTGGTAAGATTTGGAAAATCGGGTCAAGGTCCTCTTGGTGAGAAATGGGCATGACGGGTGCGGGTTTATAAGACAAAACTGTTCTCTGGCTAACATAGTTGTCGTAATAAGGTTCTTAACAAATTAATCGTTATATTAAGAATCCGTATATGGCGGTTGCTCAGACTATTATAATCCAAGGTGCGAAATTGTTAACAGAATAAGGGTATGAGCCGGAATTCCTTGCTAGCAGATGACAATGATTTCTTTTTTAACAAGATGGAGTGCTCTAATAGCAATTAGGTGTTCTAATAAGTTCTTTGGTTTCTCATCATTTCTAATGGATAAAGACAGAATATCAACAGTGTCTAGTATAACATCGTCAAAGGCAGCTAGGATAGTTGACCTGGAGCAGCCAAAGAATTCACACATTTCGTAAGAGGCTATGCGTGATGACGATGCTATGCCTCTCGATGTGTGAGCTGCCCTATTGCATAATTTCGTATGAGCTGCCCTATTGCATAATAGCAAACATTGTGTGTCGGAATCCTTGTTAGCTTTCTGCAAAAAAAAAGAAAAAAAAAGTTTACAAAGAAATGGTTGCATTCAGTTTACGTACTCCCTCAATTCAATTTCACTCTTCACTTTTTTTTTCGACACTATTCACAAATAAGGAGAATCTTCGATATTCTCAACAATTTATAAGAGATGATATGTCCATATAAAATCTTGTTTCGTCTTTCGGAGTATATTATTAATATCAAAATTCTATATTTTTTGCTAACATATAATGAAAGATATTAGCAATACAATACGTGCATAGCCAGACGTGAAAAAGCAAATGTGAAGAGTGAAGTTGAATAGAGGGGACACTAGTTTAGGCCACGTGCAAATGCACAACTTTTTATGACAATAACTAGGCGCCATGCCCGTGCACCGCACGGGATTACTGATTTACTTGTCTAAATTTCATGTGGTTGTGACGGCGTCTACTTGTACAGGGTGTCGTAATCGTGAATAGGGCAGAGGTTGTGAAAATCAAATCATCAAAGCTACTAAAAGACATATGGCATGTACGTATAAAGAACGATAGAAGTTGATATGATCCAGTCTAAGGCCGAAACATACATTAAAAAAGTCGTATACTAAAGAATAACTGCAATATGTAATCTTCTTAAAATATGCCTTGGTTCTTCTGTGTTTTTCTCTGTCGGGGTCTATTTTGTCTTTTCAACTTTTGGTCTCTTTTTCTCTGTTGGTTCCTTCGCAACGGATGCTTTTTTCGCCGTCGCTTCAAAGCTGTAAGTCATTTTTGGTGTGTAAGTTTTGTTACTAAAACATAAGTAAAAAATTGCTTGTAGTTGATGTACGTAATAATAATTAACTTACTCCTTGTCTATCTTTCTCTTCTTATTTTTAGCTGAGGTATTCGGGTCGGACTCTGTTGTAGGTTGCCTTTCTAAGTTGTCTTGTTTTAGTTGCTCCTGCGAAAACATTGGACTTGTTTGGGTATATGGCCTCGTGTGTAAAAAGATGTTGTTCTTCTTGGGTAAGAATTGTTGTTGTTACCTCTGTTTTTTGTCCTCTATTTCCACTGTGGTTGGAGTTGGAGGGTCCTTTGGCGTCAGTAATACATTTTGACACTTTAGTTCCCGTTCGGAGTTGTATTTGGTAATCCCAATCTTGACTTTCATGGTGTATTCTCTCCCGACACATTGTTGGAGTATGTCAAACACTTTCTCCTTTCCCCCGTCCTGTTTGTTGCTCTCTTGTTAGGATAAAACAGTTTAAATTTCTTCGCGTAGTTGGTATGTTATTTGTTGTGCGTACCTTTTCATATTTGGTTAGTAATGCTTCAATTGATCTCGCGATTATCTTCTCAGCTTCTCTCCCAAAAATCACCAAAGTTGTGTATGATATTTCGTCAGCTATTGTAGTGATTAATCTGTACCTGTGTTGTGGGTATTAACATATTTGTGATATTGTTTAGGAGCAGTAGATAGGTTTAACATACCGTACGGTGAGTTATAATTTTTGGGTTTTTTATTACCTTTGTTTGGGGTAGGTATTGGTTCGTTACATTGGCGACACTTTCCGTCCTCGTCGATTCCAGCGGGGCATGATGTGCAAGACTGATACCGCCAGTCAACATCTGTTCTTACTTCTGTTATCGTTACATGGCATTTGTATACCTCATTATGTTCCAATTGTTTCATTTAATCGGAAATGTTCAATGATATATCATATCAGTAGGCGTGTGATGTCTGTCGAAATTACCTGATCGTCGACATCTGCTTGTAGAAGCTCTGCAATGGTTGAAGTGACCATATCTTCTGCCACCTCAGCATCGAGAACCTTTATTTGAACGGGTTCATGGTCCCTGTAGGGTGGTATGGCAACGCAAATAATAATATGTGGCTAATCTAGTACATGTAAGATCGGGGACATGGTTCATGTGCAGTTTTTTTATTGTGGGGGCAAACGGTTACCTTTGCAGTAACATTCTAATCTCCGCAAGTCCAAGTCGAGGAAGACCTTGGTCCCATATGTGGATTGTAATTGGTAATCTCCTGCACCGGTGTTGTAATCTTTGTTAATAAGTATGATATGTACAACATTATTATAGGTAAAAAGATTAGTCAAATGTGATTAGTCTAACCGTAAATAAATCAAAGCAATTTAACTAAGGTAGCGTTTGGAAACATGGATTTCATTTCGAATCAACAATTTCAAATTAGAAATTGGAAATATGAAATCTCAAATCCAAATTATATGTTTGGGAAATCAAGAATTTGAAATTATGGAATTTGAAATCCAATTTCTTGTTTGGGAGCACAAGTAATTTCAAAATCCAAATTGTAATCAATTTAAGTCTTAAAGACTTACAGTGCACCTTCTCTAACTTTTAGGCAAAAAAAACTTCGTAGTTAACCCAAAAAAAAATATTGTACATACACCTCAAAGTTTAACAACGTATTTAAACAAAACTAAAAGATTCGAGTTTTGGTCGACCACAACTCATAGTTTTCAACTAAAAAGCATTATCACGATCAAGGCAACGTAAAACTCAATCCAACTTTTGGTCATTCGGAAGGGACATGGGCACTTCAAACTTTGTCGGAGCCTCCACAAACATACCCACCGCGTCTAGAACTTGAGAACGAAGGATGCCATCGACTTTAGAAACCTCAGCGTACAACTTTTTTCCGCTCAAAGTTGTAGCACTTCTAGTCTCGACAAAACTTTTGAATGATTGTGCAACACTTGACACGGCTTCGGCTAAAGTATCCTTTTTACTCTTCTTTTTGGAGGTAGAAGTGGTATCAATGCTTGAACTTGTACCATCATCACATGCCTCTTCGTCCATCAAAGCAGCTCCTTCTTCATGATGCTCTCCTCCATCACCGAGAGCCTGATCTGATCCAAGTAAAATTGAGATATCATCCCAATGCTCGATGAACTTATTGGCATAAGATGCCGCACCTGTGTTTACCTAAGATAATTACATGAAAAAAGAATAAAAAATTTGTTACTGACAATACCAAGATTTTTTAATCACACTTCATCATGCAACAAACAAACCACACAGCAGTCTGCTACATTCTGATATCACTTTTCCATTTCTATTACAAATGTAACATCTTAACTCTTAGCCAAATAAACATCCACAGAAAAGTGGAGTAATGTTTTAATATGTCATTAAAGCAACGACTATAGCATTAAGGATATAATGTAGTAGCACTAGTACTACTCTCCTGCTAAACACTAGCCTAAATAATACACACTTCTACTGCAGCTCCAATCTTTTCAAAACAAGTGAAAAATGTTGCTTACAACTTCTTTCTCTTCACTTCCTCAAGAAATCATTAAAAACCCTCATTACTCAAGAAGATTACTTCATCACTTAAATAAAAACCTAGCACCGTCACCTATATATTGACCAACAAATGATCAATGCCTCATCAAATCATGGCAATCAGAACACTTTCGATGCATAGTACAATAGTACAAGCTACATTCAGTGCATTCTATTTCCTGCAATTCAATGTAACGGATTGATCTTACCAGCCTATAAGTAGCAGCCTTTTGTAATGAATTATTCATAAACGAGAATACAATTTTCTGAATGTACAGGTAACCTGTCAATTTCAATATTGAACAGCTACTACCTTATCAAATAACCGAGAGCCATAGTAAGATCAAATTTCATAGTAAGACGAAGTAGCTGTAATTGGTAAGACAAAGTACCTGAGTATATGCCATCCATTCGGCCATCTCTTCAATTGGTATTACCACCATCTTTCTCTCCTCTTCCCACTTAAATTTAGTTTGTGTTCTAATCTCCATGATAGTTCCGTAGTGCTTTCTCCAAATCTTCACACGGTTCCTCACATTTTCAGTAGTAAGATGCAAGTCTAACTTGCTTCTTAATTCATCGACCACCGCTTGGTAGGATTGGGGTTGCCAATCTCCATCTCCTTTATTCCCTTGATTTACTTGACTATACAATATTGAGATTAAGATACCATCCATTTGACTATTCCATGAAACATAGCCTCTTTTCTTTGGTTGTGTAGAAATCGAAACCGAAGCTTGCTTTCTTTTTTCACTTATCACCTATGAAAAAGATGGGTTGGAAAAATTAAAACACCAAACAAAATGATAATAACGAAAAATCCTTGCCTAAGATTAGATGGAGACAACAACATTGAAATTAGATGAAGAACCTAGAAAACAATAGCAATCACAAGAAATTCCACTTCACTAAATTGTAGAAAAACGGGTAATCTTCCCTAAATTTAAACAAACAAAAAAATGTTGTAGTTAAGAGGTCAGTGCAGCTACTTCAACTATAAAATCTACTTAGTTGAAGTAGAATTTGTAGTTAAATGATATTGCTCACTTCACATATATACAAATATACAAATATATATATGGTCTAGTGATAAGGAATGAGTGAATGGAAGCAGTAGCATTGAAATTAGATGAAGAAAGCATATTATGTCGTACATAATCAACTAAGTTTAGTTCTGCTCGCCAAACCTAAGAAAGTAGTCATGAATTCGAAGCAAACTAACTTAAACTTCGACGAAAGATATATTAGCAAATAACATCCTTTTTGTTTTCGTTAACAAAGCACATTAAGTAGTAAAATAATACTTACTCGCTCGAATATCCATCACCTAAGTAAAGCCCTTCTCGCTCGGTAATCCCTCCACATCTTTTGTGCAAGCTTGTCTCTAAACTCATTCCACGCATCTGTTTGTTTAACACTCACTACATAATCCTCTTCATTATCCTCATCTTCTATCACTATATTTTGTAAGTCTCGATCTACCTCGGCAAATAGAGCCGATTCATCCATATTTTCGCCCCTTAAGAAATTATGAAGAATGCCACATGCATTTATGATTCTAACTTGAATTTTTTTACCAAAAAAACTACTAGTTCTCACAATAGCCCAACGCTTTTTCATTATACCAAAGGCTCGTTCAATTGTGTTACGGGCTGACGAATGTCTCAAATTAAAGAGATCCTTATAATTTGTTGGGGTGTTTCCTCTCCACAAATTTAAGTGGTATCTTGTACCTTTGTATGGACCTAAGAAACCTTCACCATTAGTATAGCCCAAATCAACAAGAAAGTATTTATCATTCGGTACTTTCAAATTATAAGCTTGCCTTTGGAGAGCATCATGAAGGACACGTTGATCAGAAGCAGACCCTTCCCAACCAGGCAAAACGTAGGTGAAACAAGTTGTCGAATCACAACTTGCTAGAACATTTGTGGTAATATCACCTTTTCTATTTCTATACCTACATCGATCTTCTAAAGGAACGGTCATATTTATATGAGTGCCATCAAGAGCTCCAATTACACCATCAAACCATTTCCACTTTTCATCATTAGCAAAACTAATGGTTTGATCATCTTCCTTAATATAGTATTTCCCAATTTTTAAAACTGCTTGGAGCACCATATGAAATTGGCGACTCACTGTTTCTCCTAATCGAGCAAAGAGAACCTGAATAGTTCGATTTTTTAAAATGTGAGCGAGGACATGTAGAAAAAATGCCACGACTTCCTCATTCGTCACATTTCTAGAAGTCACTAACCCACCCTTTGATCTTAGAATCCTACATAATTTCTTAAGACAACGTCTATCAAAACGCAATTGTTCTTGACATTTCGTGTTATTTCTTAATGTATCTAACCACATTGCCCTCTTATCGGCACGTTCACGTTCATTCCAAGCTAACTCTCGTACCTTGTACCTATGATGACTCAATGCTTCTACTATAATAATAATGAAACTCACAACTAGGATTATAAACTCCATATCGTCATCTTCTTCTACTCTTTGACGTTTCCTTGAACTAGTTTCGTCGGCCATAATACTCTACAAACACATGAACATATAAACTCAAAATAATACATACATATATTATTTCAAATGTGCTAAAATCAACAGGAAAAAGCATGGCACTAGTGTCACAGTAACTTGAATGTTACTTTCGAAAAGGATGTATATTAGAAGCGATGAAGCTTTATACATAATGTCACAGAACTAGTTTTGCTTCATTTTAGTGTTGAGGTTCAACTGTGGGTAAGCATTTCAAGTAGCATCAAAGTATAATCCACAAAGTAAGTTGAAGAAGATGATGATGATCCATAATTACTCAAAAATCTACAAACCTAAACCCTAACCAACTGAAATCAACACAATCGTTGAAATCGAATCATCAAATCGAATCTGAATCTAAGAACATAATCGATCAAATCGAATCATTAACGAACTAAAAAGTGAAATCGAATCATCAACGAACAAAAAAGTGCATTCATTAGTAAATTACGAAAAGTTGAATCGCTAAAATCCTTGTTAGTGAGAGGTGCGAGAAATATTGATTAGAAAACATACATGGATGCTGAAATCGTCCGTTGATTTATCGCAGAAATGGTGATCGCCAAACCCGATTATCGTATCTTTGTTGTTGAGTGAGAGAGACTGAGAGCAGTAAGCGAGAGGCGTGAGAGGCTGAGAGAATTATAAATCCCAGGGTCTAGGAGGGGATTTGAAATGAAGGTTTAGTAATAGGGCCCATATTCAAGGGGATTTCAAAGAAATCCAAATCCAAATTTTATTGGAAGCCCAAACAGGGGATTGGGCCCAAATTTTTATTTGTAAATGAAATCATCTTTGCCAAACAGGCCATAATATGATTTGTAACAATAAAAAACTTAAAACTCATTAGTTTAAAATGGTTCTTATACGCCTGCAAATCAAGATTCGACGGGTACCTAATATTTATGTTAATAACATATTAACGCGTGTCCATTAGACACATGTTAGAAAAACCGTTAACATAATACTTACATAATATTAAGTGACATTATAATATTTGGCTTTATTATACACTTTAACTAAGTTAATAACATGAAAATGCCTCAAAGTCTACCACGAATGACAGTGTAAACCACCCTCACACCTCTTCCCCTTTTTGCTTGTCCCCATAGTATATGAAAGGTTAATACGGTGTAAATTAGCCATTTCAAACGCATCAACTTGATAAAAAGTATTTCACGTAAAGTGGCATAGGCTTATACTGCCTACATCCCCTTTTTATTGTCCCTTCGACTTGTACTATCTCAATTATGTGAGAATGAGGTTGTATCGATTGACTCATACTACCAAGATAATAGAGAACTAATAATGAGTAGCATTAAGAAGAGTCTAATGCAAGCATGAACCCAATGAAGCAGGAACGAATTGATAGTCACGCACATACCGAGTTAGTCTGGGCGGTGGAAAAAATCGGGAACGTCTGCATCCAACAACAACAGTAAGACGATGTTTGGCGGCGGGAATCAGCTCGATTTCGTTGTACACTTGGATGGTGTAATGGGAAAGGCAAGCACCCATTGTTATAGGTGGTGGATTATAAGGGAGGAAAATGAAGAGGATGGGAGGTGGTTGAAATTTATTGCTTAACTTTGGATTCTACATAATCAATGGGGAAGAAGTTGATGAGTTCCTTACCTTGGATTCTACCTAATGAATGAGAAAGAAGTTGAAAGAGCTTACATTTCACCATATTAGCTAATGAGTGAGAAAGAAGTTGAAAGGTTGTAAGTAATAATAACCGACTTTGATTGCTTTACATAGGATTCTACATCCTCAAGAGGAAGAAATTGTTTCTCACCTTGGATTCTACCTAATGAATGAGAAAGAAGTTGAAAGGTCCTAACTAATAATAACCGACTTTATGTATTCAACTCTCGTCTTTTCAATTCCTACCCAATCGCATCGCGCCAAGTGTTCTACCTTAGAATTGAGCATTTGTTGAATAGAGAATGGAGAGTACTTTGCTTTCTATTTAATATAATATATAGATTTGTTGTAATGACTTTAAATTTTAAAATATATGCTCTGTATATGTTAAAATGAAATTTTAGCTTATGTTGTATCAATAATTTAACTAATTCTTTATTAATTACCTCATAATATACACACAATTTTTATTTATTGCCCAATTTCCATAAAGAAAACTTCTTACATATATGCATGAAATTGGGTAATAAATAAAAATCTGAGAGATTATTATAAATACGGATTTTTATATAATATGGAGTATACATTCTATTGGGCCATTTCTATCAACGATTTTCTTATGTCTTTATTTGCTATTCCCAAACATAATTTTTTTTGTCTTTATCTCTCATATAAATGGATTTAAACCGGGTGGCGGATGAATCAGGTGATGGATTGGGTCGGGTTCGTGTGGAGATTTTCACCCGTCATACGATCCATCCACCCGTTTATAAATTTCAAAAAATAATTAATTTCACTCTTTTTATACTCATATTTTTTTTCAGAACCCCGAGAAAATCTTTTCTGTAATCACTTTGTTGGCCATCATCTTAGACTTTCTTTCTCTCTCTTAATTTTCGACCACCACAGAATCCCAAAAACTTTACGTATCTTACAAATTTGTATATTTTCTATTGCATTTTATTTAAATATTTTTTCATCCGTTAAATACCCGATCCATCCGAATCACCCGCGGATGACGGATGGGTTGGATTCGGGTGGAGGGTTAATCGGGTGACGGATGGATTAAGTGAACTAGGTGGAGTCGAGTGAGACTTCATCCGATCCGAAACTAATCCGTTGTTATTCCTACGTCAGATGTTCATGATGGATATGAACATCACAAGTACATTGAAGTATTTATGTTGAGAGTGGATGGTGGTTTATATTTCCCTCAATTCTATATATTATATTAAAAGGAAAACAAAGCATTCTCCATACTCCATTTCCCCAAATCTCAAAGCTAAAGCAAGCCACGTGTCGCGATACTATTGGATGGAAGATGAAAAGGTATGAAGCTAAAGCAAGCCACGTGTCGCGATACTATTGGATGGAAGATGAAAAGGTATGAAGTGGAAGATGAAAATGAGGAAGGAGTTATGGAGGAAGTTATGAAGTGGAAGATGAAAAGGTAGGAGTTATTAAGTGGAAGATGAAAAGAAGGGAGTTATGAAGAAGATGAAAAGGTATGAAGTGGAAGATGAAAAGGAGGAAGGAGTTATGGAGGGAGTTATGAAGTGGAAGTGGAAAAGGAGGGAGTTATGAAGTGGAAGTGGAAAAGGAGGGAGTTATGGTTGAAAGCTTAACACTTATAATTCACCACCTATATCAATGGATGCTTCCCTTCCCGTTACACCATCCAAGTGTTTCCTGCAACGAGCATGATCAATTCCCACCCTATTACCGTTGAGAAATTAAATCGCATGATCCGAAGATGTGTAGTCGTCGAGAAAAGAATCCAAAACAACCTCCACCCACCTACGTTCTATTTGATACGTCTTCCACAACAATGATACTCGGGTGTAGTAATGAACGTGACTTTATGGGGTGATGCGTCCGACTACATTACAGAGGAAATTAGCCGACAAAATGGACATAATATGGTCGTAATCATCACATCTGTAAGGGTAATAAATTATGAAGGTAGTAAACTTTTCTTTATCCACTTTTATCGTTCATCTCTTTGAATATATGTAAATTTACATGCTCAAGTTTGTCACATATGATTTCTCCGCATTTCGTCTTAACACTAAATAGTACTTCTCCATTCGTCTCGATGGTTTATAACCCCGTAGTTTAGTACAACTATACAAAGTCGAACGGACATAGGTAGGCTCCTCCTGTTAAGTTACAAACCTTTGCACGTGGAATTTTTCTCAAGTGGGACTACCAAATACTTACTCCCTAACAAAAAAAATAGAGTAATTGAAGAAACCGTACCATTATTACATTGGCTCAATTAAGATTATTCTTCCTGATACACAAGGTTAGGCAATTAGGCCTGACTGTCTTGCTAATTATTAACAAATCTTTAGTTAGGTTGAGTTATATTCATTCAATTTCAATTACTCGCTTAAAGTTGGAATTTGGCTTACTTCAGTAATATCTACTGTATCTCACTTCTCACCTCACCAGTATGACAGTATGAATGATGAATCTCTTGATTTTGACTAAAGATAGTTAAGCATTTGTAACTGCAAGTTTGGAGCTTAATTGAAACATCAGATGGCTATATACGCTAACGACTTTTCTAACATGTTTCTAATGGACACATGTTAATATACTAATTTATATCTATATATCTATATTAAATAGAAAACAAAGCATTCTCCATGCTCTATACAACCAATAATCAATTCTAAGGTAACACACTTGACATGATGTGATTGGGTAGAAATTGAAAAGGAGAGAGTTGAATACATAATCAATGCCAAAGTCGGTTATTATTAGTTAGAACCCTTCAACTTATTCCTTATTGATTATGTAGAATCCAAAGTGAAGAACCCATCAACTTCTTCCTCATTAGAACCCTTCAACTTCTTCCTCATTGATTAGGTAGAATCCAAGTGAAGAACCCATCAACTTCTTCCTCATCCTTCAACTTCTTCCTCATTGATTAGGTAGAATTCAAAGTGAAGAGCCCATCAACTTCTTCCTCATTGATTATGTAGAATCCAAAGTAAACCAATAAATTTCAACCACCTCCCATCCTCTTCATCTTCATCCCTTATAATCCACCACCTATAACAATGGGTGCTTGCCTTTCCCATTACACCATCCAAGTGTACAACGAAATCGAGCTGATTCCCGCCGCCAAACATGCATCGTCTTACCGTTGTCGTTGGATGCAGACGATCCTGATTTTTTCCACCGCCCAGACTAACTCGGTATGTGCGTGGCTATCAATTCGTTCCAGCTTCATTGGGTTCATGCTTGCATTAGACTCATCTTAATGCTACTCATTATTAGTAGGAGTCAATCGATACAACTCCATTCTAACATAATTGACATAGTATTGTTATTGTAATAATAAGTTGATCGATGAGTTGATGTAGTATCATATCAACACGTCGATCATAGATTTAGAGGCATCTCTACATTAATCATAATCTAATACACAACTAATAATGGAAAATAATTGAAGAACACTAACACAGACAACAACAAATGTGAAACATCAAAATTAGAAACAAGCACAACAAAGGGTAAGAGCAATAATAGATTGTTATGTGTGTTGGACTTTGTTTCCAGCTTGCTATATAGTGGTACTATGTATTAAAGCGCTAAAATTGTTATCCCATGTATATGTCACCTTTTGTCTATAATATAATAATACCTCACATTTTCCAAAAAAAAGGGTAAGAGCAACAAACTCAACAATGTAGACGAGAGAAAACAAAGTAGAAGCTAGCACAAGATCGAACAATAAAATACGATATCTCACTATTTGTATAATTTCACGTACAAAAAAAATCACGTACAAAAGTTGAGAAAGCAAAAAATATAAAATAGGAGAAAAGAAAAATGTAGAGGGGGGATATTAGAGCACTATCTTATCTATTTATTAATTTATTAAAATTCAAACAAACCATCATCATCCATCATTTATCTAAGGGCAATAGCAGCAATAGTTGTAGTTCCATACAACATATTTTCATTGTCATGAAGGTACATCTAACCATGTTTGAAACTTTCTATTTCACCAATCAATGGTAAAAGTTTCATATATTTATTGTGGATCCCCTTTTTTCTCTCAATTTACATGTATGAAATCGATTCCATACTTTAGAAACCGATTTCATGTGAGGAACTTTATTCTCTAACTCAATGACATGAAACTCCTTATATGTTATCATTACTATTGCCCTAATACTATCTTATACTCCCTTTGTTCATAATCTTTTGCCCCATTTCATCATTATTTGTAAGAGTATTTTAATGAAACGGGGCAAAAGATAGTGAAAGGAGGGAGTAATAAAGTCATGTGTTCTGCTCTGTTTAGGCCAAGCAACTAAACCAACCGACAAATAAAATTAAGAAACGAGGGAGTCTTGACAGGGGTTAGTCGTATCCCTAATCAAAGATACCCTAAGGTCCACTAACTAATGTAGATAGTGAAGTCAGGGGTCGAACCACAAGGAGACAGGATTTAGTCGTCTACTCCTAAGAATTAGACTATAGATTATGGGTCACGGTCTGAGTTGGTTTTGGTAGGCTAATAACTAATTACTAATAGATAAATCAATAATAAAAAGGTCTGGGGTCTCAGGTTCACAATGAATGTTAATCGGGTCAGGGAGTCAACTAACAGGTCAATAATCGAACTGTCTAAGGTGTAGGTCCGGTCGGTACTACTACAAACTTTAGAACTAAACTTAACCTACGGTCGCTAGAATTAAGCTAGTCTACCCAAAATATCGTGACCTAATTAGTCCTTAACCCGGTTGGCGAAAAGTCCTAATTGTGATACTAACTAATTAATCCTGGTCAGTAATTAATCAATCAGAATTAAAACAACATTCAGTCGACAGTTCATATGATCAGAGACAGGTCAATTTTCTATAACCCAATTAACACCCATCGATCCCCTTAAACTCTAGAAAGAAATTAGCTACTCATGATGATTTTAATTAAACTAACAAAATATGAATTGCAATTAAACATGATGAATGCGAATTTAATTAAACTACAAGACTGAAATCAGATAACTACGAAAACTAAGAACGAATTAAGACAAAAATTAAACTAGAGAATTATGGCAAGAATTAAACTAGAGAATTGAAAATAGAAATTAAAATTAGAATTAAAGATTATCAATACCAAACAATTGAGATCTAAAAAGGGAGAAACGGAATTCGATGAACCTTGCGAAGGAAAACGGGAAAAGAACGTCACTTCTAACCTAAGAAAATGTAAGGTAATGTGTGTAGGAAATAGAATGAAAAGTGATGTCTGACAATCCTCCTCCAACTGATTTAAAAGAAATCAGTTGGTCCTACAAAACAGGCCCAGAATTCTAAATAAATAAAAATCCAATCCGCGGCCTAAGTGCGACGCACTCGATCGAAGGCATCAAGGCACTCGATCGAGTGGCTACGTAATAGCTCCAAGTTGAATTCGCCTCTGGGCTGAAAAGATGAATCGGCCCAAATTCTGATGCAGTCCGGTTGAGCACGGATAAGGCACTCGATCGAGTGCTTAGCACCACTCGATCGAGTGGGTGCTGCTGAGCTTGTGGTTGAGCTATTCGTTTGCTTCTTGGCTTTTCGTTTTCTTCCTCGTCCTTTGTCCTCGTCTCGGCTATTTGGGATATCACTCCTAAATATGCTCAAAATTGCACTTAACCTACAAAAATAGCATGAGGACCGACAGTATCGACTTTCTAATAGAAATCGACATTAAACATATAATTATGGAAGAAGAAAAGCTCAAAAATGGTTGTCGGGGGACAATAAAATACGATATAAAATACGTTGATCAAACTCCCCCAAACCAAACCTTTGCTTGTTCTCAAGCAAACAACTAATATACACAAACGAGGACAAGCGATGTGAAACCCGACTCAGAGCTGAATTACAATTATCCTCCTAAAATCGACTCAAACCGGCGAGAAAACATGTAATGCTCAAGAATGCAACGAGATCAATAATCATGCCATAACCAAACAATTGCCTGCCAAACTTTCAATCTTGCAAGACCAATAATGTCGGACTTCCTTACGGTTGTCGCTCGACACTCATAAGTACGGGTAAGTATATATTTGAAGATAGGAAAGAATAAAGACACTCACTCGACTTATGAAATATGCATGCAATCGAATATGAAATCAATCTCCCCAATCAAATACGTGTTCCACCAATCAGGACCATAGTACATGCCAAGGACTTACAAGGGGTGGCTTAAATGTGAGGGAATAAAATAGATTGTGCTTAAAGCACGTATGGGAATGTGGGGCTAAGACCAGTAGTCGCAGCTACACAATAAAAACTATCCATCCAAAAACCTCATCTATAAATTCCGGCCACTAGCTAGAAATAACAACTCAAAAGAGCATAAGAGGGAATTTTGCCATCCTCTAAATTATAGTTCAATTCTAGTTATAACTTATCGACCGTTCCCCGAAAATTGCAGGAAGCATATATATTTTTCTTTTCTTTTTTTGGAATTTTTCTTCTTTTTCTAATTCCATTTTCTTTCTTTTTCATGCTTCTATATATTTTTTTTCAATTCAGACAAGGGGAAGGCGAATACAAGGTCGCACAACAATATTACACACTACGATCCAAAAGATGTAAAAATCCAAATTATGACCGATTAGTGAAATAATTCCCAATTAAGTTCACTGCGACTGTCCTGGTAAGGTAGGTTGTTCTGGGTTGTAGCTAATTGATATAAATATCATGAAAACTGACTTACAACAGCTTAAACGGGCTAAACAGAGGAAAAATAACCTAAGTCTACAGGGTAGTAAAAATGGGTCATTTTGGCTATGTGGAGCTCGTCAAAAACAGAAATGCCTTTCCTCATGTACCTCCTCCTCAAACCAAACACGTATTCAATATCAAGAGACAGACGTCATATTTATGCAAATTTATGTTACACATTCCATAAGGAGAAACACTCAATTCCTAAATATAAATGAGACCAGTTATGAATGTTACTGGCCTAGGAAGCTCTAAATCCTCAGAATTTATGTGGTTTGCCGACAAAATGATCAAATTTACTCATTTGGCAATTAACGGTTCAATAGGCAATAATATCAAAATCATCTCATCTCAAGTATTACATGCATTCAGGTACGGAGTCAGCTGTCAATTAGGAGAAATCATGTAAAACGCAATGTCATCATCGCCGTTTTGCATGTTACACAACAGACACAAGACAGACACAAAGCACACAAAAATAAAATCTTTTTGGATTTTTCTGATTTTTTAAAATTTTTGAAAGCACACAAAAACACACAAACTCTCCCCCAAACCTAAATGTCATAGTGTCCTCAATGTGACTCTACAGCGTATAAGACAGTAAAATTCCACGGCTAATCCTAAGGACAACTCAACCTAAGGGGAAGAAAAAATCTAAGAAAGCGGTAAAAACAGAAATAAAAATGAAAGAAAGTACCGTTTATACAAAGGTAGTTCCCCCAAACCAGCTGAAGAGCGGGGGAAATATATATAAATGATGTCGGGTTGCCTCCTGACTAGCGCTGGTTTCAAATAGGTCCCGCACGACCACTTCACCCGTTGTAAGATATCCTAATCTGCTTCCTGTTGGAATCAAAACAACTTAGAGCTCGTAGGAGTAAATCAAATATTTGGACATGTGCCACATACGAGCATAAGTAGCACCATATAGCCACGGAAGCATTAAAATTTAGAAAATCAAACCGTCTCAGCTTAATCGACGGCTTATGAGAGTGCTCCGTGTATTCGGGTTTAAAATTCCCTTTATCAATTAAGTTGAAAAAATTAAAATGAGGAAAAGGGAATTTCTTAGGTGGATCGTATCCCCCTAAATCAGCACTCATGACGAAATTAACTCGAATGGTTAATTCGTTAGGCGTAGGGGGCTCGGCCTAATCGGGTAATGTGTTCGGTATCAGTGTCTCGAGTAGCGGAGGAGGATGATTCGTCTCGACAGAAATGTCATTGATATTGCATAAGTAGTCCTCCTTTACCGTCCTGAGAGGCCTATCTTCCCGGAGGGCAACTTCTATCTCATCGAGCTCGGCTTTAGAAAACTCAGATTGCCCGTTGTAATCGGTGGTATGAACCATCTCGATTTCGGAAACTTCACCGTTGAACAGTCGTTCAATTTCATCGACCTCTTCTTCCCAAGTAATAACTTTTCTACCGGATCTCCATAGATCAAGCACTCGATTTCATCCACTTCCTCTCTGCATCTTCGCACTTCCAGCTCAGCAAGGCTAGGTGGCACGGTAGCTTCCTTGATATTCCTGCGAATAGCGTTGACAGACTCATTAGATGACATGTTAATAACAGAAATAGTATAACACGACTCGGCTATATGTTTTGGAGTCAAGCCAAAACCAAAGGAAAGCTTATCTTTTCCTATCGATAGTGTTAGCTTTCCGTTCCTAACATCTATAACCGCCCCCGCTGTGTGTAGGAAGGGTCGACCTAAGATGATAGGAATTACCGAGTCCTCAGCCATATCTACAATCACAAAATCTACGGGAATAAAAAACTTTCCGACCTTGACCGGGACGTCCTCCAAGACACCTAAAGGGTGTTTAAGAGAGCGGTCGGCCATTTGCAAGGTCATACTCGTGCTTTTCAGCTCACCCATGTTCAATGTTGTAAAAATAGAAAATGGCATCACACTAACACTCGCTCCTAAATCACAAAGAGCATTATCGATAGTAAAAGGGCCTATGGTACAAGGAATAGAGAAACTCCCTGGGTCTTTAAGCTTAGGCGGAGATTGACTATTTAGGACTGCGTTGCGCTCCTCGGTGTATGCCACGGTCTCGGCCTCATCAAAAGCGTTCTTCCGGGCAATTATTTCCTTCAATAATTTTCCGTAGGCGGGTACCTGCGTAATCAATTCAGTGAAGGGAACGGATACCTGAAGATCTTTTGCTACCTCCGTGAATTTACTGAGCTGCTGATCAATCTGACTCTTGCGTTGTCGCTGTGGAAAAGGAAGTGCGATCTTTATTGGAGCATCTTTAGTTGTCTCGGGGGGAACCGGACTAGAATGAATGGGCGCATCTGACACTTGCAGCGCAACTCGATCGAGTCCGGATTGACTCGGTCGAGTGCCATCATACTCGATCGAGTCACCTGGAGGCACTCGATCGAGTGGTATCGTTGAAGAGCTTCTGGTCGATTCTGGATGGTCTACTCGGTCGAGTGAGCTAACTGTACTCGGTCGAGTGGCCGTCAACTCGATCGAGTCTTGCCTGACTCGGTCGAGTGGACTGCTTGACTGCTCTCTGTCGGATTTTAGGGGGTCTACTCGATCGAGTGATGTGGTTTTACTCGATCGAGTAGCCTCAATCCGTGGTCTACCCAATGCTTCTTCGGCGAGCTCTTGTTTCTCCAACTCGGTTTCATCAACGATGTCGACTAAGTCACCTTCACCGGGTTGAAGTAGTATGGTAATAGCATTGACATGTTCAGTCTCCGAGATTCTTTTCTGCTTCTGAGCGGACGGCTGGGCAATTTGATTGTCCAAAATCTTATGATGTGCAATCGCCTAATTAATCTGTGCTTCCTGCTTTTGGTAAGCTTGCAAGCCTTGTAGGACTAGCGCTTTAATCTCCAAATATTCGTTATTTGCTTGAGTTTGAGCTTGCGAAACGACATCAAATTGTTTTTGATAGAATTGTTGTCCCCCTTGATTTTGCCTGTTAAAGTTAGACTGAAAATTATGATCATGAGGGGAAGCAGAAGCAACAGCCTGATTATTATTTGGAGGTGGCGGCACAATCTGACGCGAAGCTTGAATCGCGTTCACTCATTTGGTATTGGAGGCTTCATAAGCATCAAGACGTTTAGTCAATGCCGCTAACTGTGCTGCCACCGCATTGGCTGTCTCACTCTCCAAACCTATCCTTCGAGTGTTACCTCGTGGATTACCCCATCGGGCATGGTGAGTAGCCATATCCTCTATCATCTTCCAAGCTTTGTCATCGTCGACATTGTTTTGGAATCTCCCGTTAGCTGCGGAATCAAGTGTAGCACGACAATCGTCATATAAACCGTTATAAAACTGATTGCACATATACCATACCTGAAACCCGTGATGTGGGCATTCTTTCACCAACTTCTTGAATCGTACCCAAGCCTCATGGATATTCTCGTGAGGGGTCTGACGAAAATTAGTTATCTGACTTCTTAGCATGTTCGTCTTCTGAGGTGGGTAATAGTACTTGTAGAATGCTAAGGCAAGAGATTTCCAATCGGTAATCCCCTCAGCTGTGCGATCTAAGTCGGTGATCCAATCCCTTGCATCGTCACGTAAGGAGAACATGAACAACAGCTCCATCACCTGCTCTTGAGTAACTCCCGGGGGAAGTGGAATAGTGGAGCAATAATCGGTGAAGATCCGCATATGCTTCGCCGGATCTTCCCCGGTTGTACCTCCGAACTGATTTTTCTCCACTAAAGTGATGAAAGCAGGACGGATTTCAAACGACCCAGTTGTGGCAGTGGGTCGTTTGATCGGCTTTGGCAAAGCCGTCTCTACTGGCTCGGAATAGCTAGCGAGCTTAGGCATCTTCGCTAGCGGTAGTAACCTGGGTACAAGAGGAAACTACAAGAAACCAGTGAGAACTGCCCCAAGGAACTGATGTTCCCCGGGGCGAGAGATAACCTAAAATCTAAAACAAAAAATAAACAACTAAATAACACCGTCTCCCCGGCAACGGCGCCAAAATTTGACAGGGGTTAGTCGTATCCCTAATCAAAGATACTCTAAGATCCACTAACTAATGTAGATAGTGAAGTCAGGGGTCGAACCACAAGGAGACAGGATTTAGTCGTCTACTCCTAAGAATTAGACTATAGATTATGGGTCACGGTCTGAGTTGGTTTTGGTAGGCTAATAACTAATTACTAATAGATAAATCAATAATAAAAAGGTCTAGGGTCTCAGGTTCACAATGAATGTCAATCGGGTCAGGGAGTCAACTAACAGGTCAATAATCGAACTGTCTAAGGTGTAGGTCCGGTCGGTACTACGACAAACTTTAGAACTAAACTTAACCTGCGGTCGCTAGAATTAAGCTAGTCTACCCAAAATATCATGACCTAATTAGTCCTTAACCCGGTCAGCGAAAAGTCCTAATTGTGATACTAACTAATTAATCCTGGCCAGTAATTAATCAATCAGAATTAAAACAACATTCAGGCGACAGCTCATATGATCAGAGACAGGTCAATTTTCTATAACCCAATTAACACCCATCGATCCCCTTAAACCCTAGAAAGAAATTAGCTACTCATGATGATTTTAATTAAACTAACAAAATATGAATTGCAATTAAACATGATGAATGCGAATTTAATTAAACTACAAGACTGAAATCAGATAACTACGAAAACTAAGAACGAATTAAGACAAAAATTAAACTAGAGAATTATGACAAGAATTAAACTAGAGAATTGAAAATAGAAATTAAAATTAGAATTAAAGATTATCAATACCAAACAATTGAGATCTAAAAAGGGCGAAACGGAATTCGATGAACCTTGCGAAGGAAAACGGGAAAAGAACGCCACTTCTAACCTAAGAAAATGTAACGTAATGTGTGTAGGAAATAGAATGAAAAGTGATGTTTGACAATCCTCCTCCAACTTATTTAAAAGAAATCAGTTGGACCTACAAAACATGCCCAGAATTCTAAATAAATAAAATCCAATCCGCGGCCTAAGTGCGACGCACTTGATCGAGTGCATCAAGGCACTCGATCGAGTGGCTATGTAATAGCTCCAAGTTGAATTCGCCTCTGGGCTGAAAAGATGAATCGGCTCAAATTCTGATGCAGTCCGGTTGAGCACGGATAAGGCACTCGATCGAATGCTTAGCACCACTCGATCGAGTGGGTGCTGCTGAGCTTGTGGTTGAGTTATTCGTTTGCTTCTTGGCTTTTCGTTTTCTTCCTCGTCCTTCGTCCTCGTCTCGGCTATCTGGGCTATCACTCCTAAATATGCTCAAAATTGTACTTAACCTACAAAAATAGTACGAGGACCGACAGTATCGACTTTCTAATAGAAATCGACATTAAACATATAATTATGGAAGAAGAAAAGCTCAAAAATGGTTGTCGGGAGACAATAAAATACAATATAAAATACGTTGATCAAGTCTCTTAAAAAACAAAGACAATCAATTAACAAAATTTTTAATTAAAGAACACTCAATCAATTAAGAAAGAAGAGAGAAAAGAGAAAAAAACTTATCAATTCCACCTTGCTTCATCATCCTCTTCCATTCATCTTCCCCTTCCATAGTTCATAATTGTATTATCACCTACAACAATGGATACAAAAGTTATTATAGAGCATGAATCTCAATATGTCACCCAAGTGTACAACCAAAATGACCCGATTAGACCTACAACCAAGCCTCAATATGAACCTCAGTGTACCGCCCAAATATAATTAGAGTTTCGCGGTAAACACACCAATTAAAAAGGAGAAGAGAAGGCTAGACAAGAAGTAAGCGAACAATTATTATGTACATCAACTACGAGCACTTCATAATACATTGCTTATATTTTAAGAACAAAACTAACACACTCAATGTGTTATAAGTCTGAAGGGGTAGTAAAAGAAGTATCCGTAACAATAGAAACCATAGTAGAAAAGAGGCCAATATTAGATTTGAAAATCTCAACTAAAGACGCGAGGAAAAACTAAGAAAGATCAAAGTCATAATTCAAGAGGATTACGTTCTCCAATAAAAATTAAAAAATGAATTATTAGTTATGCATTACATCTTATAGCGTTATATCTCATTTTCGCCAATAATCACTTGCTTAAGTTTTTACAAAAACACTTTCAGTCTAATTCACCCTGCTACACTTGCGGTGACATGTTTGATGTATGTTTCGACACTTTTACTCCCTTTTTTTTCCCACCATTCATTTAACATACATGTCATATATATTTCTGTAACTTGAATCGTTCAATCTTTCTAACCTCCCTCTTATTCAGAATTTAGGAATGTCTGTGAAAGTAACTAAAATTACAAAAACATGAAATCAAAACAAAAAATGCATAAATTAATAATAAAATAAATATTGGACAATGAAGCAAAAAAATAGAATTGCGATTTACAAAAGCCATAAAACAATATATTCCCGTGCGGTGCACGGGTATGGCGACTAGTTTTTTCCTTATTGGAACAAACCCCTTTAATGTTTAAGGCTCGCTTGGGATGGGGGTAAAGATTACGGGGTAATAGAACTAGAATTGAAGTAAAATGGTGCTTGGTTGTGATATTTTATGGTGTAAAAGAGATAAGAGGGAGGAACAATTACCCATTGGGGAGTAATGCATTACTGGGAGGGAGAGGAGAGTAATCTTTCCTCTTCCAAATAGACTAGATCATCCTCATTTTTCCTATTTCCGCTTAACATCATTAATACTCTCCTCCATTTTCTAGTTCATTTTTGCTCTATTTCCCCCGGAATCATTACCCTCATCGCAAACAAGCCCTTAATCTTTTCATTTCCCCATCATTCCATTCGTTGTTTTCAATCCTTTTACTCCCTCCATATTGTTGAACTAGTCCCATTTGAATTAGTCTCGTTGGGGATGGGCACAAAGTTTAAGAAAATGTGAAAACTTAAGGGGATGATATTGATATGGTGCATATGATGAGAGAGAAATAGAAATGAAAATATTTAACCAAAAAAAATCCATAAATGGAATATAGGCTAATTAAAAAAGATGGAGGGAGTAATATGTCGGAGTAATATACTTACAATCCTCTATACCCTCCCCTTATTCACTAAAACAAAAACTAAAGGGCAAATGAGTCATTTCAATTTTCCCGCAAAAAATCTACCCCTTCGTTACATAAATTGGGCTTGACAAAATAAAATTTTGTCTAATTCATTACAAGTCCAATTGTTCAATATTAATCTATAAAATAACCAAATCTGTATTATCTATCAATTCTATCAATTACAGGAAAAAAATTGTCACACGGGTCAAACGATTTAGGTCATACAGGTTGGACAAATATGGATAGGGTCAAATAAATATCACGGGTCGGGTTAGGGTCGAAATACTGGGCATATATAATTTCTGACGCGTTTTACCAATTAAAAATTATATATTTTAATAATAATAATAATAATAATAATAATAATATTTAATATCACAAATTTATTAAATTAAATATTTACCGTATTTATAAGTAAAAAATTGTAAAAAAAAACTATATTATTCTATAATTATTTTATTATTAAATGCTAGTTCGTATAATTTTTTTTTCTTTTTGTACTTTATAATATTAAAGTTAATAATTTGTAAACTATTATTTTAAATATAATATACTCATATAAATACTAATAGCATGATGATTTTTATGACACATCATCGATCCAAGTATGCAAAAGGTCGGCCCGTTTATGTCATATTTTGACAGATCATTCCGAGTTCGCGCCAAACAGATTGCAGGTCAAAATTAAGAGCACCTCCAACGTTGATGGTTTATATCATCACTAGGTTAATACCCGTGCAAAGTTGCACGGGTATATATAAAAGACTTAAGTAGATAATCATGTTTGGATATCGACCTTTAACAAAGATAATTTATCATATAGAAATAATATACGCTTAAAATCAACTTGAATTATATACACGTGAAAAATTAATGCGAACATACATGTTTCACTTGTAACTGTTATCATGATATACACGTATCTCGTATGTTTGATACGATTGTTCGTTGAACAATTAGTCTTAACTTATGTTTTATAAAATAATGGAAAATTTAATTTTGTAGAAGTAACTTGATACGAAAATCATAACACAAAACATTTAAATAAATTGCGAACAAAAAAAATAGACCTCTAATTGGAACCAGCTCGAAGAACTCAAAGGGTAACATTAAAAAGATATGTGTGATTGTTATCTTGTAAATTAATAAAAAAAAATACGAAGTATTATTATTTTTTCAATATTCCGTAATAAATACTTATGTATAGACTACAGATTAATATCATAGCAGTCGTATAATACGTTCCAATTTCAATATTCTAAATAAAAAATTTCCATTAGTAAGTATACTATCAATAGATGAAATATATATATATATATATACTACGTATTAAATTCTTCATAACTGATATCCATTTTCTTTTGAAAAGTCATATTTGTATACCCATCCATTGTTATTTTAATCTACGTAGTTATTTATTTACGCCTGTTTAATTTTGCATGGGTATTAACCTAGCTTTTAAATAATAGAACATTTTAGGCAATCTTTAATCTATGTTCGATTATTAAGATAAAAATAATTTAAATTGCAATTAACATAATAAGTTGTTTTGTCAACATAGTTAAATCTATGGTGTTTTCAAATGTTTTAACCCGTGATAAATTATATTACCGTCAAAATATTATAAACTTTTGTCTTTGACGTTTTAACAAATGTACATACCAAAAATATCTTATTAATATGAAACTTTTGATTAATACGGAGTATTATATTAGATTAATGGTTATTATAAATGTTTTGATATTTACATTATACAACATTAATTAATATGGAAAGTGTAATGATTTAAGAAGGTGTATTTTGGCGCCAAAAAATCATGTGTTGGTTTCTGTTTTACTATTTATTATTATTATTATATTATATTATATTATATTATATTATATAGTATAGATAGGGATGGTGAAGCATTCAGCATGCACTCCAACAATGATGAGGCTTCATCAAAATTTTGATGAGCACTTCACTCATCAACTTGTTGCCGAGTGTTACGCTGAGCTTGAGACCATCTCCAACCATAATTTTCATTTACTCATCATCCTTCCATCTTTCTCTTTCTCACTCCTCTACCTCACAATCAAAAAATCACTCCTCCATCCATAATCATCTCTTCCTCATCATCTTACTCTCTCTCATCATTTATCTCTCTTACTTGTTAATACCCCACCATTCCACACTTTTTTATTAATTATGAAAATAATTTGTTAACTAATATAATTAACAAAATCGAGTACGTATAATTTAATTTGATTGTTGGACTCGATTTTCAAATTTCGTACTCGGCTGTTGTCTCGGAATTTTGGTCGTAACCTGCGTAATTAGGCCGGGTTTGATAGTTATTTGGATTACATTGTGGGTTTTGATAATTGCCGAAGGTAGCGATATTTGATTGAGGACCCATAAAACTTTCGGTTCTCATTTTTTGAAAAACTTCTAACATTTGTTGTTCGAAATTATTACTACTACTATTATCATTATTACTCGGATTATTGTAATTATTATAGTTATCCATAACTAATATTAGAAAGAAATAAGTTTAATTTTGTTTTGTATTAAATGTGATTAACAAAATAAAATAGAGAGAGAAAGAAGTAGTGTGATAATACTACCCAATATTATACTCTATTTATAGAGAAAAAAAATTCAAACTTAGATATGTTTTTTTTTAAAAAAAAAAAAAAAAAAATAAGATTTTTCATAAAAAACCGTAAACAGTTCAAAAGAAATAAGAAATAAATATATTGAACATTGACTTGACAAGTGTCAAGTCCCTATTGGATACTAAATTTAAAAAAAAAAAGAAAAGAAAAAAAAAGGGGCCAAACAACCAACTACACGCTCCTTCATACTCTTCCTCACAAACATGAGGCTCCTCATGAGCATCATGAGGATGAAGTATCATATTCATGCAAAATTATGGTTGGAGCACCATCACCATCCTCATGAGCAACCTCCAACTCATGGTTGGAGGTGCTCTGAGGACTAGTTTTTTTTTTTTTTTTTTTTTTTTTATGTTTTATTAATTCTATTAACCAATCAAGTATTGAAATCTGGCATGCCCATATTCATTCCCTTTAATTTCTTTATCTTTTTGTATATGTTTTATGTTTGATGAAAAACTTTATTTTAATTTTTTTTTTTAAAATAAATAAATATCTAGATTGGAAATTTTTTTCTCTATAAATAGAGTATAATATTGAGTGATATTGTCACACTATTTCTTCATCTCTCTATTTTATTTTGTTAATCACATTTAATACAAATCAAAATTAAACTTATTTCTTTATAATATTAGTTATGGATAATTATAATAATCCGAATAATAATAATAGTAGTAGTGATAATAATTTAGAACAACAAATGTTATAAGTTTTTCGAAAAATGAGAGACGAAAGTTTTATGGGTCCTCAAACAAATATCGGTAACTCCGGCAGTTATCAAAACTCACAATATAATCCAAATAATTATCAAGCCCGGCCTAATTATGCAGGTTATAACCAAAATAATTATCAAAACCGTCAATATAATTCTCAATACACACAAAATTTTCATCCTTCCCAACAATTTCACAATAACTACGACAATTATTCTGATACTTATCCTCGTTACAGTTCGCAAATTCCGTCAAATAAATCATTAGTTAACAAATTTAATTATCGTACTCGATTTAGTTAATTACATTAGTTAACAAATTATTTTCATAATTAATAAAAAATAGTGGAGTGGTGGAGTATTAAAAAGTAAGAGAGATAAATGATGAGAGAGAGTAAGATGATGAGAAGAGATGAGTGGATGGAGGAGTGTTTTTTTTTTGTGAGTTGGATGAGTGAGAAAGAAGAGAGATGGAAGGATGATGAAGGGTATATGGGCATTGTTGGAGATGGTCTAAGGGACTTTACTCGTGAACCTAAAATAATGGCTCGAATTTACAAGTCGAGTCAAAATTTGACAGATTTATTTCCAAATTTAAAAACTCACTTCTAATCATAAAAAAAATTAAAAAAAATAATGACTAATTTTATACTCATTTCATCATAATAAAATGTTACTCTATACAGAAAAATAAGGTAATGCGAAAAAAATACTTTTATTATTCTTAAAAACAAAAAGTGAAGGGTAAAACAGAAACGTGAATGGTTGACTGAAACACTAAAAAAAGTGTAAGTTATTGAGTTAGACAAATAAAGGGAATACGGAGTACAATTTTATACGTAAGTCACTAACTATTTGTATACACAAAAACTAATTAAAAACCATGCGTAGGCACGGGTATTGCACTGGTTCCTTTTTTATATGTTAAACCAAACGCCCCCTTAAATTCTCAAACATTATTTAGTGTATATCTTTATAAGCGTGTTTAACACTAAGACCCTGTCCTTTTTTAGTGAATTGAACTATCGAGACAAAATGAAACTAATGAGATGAACTGAAGTGAACTGAGGGGAGGTCGAAAAGAACCAGACCTAGAATAAGTATTTTTGTTTTTAGTGTAGATCAGTTTTGGACCATAATTTACTTCGGTGGTTCTCAGATACTCGCGGCATACTCTGAAGTCCCCGTATCAGTAAACTCTTTTAGCCAACCCCCAACACCTCTGTTTTTTTCCTTCCATGGCGAATTTCAATCTCAAAGTCGCCCTCTTTTTCTGGGTTTCTTTGGTTCTTCCTTCAATTTTAGCAACACCCATCAGATACTGCGGTTAGTCATCTTCATCACTTTAACTTCTCAACAATTCTATTCCTTTTATATTGTTATTATGATCATCATCATCATCATTATTATTCGACTTCTGGGTAGTATGGGACTTATAGTTTGTGACGATAGTGATAACTAGGATAGACGAGACAAAAACAGAATGTGTAGCGAATAATGACTAGCTGAAAAGAGGACTGTGATGAAGCTAGAATCTTTAAGACATATACGCCGTCTTCGAAGTGATCAACTAATTTTAGTATTAAAATTTGTGGGTGTGGTAAAACTCGAGTTACCTGAAGAGAGGATAGTGATGAAATCAAGGGGAAATTCTGTTAAATTTTTCATGTTTTTTCAAGCTAATTAGACTACATTGTGTTAGGTCACGCTCTTTTGGACTAAAAAATGAAGGAAGCTTAAATGATTTGAGTTGAGCTCAAATGAACTGACTGAGTTAATCTATGCTGACTGAACGAACTGAAGTGAAGTGGGAATGGGATGAAGTAGATGAACATCCTGAGGCTGAAGTGAACTAAAGCGAAGTAAACAGAAGTTGAAAAGAACAAGGTTTCTAAAGTCGTAACTTCAAATTCTTGCTCCGCCACTAGAAAACACGGAAAAAGGTTGATCATGTTTATATGGGGGATGTGGAGACTGGAGAGGTTGATAATTTTCATGTATATTAATTAATTAATTTAATTACTGCAGATAAGAAAGGTAACTATGACATGAAGGTAAAAGGGGTTAAAATGAATCCAGATCCTGTGGTATCGGGTGAGAAGGCCGAGTTTAATATTTCTGCCTCCTCTGGTAATTCTTCATCTTCATATCGATTCCTCTGTATGCTTTTAACTCAGCTGTTGACAGGCTGGAACTTTGGAGGAGACTGGAGACTTATGCCTTTGGTGGTCCGTGGATGATCCTGGGGGATTTCAACTGTGTGATTGATGCTAGTGAACGGCTCGGGGGTCCTTCTACGGAAGAGGCTATGGCCCAATGCCAGGACTGTCTAGCGAACTGTGATGTGTGTGACCTTAAAGCGAGTGGGTCTTGGTTTACTTGGAATAACAAGCATAAGGTGGCGGAGACTAGAGTATTTAGTCGCATTGATCGTTGTTTGGTGAATGAGGCCATGATGACACTTTTTCCTAATGGTTTCGCAAATTTTTTGCCGGAAGGTTCTTTCGACCATTGCCCGTGTGTAGTTCAACTTGAATTGCCACCGGTAAGAAAGAATCGTAGTTTCAAATACATGAACATGTGGAGTCGGGCTTTCGGTTTTAGCAAGTGTGTGAAAGATTCTTGGGATGTCCCGATTAGGGGAACATTGATGTTCCAAGTCGTGACCAAACTCCGAGAATTGAAAAGGCCGTTAAAATTTTTGAACTCCGAGTGTTTCTCGGACATTGAGAATCGGTGTGAGCAAGCAGAGTTAAAATTGGAACAACTGCAAATTGCCATTAGAACTGACAGGTCAGATTCGATTTTGCAGGCTGAAGCCTCGCTGAATGAGCAGGTGCGCGGCCTTCAGGCTGCTCGTGCAGAGTTCTGGTCCCAGAAAGCGAAACAACGCTGGGTTCGTGACGGGGACGTGAATTCGGCCTACTTCCATGGTATTTTGAGAGCTCGTCGTGCTCGAAATGCTGTTGTGGGTATCACGGATGAAGCGGGCTGTTACTATGACAATAAAATGGCTATTGAAGACGCGTTTCTCAGGTATTACACAAAGCTTCTGGGTGAATCCCGAGACACGAAGCCGGTCAATGTTGGGTTAGTGAGGCGGGGCAAGATTTGTACGGAGGAGCACAAAACTTTCTTGTCAGCTAGTATTTCTGAGGATGAGGTCAAGCGTGCGTTGTTTTCTATCCCCCGAGACAAGGCGCCTGGACCGGATGGCTACACGAGTCAGTTCTTTATCGATTCGTGGGAGATTGTGGGAGATGATATAGTTCGAGCCATTCAGGACTTCTTTGTTTCGGGTAAGCTTCTTAAACAGCTGAACTGTACTAATATTGTCCTTATTCCTAAGGTGAATAGGCCCCAGTCTGTGAAAGAATTTAGGCCGATTGCTTGCTGCAATGTCTTGTACAAATGTATTGCCAAAATCGTTTGCACGAGATTAGCACGGGTGTTGTCTCAGATAATTTCTCCTGTCCAAGGGGGATTTATCGAAGGGAGGAGTATAGTGGAAAATGTTCTAATCTGTCAGGACTTGGTCCGTTTATATGGGAGGGGTCGTGTTTCACCCAGGTGCTTGTTTAAAGTGGATATTCATAAAGCTTATGATAGTGTGGAATGGAAATTTGTGGATCAGATGTTGCATGCTCTAGATTTCCCTGATCACTTCAGAGCCTTGATTATGGAGTGTGTTCAGTCGGTCTCCTACACTATTTGTGCTAATGGGGATAGTTTTGGTTTTTTTCGTGGGAAGAGAGGTTTGAGGCAAGGGGATCCGATGTCTCCTCTACTTTTCACGATTTGCATGGAATATTTCTCTCGTATTATGACATTTGGAATGATGGAGAGAAATTTTAAATATCATCCTAAATGTGGGCATTTGAAGCTGAGTCACTTACTGTTTGCGGATGATTTACTCCTTTTTTGTAAGGGGGAGACTGAGTCTATGAAGCTGCTTTGGAAGGCCTTTGCTACTTTTAGCAGGGCCTCGGGGTTGAGTATCAGTGTGGGTAAATCTCATGCTTACTTTGCTGGAGTTGACGAGGACAGAAAGGAGGATATCTTGCAGTTTTCAGGATGTGTGGAAGGTTCTTTGCCTTTCAGATATCTAGGACTGCCGATTCAGAGCACTCATTTGGGTAAGACGGACTGTGAGATACTGTTAGCTCGGATTGTTTCGAGGATCTCTAGTATTGGAGCCCGTAAATTGTCATATGCAGGCAGGTTGACTTTGGTTCAGTCTGTGCTTTCTCAGCTGCAAAATTACTGGGCCATGGTTTATATAATTCCGAAATTTGTTATGGCTCGAATTGTTTCCTTATGCCGCAACTTTTTGTGGGATAGTGGTGTGGAGGGCACGAAAAGAGCTTTAGTGAGTTGGGATAACATCTGTCGGCCTAAAGGGGAAGAGGGATTGGGGTTGCGAGACCCCTACCTGTGGAATGAGACTGCTGTTGCCAAATTGGCCTCTTGGGTGTTTGACCAACCGGATCGTCTTTGGGTTCGGTGGGTTAGTAGCATTTATCTGAGGGGCTTTGTTTGGCGAGACTATCAGCCTCCTGCTGATGTCACGTGGGCGTGGAGGAAGATATGTCAGGCAAAAGAAAAGATTAAGAACTTATATGTTGATGGGCGTTGGCATGGGTCCGCGGAGCAGTACTCTATTTCGCTTGCCTATGAGGCTTTACGGGCTCATCACCCAAAGGTTGCTTGGGGGAGGCTCGTCTGGAATACTTGGAGTTTCCCGAGACATAGCTTCATTTCTTGGCTAGTGTTCAAAGGGGCTTTAAGTACTAGAGTGAAACTTTTGAGGATTGGGGTCTCTGACTCAGACCTTTGTTTCTTTTGTGACTCACAGGCTGAAACCTTTGAACACCTATTTTTTGGGTGTTGCTGGAGCTCAAGAGTTTTAGACATCCTAAGTAAGTGGGTGAAAAAACGAATTCCTAGTCATGGGGGTTTGGACTGGGCTACTAAGAAGAGAGGTACTAAACTTCAGTGCAACATACTTAGTGCTACGATTAATGCGACGATCTATCACATTTGGAGGCAGCGGAATATTTGCAGAATTGAGGGAGCTTTTCAGCAACCTGATTGTACCGCCCATATGATTAAGAAGGATGTTAGAAGTAGAATTATGTGTAAGATCAAATACCCAATTACAGCTCGAGATGAACGATGGCTACATAATTTGATGTAGTCCCTCTTTGTATATTGGACACACACACATTTTTATACATACTTACCTTTTACCAAAAAAAAAAAGATGTGTGTTTTGTGTTTGTATTTCGCCCCATTTCTTGTCTCACTCATTAATACTGTTGTTTCGGTGATCACACAATTGAATGATATATGTGGAGAATAGTAGTGTGATGACCGGAACAACGTTACCCCAATGCCTTGAGGGCTCCCGTTATGAGGTAATGAGGGATTGGATATTTGGATGTACGCAGCCTTACCCTTGCGTTAGCAGCACAAAGAGACTGTTCCAAATGACCGAAGATGAAATTGAAACGAGAAGTGCATCAAATGACTACTATTTCACGATAAAAAGAATTTCTAAACTCTATTCTTTCCAAATGCCCCGTTACTTTATGGAAATGAATGGAGGGTTTAATTCAGAATCTATGTTGCTCTACTCAACGAATTTGTGACGTTGACCTTGAAACACAAGATTTTCGTGTTAAATTTGTGTTTTTTTTTTCCTGTTTTGATGGCATTGCAGGTAAAACCATTTCCGGAGGGAAAGTGAGTATCAGCGTGTATTACTTGGGGATCTTTGTCCACTCTGAGAAAATCGATCTATGCAAAGAAACACCATGTCCTATAGGACCCGGTGACTTTGTCCCCTCACACTTCCAAAGTCTGCCCGGAATCACTCCTCCAGTAAGTTCATGCCGTAAAAATTTAACTTAACCCCTCGCTTTTCTACATTTTTACTTCGTTGTTCCTTGTCCTCGACTCCTGGTAAAGAGTTATCACTTGCATCAGTAACCCATAGTGGTCCCATATGTAGACGTGGTAAACAAATCAGGTCGTCTCAAGAACCCTATTAATTCAGTGTCGTGTTCAGTCGACCCACCTACAAGTCAAATGAGGCTCATCCCAAACCAAAACTCGTTAATTCAGTACCTGATTCGTGTCAGTCTTTGCTACGTCTGCCCATATGCTCGTGTATAACTGTAATTTGATGCTTAGCCCATTTTCTTCTTCTTATAAATAGGGTTCCTACAGTCTGAAGATGAGTATTGCTAGCGACGACAATCAATTGCTTACATGTATCCGATTTAATTTCAAAATTGTTTTTGGAGCGGGAGCTTTTGTTTCCGAGATCTGAGCTTTGTCCTCAGGAAACCCGGTTTGTAAATTCATTATGACTTTTCTGCGGATTAATGTATGTACTGGAATCGATTCTTTCGTGTATCTATGTGCAGAATAAATAAACATTTTCCATGGGAAAGACGTGTTTCTCGTATTTTGTCTTTCCATATTTAACGCCTAACTTCAGCTGCTTTGTTAAGTACATTAATCATTTGATTTAAAGCCCAAACAACAAGTATATGTAACTTTCGCGTGACTAACATATTGTCAACTGACGATGGTTTATTGCATAACGACACGATCGATCTGTTGCGTCTAAAATTTTGTGTGAGCATATTATAAGATCCGAGGAACGAACACCCCGTACAATTTTCGACCATTTTTATTTCGGACCCCTGAATTTCAAAAAAAAGTGGATAATACACTTTATTTCTAGTCATTTTCTGGGTCGGAGAGGAAGAATTTTTTTTTCTCCCAATTTTTATACTATGTGTCATGGGTCGTTTCACGATGTTAATCGTTCGATTTAAAGCCCAAACAACAAGTATATGTAGCTTTCGTGCGACTAACATATTGTCGACTGGCTATGGTTTATTGCATAACGACACCCTCGATCTGTTGTGGCTAAAATTTTGTGTGGGCATATTATATGATCCGAGAAATACTCGGAAAATTTCCGGTCATTTTTATTCTGGACTTGTGAATCTCAAAATAACGTGGATAATACAATTCATTTGCAGTCGTTTTGAGGCTCGGATAGACAATGACTCATCTTCTCCCAATTTTTATATCATGTGTCATGGGTTGCATCACGATGTTTATCATTCGATTTCAAGCTCAAACAACAAGTATACATAGCTTTCACACAGACAATGATTTATTGTGTAACAACACCCTAGAATGTTTTTTGTTGCGGCTAAAATTTTGTGTGAGCATATTATAAGACCCGAGGAACACCTCGTAAAATCTTCGCCATTTTTATTTTGGACCCTCGAATCTCGGGAAAATGTGGATAATACACTTCATTTTCATCTGTTTTGGGGGTCGCCCGATAGAGAGCGTCTTATCTTTTCCCGATTTTTATACCACGAGTCATGGGTTGCTTCACAATGTAACTCGTTCGATTTCAGGTCCAAACAAGAAGTATACGCAACTTTCGCGCAACGAAAAGATTGTCGACCGACGATGTTTTATTGCGTAACGGCACCATCGAATGTTCTCTGTTGCGGCTAAAATTTTGTGTAGGCATATTTCGACAAGTCGAGGAATTTTCATCTGAATGGTATGACTTGATCAAATCTTCAATGTGGTTCCATGACTACTCAACCAGCATCAGGAAATCGAGAGGATGTATGAGAGCAACCAAAACGACTTTGTGAGTAATGATGATGTTGTTGCTATGCTACATGATGGGATCGATTTTGGTGTCAATGAAGAATTGTTGACCATGGAATCCCAGTTTGAGGAATCAAATTTTCGGGGGCACAGTTGCAGGAGAGCAAGCTTTCGCAAAAAGAAGGTAGTAAACATTATCTGACGTGTTCACGATTATATAATCAAACGTGTTTGTATTTCTTAGCTGATACCGTTTCTTCTATTGTTATAGTCATTGCAACAACATGCTCAAGGGTAAGGGTATGAGCACTAGAAAGAATGAGTTCGTATTATGGTTGGCCGCCGGATAATATCACATGCCTCTACACAGATAGTATGCAACTTTACCACTAGATAAATCAGTTCAAATCTTAAGACCATTTAACCTCGATTTAGTCTCATGGAACAGTTCTTTTCTATTAGTACAATCTTCCTATAGCAACACACGCTTCTATTTTGAATGCTCATGTATTGGATCTATACGCGTTTGTACCTAGAACAATAGTCTTTCTATGTAATGTTGTCTGGGACACTGCTTTGCGTCTCCTAATATGCAAAACCAAAAATAATGGAGTATACACAACTTATAGTGACGGAGCAACTATTTACAATGCTACACAACTTGGACTAGGACTAATCTTAAACAGCTAATCTAAAAGCAGAAACCAAAAATATTATCACAGATCATGTCTTTGTCTTCCTGGACTATCTTCCGACAGTTGGATCAAAGTGTTCCTTATACGATTCAGCAAAGGACTCAATATCCTCTATCCAATCTTCCACTTCTCCTCCACTTTTTTGACGTCGTCAAGCCACAGATGTACACATTCAACCGTATAATGCACACCGAAATCAACTAAAATAATACGTTTACAGACCAAAACTTCATTTATAAAACGAACATTGCACACGGTCTTACTAGTAGCTAAAAAGGCACGCTGTTTTTGAAAATGGTTTTACAATGCCGTCACAAAAGGAATTACCGACTCTCCTGATGACATTGAAGAATTCGAAAGCCCTATTGTTGGAAACGGAAGCGATTTCGGTACCAATGATGAAGAAGAAGGAAATTCTGGCCAAGATATCGAGTCTCATGGACTCGAATCTGTGTCAGTCTCACCATCTTTGTAAGTTCCCTCACTCTCATGGGTTTCTCTTTGATTGTTTTATGGATTTTGACAACCAAAGACGAGCGACACCTAGTGAATTACGCATTATGGCTTGGAATGTACAAGAAGCGGCGAGTCCGGCTTTCTTAACGATGCTCAAAGAACTGATTAGAATAAATAAACCCCAAATTCTGACCCTCTTCGAGACAAGAATTAATGGTGATGTAGCTCAGCGCATATGCGACAAAATTAACTTCTCGGGTAAAACGAGAGTGGATGCGGTGGGTTTTAGCGGGGGTATTTGGGTGTTCTGGAAGGAGGAGGAGGTGTTAGTTACTCCGTTAGTTAAACATGAACAACATATTACCATCGAAATTGCAAGGCAGAGCGAATGCCCATGGAACTTCTTGGCTGTCTATGGTAGCCATGAGACTAGTAAAAGGATGGAGCTTTGGGACGAGTTAGAAGATGTTCAGAAGAATTCTAACCGTCCATGGCTTGCTATGGGAGATTTTAATGATACTCGCTTTCTCCACGAAATAAATGGACAAAGTGATACCATGCGTACTCGGTGCAATCGGTTTAATGATTGGATAGAAAACAACAACTGGGTAGATGTGGATTTTTCTGGTCCGCTTCATACTTGGTCTCGAGGTAACTCGCCTGAGACCCGTCAATGGGCTAGACTAGATCGCGCTATTTGCAATTCTAGTTGGAGAATGATGTACGCGGAGGGTTCACTTCGTCATCTCATTGCTAATCAATCTGATCATTGTCATATTCTCCTAATTACGAATGGCTTCGCCCCTATCCCTAGTACTCTTCGTCCCTTCCGATTTCAAGCTGCCTGGATGTGTAATGACAAATTCCCGGAATTTGTTGACGAACAATGGGACAAGGCAGCACCTTTGTACCCGTTTGTGACACAATTCGCGGAACAACTACAATGGTAGAACCACCATGTATGTGTTTCGGAACATCTTCGAGCGTAAGAAGAGCTTACAATGTAGACTGTTGGGCTTGCAAAAAACTTCTACTACTACCATGTATTTCACGAGGGTGCCCATACTACTACCATAAGTTCGAGGAGAAATTGAAGCAACAACTGGATGAAGTACTGAAGGAGGAGGAAATACTTTGGTTCCAAAAATCTAGGATGGAAGCTATTTGTGATGGCGACCGGAATACAAAATAATTTCATCGGAGCACTATTATTCGTCGTAAATTTAATCGTATTGAAGCCTTGATGGATGATAATGATATGTGGCAATGGGACCCACCTGAGGTTAAACACTTGATCCTTGATTATTACCAGGGACTTTTCGCGGGTGCTAACGAGGAGGTTTCTGGTTATCATATCACTATTGGCAGGTTCCCGTCACTTTCTTCCGAGGAAAGAACACTCCTAGACCGCCCGTACTCTTCGATCGAAGTGGAGTCGGCCTTGAAGCAAATGACCCCAACAAAGACCGGATGGATTCCAAGCTTTATTTTACCAGTCCCAGTGGGATATTGTTGGAGGGAATCTTACTACTTTGGCCCTTGGTGTACTGAACGATAACATATTCCCGGAGGCACTCGGTGAAGCTTACATAGCTCTTATACCTAAAGTTGAGAACCCCCAGAAGGCGAATCAATTCAGACCGTTAAGGTTTTGTAATGTGGCGTAAAAAGTTATGACTAAGACGATACTCAACCGTCTTAAATCTGTCCTTCCGGTTCTCATAGGCCCTACTCAATCCAGTTTTGTCCCGGGGAGACAAATAACGGACAATATAGTTCTGGTTCGGGAAGTTCTACACTCAATGCGAACTAAGAAGGGCACGACCGGTCTTATGGTATTGAAGCTAGATCTTGAAAAAGCGTATGACAAATTAGACTGGAAGTTCATTAAACATACGCTTTATGATATGCAACTACCACAGAGAATGTCAGCAACTATCATGAAATGCATTGAGTCGACTAAGCTCAACATCTTATGAAATGTGGAAGAAACCGAATTTTTCAAACCCACTAGAGGGATACGACAAGGTGATCCGCTCTCACCCTATATTTTCACAATGTGTATGGAGAAATTGAGTCAGCTTATTGATCAGGAGGTAGAGAGTTCCAGGTGACAGGGGATTCGTATGAGCCGCCGGGGGCCGACATTAACTCATCTTTTCTTTGTTGACCATATTATTCTGTTTGGGGAAGCGACGTTGGAACAGGCGCAAGCAATTAAGCGTTGTCTCGATGCGTTCTGCCTAGCTTCAGGACAAGGTATCAGTAGGAATAAATTCCGCGTTCTATTCTCCTCGAATACTTCTGAATTTCATGCTGACCAGGTGACCAACGAGGTGGGCATCGAGCAAACGGAAGACCTTGGTCGTTATTTGGGGATGCCAACGATAAATGGTCGGGTTACCCGGGAGAGCTTTGAG
This sequence comes from Agrostemma githago, assembly GCA_958450325.1. NCBI lineage: Eukaryota > Viridiplantae > Streptophyta > Magnoliopsida > Caryophyllales > Caryophyllaceae > Agrostemma > Agrostemma githago. The sequence goes on from OY288261.1 coordinate 44,688,633, forward strand.
TTTATTTTGAACAAAGTGGACAAAAGACTCGCGGGGTGGAAATCCAAGTTGCTATCACTAGCTGGTCGGACCACACTTATTCAGTCAACATTATCGGCCTTACCCATGTACTCTATGCAAACGGTCAAATTGCCAAGATCGATATGCGATGATATTGACAAACGAGCTCGACAGTTTCTTTGGTGCGGGTCCAACGAGAAAAAAAATATACACTTAGTTTCGTGGGACAATGTCACTAAGGATAAATCGAATGGGAGTCTCAGTCTGAAAGGTATGAGACAGGTGAATGCGGCTTTTCTAGGTAAACTCGGATGGAGAATGCTGAATGAACCGAACTCACTTTGGGCAAGGGTTTTGCGACACAAGTATTGTCAAAGAAGATGTGATATGGGTATGTTTGTAGCCAAAGGGAATTGTTCCAATACTTGGAAAGGGATTTGCGAAAGCTTCGAGCTTATTAAAAAAGGAGTTAGTTTCTCGATAGGAAATGGATGTACAACCTCGTTTTGGAAACAAGCGTGGGCTACTCCAACACCACTGTTAGATTATGCTCTAATTGAGGTTCCAGATAATCTATTGGAGGTCAAGGTTATGGAGTTATGGGATGAGGATGTGGGTTGGAAGTGGGATGTATTAGGGGAATTTTTTAATGATGAAATCCTGAGAACGATTTCTTCCTTTGAAGTCATTTTGGACGAGGATAAAAACGATACATTTTATTGGAATCCAACACCTTCAGGAAGGTTTTCGCTCAAATCGGTCGTTGCCATAATTAGAGATGAAGAGTTACTAGTTGAACACCCTGAGTGGAAACTTCCGTAGCGAACGAACGCACCACAACGAATGCGGGTGTTCCTTTGGCTTACGTTACATGACAGGATAATGACAAATGAAAACTGTGCTAGAAGGGGGTTGACGGATGATCCTATATGTGGCGCTTGTAAAGAGGAGACGGAAACTTTAATCCACTTGTTACGTGATTGCAGGTGCGCACGAAAAGTTTGGGCCACGATTCCAGGGCTCGACGTTGGTGTGGGACAACGAGATACCACAGGTTCGAAGTGGGTCATCGAAAACTTACAGCAAGAGTTGAAGGCAGATATTCGTGGATGGCCAACGGTGTTCGCTGTTGTTGTTTGGTGGATCTGGAAGTGGCGCAACCTTCGAATGTTTGGCCGACAGGAAGATCCAGCTCACCCGGGTTGATTTTTATGGGTGCAGGTTAACCGGGTTAAGAAAGCAATTGAAGGAGCGGACCTGGCGCATGGAAGGACTAAGCTAAGAAAACAAGAAATATTCATTAGATGACTTGCTCCTCCCGAAGAATGGATCGCTCTCAAGATTGATGGGGCCTCCAAAGGCAATCCAGGTCCAGCATGAGCGGGAGGTATTTTTCGTGACAGTACTGGAAACCCTCTCCTAACCTTCTCGAAAACTTTAGGTTTGGCAACGGTTACGAGGGCGGAAATAATGGCTCTCCGTAGAGGTCTCTAGTTAGCACTTGAACGGAACTTTCGTCGCATCATTATTCAAACAGACTCACAAGTAGTTACTAAGCTGTTGGAAAATACGAACACCTTGCCGTCAACGCATTCCCACATGATTAATATCTGCAAAAGTTTAATCGAAGGGTTCAATGGCCTTGTGGAGATCACTCATATTTATCGAGAGGCAAATTCTTGCGCGGATTGGTTGGCTGACTTTGGATTTTCGCAATCGGAACGTCTTTCTACGAAGGAACCATTGGAGATTCCCGCAGACCTGTTCAAACTCGTCCAGCTGTAGCTTTAGGTTTAGTTTTTCGTTATTTTTGCTTATTTCGCTTTCTGTTCGTTTTCTTGTTCAATTGTTTCTGACTATGTCGCTCCGGTTCACCAAAAAAAAAAAGTTTAGGGTCCGTTTATTCATTTGTTTATTTTTATTTATATTCATTGTGAAAATATTACTCGTATAATGAAGGACAAATGAATGAACGAGACGGAGGGTAAAGTTTAGGAAGTAAGTCGGAAAAAAAAAGAAAAGATAAAAAGGTAAAAGGTATATGGAAAACCGTAGGAGGAAGGCAAGAATGGTAAATGGGTAGGAGCAGTAAATGGGAAGTGGTCAGTATCCCCAATTGTTCGTTTGTTTGTTTCGTATCTTGATTGCTTGCATTCTCCTGGAAAGAGGGAGGGAAGTGAGTCAATCTTGTTTTTACTAAATTGACTTATAAGGAAGGAGATCAGGTTTTAGATTATAGAAAATCAGGGGTTTGTGTTTGTGTTATGGGTGATGATAAAACAACGTCAATGGTGATGGGAAGATCCGACAGAGATCGAGAGCTGTTGATACCGGTCGCTGCCTCTTCTATCATCAACAATATGGATGATCATGATTCTGCTAAGCCTACCCCTTCTGCTTCCTCCTCTCATCATTCTGGCCGTGAGGTTCCCTTCTTTTTTCTTGATTGATTCTGGGTTTCCTTTAATTTTATTAGGGTTTTGAGGTGGTTCCGTTGCCCTAATTTTTGAATTCATTATCAGTTTGGAAGTTTTAGGATTGGGGATTTTTGCCCTTTTCTTTATAATTATTAGTAAGTAGATTAAATGGTTGTTTGAAGATTGTTGCTTGCCCAACTCCAAACTACTAATGCCCATCTATTTGAAGGGATATTATTCAACTACATTTGTTGTGCTTGATTTCGATTCACCGAGGATAATTTCAAGTTTAAGGATTTTGGCTAGCTATTGTTTTTGTCAAAGTTCCTCAGATCATTATTCCGGATATCAAAAGTGTCGGGGGTGAATGTAATTTCCCTCAAATTCTTTCATAATTTGCCTTGGAGTAGGGAAAATGGAACTCTATGTAATTTCCCTCACATTCGTGTTTGATGTGTTTCATACATGGTTTATTCCTGATTAATTAAAGTTGGTTTTATTTATGGAATACCACCCAGTTGAGATTATTATTCCTATTAAATAACCCTAATTTTTATACAAATCCCTCCAAATTCTTTCCACCCAAACAAGCTCTAAGGGGAAAACATGACTTCTTTTGATACGAGTATATGATGCTTGTAACACTTCAAATGAACTACGGCTATTGAATTACTCTTACATGAAACCTGAGTTCTCTTGCGCCATTGGTTGCACACAAAATCAATAAATCAAATATGGCAAACATTTCCCATGTGAGGGGATTTTCAATAATTAATTGAGACTTGAGAGAGTATGTACTATGTAGAAGTAAATGGACTTGCATTTGGGATGTTTCACTTAGATTACTTTTAAAACTAAGACTTTTGTAGTGAAGATGTTTTCTTGGCCTCATGGAATAGAACGTTAGAGTAAATGGAGATTTTACAGATATGATCTAAGTGTCGGTTTTAGAGATACTCACTAGGGTATCCTGATGTGGGTGATGTACAAGTTTTAACAACAGCTTAGCTCAAAATTGGTGAATTGGCGCGATAGTTGCATTGGTCATAAACACAGAATATGCATGTGGTTTTGTTAATTTGTAACTAGAGACCCATTGATTGATACAAGAAAACCTAGAAAGTTTACGTAGCTCCAGGTACCCTAGAAAGTTTTTTGTACAATTAGTATGAGTGTATCAACTATCAACCATCTCTGTCTTGTCTCCTTTTAATTAATTGATTGTTCTGTCTTTCTGCCATATTTGCAGACTTTTTATAAAATAATCAGAAGTTGGGCTTCAAAGAAATTCATGACAGGATGGTTAGTTGTCTTCTCCTTTGCGATTACATGTGTTGTTTTCTCTCTGCTAAGCGGTGTCTGATTATGTATATGTTTCTTATTATTCGTATGGTTGTTCACTTATTATTCATTTAGGAAAATAGTTCTTGGTTAATGGCTTCCACTTCTATTGCCGATTCTTTTCAGTTTGTACATATAGCATTTGCATTTTAATTATCATTTCTGAACATTAGATTTTCTTTTGACTTTGTCTGTATGTTAACATATATGGGGCTAGGTTGTACGGAGTATTTGTTAAAGAAAAGGTAGCAGAGATTATAATCCTGAGACCTGTATATGAAATTACTAGTGAGGTGGACTGATGTCTCATTCATTTTATGCATACTTAAAAAGTCTAGTAAAGCAATAGTTATCATGGTTCTTCAAGAATGGTGGCTTAAATTGTGTCTCCTAAAAACAGGATAAACTGTGCTATAGAAGTGTTCAAAGTGCTTTAGTGCACCATTTTCCGTAAACTATTGTACTATCCTTGTCCAAATCCAAAAGCTTTGATGTATTTTTCACCCGTGAACTTTTTTAACTTCATCGGTCCTGGTTCCCATCTTATGGGACTAGTGAAAGAATCTTGTTGATTGTGATTATTTTTAACCTTCTATAGAATACAATTTCGGAACATAAGATTTCAAATGCTTACATATTATGGGACACAGGCATTCTGCCTATAACTCTTGAAATGTCTGAACACTGTAGTGTTTTATTGTGTGCTGCCTAGTGAGAAAAAAGTCGCTTACATTTAGACCCACGTATGTTATCCATATTGGTTGGTATCTTTAAAAGTTGTCTATATTTGTTGCCTATGTAAGCGTATTGTGGTTCTCTTATATTTAAGAGTGTTTCAGTGATACTAAGTACCACTTACAAGTTACAACTATGCCAAAAGTAGTTTACTTGGTCTGAGTCATTGTTCTGTGAATCTACTGTGAGTGTGGCGTGGTACCTTTAGTTATATGAGTCTTGTGGTAATTCTACTGATTTATATGCATTGACCATCCAGTCTATTCTCGAGTATTTACTATTTACTGATGCCATTACATGTTTTTGCAGTGTCATCCTCTTTCCAATTGCCATTACTTTCTATATAACCTTTTGGTTTATACATTTCGTTGATGGATTTTTCTCCCCAATCTATGTGCATCTTGGAATTGATATTTTTGGTATGTCCTTGCTCTTGTCTCACCTGATCTCTCATTGTGCTTTTGTGAATTGTGGTTCCCTCGTCATACCTCCACTTTTTAATTATTTGGGCTATATTTGTTTTTACTTACGAATATAATTTTTGTGATCAACCTTTGTACTTTTCTCTAGGCCTCGGGTTCATAACTTCGATAGCATTCATATTTATGGTTGGTGTGTTTATGTCATCCTGGTTGGGAGCATCGGTTTTAAGCCTTGGCGAATGGTTTATTAAAAGAATGCCGTTTGTTCGTCATATTTACAATGCCTCAAAGCAGATCAGTTCCGCAATATCACCTGGTTTGGCCACTTGAAAAATTCCCATTTTCATTTGTAGGTCAATATTGTTGGTCCAGTTCTAGATGCTTATCTTTTGTCATTATACAGACCAGAACACACAAGCTTTCAAGGAAGTTGCTATCATTAGACATCCTCGAATTGGAGAATATGCTTTTGGGTTCATCACCTCATCTCTTACCCTCCAGGTACACAAGTTTCATGAAATAGAAGTAATCGTTTCTAATGCCCCTCTCTTCTTGTGCTTCTTGAGCTTGAGACACCTTTGCATCATGCTTGAATTCGTAACACGGAGTGTTCTATGACTGTCTTGAATTGGAATCCAAATATCCAATTCCAATGCATATTTTGGGTCTGTAGACAGCATTACCTCATTGCTTCAAGTTCACGGGCTTTCACAAAAGATGGGGTAAAGGGTGTAGGATGTACCCAACTTTACCATGTGTGATAAAGAACATCAATGAAAGCTGCATCGATACGTACACTACAAAGAAAAATGTGTAACTAGCTCTTAGTTTAAAAAAAGGCGCAAGGAATACTCTCCTAGGCACAAGGTGCATGGAGGCGCTTAAGATACATAGGTTGCACCTTAGTCCTTAGGTGCACTAGGCATACCGGCTTCACGAGGCACAACTGCTGAAGTGTAACCAAGGGGGCATTATAATGTCTTTGCATATTTGTTTCCATTTTTTACCCTTCTCTTATCCCCCTTATCCTCGATGGTTTTCATATTTTATTTGTTAAGGCTCTTTAAAACATAAGCTGAACTTTGGTTCACAAAATTTCATATTGAAATATACATATCCCTTTTGAAAAACCGGTGCACGTTGTATTGCCTTTTCACCTTTTATCGCCTTGGGACTACATCGCCTAAGCCTGTTCCCCAACTTCTTAAACGAAGTATTGGTTTAGTTGAGTCACTTGTGTTATATCATCATAATCTAGAACCATAGAATAATGAGTCCTACACATGATTGGGAACAGAAAAGTCTTGGATCTGTATGAAATTTTGCAGAGGCACAAGGCGCACCGACGCGCTAAGGGGCCAAAGCGCAAGGCGAAGGCACACGCCGTTTTGACGCGAGGCGCCATATGTTTTTAGTAACAAAAGTTTTATTATTTTGGGCAATAATACTTTTTTAGAAGTTTTCTAGTTGGCTAACATGTAAATGAGTTAAAGCTAGGAATAAGAGGAAACAAAAGTAGCTTGATGAAATATCTAGGTGGAAAAGACAAGGAAAGTGCTTACTAGCGAGTCTGTTTAGGCGAGTCTTATCTAAAAGGTGCACCTCAAATGCACCGAGGTGTTTTGGCTAGGGCCTCATCCCAGGTGTGCCATTTCAAACTAAGTTATGGGCTTGCTTGCTTCGGCGGTTCTGATTATGCTTGTGAACCTCCACTGAAGGATTCTAAACTTTTAAATTTTATTATATCAACAAGAAAACGAAAAAAGTTTTTAGATTACTCGTACTATATTGTAAAAACTGTTATGTATTGTACAAAAATATCTCTGAAGAAAAATTGTGATAATAAGTCGGTGTAATATCATTCTTGTTATGAATGGTTAGTATAGAGCTGCTGGGCCGCTGGCATATAGATGTTTGATTGCAGTGGAGCTTGTTTAGTGTGGGCTCTTTAAAATTTTGCAGATTTCTTGATTTTTAATATTCTAGACGAACCATCCAAACATTCTAGCGGAATTTGGCCTGCTGAATGCTAATGCACGTGTATCATTTCCTCTTATATATATTACTATGCAGAATTTTACTGGGGAGGAAGAATTATGCTGTGTTTATGTCCCCACTAATCATCTGTATATCGGTGATATCTTCCTGGTCAACTCAAATGATGTAATCAGACCAAACTTGTCCGTTCGTGAAGGAATAGGTGTGTTTTCTGCATCTGGTTTTATAACTTTTCTTACTTAATAGAGACAGTGTAGTGTGATATTTCTGAGAGAGTTCTGACAAATTGGAGGAGGGTAGGCAAACTATCTAAATATAAAACCAGATGTAAACAATAGTATTGAACGTAAATTTGATCCTTGAATTACAGTTTGATTTTCAGAACTCATAATGATAATCAGATGTGATTTGTTCTATTTTTGTGGATGTAAAGGGAGTCCATAAGGGCAGTTTTAATGCTCATGGGATCGGTACCAGGATCATAAGCAGCATCCTTCATTACTTTACGAGCTACAACATTGACATCATAAGATATAAAATTGATTACTCTGTTATTTTATGCAGAGATTGTTGTGTCAGGTGGCATGTCGATGCCTCAGATCCTCTCGACACTGGATCCACAGGTTGGTCAGTTGGACAGAATTAGATCCACCTGAAGCTGAAACAAAAGACATGTTAGGCTGGAGAATGACTGGTTTAGTGGATAGCATCAATTTATCAAGAAAAGCTTATTGAAATCTGTTTATATTTTGTCTTTCAGAAGACGGGTTCCTAGGGTTGATGTTTTCTCAAATTCTTTGTATCTATGACGAATTTTCAGCCGTCTCGTAAAATTCAGCTGTCTTGTACAATGTAGATTGTAGCGCCTTTTTCACCAAATTCTGGCCTAGTCATAGATGATTAGAGAGTGATAATACTGAAGTACTGATAGTAAGCCATCATGTTTTTTTGAATTTCAGTTTGCGAATTCCAAATGAAATTTATACAAAGTAATTAACTAACGTATGAAGGGGTGGAGCCGTGGAGGGCATTGCGTAACACTCCAAATCTTGAAGATGGATTCAGGATTCCTGAGTCCCTCATCAAGATTTAGAGTCGGGAAAGGCACTTGTACTCTCCCCGTCCCATTCAATTGTTTGTTTTTTATATTCATTGTGAGTAATATTTCAATCAAAGACAAACAAATGAATGGAACGGAGGGAGTAGTTCCCAAAAGTAATTTATTCAAAATTCCAAAACAAGAAAGGATGGTAAAGTTAAAAATTTACCTCTTATTGGCATATTTTTTCTCAATCATTTAATCCTTTACTTATGATCTATTTTTCTGAGGTTGTCAAACGAGTCCCTATTAGGGATGTCAAAGGGTAGGATCTGGACCGGATCCTATAGGATCCAGATCCTTATCCTTATTTCTCCCCTTGGATCCGGATCCGATCCTTATCCTAAGGATCCAAAATTATAGGATCCTTATCCGGATCCTAAGGATCAGGATCGGGATCGGATCAGGATCTTTCCATTTTTAAGTTCATTTATTGTTTTATATTATATTCTCACCTTATGTAATCATTTAAATTTAGATCATTTAAAGGGTTTAAGCAACCAAAAATTATACAATATTCAAACAAAGCTAAATGAAGTTTAGAGTTTAAATAACGCTACTACACTAGTCCGTACAACCACAAAGATCAATTATCCAAAATACATTACTCAAAAGAAACTACGTCCAAAAGACCACAAGAAACACAAGTCCACGACTACTATTTCTTCATTATTCATCAATTTGATGATTCATGTTCCATATCATCGTCATCAACTATGTCATCGACATCATGAAATAAGAAAATATAAAAGAAACATATAAGCCAAACAAATAAAAGGATAGGATAAGGGTCGGATCAGGATCTTGTAGATGAGATCCTTATCCGACCCTTTTATTTTTAAAAGGATCAGGGTCCGATCCTTATCCTCAGGATCCAAAAATACTCGATCCATATCCTACCCTTAAAGGTATTGGATCCCAGGATCAGGGTAGGATCCGTAATCCATTGACATCCCTAGTCCCTATTGAAGAGAAGTTAATCATTGGTGGGGTTATCATTTTGTCAATGCTCATGTGGGGATTATCCGAGATGGGTTTGAGAATGTTCGTGGTGGTTTTAGTTTTGGAGACCGAAACGAAGACTCCCTCCGTTTTAGCCGGCAAAAAAAATATTCTTTTTTTAGTGAGGAAGATACGGAAGACGCGATATACTCAGATTGCAAGGTGATATCCGGAGGAAAAATATAATTTGTGTGGATCTAGAACGAGTCCAAGTTGGGTTTCAACGCAGTTTATAGAGTATACTAGTCATTTCAGGTTCGATGCCTTTGGGGCACGAAGTAAAAAATAACGAATAATTTCGTGTCAGGTTACAAGTCGGATTTCCGATGGGGTGAGCTTTGGACAGATCTAGCTTATTTACACTATAGCATTCATCCTTTGTATAGTACCATGAACTCCAAAATGAGTTCTTCAATCAGATTGCCTAAGATAAGCTTATCAATTTCTCTAATAACTAGCTCTAGTTCATCTTGAGAAAACAACTTCCTCCAACCCACCTCCCATGTTCCACTCTTGTAGCTTACATCTCGCTCCAACTTGAGGAAGAGGTAATCGGAGGTAAAGGTGTTGTCACTGGCTGACCTGTGGTAGCGTTTCAACTCCTCGATTCCATTCTTGATTTCCTCTAATATTTGATCTAATGAGGGCACACATGGCTCCTTTTTTGCGTATATCCATGACTGAGGTAAAAAGGCTTGTGAAAATTCGGAGGTCTTCAGCTTCATGACTTCATTTGCATAGTCGATTAAGACCCTATCTCCTCCAACATCATACGGAGCTGAATCAGGGAACACATGCAGATCAAAGACTTCCTCCAGATTGCTTAAAAATGAAGTGCTGCGTAAGAGTAATGTTTGTAGCTTTGTTCGTGGGATGGAACACGGTGATTTGTCGACAAGACAGTGTACTGGAAGGCCATTTTCACGAGTGGTGGCTAATGTAATTTCAGAAACAGGACTGGAAGGATCACTGGCTGACACCGAAGTAATATCAGAGTGACAACTGCTATGATGTGAATCGTGTTCGGCCAGATTGACATCATGTATGGGCTTGATGTCGTCATCACGATATTCAATCAATGCCTTGCCATTCAAGTCTGCAATTATCAAGTAATGCGATCAACATTGTCTCATATATGACAGTCTCACTGTGAGACAACCCACAACCATGCATAATGCTAAAGACTTATTGATCCATCTTGACCAAAAGCTTACGATAATGGTCGAGATTTGATGCCTAATCTATTATTCTATTACAAATACGCTCTTCATTCACTAGAATTTTCTACATTGAGACTGCTTTTTCATATTGGAAACTGATTTTTTCATCCAGATGTGAAATAAGTGGACTATACTATTTTTTTTTTTATTGTTTAGATTCCAAAAATATTGAGAAACAATGGCATTAGGAAGTAGTAACTTATACAACTAGCAGGCATCTCAATTAACACCTTAATTCCAAGCATTGTTATTACCTCTGATTTGATTTCGACATGACGTAGACCTATTCAGTCCAAGTAAGCTCTCAAAACTAGTGCTCTTAGCTTTTGAGCGGACATTGTTGTCTATTTCCTTCACTTTGCCTTTTCCTTTTTTATTTTCCTCCTGCAATGAAAAATAGTCAAATATCTCAAAAAAATAGTCACAGGCAATTTGCAGGAATACAGAAGCTTATTGCTGAGTTCTCATTAGGGTTTAGAGAACTCACGACAAAAGGCGATTCTCTGGTCTTTTTGAGCTGCCCTGAGGTTTTGCTAATTTGTTCTTTCCTGTGATCATAAACTGTGGAACTAACATTTTGTTGTGCCTTTTGTTTGACAGTTTTCGATGCATCGGACAACCTTTCCTGATTGCGAAACTTGAATGCGTCTCTCAACTTATTACTTTGTTCTCCTTTTATTCTGGTAGAACTCTCTTTCACAACCTCACTTGGTTTTTTCGGAGACTGATCACGGTTCATAGAAGAATTTGTCCTTACAACACCACCCTTTTTTACAAACTTTCCACCTTTCTCACTACCACTTACACCTATATCGGCGACTGTTTCTTCAACAGATTGTCTCCTTGATGTCGGTTTCTTGACTCCTTCCAGCCAAAACTTGGGCAAAATCGGGTCCTCTAAATCTCGAGAAGGGTAACCTGAAGGTTTCATGATAACAATAGGCGGCCTCTCATCGTAACATTCATTTCTCAGAGAGAAAATTTCAGACTCCACACCATCATGAGGTGGGAGAGTAGCATTCACAGAATTACTTCTTAACAGCCCTTTAAAATGCAGGGTTTCCAATATTTCCTCGACGCTTTGTTGCTTGTTACCCATAAATTCACATTTTCTTGCTCTTGGTGAATCAACATCATACATAGGCTTTGGTAAATTCACAAGGTTTTCACCTTGTTTATGCCAACTAGGACTAGTAGGAGGTGATTCCAAACCCATTAGCCTAACAATCAAATTGGACTCTTTCTTCTTTCTCCTTTGCGAAAATGTTGATGAAGAAGAAGATTCAGAAGGGAAAAAGTTACTCGAACGGACCATAGATGAGGAGTGACTAGAACTTGTGGAAGGCATATCTGAAAACCCGGTATTATTATTCCTAGGTTCAAAATGCTCTTCAAAGACAGGATTTGTTATCATATTCTGCCTCAGAAGACTATCCCTGACCGCATGCTTCATCCCATCGGCCGAGCTCCTCCAAGGCCTCTGAAATCCCATTCCTTGGTCGACCCGTTGCCTGTGTTTTGGCGTTGATCTCGAGAGAGCCTCGTCTTGAAGCTTCCCTAGCATGAGCAAGGAGTGTTGCAAATCAAGTGCACCTCTCAACAAATCTTTACTAGTTATTAAGTCACCACCTTGATCACCTTTTGTTTTGGTCACATGATTCATCTTGTCACCTGTATTATCTGTGATCTCTTGAATGCACATCTTCTCCTTTTTACCCTCCCTGATACTACTTTTCTCACTTTCAACAACACTCCTACTTTGTTGTTGTTGTTGTTGTTGTTCCCTTTTTTGATGATTAATCTTGGTTTTTCTAATGGTACCACACTCAACAACACCTTTTGGATTATCACATGTCACAAATGTTCTATAGCTAATTGATCTCCTTTTTCCTTGAGGCATATTCTACAAAGTACAAACCCACTCTCTAGACACCCCCCCCAAAAAAAAAACCAAGATTAGCCAATTGTTTGAATTCCAAATACAAAACGGCTAAATACTCTCTTCATCTCAGTCATTTATTTATCGATTAAAATACTCAACATAAATAAGTAAATAAATAAATAAAAGTAGACAAATGATGAAGACGAAAAGAGTATAAAAAGTAGTAAAAAAGTAAAAAGTTGTTTGTTTACTAGACGTACAATTGGCAGTTATACCAAAGGGTTGAAGGATTTTGAGGATTAGATCAGCTCAACCAAGTTCTTCTCAATTCTGTGATGAGTAATAATAACAAAGTCAAATAATTTGAGGAGAATAATGAAGTGTAGTTAGTGAACAGAATTGTGAGGTTATAAGTATAACTATTAACTTTAACTATATAAGGTAAGAAAAATCTGAAAACATTAACTCCCTACACACTTACATGTTTTCATATGAAAATAACTTACTGTTAACTGCTTTCTCTGCATTCTATTTCTTCCAACCAAATTCTCTGTTTTTATCCTTCTTAACTTGTTTCTGTCCATATCCTGAAATGTTTAACCAATTTAATATCATATCAAACCAAAATTAATGAATATTTACATATAAGAATAAATAAATAAATAAATAATTTGAATGGAATTTCAGAGTGTTCTAACCTACAGGCTACTGCAAGTGCAAGCAAAGAGTAGAGTAGAGTAGAGTAGAGTAGAGAGAGGGAAAGAATGAGATCCATAGAAAGAGGGAGGGAGGAGGAGAGGGGGGCAAATTTTATTTAAAATTGACTACTGAAGAGGTGTGTAACTACCCACATTACAAAATTAAATGTTCATCACTCTTCTCCTTCTTTTTTCTAAAAAAGACAAAATAAAAAAATAAAAAATAGGGAGGGAGGAGGAGAGAGAGCAGAATAATTTAGTGAAAGAAGAGTTGGATTTGGTGGGGTTTTGTCTGCTGAATTTAATCAATGATGATGGTGTAACCAAATTATTGCCTATATTTCAAACAACTTTCATTATACTCAGTATGTAAAGAGAGATTGGGAGTGGGACAAGGAAATCGTTGGTGTTAATATAAGTACTTAAGTAGTGTGGGAATTATTATTATTATTATTATTATTATTACACAAATTCTTGGGAGAGACGGTTTCTCAATAACTTATTGAGAGACCACTCTTCAGTACCATATTCTATTCGTACCCTTAAATGACAACTTTGTTTTACTTATATTAGGTTTGGTATCACTGTTACTTCCATTTGTACTTAATCTCTCAATAAAGTTAATGAGAGACCGTCTTTCATGAGACATATTCTTATTATTATTATTATTATTGGAAAATGAGAAAGTAATCTATATCTATATAAAAATATTAAAAGTCATCTTGAGTGTTATTTGAGTGACATGTGGCATCGTAAAGATAGATCATTTGTCATCCTCACCATCTAGCAAAAAATTAAAAGAATTAATTATTCTTCATGTTCTCTATGGATTTATGACAATTATTACTAAAGCGTCACAATTATGAAATTAACCTTCGTTTAACCAAAAAGGAACAAAAATCTCTTAATGTGAACATTTGCAGGCTATTTTAGTCGCTTGGTCATAAAGTATTACGACTAAGAATTAATCTAATTATTTTTATTAGTTGTTACGTTCAAGTTTGGATCTATACTATCAAGATGACGACCTTATGAAAATTGCAATGTGGTGGTTGATCACTGATTGAAAATTTCAAAATATCTTAATGCAGGTTCAAGCGAAGACCGGAAATATTGAGCCAGAAGGATTCAACAAAAAGTCGCCTGGTTGCCAACACAGGCCGAAGATGTTGAACTAACATCGACAATCCACCATGGACAACAAGCGGTCAAAGAAAACAGAAATGGAGATGTAGGCATCTAGCAAGTGGCCAATAACAAATGAAAATTATATAACTACTATACTAAATAATTTAATTAGATTTATAAAAACAGTATTTTGCCAACTTGTAGTGTTTACTTTACTATGGAGTATAAACAGATAAATATAAAATAATATTCATAATAGTTTACTCAATATACTCCCTCCTATTCACTCTTTTCCTCCCCAATTTTTTTTGGGGGGAAACCAAGGAGGGAGTATAATAATAATAAAGAGTGGAGATAAAGTAAGAGAGATGAATAGAAAGTGGGGTATGAAGTGTAAAAGGTGGGGTATAAAGTGAAAAGGGGTTGGGTTTAGGTGTGGAGGAAAAGAATAAAGAATTGAAGGAAAAATAAAGAATGATTAAAATTATTTCCAAAAAAGGAAAGTGGGAAGAAAACCAAACTAAGCTCAAAAAGGAAAGTGGGAGGAAAAGAGTGAATAGGAGGGAGTACTAATATGTCTAGGACAAAAAAAAATGGCGAGACTCTTACAGGAGTATAGAAGAGTCCCGTGAATTCCACGGGCAAAAGAACTAGTTTGTTCTTAAATGGTGTGGTGTTGAATTAGTTGCTTTGTCGTTTGTTTGTAGGAGTGAAGTGATGGAGTAAATACTTACTTTGCTTACAAAAGATTAGGGGGAAATTATGTATGGTTTGCGTTGGGAGTAGGGATGCTGCTTCCACCAATCCCAAAACGTAAACAACTCGTATATGGTTTGGCTGAGGGACTTACTTCCAAATATGTAAAATTGCAAGCTACTAACCAAATCATTGTTTCACTCCATATTCATTAGCTTCATCCAAGCTAGTAGCTCCATGAAACTACTTGCTTAACAAGGTCCGCCACATTTTTCACCAATGACATTTTTTCTTGAGGACTCATAATTCTAGTGCAATTTAAAACTATAATAAAAATGACCCTGTGATAAAAAAAAATAAAAAAAAAATAGAAATTTAGTTGGGTACAATCAAGCTAAGCTAAACCATAGGAGTATTTTAGTAACTAAAGAATGTTGTAACTCAAAACATGATGTGGCAAAATTAAGCTAGTACCAACCTACGAAAGCTTGCTAGCTTACCATTGGATTTGCTCTGATATCTTTTTTCAATTTAGGGTACAATATAAATATAAATCTAATTTTTTATTGGGCTATGACTTATCATTCCTCACTCACTTAACACTAGCTAGAATGGTCGATAGATATCCTAAATTAATAGGTCGTGATTTTTTCTAACGAAATTATATTCAATTATAACAACATTTTGAGTTAACTTGTATTTTGTACTCCCTCTCATCCATTCAATCCTTTACATGGAGGGTTTCACAATTTTTAAGAAAAGTGGTAAAAGTAAGGGTATTATTGGTAAATCAAATGGTTTTATGGGTCCACCAAACTTAAAGTAAGGATAAAGTAGTGGTATTTTGTGTAAATAGGTAAGGATATGAGGGATATAAGGTAAAGTGGTTGGGCAATAGAGGAATGTAAAGAATTGATTGGATTGTCCATTTATAGTAACTGTAAAGAATTGAATGAATGGGAGGGAGTATTCAATAATTCTTGTATGAGACAAATTCTTGTCCTGAGACGGTCTCACATTAGACTAACTGAAGTGAAAATAGACAATTGACTTAACTAGGAAGATTCTTGTGTGGGGTAAACCAAATGTATCTCCTTTAAAAAACATTTGTATCATTTCCAATCAATAAACATGTGCTTGGGAGCCAAATTTACAAGGAGCATCGTGCATTATCATCTTTCTAGAGTCAAACATTCAACAACAATAATTTGTGATCTACTACACTAAATGAAAATGAATAATGTGCGGTTACCCCGTTTCTTATCAACCAATTTTTTTAATATTTGCGTAGCAAAATGTGCTGTTATTAAGATAATTTTTTATATTTCAGTAGTAAAGAAAAACATTATATTCATTGTCTATTTTTTTGTTAACGAAGGATAAACATTGGATCGGATTACATGTTATTTGGTTCCTATGAACCATATTACATCTTTTATTGAACATATAAAAATGACACAACAACCTATTACTAATATAATATTAATTTGTGGAGTATAGATTACACAATAGGGGATATTCTTTTTGTAAGTAGGGCTCATTTTCTAATGAAATGGGTCATAATTTTCTTGCAAAAAAAATATAATATTAATTTGCACAATCATAGTATGGATGTTAATTTAGTCTTAGAAAATGTTGATTATTCTTCCTACCTCACCCAGTCACCTTACATATATATGAGTATAAGCATAAGTTAATTACTGTATATTTACATTATGGTTATCACCCAGACATCCCCTTTTTGGGTAAAGAAAACATAAAATTCAGAAGCTAAGTCATTACAAAAAAAATGTACGTGCGTGCTGTCTGCTAGAAATTAAATGGAGAAAATATTTAGAATTTTAGGTGTAGATAGGTTTAGGTGGTTCATGTATGTAGATCACCCATGCATATTAATTATTAGGTGCTACTTAGGTGACCTTAAAGCTAGATTCATACAGTAGGTTGGGAATAATAATAAATAATTATATTACTCCCTTGATACATTCTATTAAATTAGGGGGTAATAGTAATTATACTGTACTTAATAAAGAAACCAATTAATGTAGATATGAGTTGCTAGCTCCCTTCATCCACTTTGTTTTGGTAAGAAAGAACCCGCAGTTATAAAGGTAGATACTTGGGACAATAGCAATGGTGTTAAATAAGAAGTTTCATATTGCTTAAGGAGCTCCGGTTTCTAAAGATAAGTTGACATGAGCATAAAAAAATATGGTATGAAACCTCTACCATTGCTATTGCCCTTAGGGCAATAGCAATGGGAGGTTATAAGAAAATTCATATACAATAAGAAACTTCTTACCCATTGTTGTAACCATAAGGAACTCCTTATTAAGAAGTTGGTTTCTTAAATTAAAAACTACGGAGTAGTTTCATAAGTTGGAGGAGAGAGAAAAAAATGGTGTGCGAAGATGAAACAATTAGAGCAAGTCCAATAGTAGGTTTTAGGGACTTGCTTGCAATATTTGCAAAATGTTAAGCATGTAGCTTACTATTGGAGTTAATTTTTTGTTTGTAGCTTGCAAGCCATTGTAGCTCTACCAAGCTACATTGGCTTGTATTTAAAAAATAAAAGAAATTTTTCTAATTGGATGAAATTGATGATGTGGGTCCAAGTAAGCTACAAAACTTTACGATTCACCATTGGAGCGATAAGTAGCCAACAAATGAAGTAGCTAGAAAAATCGATGTGCCAATGCAAACTACAAGTATTGTAACTTGCTATTGGACTTGCTCGGGGATTGGGGGGTATATTGCACTCTCTTATAAAAAAGAAGATTTTGTTTTAAGTATGAAACTTCAACCATTGAGGTAAAAAATAAAAGTTCCATAGGTAGAATAATTTGTTAAAGTATCAATAAAAAAATATGGTATGAAGTTCCAACCATTGATAATGCCCTTAATACTCCAGTTCTTGGGAATCATTTTTTTAACAATTACGGAGTAATTAATACAAGATGTTTATTATTAAAACTGGAAAACATATTAGAAAGAAATAAAGTAGGATTCACAAATTAAATAGGAAAATTATTCCCAATATTTTGAAGTAATGCGCCGATGATAATGATGCAAAGTGCCAATTTTTACTCCGTAGTATTTATTTTGACAAGAGTAAGAAAGTGGCAAATTTTGTTCATAAGTTAAAGAGGACAATTTGAAAACATGACACCTCCCTATCAAGTACGACTATGTAGTCCGTATAATTATATCACGTACGAACAAAACCCACCTTTGTATAAATGTTGTTCGTGTACCATGCTCTTTTTATAATGCTATATATGTACCTCACTTATTCACACAAATAATTACTACTCCCTCCGCCCTATAATGATTTACTCATTTTTATTCAAATGTGATGGATTAAAATAATAAGTGGGTAAATTATAGTGGGTTGGAGGGAGTACTGGAATTACTCCATTATTGTATCAAAAATATTTTAGCCTATTGATTAAGATTAGAATAATTTCACTTTAGAAAAGGAGATGTATGAGATTAGATTTGAACCCGAGACCTTTAATTTGTAATATGAACCAACTCAAAGGTTTAGTTGATTTGATTGGTCTAACAAATTTATGATTTTAACGTGAATGTAGTGGGATGCCTAGGGCCTAGGGTTTAGGACACAGTAAAAAAGTTTGAAACATTATTATTAGATGAGACTGCTGCTTGCATTGGTGAGTGGTGAATGCATACGATACGAGTAGAGAGTATGAGTATGTATGTTTAATTAATGTAGTCACAGAAGTTTTGCAGTGTTAACCTGGCTACCTAGCTCAGTGCCTGACTGCCTGCCTTAGCTTGAAGTTGAATTGGTCTTAATATTTTGGATCCGGCCTCTTTTGTGTACCTTATCATAAATGCAATTTAATTCCTGATCACTCAGTACTCAGTACTTATTCAACTTCCTTCCTCGGGTTAAATCCAATTAATGCAATTTCAAACCACAAAGTCGACTGTTCAAATGTTCACACCCATTACACTTCAAGATTTCCAAAATGTCATTTGGTAGGTTAATATAACTTCTTTTTAAAGTCGGGTTTTAATCAATATGATCTTGTTTGTTAAGTGCAAGTACAATCGTGAGCTATTTATTAACTTCTAGCTAAAAATTATCGAATTAAGTTTTCAAGCTACACCCCATTTCAGTAACGGTCTTACCCAATGGTTGACCTAACCCTTGTAGCTTAAATGGACCAGCAATTTTTCAAAACCCATAGTATTTTTTAGACCATGTCTAACCACAATGCTGAGGCCTGAGAACTGAGAAGGACTAGCAAAAATATGCTAACTGCTTCATAAAATGCTCCACCCATGCTCATGTATTATCAAAAAAAATAATGATCGAGGACTTCAGCAAGATATTGCTGAATAAGATGATGAACAAAATAATCCATTTGTTTACGCATTGTGGGTACACCTTTTGAACAGGTCATGGGGTCGGGTTTTGGGTTCGGGTAAAATATCGAAATACGGATCGTGTGTATTCCGGGTTTGAAAATTGTGGATTTTATACAAACGGGTTTTAGGTCAAATATGGATTATTAACGTAATTTGAAAATCTTAATTATTTTTACTTTTTTGTCAGACATACAATATTATTCTTATTTTTTTAATCATCTAATTTAATACGAAGTACTATATATATATATAAAAGTGGGATCAGGTGAGTCCCCTTGTATAAGTTGAGTCCGTGAGTCCCAATCATAGCCTTTGATTCAATGTTAGATTAACGCACGAGATTTGATCTCATAATTAAGGCAATATTTAAGATATCTATCAAAATATATTATATTCTCTCTCCTCCTTAATTTTCTCCCGCCTATCCCACATCTCACGTCACCAAGATTTTCCCCAAGATTTTCACCCTATTGAGTTCCCCAAGATTTTCACCGCTCAACTCACCTCTTCACCCCTTCAATTTCAATTTCAATTTCTACCTCCATCTTCGTCTTCAACTCCTACCTCTATTTTCGTCTACTATCATCTCACACTCCCGCCTTCACTACTGTCATCCTCGTCTTCTATTTGCGCATACTGACTTCAACTGTTCTCTACACCATTTTTTAATTTTAAACTAAGGTAAATCAGGTTTTTGGGGTTCACTGAGTTTGGGGTTTAATCAGTGTATATTTCGTTGTACTTCTTTCCAATTGAATTGCTTGTTATGGTAATTTAATTGTTTTCATGTTCGAAATTGATTATATACACTCTGCTTTCAATCGTACCCCTGCATTTATGATATAAACATTTTTTGTGTTACTTCAATGTACATTACTCGTTATTTTAACTCGTATCATTCGTTATTTTAATGTGTAACATGCACCACTAATCTAAGTCTTCTTTTATACCTACTCACGTCGAACCTGCACAACTGGATCTAATGGCGTTACTTTAATTCACATAACTTGTTACTGTGGTGCTTATTATCTGTTACTTTAATTGTTTTCGTTGCATCGTTTGCAATGCATGTGTTACTTGTTACTTTAATTCAGATATTACGTTACTTTAATGCATAATATATGTTACTGTAATGCATAAATCCATGAACAAAGATCCTTTTTCTCTATTCAGTTTGTATCATTGACATTATTCTCATAATAATATATCTTCAGATGACAGAAGAAGGTAAGATTGTTGTTGCTGGTGAGAAGGAGGGGCAGGTTAAGAAGCGAGTTCAACGGGCAAAGAAAACGGCTGTCAAGCCATCGAAGTTGAAGACACTAGCTACCGGTTTGACAGATGCAGCCAACGTCGACCGTTCGTCTTCTGTAAGGTGCAGCTCGCAGCTCCTTGTTGATCTAATATCTAATTTAAACCAGAGGCAGCGGGAGGCGCTTTCAGCGATCGGATTTGGCGGTGTACTTGAAATGCACCTTAAGAGCTTCCCTGTAAAGTTTGCTTCTGATTTCATGACTTTATTCAGCGATGACACGCTGATTTTTAGATGCGGTACCAATCAGTTCCTCGTAAGCAAGCACGATGTACATGACTGCTTCCTCCTTCCACTGGGACCGGACCCTGTTGAGCTGCTGCCGATGGGTCGATCGAAGGCGGCCGAAGAGGAGTCCGTCGTGGCGCTGAAGAGAAAGTGGAGGGGTGACTTTGATGTCGGCAATGAAAGCGATGCAATCCCTCTGTCAAAGGTCCTTAGGAAACTGCAGGATGATGTAGAGGGTGGAGAGATGTTCTGTAGGATGTTCGTTCTGTACAGCATGTCGATATTCTTCTGCCCGACGTCCAACCATGGGGTTGATCTGAGACTACTGAAGGCTGTGCAAGATGTACAGCAGATTAAAAACCTTGACTGGTGCACGTTCATACTGGATGGACTGGCGCAGGCGGGCGAGGATTTTGTGTTCCGTAACCGATCATATTTACTTGGCTGTGTGCCGTTTTTAATGATTACATACTTCCAGCGGTTTGCCTACCGCAATCTCCCGTGCCCGTGTGATCTCCCTTTGATCAAGCACTGGGATCATAAACGCATTCTTGAACGGTTGGCCGGCGAGTACATTTGTGGTGGGCTGGGCCGGCTTACCCGATCTGATGTGGAGTACCCCCGTTGTTTACATGCGGTGAGGGAGGGAGAACCGTCACCGCCGTTGAAGATTACACAGAACGATGGTTCATTGCCTGGACAAGAGGACGATAAGTTCACCACCATCAAACTTTCTCGTGGTCTTGAAGATGATAGTGAACTGAGAGCCAAGGCGGTCGACGTAAGTAATCATGTCAATAATTCATTAATGAATCTATTTGTGTCTGTGTTGGAAACCATGGAATCAGTAAGGATTTAAATCTGTGATGTCTGTAACTCTGCATGTTACTCTAACGTACCTTCTGTTACTTTAGTGATCAACACGTGTTACTTTAATTCTTACAATCCGTTACTTTAACCTGATTCGTCCACATTATTGCTCCAACATATATGTTGTTACTTTAATCCATACCATTTGTTACTTTAGTTGATAATATCTGTTACTTTAGTGTATACTCTATTTTCACTACACATTCTTTCAGTTTATCATTCAATGTTACTTTGGTACACGTTTGCAACATAATTATTCTTTCCTGCAGGAGGTCCATCACATTCATCTGATGATGGGAAGGAATGCAATCGCATTCCATGATTGGTGGGTCTCACATGCTGCGAAGATCAGGAGGATAACTTCGGGCAGTCCATTACCCGAAGACCCGGTGCCATCACAAGCAACCCAGGCATTCTGGGGAGGAGCAGAGCTGCACCGGGTGGTGGATGAAGTTTGTGAGGCGCTGCGTCGCGCTAGGGAGTTGTCGGAGCAGGGGCCGGTACTTGAGGCCAAAAATACTAATCAAGCCGAGGAGGATGATCCTAACATTCAGCCATACTCGACGGCTGAGGTTAATGATATTCAGGAGGGACTGAATTTAAGCAGTGACCGCCAGATAGTGCTTTCTCTGTGGGATATTGACAGAATTGGAGACGAGGATGTCGGTGAGTGTTTGTCGGTGGTGGTAGACGGAAGGAAGGTCTTCCACCCTTTCTTTTTTCATTCTGAAAAGCTGTTGGGATGCATGCAAGTCGTCGATGAGAGGCTTGGGTGCTCTTGGGACTGTGACGTCCCAGATCCTGACCAGCTCACGGTGTCGGACTTCCTGGGTGGGGACGGCAGGCTTTTCAGGTCTGTTTTGTCTGTGAGGAAAGACGTAATTGACTACGTCTTCTACAAAAATGAAAAATACAGTACATCGTAAGTGGTCTACATCACCTAATTCTTTTTTAGTGCGCATTATTGTCGTTTTTTGTTTAATGTTTCATAATCCTTTCGATTATTTGCAAGGAAATGATTGTGAGGTTCAGTGACTTTTTCAACATACCCCGTGGTGAGTTGGCCACGCTTGCGCCCGGAGAGCAGCTCTCGAATGCTGTGATTGACTGCTGGTGCATACTCATGAATCACTTGACAGCTGCCCAGTCTGCACCGCGTCGGACATCACGATGCTTTTTCGGTGTCAGCCACAGCGTAAGCTAATTTATTTACTTGCTTATCCCAAATGATAACTATAGTTCTATGGCTGTGTTACTGTAATGTACTCTCTGCATTACTCTAATGATAGCGACCTGTTACTCCATGCAGGATACAGCTCTCCAGATTTGGAGAAATAGAAAGCGAGGTTTGTTTGTGGACACGAGCGAAGCATTGTTCAACTTCTGGAACATATGGGTCGATGCAAACGAAGGGAATCTCGAGCTAGATTCTGACCTGGTATTTTTGATTTTAGATCACATATTTTGTAAGGCTTGAATGCCTGCAAATCTGCATGTTACTCCAACATATCTTATGTTACTTTAGTAGTTAATCGACGTTACTTTAGTGAACAATATGTGTTACTTTAATCAATGAGAACCGTTACTTTAACCTGCATCATCTACATTATTCTCAGTATATATGATGTTACTTTAATTCATTCAACTTGTTACTCTAGTTTATATTATCTGTTACTTTAGTGTCCACTCTCTTTTAACTACCTACAGGTATTCGTTCCGGTGCTGTCAGAAAACAATGACCATTACAGCTGCGCGTGCATCAATTTTTTGGCAAAACGGATTGAATACCTTGATAATAGGTCTTACGACGAGGGGGAGTTTGAGAGTCTTCCTTACGTTGGGATGGCACGGCTCTCGGTAAGTCTGCTTCATTTTGGTATATATTGTAACATTCCTTCATTTTCTCAGTCTTATATATGTATTTACTTTTTTTTATCTTATACCACCTAGGCTGAAGAAATGGGCAAGTACATGGTTCAGCGAGGCATCAACAAAGGGGCCAATGTCTCCTCGTTCCCTCTCGTCAACGTCCCGTTCAGATGGCAGGGCAGCGGGTTCTCGTCTAACGATTGCGGCGTATACCTCATGATACACATGATGTTGTACGCCGGGGAGGCCTTTGACTGTCCCTTGGGCACGAGCGAGGCGAACAATCTGTACAGGGCAGAAATCGCGGCGACGCTGTGTCTCTGCGACATTAACAAGGAGAGGGACGTGTTGATTTCGCGGGTGTCATCCTTTGTTACTGACAAAGCCAACCTTGCCATCAGTAAGACCATGTCAGATGTCGCCACGCCCGTCAGTGAGTCCGAAAAGAGGTCACGAGAGCCGACCCCCGACGTGCAACCGTCTAAAAAGAGCCGCGTGCTACCATCCACTCCAGGAACACCTGCTGTAGAAGCCGCGTATATATCACCGGACACTGCCGGTGAATTATCTATTCTTGGGAGTCGATCTAGGGGGAACGGGGACGGCTTAGGCTGCTCCATTGACTGTGGCAATCCAGATCCCAATGCACCCATGGCATGTCCATTCCTTTCAAACAACAGGACCCTGTTGGGATTTGTTGAAATCTTGCGGAAAAATGTCGTGGACTACTGCTTATTTCAGCACAAAAACTACAACAACAGGTAATAAGGCGAACACTACACATATTTGGAATATATAGCGTTGTTTAAATTTTTGTCACATATCTCTTGTTCGCAATGCATACTGATCTGTCCTGAATGCAGCGACATGGTTGCGGAGTATTCACCGTTGGCTGTAATGACCCGGGGTGATGTGATGTCCATGCTCCCGGGTAATGACATGTCGTCCTCTGTCGTCGAGTGTTGGTCAATGCTCCTGAACAGTCTCGTCGCGAACGGCAGCGGGTCGGATGATTACCCTAAGATGGCGTTCCTTGGTCTACAGCAGACGGTATGTCTAACGAGTTACTTTGTACATATGCATTATTTTTGCCTCATATTCTGATTCTTTTTAGAAAACTCTTGACTAGAGTAACACTTCAACTGCATTGAAGTAACACTCTACACCTGTTGCGGTAACAAGGATATCAACTAATTACCGTGTAGTTACTGCAAATATTCACACAATCCTAACCTTTTTACAGGATGCGATCATGAGGATTATTGCCGAAAATCAAACAGCGTCCTTAAAGAACGCAAACGCATTGTTGAACGAATGGCATACTTTCAAGGATAACTGTGGTGATACATTCCAGGTGGACGCTGATCTGATCTTTGTGCCCATCAACGTTGACGGGTACTTCTCATGCGTAGCCGTCAACCGAAAGAAGAAGACAGTCGATTTCCTCGACCACCATCGATACACAGCGATCAGAGAAACAAATCTATTTGCAGCCATCAAGACAATTGTTAGTCTCTCTATTCTTCATTTCATCAGTTTTTTATCACAATCTTGTGCTCCAATGAGTGATTTCCTTGACCACTATCATCAATGATTTTCAGGTGGCGTCAATGAGTGACTTCATTGACGCCTATGAAGTTCCTGGTGCGGCGGATATTGTGTCTTACAAGTTCCGCTCTATTAATCTTGGCTGGCAGTCCACAGTATGTAACAAGGACGAGTCAGGGATATTTCTTCTAATGCATATGCTACTGTACGAGGGCCGCGAATTCAATAACGATGACCTCCACAGGAAGGTTAACAGAAGATACTTGGTCGTCCAGCTTGCAGCCACCATCCTCCTAGCAGACCTGAACATTTATCGAAGGCGGCTGATCGGTGACGTAGACAAGTTTGTGGCAGCTAGGCCGAAATTAATTGAAGAATTGAAGGGTACGCGAGGAAAGAGCCGGAAACGGTAGTCAGTTAATGGTTAGATTAACTGAGTATTATTTTGTACAAGGTTTAACCAAAAAACTAGGTGTCATTTTGTACAAGGTTAACCTATACCTTAAACTTTGTCACTCTATCCGTCAAACTTTGTTACTCTAACCCCCAGAATTTGTTACTTCAATGCATGTCATGTGTTACTTTAATTCTTACATCTTCTACGCTGCATGTTAATTTATATCTGCCATTCGATCAGCACTTAAAAGATGATATCCCGTGTTATTCCAACTCATCTATCACGTTACTTTAATGAATAATGTTTGTTACTCTAGCTCAATCTTCCTTTACCTACTATATTCTCCAAGGAATTAATATCTGTAAGGAATTTACATCTGCAATGCGATCAACACTAGAAAAATGATATCCCGTGTTACTCTAATTCATCTATCGCGTTACTTTAATGTATAATGTCTGTTACTTTAACTGAATCTTCCTCTACTTATTATAATCTCCAAGAAATGAATATCTGTAATTCAATAAACCTTTACAAAACATGTTACTGTAATGTTCCCAAATTAATACCATAAAGAACAAGCTATGTTACTATAAGGAAGAAAATTTCACTAATCAGAATACTGGTTCATCTTCTACATCTTCCTCGTCCTCATCTTCTTCTGATTCTGACTCTGATTCTGATTCATCGTCAGACGGTTCAGACGGTTCGACAGGTGGTGGCGGCCGTGTTGCAAAGGGATTGGGGCAATTCCTCTTGTCGTGGTGCGCCATCTGCTTACAATTGTTGCACATGCGCTTTGGCTTCTTTGCAAGTGCAATTGATTTCGCCTTGATCGATAACAACCTCTTTCCGCTTCCTTTTGTCTTGGAAATCTTCGGCGGGAGTATCGTTATCTCTGCTGTTGACGTACATCCTAGCATCTCTTCCAATTCTTGGGTTTTATTCAATGTCTCGCTACTCCCAATCGGCTTAAGCTTCACCCTGAATTCGCGGATCAAAGCGGACATGTTCTCCACATCTTCTTTATTAGCAGACCGTAGAATACCCATCGTCTCATGAACTTCCGACCACAGTTTAGACATCTCTATCTGCTTTCCGTCTATGTTGTCAATTTCTTCGCCTTCCACATCGTCATCAACAACACTATATTTGCGCAACGCATCCCTCGACCACCTTCCAGCTACGTAGTTATCGGGTATACTAGTCAGGCCCTTCGAGGAATATATCCAAATTATGTGTCGACACAGTATTCCCCTTGTCTCAAACAATTTACACGTGCAATTGACGTCCGACGTTTCTGCAGGAGGTTAGTATAGCATTAAGATACACAACCCACCCACTCACAAATCAGTTCGCGTTACTTTAACTAAAACTATGTGTTACTTTAAGTTGTGATTTTTGTTACTTCAATACTGCATCCTGTGCTTTATCTACAACCTACAAACCGCGTTACTTTAACTGCTAAGTTATGTTACTCTAACACATTCATCCCGTTACTTTAACTCATAAATCCCGTATAAAATAAGACAGCAAGCAGGCAACTGCGTACCTTGTTTGTAGTGGACTAGAAATTCTTTACCCCTTGTGGCGTCCCTCACCGTAGTTACTTCAGCCCCATCCCTTTCAGCAAAACCTCTCACACTGCACGTCCCCACTGAACACTTTACCTCCTCTTGAAATTCATCAAACACCACGTGGGTGTATACCCTTGCAGCGTGCTGTTCTATCAGTAGGTGGGTCATTGTCTTCGGCAGAGATTGTACATTCTCGCTGTCAAGCTTTTTCTGGTTATACCTCTGCTGATCCATGGCGCTCTCGAACCGCATCCAGAATTCAACCAACGTTCCATGTTGGTTCTCAAACCGCTTGAAGAAACTGTTTTCGCTCTCCGATCTCTGTGTTGTTCGCATTAAGCCTCCCATCTTCAGACCCCTGCTGTGCGCCATGACCCACTGCTTCCTAATCGAAAACGCAGTTTCAAACCACTTAACATCTCCCACGTCGTGCTCCTCCATTATTTCCATCCACCGCTCGTCGAACTCCGCTTCATCGATCTCGTCATCCCACACTATTGCATTCAATTTCTTTAGGAATTCCTGGTAGTCGGTCCGCGAGGCGCCGTATTTAGTGGGTACCTTATTCATGATATGCCACATACAAAATCGTTGCCACGCCGTTTTAAACATCTTCTCAAACGATGCAATGATACCGGGGTCCTGATCGGTGATGATGTACTCAGGCTCCTTGCCGTCCATAGCCGTCAGGAACCGTTCGAACACCCACTTGAACGATTTCTCATCCTCGTGCGCGATGAGAGCACCACCGAAAGTCACCGATCGTTTGTGGTGATCGACACCGGTGAATGGGGTGAATATCATCTTATATTTATTCGTCCCGTATGTTGGGTCGAACGAAACTGCGTCACCAAATAACCTGTAGTTCCTCCTGGCAACACCGTCAGCCCAAAAGACCCTGCTCAAACTACCATCCTCATCCAGGTCGTAATCAAAGAAAAATCCCTTGTGATTGTCCGCCATACTCCTGAAACGATCGATGATTAACTGACCGTCCCTCTCATGGATGAAGCACTTTATATCTCTTCCAAAGTTTTTAAAGTCGACCAGGCTGGCACCTACGTTTGCGAACCCTTCAACCTGCTCCTTACATATCTTGTAAGTCTGCGTTGCACCGATCTTCAGCTGCAACAATTCGTTGATTAAAGTAACGTATGACAAATGTTGAAATAATAGTTAGACGTCATTAAAGTAACATGTTGATTGAGTAACCAGAAATTGGTAATTAACAGACGACTTTTCATTAAAGTAATGGACTATATAAACCACAGTAACAAAGTATCTGCATTAGAGTAACGAAATATTAATACAGAATGTGAATGTGAACATAAACACGCATTGATCTCAATTTAAATGATTGAACCTGCAAGAAGTTACTCAACACATACCCGTGAATTATTCAGTATCATTTGCTTGTGGTACTTCGTGAGGTTTCTCGATAACTTATGGAACTCTCTGTCTTTTGGTGAAATTAGCTCGTGGTTGTGCCCGCTGTGAAACTTAATAATTCTAAGAGGCCCGCCTTCGCTGAACAACTTAATTCTTGCCATACAGCCAACACGATGGACCTTTGTTTTCCTTTTTGGTGCCTCCACAGCGACTCCCTCTGTCTTCCCCTCAGTTGCTTCCCCCTTCGACGTGCCCTCCTTGGATGCCCCATCTCCGTTGACTTTTTTTTTTTTTTGTAAAAACCCTGCCTGTTGCACACTAGCAGCTTTGATTTAATCTCACCACCCCGCCATCTTTTTGTTGTGTACCTCCTCACATCGAACCCGCAGGCCAATGCGTAGATTTTATAAAAGTTTACCGCTTCTTCCTGGTCTTTGAATATCTGCCATATGTATGGCGTGAAAGTCTCACCTACATCACTGCACCATTCGTGTGCTTCTGCATCAACTGAAGAACAAAACAGTGCAGTGAGGTAATTAAATTAACAGAAGATGCGTATAAGATAGACATACAGTAACAGATGTATGGCTTCACAGTAACGTCTAGTGTTCATTAAAGTAACGAATATTGTGCACCAAAATAACTCCACGCATATTTCATCCACGTATTTAAAAAGTATGTGATGACATGCAGTTTACATACAACGAGCCTAAAATCTAATAATAAGGAGCATTTTAATTGCTTCCGTCTACAGTATAAATCACTAACAAAAAACTTACAGTTTGTTTCTTTGACAGGTTGAATATCAGCCATAGAAGGAGATGTTGCAGCGGCAGAAGGTTGAAGATTAATGGCCTAACGTCTATTATTATTCGTTGACTGAATCGTGTACTTTGATTTCTAGGTTATTTTGAAGCAGTATATTTCTTTGAATGGGCAGCTACTCTCTTTATTTGTTTCCTATTTTGTAGGTAATCACGTCCCACTATTATAGGAAACAATATCTTTTTAAATCATTATTTTAATACGGCGGTTACATATATTTCAATAGCTCTTTAATGCGCTACAATAACTGATGCTAAGAACTAAAGTAACAAATTTACGATTTAAAGTAACAGACCATAAAGTAATGAAGCTTTGACATTAAAATAACAGACATTCTACACTAAAGTAACACATTATGTGAACTAAAATAACCCAATATCTTTGTGATTTAGCATGGTGGTTTAGTATCATCTTAATGACTCCCACTATTATAGGAAACAATATCTTTTTTTACAACACTACTGCGTTACGATTATAGACGTTTCAATCCAAAGTAATGGAAGTTTGTCACTGGAGTAACAAACATTATACACTAAAGTAATAAAGTATCTGAACTAACATAATGCAGCGTTACTATAGTTCAACGTACAGAAGTAGAAACAAAAATTTAGTATCATCTTAATGAATACATATCGTTTCAACTATAAACTACAATATATACTCACAGTTTGTTTTTTCCACGATTTGCAAATCAGCCATTGAATGAGAAGTAGAAGCCGGATTGAATCACAAGCAGCGCGCGATGAATATAAATGGTTATTGATTGTAGAAGCGGATTGACTGGATGCGTTATTGATTGCGTGGTATTGAAATAAATGGCATCGACGTGATTAAGATGATGAAGCCTGAATGTGATTTTGATGAATGATGATTGAATGGGCGAGAGAACGATGAAGAAGAATGGACTAGAGAACTACGAAGAAGAATGCGCGAGAGAAGATGAAACGTATATTCAGAATGAAAGAGAGAATGAATGATTGAATGATGGAGAATGTTACGTTACTCAATATTCACCTTCCTATTTTGTAGGATGCAGTATCTTCATATTTTTTTTTTTTAATTAAAACAGCGATTTATCTCGTCCCTTGATCCATCTCCCATCCAACGGATGGGATGAGGACTTAGGGACTCAACAAGTATATAGAGACTCATTAGAACCCCCTCTATATATATATATATATATATATATATATATATATATATATATATGGGTTCTAATGTGTTGAGTTCTTGAGTCCTCATCTCATCCGTTGGATGGGAGATGGATCAAGGGACGAGATAAAATCACTGTTTTAATAAAAAAAAAAAAAAAATATGAAGATACTGCATCCTACAAAATAGGAAGGTGAATATTAGTTGCTGGACAAGCTAAAAAGAGTCTTGCACCAACTTTACTAAGGCAGGTGCCATCAGCAGAGAAGACCATCCATCCTGCTTTTAGTTGTTGATGCATTTGCCTATATATCTCGAGTGCTTGTATGTCCATGTTCAACATCGCCACGAACCGTTGGTGAAAACACCTTATCAAGAGAACTTCTTCGAGTAAGTGTGTCCCTCATCTTTGACAATTATATTATGCATTATAACACATGCGTCTATTATATAGTGAAGACGACTCTTATGCCAACGCACATCACCCTCTTTATCAATATTTTTCCAATTCCTTCATTTATGTACTAAAGACAATAGGGGCAAATAAAAACCGGAGGGAGTAAGATTGTGTTTGTTAAATGACACTTTTGGTGAAAGTTTATCAGGCTGCAAATTCAGTCGCACATCTTTTAGCACATTACGAGATGGGTCGCTTTGAATTATGCACTTGGACATATAATTTCCCGAAATACATTGCCATGATTATCTGCCATGATGCTATGAGTACGATCTTAGCCCGAGTTGGGACTCATTACAAAAAAAAAAAACTGCCCTGAATTTATTGCTTTCAAGAAAGAAAAACGTCTGAAATCTTTAAACATCCTCAAAATTATGACATCATAATTCGTATTATTGTTCTGATATTATAGACCAAGAACATCTAAAAAGAGGCCAAATTGTTGTATACTGACATGCTCATACAGATACTATAAGCAGTTGGCAAGTTGGCAATCCACCAACTACCGAAGAAGTAGAAGGCTTGTTCTAGGCGAGCTGGGTAGCAGCAGCGTGGATGGCATCCGCAAGATGTGGAACAGTCCGAGAACTCAAACCAGCCATGCTTATCCTCCTATAAACAAACAGAGATAATAGTGAAAACTAAGATGCACTTCTTCAAAAACAAGCGTTTGTATTAATTCTTAAAAAAGGGATCGGGTGACAAAAGTTTGGAACAGGGCATGGTTTCAGTACACTCACTGAAGCCTCAATAGATTTGTATCTTGTAGTAAGTTGTAACACATCTTTTAGTAGAGAAAATTACAAAATGTCCCATAATTCTCTTTTCAACAATTAACGATTTAAATATAGAGATAATACATGAAGGAGTGTGTCATATTTAAAAAAAAAATGGTTTTCAAGTGACAGCTATTATCAGAAGCCATAACTTTGCCCAAGTAAACAGATTTATAGTTAAAGATGCAAATACACTAGACACGCAAAATCAAGTTATACGGAGTAGTTTTTAAATTTACCAAGCTACTTAACTGAATTTCTAAAGAACGAAAGAAGTATAACATACATTATACATACAAGAGAGAACAAAGAACTCCAAATATACAATTACTTACCCGTCAGATGTCATGTAGATATGGTACTCACTGGTCATAAATTTCACTTGTTCAACATTTAGACCAGTGAAAGTAAACATTCCTATCTGCTTAATAATGTGACTCCAGTCTCCAGGTGTACCTGTAGAAAAAACAATTCAACTGATTTCAGCAACGAAGCAATTAATCCCTCCATCCCGTTCATCTTGCTCTCATTGACATAAGAGGTCCAGTTAAATCAAATTTGTCTATTTTCTAACAGTTTCAGATAATTGCAACTTTTTGAAAATGATAATATGTCTAAATGTGGTTTTGATAAGCCAACCATGAGAAGTACTCAATTACTTTCAATCACCACATTTATTCATGTGAAAAATTTAATTGTCAGTAAACTACAGACAATAAATTTGGGATTGTTGTAGAAAGTATGCTGCAGTAGGGTGAACAATACTAAATAGATGGCATTCACATAGATAAATACTAATACTAATATTCAAGAGAACATGATTTGTCATGATAAGAATGGCATCATATATCAGGTAAACAAAAATGAGCACCCATCATTTTACATAAAATTTCAACTTGATGCCCAGCTAAAAACAAAAATAGTCAGCATTACAAAAACAGGTTATAGCTAGACTTGGCAAATATGTCATGTATTTGATTTCGGATCAAGTTAAATCAGTTTGGTTATAATTGGGTTAGCCTTAGTTTCAATTTCAATTTCATTGACCGGATTCATTTCGGTAAGCCACTTTTATGGATTTATGGTAGTTTGAGTATAATACGGTCGATCGGGTCCATATCAGTTCAAGTGAATTTCAGATAATAAGTTTCTTGAATCGAAGCTTAAAAAAGTGGCTTAGTATTTGTTGTACGGATTATTTTTTTATTTTTACGTAATGATTCAAAGTCTTATTAATAAATAAAGAATCCTTGAAAAATTATCTAAAATGGAGTGCCTTTATGAGAAACTAAAAATTTGGTTATTATTACTTCCAATAAATTCAGGTCTGATCAGTTCAATTTTGGTTCAATTCACATTGATTTGGGTCTCCTGTCTTATTCATATCGGGTGTTCAATGGGTTCTCAATTCAGATGTTTTGATCGAAATTTCGAATTCGAGTTTACTCTGCCAGGTTTAGTTATAATATATACTCCATACTATTTTGATGGAGCTATTTGTCCCGGCCACAGGGCACTAGTTACCAAGAGCATCAAAGTGAAAAAAAATCCATGAATCTCTACTTGATGCCTAAACATATAATACCATCATCAACATGCATCAAAGTAAAAAAAAAAAAAAAAAAAAAAAAAAGAAAGAAAAGTAAAAAAGAAAGTTATTGCTCTTGCTTGCTGCGTCCATGAGTGTGAGCACCCTCAACACAAAAACAGGAGGAGCCTAGCTAGAAGGAATAATAAATACAATCTAAAATATATCTTTACTGCTCACCTCTAGTAGTTATAGCTTCAAAAAGCTGCTGGCGCATGCTAATGATTCGATCAGCCATTTCCTTCAGCTCAGCAGTCCATTCATCATACAGATCCCTGTACACATT
The DNA here is from genome assembly GCA_958450325.1 of Agrostemma githago. Classification (NCBI taxonomy): domain Eukaryota; kingdom Viridiplantae; phylum Streptophyta; class Magnoliopsida; order Caryophyllales; family Caryophyllaceae; genus Agrostemma; species Agrostemma githago. The sequence continues at coordinate 44,721,940 of OY288261.1, forward strand.
GTCAACACCAACCCCCAAATGAGGAAATAAAAAAACATATAATCCTAACGAAAAGTGCCAACATGATTTATAACATCCAGACGAACATTAAAAAAAAAAAAGTAAAGCATGTACTTGTCTTTAAGTATGCTGGCAACAATAGATGCTCCGTGAATAGGTGGATTAGAATACATCGGTCTGATGACAAGCTTCACCTGGCTTTCTACCTTGCTTGCTACATCTGCTGTCTTGCAGACCTACCAAGTCATAAACGTCATTTATCAGTACAAGAGTAACACGAACATCAAAAGGACAATGCATTAGTTCTGCAGAAGTTCTAAAACAGAGCAGATAAGAACAAAGACAAATTTAAACGCATCGTCATTGATGTTCCCTCAAATAAGATTTGAGTAAAACACTTGCAAGATTGTTAATCTGCCATGAACACATTAGGAACTTTGGGCAGCAAGCCTTTGACATCTCATTGACCACGAGAGACAGGGTGGCAACTTTAGTCCAACTTTTATCTACCTACATGTCTCTTTTCAAAATAAAAAATATCTTACAATGCTTAAGGCACCAACACGTTCTCCATAAAGGCCCATATTTTTGGCATAACTTTGAGCAACGAAACATTCTCCTCCGTCTGCAACAAACATTCGTACAGATTGAGCATCTGCATCCAGGCTGCCACTTGCAAAGCCCTGAAATACAGAATGTCAGAAAGAAACAGATGTTAAACACACATACATTTATTTGTTCACCGTATTAGTCTCCAGAAATTCATTGATGCTTTTACCTGATAAGCACTATCAAAGAAAGGCAATAGACCCTTTGACCTAACTAGTTGCCTTATTTGTTCCCATTGTTCCGGGGTTGGATCGACACCAGTAGGATTGTGAGCACATGCGTGGAAAAGAACTACAGCTCCTGCGTCAGCAGCATTTAGATCTTCCAAGAGACCTAGTTTATCACATGAGATGAAAATTTTTCCAGTGAAACCAACATTAAAAAAAACAAAAAAAAGTGAAAGTGAAGATAACTCAGTACAACAGTTTTATTTTCCCTCGGAAAATAAACTGCCCAGCAACTTTTAGATAAACTGACTATGAGGGTCCGCTAACCTTGGAAGTCTAATCCACGTGTTGCTGGGTCGTAGTAGCGGTAACTCTTAACAGCTAGCCCTCCTAAATTGAAAACTTTTATATGGTTTCCCCAGGTTGGCGCTGGAATGTATATAGTACGCTGGAAAGAGGACAAATAATAATATCAGACTTTGCATCATATCAGACTACCCAAAAAGGGTGAGTACATTATGAGTAACTTACTTGGTGGTAATGTCTCGCAAGAAATTCAGTCCCAACTCTAAGTGACCCAGTACCAGATAAACACTGTGCGGTAGCTACTCTGTTCTCCAGAATCGCAGGGCTGTTACAAATAGATGACATAAGCAAATGAACATAAGAAGATTAGTATAGCCAGATACCTTGAGAATCAAAAGCAAGAAGAAACAGGAATAAAAGTGCAGCATGTATTCGTATAACATAGTTGTAGATTTGTACACAGAAGATCAAAAGGCGATTTCCATCATTACATGGAGAATTCACAAATGGTAAGAGAGCAAGACATTATGACTGAGTGGCTGACATGGTTACTGAGTGTTCACAAGACACATGTAAGACCCCATCAAGATTTCAAAATGACCCTTGAGTAAATGGGATGATTCAAACAAGCAGGAAGGAGGTTATTGATTGTCCACTGCAACATCTGAAAGAAAACTACTATCAACACTAAGGACGACATAGCAACCACAACTGCTGCAGCATCTGGTAGACATGCCCAATAATGATACCACAACACTGTTTTGTACAGACAACCATACATTCGGATCAGGCAAACCAGTTAACACTAATATTTCCATCGACTGCTTGCGAAAAACATACTCCCTCCATCTGCTTGAATTTGCCTCACTTCTTTTTTTGGTGAGTGGAAAAGTGGGTTAATGGGGCTAATTCAAGAAGATGGAGGGAATATATCACAATGACACAAGGCCCTTGACTTTACGTTAACAAGTAACAACCTAATGACGATGCTGAAACAAACTGTAAGAACTCCACATAGATAGTATACCGAAGAAAATCTCACCTGTCAGTGCCAAGAATAAGCCTGGCAGACAGCTTATTAAAATCAGCTAGGCCAAGAATTGGAAGGTACTCCTTCACACGGGACCTAAAAAGTATAGAAGCCAAATCAAAGATCAAAAGCTATTATACATGATGAGCAATAGCTAACCAATCTATCTTGGAATTAACATATATACTTACGGGTCATTTACCAACTTTTGCTCGGCTTTTCTGACCACATTTAGCACAAGAGGCTTCCCTTCCTATAATTCCCAATACTGAGTGAGACAACCAATCTATCGTAGAATAAATACAATAAAAAAAAACCAAGGAGAACAAACAGCACCTCAGTTCGATAAGCACCGACACCTAAGTTGAGTTTCAAGGGACTGGTATCCTTGTTATATGCAACAGTAACCTATTTAAGCAACACAAGAGGAATCAGTATTACAATCTAACATCATATTATCATAATAATGAACCTCATGAACGTTAACAACTTCACACAATTCATACATATCATCAGCAGTTGATCATGACTCCAATGAAAACCCATTAAGTGCCGCGATGATAAGCACAAATTACTTATCATAATATTCTCTCTCTTTTTCCCTACACAACACTAATCGATAATAACCCCTATATGATCCGCCGTCAAGTCATAAATTTAACCCTATAAACAAATGAACTCATTACTCAAAACGACTTATTACTATTTACAACCAGTTACCGAACATGTCTTAGCCTACTGGTTAAGACTAGTACGTGGACAAGAGATCTCAAGTTCAAATCTATCTCCCCTATATTCTAATGCAACTTAAGTAAGTGTGCGCATCGTTGAAAAAAAAATTATTTACACCCAATTAAAAACAAACAAACAAATATAAGTTTTTAAATCAACATAATAGTGGCTTATTAGACTAATGCTAATAAAATTGTATATTCGTAATCCAAATCATTACATTTTCCAAAAATTTCCATTCCACCCAAGTCATACATAAGCTTTGCTCATATCGGGTTTAGAAAACATAAACCCGTTTTTGCCTTTGTAATGCAATTTTAGGAAATGAAAAGCTTTGGAGGCAATAAGGGCATTGTCCGAAATGGGTGTCTACTACTCCGTTCATTTGCGTTCATTTGTTTGTCTTTGATTAAAATACCTCTAAGAATATAAAAGACAAACAAATGAGTACAAATCAGGTCGGCTTATCCATACAAACAAATGAAAAGTCTCAGGTATATATTAGACTAATGCCTAATCATATTGATATTGTACCTTGTTTATATGGGACCATAGGGACAAGGTATTCTGTACTTATCCTTTGGCAAGGGCAATGAGAACAATAAGGGAAATTAATAAGTTAATAATGCGGCTGCGAGTTTTCTCATTTTTCAAACAAATGATCAAGCAACAACACACACTTGATCATATAAAATAGGAGTAGTAATCCAAAGTTTTTAAACATAAACTATATCGCAAAAACTATAGCGATATTAGTCTTCCGATCAATATAATTAAGGGCTTGATCATTAATCAACAATCGCTAATAGTTTCTGATGAACAAATCAAAATCAATAACAAGTAATCATTCCGTTTCGTTCATTTGTTTACCTTCAATACTAATTACTCGTAGTTGTTTTCCTCACGATCAATATTGTTGGATTTGATGCAAATACTAGGAATTGAAGAAGAGGGAGATGGAGGGAGTAATACGTTAACAACTACGAGTAATTAGCAGCGATCAGCGATCATTTAACACGGAGTATGAATGAAATAAGAAAAGCAAAAGAAAAAAGAGAGAAAGATTGAAAGTACCGACCCCAAGGATGGGATCTTCGGGGGCTTGAACGACATTAGCGAACACAGAATCCATGGTGGAGGTCAAGACAGTTTGAGAAGATGGAATCAATGATCGAGTTTGAAATGACAGACTGAATTTGGTGAAGAAGAAGAAGAAGATATAAGCAAGTGAATGAATTTTTGTGTCGAGGAGAAAAAACAGTGGGCGGTAAATGGGATTATAGGAATAGAAGTATCCGTGTATTGGCGTGGACAAGGGGAAAGTACCATGGTGGGTGGTGTCGTGCTCTCATGCTTACTTTCATGCTCCAATCTTTTTTTCCTAATTTTGTCAATACATGAAATTAAATCCTTTTATTTTTTCCGATTAATTGCTCAATTTTTTGTTAATTTCATATCAATATCTCATTATTATCGACAATATTTTATCCCAAAATGCACCAATATAATACGTATACGTATAGATATACATATTCCCAATACGGAGTAGTACCAAAAAAAAAAATACTATTCGTATTCGTAATGTACGTATTCGTATATCTCAAGTAGTTCGATAAAATATTTTATCCCGTAATGTACGTATTCGTATACTATTGTAATGTATGTATTCGTATTCTATCATAATGTACGTATTCGTATTTAGTATGAGAAATTGACGAGAAGTTGAGAAATTAATCGGAAAACAAATAAAAAAAGGGTTTAATTTCACGTATTGACAAAGTTAAGGGGTCTAATTGCCCCAATCAAAATTGAAGGGTTTGATTTCACAATTGAAAGTAGAGGGTTCAATCACTATTTTCCCGTTTTTTCTATTCTATGCAAACTAGATTAAGCCTCTATTTCGCTTGACCAAGTCTTTTTTGTGACGGGTATATCGGTCACAAGTTTACGACGGGTCAGATACCACTCAATGATTGCTAAAGACAAGCAACTCATGTGCTAGTCCTCAAACATGTCTTTTGTCTTATCTCTTGTATTTGATCCGTCATTAATTTGTGACGATATATACCCGTCATAAACAAGAATTTGTGATTTTGCATGCGCATGTAGTTTATTTTGCAAATAAATGAAGGAGATTTTTTAAAATAATGATCAAAATATAAATAATTATCGAAATGAGGTTTGTATAAAAATAATTATCGAAAATGTGTCCATTTAAACTTTGGAAGAAGTTTAAATTCGGTACAATGTCGCTCACTGAGATAGCGTCTTCGGTCAAAGTTACTCCCTAATAAGTAAGGAAGGAACGTTATCTGAGACAACAACTAGCTAGGGTCCAAAACAATGTCTCAACAGCAACTTGGGGTGACTTATACCCCGACTTCATCAATTTCCTCATTATTATTTCTTCATCTAGCAAAACCCGAAACCCCTTTTCCCTAACCCTAAAATCAGTTCCCCACCAATTACGTTGCCTCCAAAAACTATTATTGTCGTTGGTTCTAGCAAAATGAGTGTGTAATTATGATACTATCAGTCTATAATATGTAATCTCTCTTTAAATTATTAAAACTTCCTCTTCTTCTACATGTACGTAGCTAACACATTGTTAGTGAACCACGTAAATCTGTCTCTCGATTTTTCTATCTTTCTTTTCCGTTATAACAAAATGGTATCAGAGCTTTAGGGTAGGTTTTTATTATCCGTTATCCGTGAGAAAGATGTCTTGGATGAGTGTTAAAATCGAACGATTTAATGGGAGGAATAGTTTTAGTCTATGGCAAATCAAGATGCGGGCGTTGTTAAAATAACAGGTCGGGACTGTGGGCGCCACTTGTGAAGAAGAAAGACGACACAGTCATCGTTGAGATGGTCGTTCTGGAGAAGAAGGCACATTATCCAACGATTATGCTCTTTCTGTCTGATGATATCATCACTGAATCACGGCGGAAGAAACCGCGACAGGTCTGTGGCAAAGGCTTGAAAGTCTATACATGACGAAGTCTTTAACCAAAATAACTTATGTTCAATATAAAAATGCAGGAAGATATGCCTTTGCGATATCTAGGGGTGAGCAGAAAAATCCGATACGGTTTTATTATCCGTATACGATACGGTATACGGTTGCAATTATATGGATATCCGTATATCCGATACGGTTTTTCATAAAACCGTAGCGGATACGTATCAGCAAATTTGAAAACCGGATATCCGGTTTCCGATCCGGTTTTCAAAAATACAAAAAAAAAAATAACAAACTATAATACTAAATGACTTAATGGATTAAAAACAAAAAAATGCCCAACACTCTCACTCTTTCATTCCGCCACAACGCCACTCTCGGTCTCTCACATTCAGTCTCTCACTACTTCATATTTCAGGCCGTTGTTTCACGTTTCATGCTCATTAAGGTTGATTCTTTGTTTGATTGTTCACTACTTCGTTTCTCTGTCAATTGTTGTTGTTTTGGGTTGATTTGTGTGGAAAAGATTTGATCTTCAAGCTTCTTGTTGGAAGAAAGCAGATTGTTTACCTATGACTCTATTATCGGAGAATTATTAGTAGTATTCGAATATTCAGGATGATTGTGATAATTAAATTATTTTTAGATATTTTTCTTGTTTATTTACGTATTATTTTTGTATAACAACTAGTACAAAACCCGTGCATACGCATGGTTTTTTCATTATTTTTTGTTTCATATTTATATTTCGAGTTTCATTAACCCCATGACGTAACTATATTTATTTTATCACCGACCATTATAGCGAATATATTAAATATTAAATACGATCTATATAGCAAACACGCAATAGTCTACCTTGAATTCGCCATGTCTCTTTTGTTGGTGCGATTTCAGAGATCGTATTCATTCTTCGGAGAGCAAGAGACATTTTTTAATAGTGAAGGTGTGTAACAACGATGAATGCATGAGTTATAATATATACCGTCAGTTTGACATTTTTCCTGTCTAATATTTTTAATGTATATTTTGTAATATAATAAAATATTTTATAACATTTGATTATATTTGTAAATGTAATAACAATATATTATGTCTAAAAGTATACTTTATTTTTTTTCCTAAATGTTATAACTGGATGAATGAATCATACACAATTGAGTTTTATTTAATGAATTTGGACAAAAATTAACTTAGGTATCATAATATTTTCTTGAGATTAACGTCCTTACAAATTTCTTCTAAAACATCAATGTATATTGTATTTTTGTTAGGAAATATATTTGTTCCTAAAAAAGTAGCAAAATAAATCGTATAATTGGATGCTTATGTTGACTTAATTGGGGCATTGGGCTAATTGGGTTAATTTTATGTATAATTGGATGCTTATGTTGTTTGTACGCATTATTTAATATTGACTGAATTGGGCTTTAATTAGCAGTTTCCGAAGCCTACTTTGCAGCAGCCCAATAATTTAGGAAGAGTTTTTAGGCGGGAAAGTTGAAAAGACGATTTTGCCCTTTGGTTTTTGTTTTAGTGAATAGGGGATGAACGCAACGTTCGTTACGACCTTAAAACCAAAAATCAGATTATGTACACTTAAAGAAAAATTAAAAATAAAAGAAACCTCAAAACCGGATACCGGATATCCGGTTTCCGTATATCCGGAAAAACCGGATATCCGGTTTAATTCGTATCGGATCAGGATAGTAAAATTTCAGAATTTTAAAACCGGATATCCGATCCGGTTTCGCAAACCGGATCGGATATCCGGTTTTGCTCACCCCTAGCGAGATCATCTCGATCAGATAAACACAATAATTTTTTTTTGGGATGATAAACCCAATATTACTAATATTGTGTAATGTTGATATTAAAGTAGAAGATGAGGATGCCGCATTAATTCGGTTAGTATCTTTATCGTTGTCATATGAGAATTTTGTGCAATCCGTTATTATTGGTAAAGATACAATTACTCTAGAGGAGGTTAGGCGGCTGGTAGAATTACAGATATAACCAGGCTGCAGGGTTAGTAGCCATCGAAGGTCAGGGACAGGGAAAATTAGGGAAGAATAAATCTGGTTCTAGTACTCATGTTTCTAAAGGTATACAACTCATATATGTAATTATGATCGAATTAATGTTTTTGTCGAGTTAGGAACTCTAGGGTTGCGAATTGAGGATTCAATGTGTGTTGAATGCCTAGGGAGGTATTAATAGGTTTTTTTAGGTTTAAATCCGGGCTTTGGCGTCTGCCACCATGTGACCTGGCTTGAAGCGCATGCGCTGATGGACTCCTCTTGAATTGCTTAGCGCCGCTTTCCTAAACAACTTTCCTAAACAGAGAGATACAGAACCTTAAAGATATTTCGAGGGTTTCTTGAGCATCAAGTCGACACCTTTCGTGTTTTTGGGCCCAAGTTTGACTTCGACGTTCGACTCGTTGACTCGAGTTTGACTTTGCATTTTAGACCGATTCGGGTCCCCGTAGCCGGACTTGACCCTAATTAGTGTCAACGCGATCATAATGATTTGACTAAGACATTCCAAATGTTGATTAATGTTTTCGAGTTGTATTTTTATCCGATCTATAAAAAAATCATCCGAAATATCATAAAATCGTCATTGTGTTGCAGTCCGATCATCTTCGATAAGAATCAAATCTGTAACATCACGATTCTTACTATTGTCCTCTTATTATTCCCCCTCTCCTTGAGACATCTCTTTTTTTATTCCCCCTCTCGATTCCATTCTTTTTAGTCTTAGTTTCCCTCTCATATCTCCTCACTAAATCAAACACAACCATTGAGATTTGAGAACTATCACCTGTAATACCCCCATCATCTTCTTGGGATCTAAACTGTACTAGCTACAAGGTAAGTTAGCGAGAAACATAAAACTCATACACTTAATTACTTACCAGTTATGATAATTGATTGTATCATAATCTCCAACTCTTATAATCAGAGCATTACAACATTATACAAGAAGTCAACAATTATGCATTTATGCCTGAAGATGATAAATTTCTTAAGAAGACCTGAACTTGAGAAATCTGGATGGCTCCCATTTACTTCTTCGAATACGTGACACAATGTCCTTCTCAGCCGTCATCGATTTCAACGACCTTTTCACCCCGTTCCCACCTCCTTTTATACTCTCCTGCACAACCTATACATCAGTACTTAAAAGACGAAGTGCGTGCGTGTGCGTGTGCGTGTGCGTGTATAATTTACCTCAAATTGGAAACCAGGGTTCCTAACTAAGTTGGGCACGACTGAGATTCCATCGTTGACCGGCATAACTGAAACACAGAAAATTTATTCATGATCAAGCAAGGACGTATACTCCATATTAACAAAACAAGTTTAATTAGTGTAAGCAGGACGACATACCAGTAAGGTCTTTAATCCAATTCTCGAGTCCTGATTTTGGAGTAATACGATCAAGACATATCTTTTGAGGGGTTGTATACATAAAAAGAGGTATTTCTTCATTTGTCTTGAACTCATTTTTACTCTCTCTACCCACCGGCACCACGCTCTGCTCATTATGTCCTCTGTATATATACAGACAGGCGCACACATTTATTCCTATAAAGCAGTATTTAAGATATTGACCAAGGATGAAGTCGCTGCTGGTTCCGTAGCGACTTTCCTCTGTGCGACTCTACATTCTAATCTCTGGTCGCTATCCCAGATAGTGACTTTCTTAGCGACCAACACGAACATATATTTTCTAGTTTGATAGGCTATGAGTTGGGTGTAGTCGCCCATTGAGATAGCGGTTTTCTACCAAGCCTAGCTTGTGAGCTGACGTGGACACATTTTCGACAATTATTTGGATTTTTTTGTTAGATATCGTCTTTTATCCAAATATCCTGCGATAATGTTGAATAGAAAATAATAAGGGGACATACACATTACCTCAAGTTTACGGTCACTTCTTTAGTGCTCGAATAAGCTGAACACAGATGAAAAAATCAAAATTAAAATACGTAAAAAAGGAATGTTAATGGCGATTAAGGTTATGAATATATATACATGGAGGTGAGATATAGCGGCGGTAACGTCGTGGTAAATCCATACTCCAGCGAATTTTAGTGAGGGAAAAATTGCGATTGTACTGATCACATGATTCTAGTTTCTGGAACAACAACGACAACAAAATATGAGTGTTAAAGTTTTTGAGGATAGAGTTAAGATCAGGGAGTGTGCTGTGATGTTGCGTGACTAACTAGTTTGATGCAATTGATTCGGAGTTGGGTTTCAGCAGTTCGATCAGTGTTTTGAATACGACGATTCAAATTAGCAGAGACGCTTCCGAGATGATCAACAACTGTGACTACTGCTCTACATAAGTACTCTCTTGTGTTGTCCAACACACTGCATTTACAAAGATAGAAGAAACTGCACTTTTAACTGCTTTCTTTTTACGGAGTACTTTTTACTAGCCATTCATTTTGACAGAGATTTAGATGCACTTACTCTGCCTTTTCATCTGAATTCAGGAATGATTTTTCACAATAATTCGCTGCTTCATGAATCTGATAACGCAAATCCTTCAGCTCCTACACATTATTATTCCAACAATCATGACTTTAATTATTAGCCAACGGTGATTGATAATGCAAATAAGTGAGTCCGAGCAATAAATAAATAATAAGTGAGCGAAAAGTGAGATGACAGAGTTTAACACTGAGCAAAATTTGTATTATTACAACAAGAGATGTATTATTGCCCATAAGGGTGTCCCTTAGTGGTTAAAACTTGTGGTCATCGGTCCAAGGGTCTCAGGTTAAAGCCCCCGCAGACTATGCCTTCTGGACTTCGAGCCTATCGCCCACGGACGGTTTACCTTGGTGTGCGTGGTTTGCAGGCTATGCGTACCCCGGTTTACCCAGAGCGCACCAAAGTTTAAAAAGGTAGCGGCTGCGGGTTCCCTCGTTCATCAAAAAAAAAAGATGGAAAAATGACAAAATTCTTGAATAATTTGCTGTCTTAACATTGTACTCGAAAAAAATAAAAATAGCCTCGTTTAGGTTAGGTTCTTTTGAAATGAAGTAGGTTAAACTAAAGTGAATTGGAGTCAGTTGAGAAGAAGGGAACTAGAGTATGTTAAACTGAACTGAAATAAGTTGAATTAGATGAGATAAAATGAATATGATGGAACTGAGCTAAACTGATACGAAAAGAAATGCTCCTACTACCTAAGAACATGGTCTTACCTACCTAACAAACCTTTTATTTTATTTTATTTTTTTTCGAAACATGTATTTTTAGTTGGATTATACAATAGAGTACGGAAAATCGAAGCTGCTTAACCGCTAAACTAAGAGATGTAGGGCGGGTACATAAGTAATGAAGATAAGCACACGTACCTTAAGAGAGTTGAGGAAACGAAGAGCGTCATTATCGGACTCATCAGCTTGTAAGCCACCATATCCTCCTGCCTTCATGATCCTTCTACTTGTGCTTCTTCTTCTCAGTTTTCAGTGTACCATTATTTATGCATACAGTACATGTAAGGTTTTGAGAGTGAGAGTGTATGTATGAGTATGACAAATACTCCTTTTCATGGATGGAAAAGAGAGTAACACAACACAAGAAGGGAGTAGGGAGTATAGTAGTATAGGCTCGTGATTGCTTTAGCAGTTAGCGACAAAAGAGTAGAATAGTAACAATACGTAGAATCAAACAACACCCCATTATGTATTTTTTTGTCTGATTACATACATACCCGTGAACTTGTGCCCTCCTTAATGAAAACCAAAGATCATGATTTCTTAATCATGTAGTGTCGCATCCTCATTTTATAATACAGAAGTAACTAGTTTTGTGGGTCGGCTATGCCCGCGCCTCTTCATATTATCGTATTATTACCCGATTCTTAAATCATGTTTATATTCCTTTTTATTACGAGTAATATGTAACTCTTACCGTTTTACTCGCGGAGTGTTAGATCAATTTTTGTTGTTATCCATTAATTTTAGGTTGAAAACCGACTCAATCCGTTTAACCTATAGGACCAACGAGAAATTACTAAAATTTTAATTTTAATATTTTAAATTACAATGTAGTCGAATATTCAATTATATAATTGCTCCAATATATCTAATATTCAATTTTAATATTCTCACTTAATTATTATATTTCTCACATTAGAACTAGGGATGTCACGAATCCGCAAATCCATTTTATTAAAAAATTAACAATAAAAAAAATAGAACTTTAATTTGTGTTTTTATTTTTTATTTTTTTAAGACTTTTTTCTTTTAGTTTATTAATCTTCGATTATAAATCTTTATATTTGATTTTATTTGTCAAATTATGAAAATTAATATGGTCGCAAATACGTATTAATTAAAAATTTTGTAGAATTGAAGTAAGAAATTGGATCCGCGGACCCCGTCCGGAACCGGACCAAATCCGGCGGATTTGGATTTGGATCTGCATTTTTGGGATCCGTCGATCCGGACCGGACCCAAATCCGCTACTAGGGATGCGGATCTGGATTTGGATCCATGCGGATCCAGTCCGGATCCGATCCGTTGCCATCCCTAATTAGAACAAAAATTGAAAAACATCATGTTAGTACGGAGTATAACATAAGACTTAGGATGAGATTCGAAACTGATCCTTCAACAACCTTCTTTAAGTATAATTATGTTAATTAAAGAGTATTATAATTATAAGGTTATTTCAGGACAATAATACCAACTATGGGGGTCCTTCTTAATTTAATACCAACTATAAGTAATCTCATTATAATACCAACTGTTCCCTCATTAATCCCTTATTATAACGAGCGCCCTTTTAACTGGTATTAGCCGGTCATGGTGACTGGTTAGGGTTTACTGCGCTTGTTCTTCTTCTTCCCTCAAATTAAAAGCCCTCTTCCATTACCAAACTCAGAAATCTTCATAAACAAAACTTCAAAAATCTTCAAAGATTATTCGAAAACCCCATTGGCACAATGAGGTGTGGATATTCGAAAATCCCATCTGGGTCCTCCTCTAATTCGTACTCTGCAAATGTTAGAAATAATTTTTTTTGCAAACATCAGCTACCTGGAGTGTTGAGGACTGCGAAGAATGGAGTACATGTTGGTAAATTCTTCTATGGATGCCCTCTTTGGCCGATAAGTTTGATTATTTTGTTGTTAATTATTTTTCTACTATATTTAGGGTTAATTCAATTTCGAAATGTTGAATGATGTAGAATGGCTATGGTTACTTTGAGTTGTTAGAAGAAAATATGAAGACGGAAATTGAGAACAACGTTAACGAACATGCTGAGACGTTAGAAATGCAGATTATGGAAGAGAAGATGATGAAATTGAAGAAGAAGAAGAACGAGAAGTTGAAGAAGGAGTTGATCGAATTAAAAAGTGATGTTAAAAAACATTGTAAAGGGGAGAAATTAGTGATAAGTTTGTTCTTGGGTTTTTTTCGCATTTTGTTGGATGATGAAGAATGGTGCTTGAATGACGTTTTGAATGTAATCGAGTTTGAACATGTTGTCGACTGTTAGATTTGGTAAGTTTATTTGTCGGTTGTAATACGTTTTTAATGTAATCGACTGGAAGATTTGGGTAATGGAATGCATCGACTTTGAACATGTCACCAAATTTTGATTCATTTGGATAGTACTTGTTCTCATCAAAAACATGAACTGATGGTCAGTAATTTTGGGGAAATCACTAAAGTTGGTGAGTTAATTGGACAGGAATGCATCCAAAAGTGACTGAAAATCACTGCAACTGTCAAAATAAGTGAAATTGAACAATCACTGCCCTGAAGTAGCATGAAATGCAGGACATAACAGAGGGGTTTTGGCTTTAAAGAGATATCAAATCAAACCAAAGTAATGTCATCCTTCGATATAGTTCGGCTCGATATAGTAGTTGTTAATAGACCTAACAAAACTAATCCGGCCCGGATGGCCCGATTCGAATAAGTCAACCCGAACCCAACTCACACCCGAACAAAAGATCCAAATTTGACCCGTAACCCGAATTGACCCGAAACCGAGCCGGATATTATTATAGAAAACGAGTCGATATCTATAAAAAAAATGAAAATAGTCAACTTAGAAATGACCCGGCTCAACCCGATTTTAGTAACTCGAAAGTGGTCCGATCCGACTCGTTGGCCCTTTTTTCTAGGTCTATAGTTGTTAATACTGTTATTAATAAGTTACGAAGTACGGAGTACATGATTGTGGCCTAGTGGGTTAGAAATTTAGAATGATTAGATATTGTGTTGGTGACCCAAGTTCAAGCCTTAGCATGAAACCATTTTTCATCTTCGAAAAAAATTGTGCACCCAGAAACCGATGATCTTAAATCCGCCACTAGTAGAATCGTTGAATTGAAGGCAGGTGTAAACCCGGTGAACATGTTGATTTGGTAATTAATGAATGAGAGAGGAATATCAAGAAAATTTAGTGTGTTTGTAATACACAAAAACAGAATACATCTTGGATGCTTCTGGGAATTAATCCCATGTGGGTGTGCAGAGACTCAGCATGCATGTAATTACTCATTAAACTCCTTCATCAGAACTGCGGAGTAGATCAATGTTAAGATGCAGGGGCCAATTCCGAGATTAAAACTGAAACCGAAACTTAATACAATGGTTACGGGAAACATAGAGGCAGACAGTACTAGAAAATGATATGATATGATTGAGAAAGACAGAGGAAAGTTCATATCTAATCAAATGGCCGGCCTAGCTTCACGTCTTCTATTTTCATTCTCTATACTATACTCCTTGGCACGTCTTTTACAAACACAACCCTCACCAGACCACCTTGACCTTGCATCCCTACATCATATTCATCACCACTAACCTATTTAATTATTCTATTCCATTTTATTAGATACACTTCATCCTTCCCTAATTAGGCACTGATGACTTTAAAACATAATTTGGATTCATATTTTGCATGATTATGGCATCTTTATTTCCTCCTTAATCAGGAGTTAACCCTTTACACCTTCGCTTCGTATGACCGATTTAAAAAACAAGTCCCGAAAAATCACGACATTGGCACATTGCACCGCCACAACATAACATTATAGAACAGCAAATGATCGACGGACATTAGTGATTATTATTATTGCGTCCGATCAGGATTTAATACCAGTCGGAAGTGAACATCTTTAATTTAAGATAATTTTATACTAGGAGAGGAACTGTCTTAACTGTTTTTACCGGCTAATTCTTGGATACTAAGCACTATACTCCGTATGATTAGTATAGTTGTGGAGGAGCACCTGACTGACATTAACCTCTCAACACCACCGATCTCCTAATAATTAATTACAGTAGTAAAATTTATCACCATGACTAGAAGACAATGTCAAAGAATCTAACAGCAGACAAAATCAATGTACATACGTACTTGTGAAGCAGTAAAGGTGCTGATGACGAAGAAAATAGCATTTTATAAACTATAAAAGCCATTGGAAACCATTGTCAGAATCACCCATCACCCAAAAACAAAAACAAATACAAATACAAGAAAATAACAAAAAAAACAACAAGAATTAGAATTTGAAGTTTAATAAGATGGGTAACCTTGGAGTAATGCTTCTAGCTATGTTTGCCACAGCCACTGTACTTCAGATATGCTCCGTTCAAGCCACCTTGTCCGAGAAAACCTACGTCAACTGGGGATATGATAAGGCTAGACACACCGGCCCTGACTGTATCGATCTCACTTTAATTGAATATGGAGGTAATTAATTAAACCGCTCCTTAGCTTTCGCATTGTTGTTGTTAGTTGTTTAGAATTAGATTTTGATCATTGACACTGATGTCGCTCTTTCGTTTGGTAACATCCAGGATGCGGATTGATATCATATGACAGCTACTTGTTTGGATCAGTTAGCATGATGATCAAGTTGGTTCCTGGCGATTCCGCAGGAACAGTCACCACATTCTATGTATGCAATCAACTTTCTTGTTCGCAACTATAATCAAAACTATTAATAATGATTTAACAATGTCCTGAAATATTTTGTAGGTGTCTTCCAACGGGACACAACATGACGAGATAGACTTCGAGTTCCTGGGTAACAGCACAGGAAACCCTTACACAATTCACACTAACATCTTCACTAACGGAGTTGGTCAGCGCGAAGAGCAATTCAAGGCCTGGTTTGATCCTTGTGCTGATTATCACAATTACACCATCTCCTGGACCCCCTATTCCGTCGTGTAAGTTCCATCACCATCCGGCCCACCCTTATGATCATACTATACATACGCTCGAATCAACATAATAAGTCTTTATTCCCATATATAATCGCAGATGGTATGTAGACAGCACGCCTATCAGAGTATTCCGCAACTTCCACGACAGCGAAATCAACTTCCCAGAGAGGCAGCCAATGAAGGTGTACGCCAGTCTGTGGAACGCGGACAACTGGGCAACCCAGGGAGGTCTGGTGAAAACAGACTGGTCGCTAGCGCCCTTCGTGGCCAGCTTCAAGGGGTTCAACCCAGATGCTTGTGTGTGCAACGATGAAAGCAGCATAGCGGCGTGTTCCAGTTATAATGCTGTGAATTGGTACACTGATGCATCCAAATACTACCAGCTTAGTGCACCTGAGTATTACAATATGCAGTATATTAGGGATGAATTCCTGATTTACAGCTACTGTAAATCTGCTGTTGAGCACGGTGTTACTCCCTCGAAGGAATGTGGTTATCATCAGAACTAAGATTATGATCATCGATCGCCACATATGATCTGATATGATGGTGTAGCTACCTGCAGAGATCTTTGAGCCTGCGAGGACCTATTCAATGCATTTTTTCCTGTATTTCAAGAACAATGTTTGTTTTGTTCTTGAAAACTGATTTTTACTTAAAAGATTGTTGATTATTTTTCTGGTATTATACTTTGTACCCTCTCCACATAGGAGATTATATTCATTGTAGTGATATACATATACATATACATATATACTCAGTATTATATATATACTGATATTTTCTCTATTAATCTATTATCTGTCTTTAAGTTATGCAGTGATATTATTCATTGTTGTCATATACTCTCCTACTGTAAACCATAGATTATACAGTATGTGTCTATACTGGATATAGCTAGAGTTTGGCTTTGAGGTAGGAAGAAATATTGGCCTTACGCACGGCTGATGGTAATTGAAGTGAAGGATTGCGTGCAAAGTCATTTCTGGTAATTACTAAATATACCGAGTATTGTATAGGCCACGAAGCGCAAGAAGTCTGACCAACAACTATTGGCCTGGACAACCACCTCCCGACTCCCACAACGACCAAACAAACGCCAACAGTCCCACCAACATCTATATTCTCTCTCTCTCTCTCTCTCTATATATATATATATATATATATATTAATATATATTGAAAGCATCCCTTGCCACGTGGCAGCATGAATGCATTGAACGGATGACGTGGCACAATTCTATATCATTAACTTAAATAGAAATCATTCACTTGATTTATATAGACGTAGAGTATAGTACAATTCATTGATTTAAATAGAAATAGAAATTCTTGCAAATAAGAATTACGGTATATTTCAGAGCTCAATATAAATCAAATTCATGTACTTAAACGAAATTATTTATATTCACTGAAATTATTTATAAATCAAACTTTTTTTTAGTGTACCTTTTTAAATTCATTTAAAAGTGACAATTAATTCCTTCTTTAATTTTTAATCCATATATCAATCCAATGCATATCATAATCAAGACACTATAAAATATTTCTTGATTTTTTTTCCTAAATCGAGATTAAGAACTTTTTACTCTTAATATCATGACACTTACTTATTTTAGAACATAAAATTATAATTGCCATATTAATTTTTAATACCGAAATTTGCAAATATTAAAAACATCAAAATACTTTTTAATTGATTTAATTAATTAATTATGTACATATATAACGTAAATAGAATAACTTTCTTAAAGAAATGAAATATTTTTATGTATTATGGTACATCTAATATACCACATAAGATTAAAAGTTCAAATATTTTAAATTGATTATACCTAGACCTTTCAAATGGGTCGTGCGGGTTTGGTTGGGTCAGAATATGAGTCGGGTCGTATACATACAAGCCAAGTCAAACACGAGTCACGGGTCGGATTATGGTCAGAATATGGATAAGAAATAGTTCTGAACATTTTTTTTTTTTTTTTTTTTTTTTTTTATTTTATTTTTTTTTAACGTTGTTTAAGTCAAAAAATATTCTTAGTATTAAATTATTTTTTTTATTTTAAAAACATTATTATTATACTCTTTAATTAATATTTTTATTTTAAAATAATATTAATTATAAAATTATTTTATTATTAAATGATTAAAAAGAGTTATACGGAATACTAAATTGAATATTTGTTTTATCTTTGTAATTTAAAATATTAAAAGTATTAATTTTTTAATTATAAATCCAAATATAATATTTAAATATTAATATTTTGTTAATTTTAATAAATTCTCGTTAACCCAACAGGTCGGGTTTCGACTCTAAATTAACTGGTCATAACTATTCGAGTCAAACAGGTACATGACCCTAAAAAAATGGGACTAGCGTGTCAAGTCAAGTTTTGACAGGTCTAATTATATCGAATATACTCCGTATCAAATATGGAGGTGTTGGAATCAAATATGGAGTACTATCAAATATAGAGGACGAGCGAAAGGAAAACAACGGGGATGCAGACAGCCATGAGGAAGAGGACATGGAGGATGGAAAACGGGGAGCGGTTAAAATCAATGTAGATGTAGAAGTGAAGGAGGGCGTGGAAGTCGGGGTGAATTTTTTAAAACCGGAGAAAGTATACTTTTTAGAGTGCTTATAGAATACTCCCCCCGTTTCATTGATATCTTCCAAATTTTCCTTTACAACCATTTCTTTGATTTCTCCCACTTTCCTTTTTAAGAAATGTGTCACTTTTAAGTTAAGAAGAAATCATTGAAATGGTGGGAGTATATCTCATCCATAATTTTTAATTTTAGTTCAATTTAATATATACCCCGGCTATAAAACAGACCCGTGAATTTTCACGGGTTGTAAAACTAGTTTGACTTAAAGTCGCGCGGCACGGGTCTCGACAATCACCACTGTTGTGGTTTCCGACCAATAACTGCTCTTGAACATTTGATACTCTTATTAATTTGGTACTCCCTCCGTCTCATTCATTTGTTTCTTTATATTCATTCTGATTTCTTTATATTCATGCTGATTATTATTTTAATCTAAGACAAATGAACGAGACGGAGGAATCAAAATAAATATAAAGAAACAAATGAACGAGACGGAGGAACATATCTTTCCTCTCAAAATATTTGTTGGGTCGTGCTTTTTCCTAACGAGCCTTCACTCAATCCTAACGAATTTTTCTAAATTTTTCCCATTATACCCTCGTATAAAATTTACCTTCTTACATTGAGATTCAAGTTCGTTATTTCGTTTTACTTCATTAATTTAGATAATCAATCACTCCCAAATTCGATTATAACTCCTAATTCAATTACGATTATTTATTTACCAAATTATTTTTTAATTACATTATTATTGTTTGATTAATTGTTTAAGGTCTACCTAACAAAAAAGGAAAAATAAAATTAAACACAAAAAAAATGAAAAAAGCAGCAAATAACAAAGAAAAAAAAGGGAATTTAAATAATTAAAAAAAAAAAAGGAAAAAAACCCAAACTCTTACGAGCAGTGCTCTCTCCCTACCCAACCCCACCACCAACCACCCCACCCCACCACACCACCAACCACCCCACCCCCATCCGCCCACCGCCCACCACCCAACTCCAACTCTGACCCGAACCCCACCCATCCTTCTACCCTCCACCACCCAGCCACCACCCGTCTCACACCGACTCCAACCCAACCCCACCCAGCCAGCCCTCGCCACCCCAGCCATCTTAGCCGCCGACTCCAGTGACCTCATCCACACACTCGGACGGTTTCAATATTTGTGGTGTTTCATATATGGTTCAATTTTGAGAGAAAAATGAACCCTAATTTTTTGATGGGATGAAATGAGAGGGATAAAGCGATAAAATATCGTTAGGATTGAGTAAAGACTCGTTAGGAAAAAGTAATTACATATTTGTTTTGTTCAACAAAATACGCACTTGTTAATGGGCCTCAACTTTGTTTTGTTCAACTAGACAACTACCACTTTAAAGTTTTGATTTAGTTCCATATTATGATATGGAGCCAGAGACCATGGGTTATGGGTACAAACCTGAGAACCTTTTAGGGGACGTTTGGCTCGCCAACGGGTATGAGTTTAGAATCAAGAATCAAATCAGGGTGGTATCGATTTAGAATTTGATTCCCGATACTTGTTATTTGGTTCATGCTTTTAGATGATTTGGAATCAAATTCGAAATTATAATTATGTAAAATGATAATTTAATAATCTTATTTTAATATATAAATATTTATATTTATCTTGAAAAAAAGTTCTTTGTAAAATAAATTTCATCAAAACTAGAAAAGTTCTTCCTAAAATAAATTTCATCAAAACTTGACAACGAGTTTAAAAATCCTGAGTTTAAATAAAATTTTAAAATATATGTTTTTTTTAATATTTTAAATTAGTGTGTTCGATTAAATATTTTAAACATAAGATTTCAACAACAAAAAATTAGAATAATTTTTTTCGAAAAATCGAACAAACTTGATTCCAAGGTATGAAAATCGAACAAACTCATACCCAAGGTATGAGTTTAGTAAACTACCTCATATCTATATTCAATTAACCAAACGACCCCTTAAAGTTTTGATTGAGTTAACACGATATGAAGCCAAAGACATGAGTTCGAACCTGAGAGCCTCAATAATATCTGAAACTTTCAAGTGAAATCTCAGGTGGAAGAACATCAAGATACGGGAAATAATAATAGATGCAGATAGAGAAAAAAAGAAAATTGATAAATATTAAACAGTGTGGTTTAGCATTAGTGGGGCGTTTATTTGTGAGTCATTAGTCATTACATAACGTACTTATTAATTCTACATACCACATACAGGATGAAAACATATATACTTAGATAAGGCAGTAAAGATGAGAAAGCAAGGACATGGGATACTAGGGCATCAGCACAACTAACCCCTCAAAACCAAAACGACTAGCTAGGTCTTCTTAGAAAGAAGAAACTTAAAGATTATTCATCATTACTCGGTATATATATAATAACATAACACATGACCGACGTCGTTTGATGGATTATTAGTTTAAGAAGCTAATTAATGGAATCACCAGGCACACCTTTGACTCCGAGTAATATGGCGTTGGAGATTCGGCAGGTGAAGGTCTCCTAATAACTCGGTCTCCTTGCAACTCTTTTTGCACTTCCAGGGGTCGCTCCCATATCGCTCACATACCATTTCGCACTCACGACCCTGGTTGTTGTTGTTGTTGTTAGGGTTTAATTCTCCTAATAATAAGTCGAAGTCCTTGCACCTCTTCTGGCACTTCCAGGGCTCACTCCCATGTCTCTCGCACACCACTTCGCACTCACGACCCTCCTTCTCTTCATGCACCTCCTCCGGATTCGTGTACCGTATCGCTGTGGTGGTCAGGACGGCGACTGACAGAAGAAAAAACAAGAACAAAGCTGCAGCTGATAATGATGACTTACCCATGCTACGGCCGTACGTCTCGTTATTTGTTTTGGTAAGATGTGATGATTGGAATTTGGAAAAGTGGGGATGGGTGCGAGTGAGAGTTTAATAGGGGGATTATTGGTAGCGGTAGACAAGGAATTAATTAGTGATGATGCGACAATATAATGGAGATGCATGCATTTAGACGAGTGTATGTTCTGCATGCTCTGGAGTCGCAAGTTTAATTTGAGGTGTCGTCCATGTGGTGCCACAAGTGTTCTGTGTTCACTGCAACTTTCCGTGCATTCATCCAAATTCTTGTTTGTGAAAGTATTATTTTGTACAATAGGTCAAATATATATGAAATTTTTATTATTTATAAAAAAAATTCATTAAACTATTTAGCGAAAATTACACATTACAACCTTATAAAATTCCGTTTTTTTAATTACAACCTTATAATTTTTTTTTTTTCAATTCCTACCTAATAAAGCATTTTTCCTTTGCGATTACTACCTTTAATGAATTCCAGTGGGTTAGTCAACTATTTTCCGTTAGCAAAGTTGTTAAGTGACGAAAATACCCTTAAAGTTAAAATCTTCTTTTTACTCCTTTAACCCCTTTTACTCACCCTCTTACACTACTCACTCATCCGTACCTTTCCTCTTCATTCATCATCCACCAAACCCTAATTAATTTTCGAAATGAATCCAAAATCTACACCAAATTCTTGCGCAATTGAAGGGAACGACATATCTGCAAGTAAGTAGCCCCAAATCCTGTGTTAATTTGGGGTTTTTCGTTAATTTAGGGTTTTGAATCGATTCTTCACACGAAACCCAGATTTGCATTTAATTTTAGTCTTTCTAATATGAATTAAGTGTAGTTATAGTGTTATTGTAGTTCGTTAGCATGTTGAGAGCCAAATGTGGTTGTCGATTAGATAATTTCAATTTTTAGGGTTTCTCCAATTTGTTGTTGATTTTGTTTAGCCTAATGTCTACTGATGTTGCTTTTGCTATTCATTTTTTTTCGTAGATATGGATACTCAACCATTCACGGTTAACTTGCGGATGATGTTTGGTGGCAGTTTTGTCTACAAGAAAGGTAAGACAACGTATGAAGGGGGGGCTTTACATCTCAATTGTGGTATTTCTAGTACTAGTTTCAATGTCCAGCTCTTCAGAAGTATAGCTGATGGTGTAATGGAAGGTAAGGAGTATGAAATCTGGTATAGGAGGCATGGTAGGAGTTTGACTATTGGCAAAACTTTACTAGTTTCTGAGGTAGATATTGTATCTTTATTGAGGACAAGATGTAGAATGGAGACAGTAACTGTGTATCTTGTTGAACCAAGTACACCTTCATTAGTTGCTCATCTCTACCTAGAACCAAAAGACCAAATGTGGACAAGAACACACATCACATCAGCCCATCTACATCTCCTAGCCCATTTGAGAAGAAACCCAATTTGAGAGCTCATCGTAACCTTAATGCAGAATTGTACAAAAGATATGGGATGGAGATTCCTTCTTATCCTAAAAGTTATAGTAGGACAAAAAGTAAGGAAAAGATTCCCCAAAGTTTGACTAGTGGGGGCCCTTTGAGGAGAAGCCCTAGGTATAATAACACCCTACCCACCTGTGAACCTACCTCTTCTTCAATTCCATCTCACTCAACCACCACTACAAGAAAAATTGTTCCGGGCGTCCACCTGGTTGACGTCCTTGGTGTATGGACGCCGACATGGCGTCGGAAAAAACCGACGGGCATCCACAGTCAGACGTCAAAATTGACGTCCGACCTAAAAATGGGAAGGATGAAATTGAGGTCTACGGGCGTCGACAGTCGGACGCCATTTACCCCAAATGGCGTCCACTGTCGGACGCCATTTTGGGAAAACGGACGTCCACCCATGGCGTCCGATAGTGGACGCCCGTCCAGGTATTATGGCGACAAATACTGGCGTACCACCCTCTCCCCCATCACTCTCTAAAAAAAAACCACTCTCTAACTCTCTTCCTCTCCTCGCCGCGCCATTCCTCTATTCCTCTTCTCAATATTTTCCTAATCTTTGGTATGTTTCTTACTTATTTAGTTGTTATTCATTATATTTAGTTATTGTTATCGTTATTTATTGATAGTTTGCTAGTAAATATTGTTTATGTCTAAATTTAGATTAGGTTGATTAGTTTAGGCCAAATTCGATTAGGTTGATTAGTTTAGGCCAAATTCGATTAGGTTGATTAGTTTAGGCCAAATTCGATTAGGTTGATTAGTTTTCCCCATCACAATTTTGATTAGGGTTTGATCAATTTGGTTGAATTGAGCTAGAATGACCTCTAGGGCATTCTGTGAGTTTTTGTGTCACTTAGGACGGACCAAAAGGTGTCGTAATAATGCCGGATATTCCCGAAACCACTTCTATCTTGATCGGGGTTGTAATTAGGTGTTAGTGGTGCTTTCGGAGTTTTGTTATCTGTATCCGAAAATTTGACCTTATTTGACCTGTTTTTGTCGGAGCTAGGCCATGATTTTTTGTGTTTCGTGTGGTTATTTTGGGATAAATTGAAAAATGAGTTAGGGTTTTCGTAAATTGCGATGAAATTGTGATTACATTTGTTATTAAAATCGGTGACTAATTTTTGTAAGGCCAATTCTAGAGTAGTAAGACATTTTGGTTTACTTTGACGTATTAGTGATTAAATTGAGAAAACTTAGTTAGAGAAATTAAGTTTAAGTTAACCGGTGATTAAATTTTTGTTTAGTATGTTATAATGAAGTTAGGAAAAATAAACTTTAATTTATTATATATATTTTTTGAACATAGAAAATGAAGAGAATTGAACGGAAATGGATGTATGAGGGAAGACTTGATAAGAAGAGATGTCCCACCGTCGAATTTTTGAGGGGTGTTGAATCA
Source organism: Agrostemma githago (assembly GCA_958450325.1). Classification (NCBI taxonomy): domain Eukaryota; kingdom Viridiplantae; phylum Streptophyta; class Magnoliopsida; order Caryophyllales; family Caryophyllaceae; genus Agrostemma; species Agrostemma githago. Next base: position 44,746,309 of record OY288261.1, read on the forward strand.
TTTGTCGAGGTAGCTAAAAAGTCATTAGATTATGCATCGCGGGGGGAGGTTCGGTGTCCGTGTACTAAATGCAAGAACCTAAAATTTCTGGAGGTCCTTGTAGTGAAGGAACATGTCATCTATAGTGGTTTTTCACCCGATTACTATTATTGGATTTGTCATGGTGAGTCATCTCAGTCTGAGGGACCCGAAAACCATCAAAATGAGGGGGGATTGAGAGGTATGATAGTTGATGTTGTGGAGTACAACTTGTTTAATAACGAGAACACATATGCGAATGACGACTCACCTAACCCACGAGACTCACCCAACCCACAAGACTCACCTAACCCACAAGAGCCTAACCCACGAGCAAAGGCGTTTTTTGACATGTTGGACGCTTCGGAGAAAACGTTATACGGAGGGTGCGATGTGACTTTGTTAGAAGTCGCGTCTATGGTAGTTAGCCTTAAATGTGAGTTCAACCTGCCCTTTGCTTGTGTCGATGGTATTGCTGCCTTGCTCGAGAGAGTTATTCCAAAAGACAATATCATGACCCGATCATTCTACACAACCAAAAAAGTTGTGAAGGGACTTCAACTCCCGCATCAAAAGATTGATGCTTGTCCAGATGGATGCATGCTATTTTGGAAGGATGATGCGATGCTTGATGAATGTAGGAGATGTGGTAAGGGTAGGTATAAGATGGTTGAGGGGGATATTGTTTTGAGAGGTAAAAAAGGGAAAAGTGGTGTCAGGGGTAAGAAACCAATCCCAATAAGTCAGCTTACGTACTTCCCTATTGCACCTAGGCTTCAGAAATTGTACGCCACAAAAACCATAGCGGAGCAAATGAGGTGGCACAAGGAGGACATTAGGGTACTAGGGAAGATGTGTCATCCGAGTGATGGTGAGGAGTGGAAGCGTTTTGATAGACTACATCCCCACTTTGCGTTAGAACCCCGAAATGTAAGGCTTGGGTTGTGCACTGATGGATTTGCACCGTTCGGCCAATTTGGTAAGTCGTACTCCTACTGGCCAGTGATGATCACACCTTACAACCTACCTCCTTGGTTGTGTTTGAATCAGCCTTTCATCTTCCTATCTCTTATTGTGCCTGGACCAAAAAACCCGAAAAATCATTTGGATGTTTACTTGCAACCTGTTATTGAGGAACTGAAACAACTGTGGGAGGTAGGGTTGGAAACTTATGATGTCTCTCTGAGACAAAACTTTCAGTTGAAGGCAGCTTTGTTGTGGACTATAAATGACTTTCCCGCGTACGGTATGCTCTCGGGGTGGTCTACTGCGGGTCAGAAAGCATGTCCGTGTTGTATGGATGAGAGCAAAGCTTTTTATCTTCCAAATTCTAGTAAAATAAGTTGGTTTGACTGTCATCGGCAGTTCCTACCAGAAGGTCACCCATATAGAAAGAATAAGAAGGCATTCAAGAAGGGTGAGATTGTGCTTAATGACGCATCTGATCGACTCCACGGAGATGAAATATGGGAGTTGATTTCTGATTACCCGTCCACTGTCGACGGAACCAAGCAGGAGTTCAAAGACCTCAAAAAGTTGAAAAATGGTTGGTTTAAACGTAGCATATTCTTCGACCTACCATATTGGAGGACTTTGTTAATTCGTCACAATTTAGATGTGATGCACATAGAGAAAAACTTCTTCGAGCAGTTGATTCACACGGTGATGGATGTGGAGGGGAAGAGTTGTGACACTACAGGCTCCCGGCGAGATGTGAAGAATTTCTGTCACCGTCCTCAACTGCACATAAAACAGGATGGGTCAAAACTGAGAGCCTTGTTCACACTTGACAAGGCTCAGAGAAAGGCGTTGTTGGAGTGGGTAGAGAAGTTGAAGTTCCCTGATGGGTACGTGTGTAGATCTGAAGAACATGAAGCTGCACGGGTTAAAGAGTCATGACTGTCACTTTTTCATGGAGAGGTTGCTTCCGGTATCACTAAAGCACCTTTTGCCACCGAAGGTGTGGAATTCTATAACTGAGATATCTCCGTTCTTCCGAGATTTGTGTTCCTCTACAATATCAATTGAGGACATGTCTCGGCTCGAGGATCAAATTCCGCAAATACTATGCAAACTTGAGATGATATTCCCACCGTCGTTCTTTAATTCCATGGAGCATCTACCTGTCCACTTGCCCTACGAGGCTAAGGTTGGAGGACCTGTCCAGTACAGATGGATGTACCCATTTGAAAGGTACGTAAATTTTAGTAACTTCATTTAAAAAAAATTAAGCTTAACTAATTCGTATTGATTGAAATATATAACTTGTCTATTTAGGTTCCTGAATCATTTGAAGAAGAAAATTGGTAACAAGGCTAGGGTAGAAGGTTCTATTTGTAATGCATATTTGACAGAAGAGATTGCAAACTTCTGTTCCCTCTACTTCGATAAAGATGTCCAAATAAAAACCAAGAACCTGAACCTAGGACATTCGGTGTCCATTGACCCCACTACTCCCGAGTTTTTTCAGAAGAAGGACAATGAAGGAACTTCATCCGTTGAGGGTTCTAGGGCACTAGATGAGAAAGAGTACAACCGAGCGCACCTTTACCTACTCTCGAATTGTGAGATCTTAGAGCCTTATGAGAAGTAATTTGTAACTGAATATGTCGCTGCGAACCCTGCCGTGAACCCTGATGACGTTTGGAGTAAGCACGACGAATATTTCCCGAAGTGGCTCAAGGATCACGTAGTTGCCTTAGACATACGTGATGATTTGGTTAGAAGTTTGGCATTTGGTCCAGTGCGAGTGGTTAAAACATGGAACCGGTACTCGGTGAATGGATTCAATTTTCACACATTCAACTACGGGAAGAACAAGGCTAGATGCAATTTTGGTGTGAGTGTGTCATCTCTTGATGGTGATGACTACTATGGTATTTTGGAGGATATTTTTGAGTTGTGTTATGCTGGCAAAGAACGAGGGTATAGAGCTGTGGTATTCAAGTGTGAGTGGAAAGACAGCTCCGTGAACGGGACCCGAGTGCATGAACGTTACAAGATTGTGGAAGTTAATCACACAAGGAAGTATCCTACGTACGATCCGTTCATACTCGCGCATCAGGCGAAGCAAGTCTATTTTGCTCCTTCTCCTTACACAAAAAATGACAGAAATCAAAGTCAATGGTGGGCAGTCTTTATGACTAAACCACGGGGACAAATAGACAGTTCTTTGTTCCAGGAAGATGTTGCTTCAACTGGTACACGCTTATCTTCTATTGAAGAGAACATATTCTCCGAACAAGATCAGAATGAAGGGGCAGAGGAAGATTTTGAGGATGACGATGATGATGGACAAGGAGAGTACATGGTCAGGGATGTTCCGGAGATCCTTGAGAAGGATGACGGACACGATGAAGAGAATTCAGAGGACGATCAAGTGGAGGGCGAGGAGACCGAGGAGGAGGATCAGACTGAGGAGGATGAGGCTGAAGAAAATAACGACAGCGACGGTGACTACTAGAGTTGTTGTATGTTTACATGTTTACATGGTTAAGTTATATTGATGTTTACTATAGTAGGCTATTTTACTTGAATAAAGTTGGAATGTATTGTTGTTTACATGGCTAATTGTTGTTAACATTGTTTAATTTTTTGGCAGGTTAAGATAATGGCAGGCGGTAGATCGACTAGGAGACGTGGTGGGGATAGTAGGTCTGCTCACACGTCCACCACGCAACAAGAGGAGGAGGAGGTGGTCCCCGAAACGGGACCGGAGCAGACCGCTGAGCATGAGGAGGAGGGGCAGCAGCAGGGGCCAGAGGAGGAACTGGAGAAGGACGATGCCGGTCGGTTGGTTCTCAAACCAACAGGCACATGGTAATATAATCTAACATGTTGATTATTCTTTTGTAACATATTCCGTTTTGGACTACATCTTGTATGATTGACTACATATACGTGCTTCACGACTCGGTGCAGGTTTCTGCACAAACAGGTCGTCAAAAGCTGTACCAACAGATTCATGGTCGACAAAGGGCAAGGGTATGCATGTTGGTCTCAGGTACCGGCTGAGATACGAGAGTGGTGGTTCAACCAGTTCAAGGTACGTGGATTGTTTTTGCTCCCGAGTTTTTATTTTGTAATCTGGACTTTGTAAATATTTTTCATACTACTTATTAATCTGTCTTGACTGTATAGTTCAAGTTCAGCTGGGCCTCAGAGTTTGATGGAAGGGTCTGGGAACGGTATAATGAAACGTGCACACGACGTTTCGCTTGTGTGATGAATAAACGACGTACGCGGGGGACTCCGTTGAAGGACCTTAAAGGTGTTAGTTATTTTTTTTGGGTAATCAATTTTAACAAATAAACAATCTAACTTCGATCTTTCAATGTATTAAATAATATATTGGGTCGTCATATTTTAGGGGAGGCGTTGGAGAGATGGATTGCCTACCACGATAAGAAAGACTTTAAGGTGAGGTCTGAAATTGCCCAAAGGAACAAGTTGGCGAACTGTGACCGTGAGGGCCGCGCAAACCCGACACATCATCGGGATTCTCAGTCTTCTTTCACTCGTGTCAAGAGAGTATGATTTCTACTAATTAATACCGTACTCTTCCTTGAATAATCGTAAACTACATTTGCATAATTTATATTCGCCTAACGTTCGTACTCATTTAATAGCTGCGTGCTGAGCTCGGGTGTAACACCCGTGATTTTTATAAATTTAATTAAATAAAAATTTTGTTCGTATTTTTATTTTTACGATTTAACTCGTAATTCTTAAAATTATTATAAAACGAATTTATCGTTTAATCGTTTCAAACTCCTAAAATTCTATTTAACTTGGAATCTCTTCTTATATTTAAAATATATTTTTATCTCTGTTTCGAATCAGTTTATACATTTAATTTAATTCTTATCGAAAGTCTATTTCGACGATTTAAATTCTAAATTCTTTTTATTTATTTTATTTTAAGCTCAAATTTCTATTGTCGGCTTGAAACTCATTTATTTTAAGTTTCGTCAAAATATTTATTACCTTTCCTCGAGAAATTAATTTAATTCACTTCGTCGAAAAATTATTATTAATCGGGGAATACTATTTTCATCGTCTAATTATGTGTTTCTATAAGCTTTGATTTCATCCCGAATAATTAATTTACTCATTTTATTAGTCGACCCAATTATTTATTAATTTTCTTTTGACTCGATTTTAACCCGATTCGTGGGTCAGTCAACCTATCGTTACTAAATTCATTTAGTTCGTATTTCCGAACCGATTCATTTAATTAATTCCTACATTCAGCCCACTTGTCTTGACAATTTATTCCACATTTACGTGTACACACCCCTTTGCATTTCTCTTCTTATTCCACCGCTACTCTACTCTTCATTACCCCACTTTTCTGAACTGCTCTCCCCTGTCACCCCCTTCATTCATCCTCACCAAAACCGCTTCATAACTTCCTCCTCGTCCTCCTCTGTTTTCCTCTGCCGATCCTGCCGCTGCTGCGTTCTGCTCTGTTTGTGTCGCTGCTGCCACGTTCTTTGCTGTCCTCTTTGTACGTTACTACTTTTACTGTCCTATTGTATGCTGTTTCTCCTTCTCCTCCTTCTGTTCTATTTCTTCTTTTCCTTCTTCTTCTCGTCTCCTCCTTGTTGATGCGTGTGTGTCATTTGCATCTCGTTTGCTGCTGTTTTCGTTTCGTTTGGTGCTGCTGCGGTATGTTTGTGTTTCGTACCATTCTCGTCGTCGTCTTGCTGTGCGTTATTATTCCTGCTGCTTGCTTTTGCTCTTCTGACTCCCTCTCATCCCATTTATGTTAATGCGTTTCTGCAGTTCTTATTTTTGCCGTCGTTGTTGTTTGTTGTTGCGTGCGTCTACTGCTACTGTCGTTGGTTGCTTTGGTTGGTCGGTTTTGCTGTTAATCCCTTGATTATTCTCCTTTCCTCTTCGTCCCCTGTTTTTGTTCCCTTTTCTCCTTCGTCTGATCCCGTTATGTTGTCGTAATTCTCTCTAATCGACATTCATGATTATGTTCCGTTGTGTATGTTTTGTACTGTGGTAGTAAGTCAATTTCAGGCCTATCCATGTCGATTTTTTTACCATGTTTATCGACTCGGTTCCTTTGAGACTTCACATTCCTATTTCGATATATTCCTTTCCGTCTTACGTCTGATTCGCGAGCCTCTTTCTCCGTCCTCCTATTCTATTGTTCTCCTCATTCGTTTCCTTCGATCCTTAATCCGATTTCTTTGTTTCTATCTCTTTTGTCTCGATTTCCGTTGGAGCCCGAAGTCCTTTTGTAAGACCAGTATAAGAACGGTTGGAGTTTGGAATCATCAAGAAAGGCAAGTACATGAGCATTCGGATATCAACTCAAGGTAACTTTAGGACGTTACTCGATTTTATATCGTATGATTGAGTAGTAGTATGTAGTAAGTATTTTAACTTCTGTTTTCTATTTGTAGCTATTTATTATTGCTAATTATATTAAGTTTAAATTGTATGCGTTATCAACATTTCACAAGTTTTCGATATCGTTTTATAAATCGTTAGTAATTTAATTATTTACGATCTTTATAATATTTTGTTGGTTATCGTGACACTAGTAACTAAATAATATCGATTTCATATTTTTGTCATATTTCGTTAATTTATAATTTTAACTCGAAATCGTATTTTTATATTAAAATCAAGATTTGTATACTTGTTTAATAAATTAAAATCCGTTTTACGATTTATACTAATAAATGAGAAAATAGTCGATTTCATTTTAAATATATTTTTAGTCGAGACTATTTTCACTAATAATTTCTTATTTGTTTACAATGGACTATTTTTATTAAAATTCGTATTATTTATTAATAAAAGTTGTTTGCTAAAAATAATTTGAAACCTTTCTAAAATTCATTTCATTTATAAAACTCGTTGACTCAATTAATTTTGATATCGTTTTTCTTAAAACACCTCTATTCTAAAATTTATTATTTTAGCTCGATTTCCTAATTATTTATAAAGTACTATATATTGACTTAGTATATTTTGTTTATATTTTGAGTAACGAAATTAGATATATATTAAAGTTGCGATAACGACGATAATAATAAAATGTTAATTTCATTGGAAATGCTATTTTTATACATTTCACTAATTTTAATAACTTACGTATTTTCTATAATAATATTTCTATTTTTAGTAAGTTTCTAAAAGTGGTGAGTTTCTATTTATAGAAAGTTCCCCTTTTAATATAAGATGTTTATTCCTTTTTATTTTCGTATCATTTATATTGATTATATTTACTTTTAACTATCGATAATGGCTTGTTTTGGAGTTTGGAATAAAGAGAAGTGTGGGGTTAGAGTAATATATTCTGGGATGTACGTTTTGCCATCAACTATAAAGCTGGTGTGTCTAGTTAGAGACACATTGGTCGTTGAACTGAGCATGGTTTGTGTTCAGGAGTGTGTATATTTTGACCTTAAACTTAGATATCGCATCGTGTAAGTCGCCGTCGGGTTGAACTGGATTACGGTTGGTGTCCAGGAGGGGTGTACATTACTTAAGCGAGGACCTCGCTGCACGCAGTCCTGTTATAGTTGAGTTGCCTAGTAAGAGACCGAAGTCTGATTTGTTTTGACTAAGTTCTCGAAGCTAGTTTAGTATTGTCCTAGTGAAAGTCTAGCCTTGTGCACACCGATCGAATTTCCATAACACCATTTTTGAATATTTATATTATCGATTGATTTTGACTTGCAGGTTGGCAAGTGTTTTAAGTTTTCTCCGAAAACTTATTTTTATTATATCGTTTTAATGTTTTCCATTTTAACTATTTTGATATAGTAATACTATTATTTTTCCATATGATATAATATGGCTGGGAGAACGTCCGAGTTACTCCCCCCTGACGTGGCTGTTATGTTTATAACATGACAGGTATTTGCTGCTGGGTTTGGGTGTGAGCTAGCGAGTAGCGTGGATCCTACTCCTTTATTCTTGAAATTTACGGATTTGTATAACCCATTTGGAGAATTTTCTATTTAGCCCTTTTATAAAAAGTGGCCTTTGTATTGACTTACCATTTCTTTTAATAAGATATAGTTTGTCAGTATGTTTTAATCCCAACTCTACAGTGTTTCCGCCACTGTATTACGTTAGATTTTCTAGGGGATTACATCGGGAGGGAGCCAACCGCGGCGGAGATATTCTTCGACATGCATGGGCTGACCGATGAAAAATGGACTACCTTTAAGTCGAAAAAGGATCAGGCGACCTGGGTGAGTACTAAATCGACTGTAGGTGGTGGATAACTATCTTCAATAATTTCATCTAATAATAACTTAAATTGAAATCGTTCTTCGGTACGTAGGACGCCTACCAGGAAGAGCTGGAGAGACTCGAGGCTAACCCTGATGTTGAGGAAGTCGACCCAAATGCTACTTGGTTCAAGGTCGTCAAGGATTACAAGAAAGGAAGTGTGTACGGTGTAGGAAATGCACACGGTATGTACTTCACACCTCCCACATCGCGTCTGAGCACCTCCACACAAATGGAGTACACGCCGGCCGGATCTCAGCAGCCTGACCCGGAGAAGGAGGCCATGAAGGAACAGCTGACGGAGCAGCAGCAGCAACTGAAGGCACAGGCGGAGCACATACAGAAGATAGAGGATGAGATGGCCATGATTCGGGCCATGTTTAACAAATGCAACCAAGGTCGTCCCCCATCCCCTCCAGACGACAGAGACCCCTTTAACGGGGATGGTGGTAACTCCGGTGCTGCAGCTAGCTTCACAGTTAGTTGATTGTTTTTGTTGTTGTTGTTGTTGCAACTGTATTTAAGGATTATGTATCTTCGAACTAGTTTAGACTTGTGTACCTTCAAACCGTATGTTCAAACTTTTTATATAAGTTTTTTCAGCATAAATGAGTCGAGAGATGAACTCTTTTGGTTGACTGAGAGTGACTGTGGTTGCGGTATTGTGGATAGTCGACATTTGTGGTTGGTTGAGAGTTGTGGTTGTGGTTTATTTTGCAGGTTTTGGCTAAACATTGAACGCATGTTTACGGTCATGCAACAGCGTAAATAGCGTCCAATAACGGACGCCATGACAAACGCCAGGGGAAGCTGAAATGGCGTCCGACTGTGGACGCAAAGTGTCCCTGGGTGGCGTCCACAGTCGGTCGCCAACTCAAGGAACATGGCGTCCGACTGTGGACGCCACCCAGGGACACCTGGCGTCCACAGTCGGTCGCCAACCATGGCGTCCATTGTCGGTCGTCAATTCCCTTGGCGTCCAATAGTGGACGCCCGTTTTGAAAACGGGCGAATGGTCGTGGCTTCCGCTTTTTGGCGTCTGTTTGTGGACGCCCGTCCCTTTATAGCATCCATTATCGGTGCCCACTAGGTGGACGCCCGGGACTGTTTTTCTTGTAGTGCACTAACCTACCACCAAAATTAACACCCCAGAACCTTTTACCTCCATCTAATTCATTGACAAGACCTAAAAAACTGTTAACCAGAAGGTCAAAAAGGTTGCTTGAGTTTGCTGACTCAGATGGGGAAGGGATAGTTACTGGTAAGGGTGTCTTAGAAGAGGGATTTGGGGGGCTTGAAAGGGAACCTGAAGTTGCTGAGGTTCTGATTTCTTTGGTGGATATTGGTAGAGGTAAAGAGAGTGGGAAATTAGGTGGTTCAAATGATGTGGGAGATAGTGGTTTAGGTGGTTCAAAGAAGGTGACAACATTTGAAGCTGTCAGTGACTCTGTGGTGGGAGAAAAGGAAACTGGTGAGGAGGAAGGCAGGGTTCCTAGCAGAAAAAAATCAACAGCTGTTAAGGGGAGGAGGACAGTAGGCTACAAAGGGAGGAACAACCCAGTTGAAGAAGTAAGAAAGGGAGCAGCTGGTGAGGTCTCAAAAAAGAAAGAAAAAGAGAAGGGAGCAGCTAGTGAGGTCTCAAAAAAGAAAGAAAAAGAGAAGGAAGCAGCTGGTGAGGTCTAAAAAAACAAAGAAAAAGAGAAGGTTGTGGCAGATCTGGTAAGTGAAGATGATGAGGACGACGAAGATGATTTCACTGGCTCTGAAGCAGAAGACAGTGATGCTTTGAGTGACCCAGACTGGGTTGAGGAAGACATTGTGACTGGTGGACAAAGTGAGGAGCTGTTTGAGGAGTCTTTTGGTGAGGGTAGAGCTGAAGATGATGAACTTCTAGAAAGGGTAGAGAGTTTTTTAGGAGTGGAGAAGGACCAAGGGTCAAAAACAAAACTTTGGGGGTGGATGACTTAGAAGTTGGGAGTATTGAAGAAAGGGAAGATGATTCTGATGAGCTAAGAAGTCTTCAAGGTTCGGATGATGATGAGGTTGACACTGGGCCAACTTTCAACACACAGAAGGACTTTGGTGGTAAGATTGTTCTGAAGTTAGCTTTAAAATTTGAGAGCAATAAGATTCTTAGAAAGGCACTTATTTATCATTGTGTGGAGAAGGGTTACGACTTCTACTACCAACACAATGGTAGTAAAAGAGTGACAACATTCTGTAGGTATAAGTGCAACTGTGAGTGGAATAAGAAAAGGTCAAATTTTGGGCCATGCATTTGTGGTGTTAAGAACCCATGTCCCTTCAGATTGTATGCTGCCAAGCTTAAGGGGGAAGAGACATTCCAAATCAAGTCATTAAACCTCAAATACACTTGTAAGATGACTAGTTACAATAGGAAAGTGAGGTCTGAGTATTTGGCAGAGAAGTACATAGAATTTTGGAGGTCTAACATGGACTGGAAGCTGAAGTCATTTAAGGAACATGTGATGAGGGATTTAGGGGTTCATGTTACCTACATGACTTGTTGGCTTGCAAGATGTAGAGCCAAACTTATCATTTATGGTAATGGTAAAGACCAATATGCAAGGGTATGGGATTATGCTGCAGCATTGAGGAAGTACAATGAAGGATCTACTGTCATGGTGATGTGTGACAATATAGAGAGGCCACCAGTAATTTTTAAGAGGCTGTACACGTGCCTCTAACCTTGTAAGGAGGGGTTTCTAAGAGGATGTAGGCCTTTTATAGGTGTGGATGGGTGTCATCTGAAAGGCCCTTATTCTGGAATGTGTCTTGCTGCTGTTGCAATGGATGGAAACAACACCATATTCCCTGTGGCATGGGCAATAGTGGAAGTGGAAAATACAGAAATCTGGACTTGGTTTTTAGAACTACTATGCAATGACTTAGACAAGGTTGAGGGTAAAGGTCTGACCTTCATGTCAGACAGGCAGAAGGGACTGGTTGAGGCCCTTAAAACTGTGGCCCCAGAAGCGGAGGTGAGGTACTGTGTTAGGCACATATGGGCCAACTTCAAGAAGAGCTTTAGTGGGCAACTCTATAAAGACAGTTTCTGGAGAGCTGCTACATCCACAACTAAGGTAAATTCAGTCCATTTCAATTAACTTTTGCTTATGTAATGTACTGTCAACTAACATTTTTTGGTTTTTGTTGTTGTTTGCACTTGTCATTTCAGACTCAGTTTACCAATGAAATGAATGGGATGAAGTGCATCTCAACCGAGGCTTGGTCGTACCTAAATGCAATCCCTCCTAATCATTGGTCTAGGCATGCATTCAAAACTTCTAGTAAGTGTAATCTACTCCTAAACAACTTGTGTGAGACTTTTAACTCTGTGTTGAAGGATGTAAGAGACAAACCTATTCTGACCATGTTGGAGTGGATAAGAAGGTACGTTATGAACAGAAATTGTGAAAAAAGAGAGGCTGTAGATAGAGGTGGCAATCGGGTCACTCGGGTCGGTTATGGGTCGGGTTAAGACGGGTCGGGTCATCTCGGGTTCGGGTTTTAACGGGTCAGTATACTTAGACGGGTCGGTTCGGGTTCGAGTCGAGTCTCTTACGGGTCGGGTTTACTCGGGTTAAAAATCGTAACGGGTCGGTTCTGGTTCGGGTCGGTTATCTAATAAATCGTTATATCGGATCAATGGTCGGTTCTGGTTCGGGTCGGTTATCTAATCGGGTCTATTCGGTTCAATCATCGGGTATTCCATGGGTTAGTTGAGTCACTTTAGTATATTTTCGGGTCTAGTTTTGAAAATAATCGGGTCAACTTGAGTAATACAATAAATCACGTCAGTTAAGGCTAGACAATAAATCAGATTAATTCAGGTTAGACAACCAATCGGGTCAATTCGGGTAAAAATAACGAATCAGGTCGATGTGTTGGATTCAAATTGAGTCACTAATAATTTTTACTTTAGAAAGTTAGATACACGAACTCAAAATAATACATGAAACGGGTTATGGGTCAAGTCGGGTCGGGTCACAAGTCGGTTCGGGTCATGTCATTTCGGGTCCTATCGGGTTCGCGGTTAGCCTTCGGGTCGAGTCAGGTCGGGTTCGGTTCATAGTATTTCGGGTTGTATCGGGTTATCGGTTTGTCATTGGGTCGGGTCGGGTCGATTTCGGTTCATCAAAAGTTCGGGTTCTATCGGGTCGGGTTTCGGGTGGGTTGCATCGGTTTCGCGGGTCGGGTCAGCTTTTGCCAGCTCTAGCTGCAGAGAAGTGGGATGAGGATTATATGCCATATGTTAAAAGATACCTCATTTGGGCAGAGAAAGATGCTAGGTTTTGTAATGTTGGAAGAAGTAGAGTTGATAGGTTTGAGGTTGAGCAAAGAGGACAGACTTGGGTGGTTAAACTGGATGAAAGAACTTGTAGTTGTTATCATTGGGAATTAAGTGGCATACCATGTCCTCATGCAGTGGCTTGTATCCTTTTCAAAAGGCAAAACCCATTTGATTTTGTTGACCTTGCCTACACTAAGGACAGGTACATGCTAGCCTACAATCCTGCCATCTCCCCCATGCCAGGTTCTAATGAATGGGAGGACTCGGGTTTACCTTAACCACTCCCTCCTCCAATGAGGAAGATGACTGGCAGGCCTTCCAAGAAGAAGAGAAGAAGGGAGGTTGATGAAGGTCGTGGCAGTAGAGTGAAGAGGCAGAAAAAACAGAACAAGTGCAGCAGATGTGGACAGTTAGGTCATTACAAGAGAACTTGTAAGAACCCTCAAGCTCCTCCAAACACGGAAAGGCGTCCAGGTGGAAGACCTCCTCTCCAAACAGCCTGGGCAATTCAGAGGAGAGAACAAAGGCAAAACAGAACTAAAAATGTTGACGCTACGACAAATCAGCCTACTACAGCAGCATCACCAACATCTACTCAGCAGGCTCCAACTGCAAGTGCGACACAAATGCAAGCCACTTCCTTCACAGAGTTACTGTCACAAGCAAGCACATCTGCACTGTGGAATTTTTAATGTGTCTGTAATGTCTTTAATGTCTTTAATACACTACTAGCAATCTGTAATGGATCTATTTAATTTAAGCATCAGTTTGAGAAGTTGTTTTATGTCTGTAATGTACTGAAATGCTACTGCAAGTACTGACAGTTTGTAAGCCTGACTTTGGGAAGTTGTAATATTTGGAGAACAAGTACTTTGGAATGAATTTCGACGAATTGAGCTTGCTTTAAAGCTACTAAGTGAAATTGGCTCTAAATGTGCAAATTTGATGCTTGCAAGTTGCTGAAATTTTCGTCTATAATGACGATGATAAATGTTCAATAAGCTTGACAAGGAGAGTGAAGAAGAAGCAAACGTTACTCAATAATGTTGACAAACAGAAAGTGATTACTTAAAGAAAGAAATTGTCATTACATTCCGACTAAGATGTCATATGAAGAGTTACAAAACTACCTACTGAAGAACTTTGTATACAAACAACATGAAGACGAATACCATTACATATACGGCTACTGTGGTGCCTCTTAAAATCGGACAATTACACATATCCCTATTCTCTAACTTGCTCAACACCCCGACCTTAGCTTTCTCAATCGCAACAAGCATTTCTTTCCTTTCGTCTTCAAGCCTTTCAATTTTGTGCTCTAAATTTTCTACTTTACAATACAATAACTCCCTTTCCTTGATAAGATCATTCATAACCTGTGTTTGCCAAGTGGTTTGATTCTCATCGAGCCATTTGAAATAGTTGCATCCATCACGATTGTTGTTTCGATTGGAAAATTTACAGCTCTCAAACCTCCTCCCTGAATTTTTTTCCGTCCATGAAGTGCGAACAACAGGAGAAAACCCACAACGACAAACCCTCAATTCAGAATTATATGATGAGCTACGTTCAGATGTAGAATATGACGACCGTCGATAGCTGCGACTTGAGCCCGGATTCATTTTCCTAGCAAGAAGAAAACCCAAAATGTATACAAAATCAAATGTGCCAATCATCAACCAAACACCAATTTCCAGCGTTCTACCTACATATTCAGTCAGTCAATGTATTCATTCACACATGAATTAGGGAAAACAAATGCAACATTTGGACGAATAATAAAGGGAATTAGGGATAAACCCTACATTTCCCCAAGCCCTAATTTCTAGGTTACCAGAAGTTTTGCAAAGTACAGAATCGTGAATTAGGGTTACATACCTTGTTCGTACACAACAATAAACTGCAGGTACTAATGGCGGCGAAAATTAAGAAGAGGTAGAAACGATAGAGAGAGGATGAAGAAATTGAAGACTGCAAAAATTGAATTGAAAAGTGAAGCAATTGAGAGGATGAATTTTTAAGAGGAGTTGTAAGAGAGATAAAGGTTAGGGAAAGAGTATATAGAGTCAAGGGCAAAATGGTCACATAATTAGGCATAATCTAATTTAGGTCGGAAAATAGTTGACTAACCCACCGGAATTCATTAAAGGTAGCAATCGCAAAGGAAAAGTGCTTTATTAGGTAGTAATTAAAAAAAAAAAAAAGATTATAAGGTTGTAATTAAAAAAACGGAATTTTATAAGGTTGTAATGTGTAATTTTCGCAACTATTTATTTATTTAGCATTCATTTGAAATTATTTATCCCCAATGATTTCACGTCACTATTTTGTTTTTCTTTTTTATCCCATTCACACTGCCGCTACTTCGGCTCACCTTACTTGTTACTTCACTTGAAACTCTTTTGTACACAAAAAACATGGGAGGCAAGATTAAACATTCCTCCTAACCTACTTGTTACACTGTTTTGGGTGGCAAAATTGGCCCATAACTGCTACTCCCTCCGTCCATAATTTATCGCCCCACACCATTATGCACAGAAAATAAGAAAAGTGTATATAATGTTAAAGAAATGATGGTGGGCCACAATTAATGGGTAATATATTAATTAATTAATGTAGGTTAAGTGTAGTATTGAAAGTGAGGATGGTGGACACAAGGATAGTTGGTAAAAAAGGTAGGATGAAAAAGGAAAGTGAGAGAATGGGACAATAAATAATAACTTACCCAAAAAGGAAAGCGGGACGATAAATCATGGATGAAGGGAGTACTAACCTTCCTCCTTGTTCCTTGTTCAACATTCTTCATTTTATTTAGCTTATCCTTGACCTAGATTTCCCATATTTTGACCCGTCTCTCTTGTATTGATTCTTCCCGAGTCGGCACCTACAAATAAAATATCGGCGTGCAATACCTTAATTCCGAGAAACAACATGATTTGACATTAATTATGTTAAACTCGACGATTAAACTAATTAAACACAAACGATCAAATAACACTAGCAAAACAGGTTATAAAATTGACTAAATAAGAGAAAAATGTGGAACAAAAAATCCGTAAAAATAACAACTTATCATTAATTGAGCTTTTGTAGAATATAAGGGTGGATTTGACGATTTTCGTAAGTTAGGGTGAGGCGAAATATGGGTTTCCGTGTTTGATTGGCGTCGATTTCCAATTTGCGTGGTTCTCTGTTTCTTTTTCATTTTCATACGTGGTATAATAAGCCGCTAGTTTATCATTTAGTACTCTGTTTTGCCGCGCACGGTGTGACGATGTGGTTTGAGACGTTAGGGTGAGCCGCTACTTGAAGTAGCGACAGTGTGAGTGAGATAAAAAAGAAAAGATAAATGGTGACGTGGAATTATTGAGGATAAATAGTTTCAAATGAACGCCAAATAAATAAATAGTTTAATAAAAAAACATTTAAACGAAAAAAAAAAAATCAATATATATCATATCACATAAATATATACCATATTATAAATATATATCATATCACATGGCAAATGACCTAGGAAATGTCAAATGTTTTGTCCTTATTGGCACACTAGTATAGATCCCGCACAATAATGCACAGTAAATTTAGAATTTTATATTTAGTAATTACTTGTAAATATCGAATCAATAACCTATTAAATTTTTACATTTTTAATCTTTACATTTTGATTTAAGAAAATAATTTAAATTTCCAAAGATAACTGAGTAATCTGATTTAATGCATTTGTCGGTAAGTGCTTGACTTGTCAGCAAGTTATATATATATATATATATATATATATATATATATATATATATATATATATATATATATATATATATATATATATATATATATATATATATATATATATATATATATATATATATATATTTATATATATATATATAGAGGTGGGATCAGGTGAGTCCACTTATATATGTTGAGTCCGTGAGTCCTCATCTTAGCCCTTGATTCAATGTTAGATTAATGGACAAGATTTGATCTCATAATTAAGGAAATAACTATAATATCTATTAAATATATTTTCTTTCTCTCTCTTCCTTAATTATCTTAATACAAATTCTCTCTCCTATCCAATTTTTAATTGCCTCTTTTTCTCACCCAACACGTTTATTTAAAATCAAGTTTTTTTTCATCTTCAGCAAAAAATCATCTGTTCCCTTCTGCCATTATACGTATGTTACCATGTTACTGTCATAAATCATAAACTATGTTACTGTAACTCATACGTTGTGTTACTCTAATTTATGAACTGTGTTACTTTAACTCATAAAATCTGTTACGTTGCATAGTCTCTTGCAAAAACTGTTACTCTAACTCATACAATGTGTTACTTTAATTCATGAACTGTGTTACTTTAACTCATAAAATCTGTTACGTTGCATAGTAGTCTCTTGCAAAAACAGGAGTTCCAATTAACAAGAAGAACAATGTTTGTTTTTATTAAGATACTCCAAAACAAAAAGTGGTACAAGATTCCAACTAAATCAACTCCATTACAATTTCAATGTTTCACACTTGTTACTCATAATGTTCTACTTATAATTCCGCTTCTTCATCCTTCTCGTCCTCACCGTCTTCTTCTTTTTCTTCTTCTTCATCATCTCAGAAGCTTTGATTTAATCTCACCACCGCACAATGGAGGAAACTCTCACCCACATCTCTACATCATTCATGTGCTTTTGCGTCTACTGAAAAACAATAACAGTGCCAATAAACGTGACGGGAAAAAACAATTAAAACTTGAAATATGGATTAAAGTAACAAATAAGAAGAATTAAAGTAACAGATAAGAAGAATTAAAGTAACAGATGAAGTGCATTGAGGTAACATTGGATTAAATTAACAGAGGATGCTTATACACCATGTATAAAGTAACAGAGGTCAGACATTAAAGTAACAGATAGTGTGAATTAAAGTAACAGATAATGCTTATCAAAATAACACCAGGTATAGGTTAATGCAAAAAATTCATATAATGATCAGAAATGAGAGTATGACGCAGTATCTTACTCTTTGATATTGTTTCCTATTTTGAAGTCATCATGTCCCATAATTATAGGATGCAATATCTTTTTTTTTTTTGTATGGCGTTACTCTTTGATATTGTTTCCTATTTTGGTGGCAATCACGTCCCATTATTATAGGAAACAGTATCTTTTATTTTAATTTTTTTTTATATGGCGTTACTCTTTGATATTGTTTCCTATTTTGGTGGCAATCACGTCCCATTATTATAGGAAACGGTATCTTTTATTTTATTTTTTTTTTTTTTTTAATATGGCGGTTTTCTTTATCCTTACGACACTACAGTGCACTACAATAACAGATGAAAAGCACTAAAGTAACGAATGGAGTGTATTAAAGTAACACGACATGTAAAGTAACAGATGGTAGACATTAAAGTAACAGATGCTATACACTAAAGTAACGCAGTATATGAACTACAATAACTCAATATATTGTGTGCGCGCAAATTTCATATGATGAATGTGCAGTTCAACCTAGAAAATTAGAAAATAAACCAATATCTTTTTCCTATTTTGTTGGCAATCACGTCCCACTATTATAGGAAACAAGATCTTTTTTATTATTATTTTAATATGGCGGTTTAATATATCCCATGACTCTTTAATGCGTTACAATAACAGACATTATTAACCAAAGTAACATCTTCAATGAATTAAAGTAACAGACCATAAAAGTAATACTCCGTAGATGTTTGTCACTAAAGTAACAGACACTCCACACTAAAGTAACACAGTATGTGAATTAAAATAAACCAATATGTTTTCGTGTGCGCAGATGAATATGCATTTCAAGGTAGAAAAGTAGAAATTAATAATCTAATATCATCAATGACTCCCATATACAATCCAGTATAAACTACAATGTATATATACTCACCGTTTGTGTTTACTACGATTTGCATATCAGCCATTGAATGAAAAGTAGAAGCCGGATTGATCGAACGTATAATACAGCGCGATGAAGACGATTACTTATTGAATGTGGTCTTGATTGTGTGGTTTTGAAGGAAGAATGAATGATTGAATGAGCGAGAGAACGATGAAGAACGATGAAGAAAGTAATGGAAACTGAATTGATGAACGAGAGAACGATGAAGCAATATATCTTTTTTTTTTTTTAACGAAAGAATGATGATGAACGAGAGAACGATGATGAATGAGAGAGTAAATGATTGAATGAATGTGAATGTGAATGATAGGTTACTGAATGATATTTTCCTTCCTATTTTGTTGGAAGCAGTATCTTTTTTTTTTTTTTTTTTTTTTTAATAATATAGTGATTAATCTCGTCCCTTCATCCATCTTCCATCCAACGGATGGGATGAGGACTTAGGGACTCAACACTTATATAGGGACTCATTAGAACCTATCTCTCTCTCTCTCTCAATATATATATATATATATATATATATATATATATATATATATATATATATATATATATATATATATATATTGTTACAATGTTAATGATAATATTTTATACTGTAATTTTTAGCTGATTATTTAATTTAAGGCTTTTATTACCACAAAAACAACTGTCTTGAAACAAAATACACATCTTATGTCTTTAGATCAATTAGAGATTTTATTAACAAATTAGAATATACGGAGTAACATCATATCAAAATATTAGTTATTGGAAAAGAGTACTTATATTTTAAATCAAAATTTGAAGGTATTTTATATAATTTTAGCATTATCAAATAATTGTGTACGTCTGCACCTGATTGATAATTTTAACACTAATATTTTTCTAGATAAGAATATACGTATCACAAATGTCTTTTTTTTAATAGCTCATACATAATTATTTTATTTATTGAAGAATTTTGTTTCTGATTTTACAGAAATTAAATATTTACTTGATTTGAATTTAGATAGTACTACCTCCGCTTTTAAATGATTGTCCCTTTAGTTAGTATATGTGAGGAGTATTATAATGAGACGGGACAATCATTTAAAACCGGAGGGAGTATAATTTATAGAAATTTAATGGTGTTCATTTATTTCCATACTGACGGCATAGATCTCATGCAATTGCATGTATTTTTTTTAAAAATTTTAGCATCACTACTACAAATGAACACTTTGACCACGAAAATCATCACTTGGGCCACAGAAATTTACCGTGGCAAATAGTCTAGCCACGAAAAATTTACACTTGCGCCACGAATTATTCTTCCGTGGCTAAGTATTTGGTCCATATATATCCTAGCCACGTTTATTTCCGTGATCCAAGTGCTCATTTGTAGGAGTACATTAATATTCAATAACTAAAATTAAAATATTAATAATTTATTACAATTTGTGTTGATTATGATAGTATGGTATTAATATTAGTATTAGTATAATAGAGAGTATCAAATAAATAGGTTGATAATGGAAAAAAAAAACTTATTAATTTAGTTAATATGATCGACTAAGTAGTCTTTAATTAAAGTTAGCAAAATAATTTCTAATATATACTTGCAATTTTCGTTACATTTTTTTCATTTTTTTTTATTTGCATGTAAACTAATTTGTATAAAAAGAATTTTATAAATATGAGTTAATTATTTATTTGTTTCCTTACTAATTTGTATAAAAAGAATTTTATCATGCATGTAAGCTAATTTGTATAAAAAGAATTTTATAAATATGAGTTAATTGTTCATTTGTTTCCTTACTAATTTGCTTCCATAATAAACATTTAGCTTTTTGGAGGGAAAACTTTTAATATAGTGATGACACATAAGTCTCACTTCTTAGTATAAGAGAGATGGTGCTAATATTTGACCCATTTTAAAGCTTATGACGAATACTCTGTCTTAAGCAAGACTGGCTGTAAATTATTATGGTGTTATCTATGTTTTCCTACAAACTGAGACCCGTCAAATCAATTTAATTTATGAGGCTCTGTTTTATATAAAAAAAATGAGGACCCAAAGATTTCGAATACTTGCTCGTAAAGTTGTAAACTTTAGAAAATGAATATAAAATATGTTAATTAGGAGGCTATAAATCATACGAGTAAATAAAAAAGATTGTAATACGAAGTAACATATTTCACATCTTTCTCTGGCAGGTGTCTCCCCTTAACCACCTAACCTATCAAGAACGGTCTTGGGCCTCTCATTTTCTCTTTCTCGCTTGCCAAGGCGATGGTGGACGGTATGTACGGTGCTTAGGCTGCGGCGGCGCTTCTTTTGGTTAAGGGACTTAAGGCCAAGTCGTTGGTATCGTGTGGGCGTCAGACTACGACTCCTTGCGCGCCCCCGCCTTTTCACCTTCCTCGTGGTTTCCGGGATGACATCCAACTCGTCATCTGCTATTGGTATCACCACGTCCACGGCGGGGTACGTACGTTCGTCATTTGCTAATGTTAGCCTCATACAATTTGAAGACTTCCTTCATGACAAGTTCTTTCATGGTGGGGTTCAAACAACGTTGACCCTCAACCGAAGGACGGTGGTCATCATCAAGGATGATCCTATGCATACAAACGTTCGAACTAATGCCTTGGAGGTCGTCAATGCTATACCCGATGGCCTTTTTGTGTTTCCCCAAAACTACCAAGAGCTTTTCCAATTGAGGACCATCGAGTGTGGCATTGATGATAACGGGATAACTAATTCCTTAAAGGAAGACATATTTGAGGGAAGAGGGGAGTGGCTTAAGTTCAAGATTAAGAGTAGAAGGTACCTTACTTTCACTCACCGGTAGTGGTTCTACCTCTTCTTCATGCATGATTTCTTCTTCAAGAGGCGGGGGATCAAGTAGTTCTTCTTCTTCTTTCTTCTCGTCATCTATCAAACTATATTCAACCAAACTATCAATAACTTCAATGGAATACATTTGCTCAATCATTGGTTGTTTAAGTGCTTGAGAAAGGGGAAACTCTACCGACTCGTTCCCTATATTGAAAGATAACTTTCCATTTCTAACATCCACTATGGTACCACCGGTAGACATGAATGGTCGACCTAAGATGATGGGGGTAGTGGTGTCCTCGGGAATTGTCCATCACGACGAAATCGGCGGGAATGAAAAACTTACCAACTTGTACGGGTACATCCTCAAGTATCCCAAGTGGGTACTTGACGAACCTATCTGCAAGTTGGATCGACATGCTTGTAGGTCTCATCTCCCCCACACTAAGTCTCTTGGCTATTGAATAAGGTAACAAGCTAACACTAGCCCCTAGGTCACATAAGGCTCGGTTAACAACAAAATTTCCAACCCGACAAGGGATGGTGAAGCTACCGGGGTCATCAAGTTTCTTTGGCATACGGTTCATAATAAGAATGACATAACATTGGACCGTAAGAGGGGCACATTTCTTTTCCTCTATGGTTCTCTTTTTTGTCAATACTTCTTTTAAAAACTTAGAATAAAGGGGCATTTGAGAAATTACCTCCGTGAAGGGTAAAACGACCTCCACTTTCTTTAGCATATCCACGAAACGGCTAAATTGAGCATTTTCCTTGTGTGGCTTAGTTCGTTCGGGGAAAGAGAATGGCGGCACAAAAGCGGGAGGCGGTGGAATATTCAACTCTTCTTCTTCTTCAGCAAAGTGCTCCGCCACTTTTCTTTTAGCTTCATCTGCCTTCATTTGCTCCTTTTTCTTCCTTCTAAGCTATCTTAATTCTCTTTGTTCTACCTCCGCGTTCTCAAGAATATCAAACTCCGCTTGTATTCCTCGGTTTTGTTTGGGGGAAGCGGGGTTGCGGCTTGCGGTGAACTTTATTGATTGTTCTAAGTTACGGTGTTTTTGACGTTCAAATTTTTTTATGGGTCTTCCAGCTCCTTGCCACCTCTCAATATGACAGCGTTAGCTTGATGTGGGGGATCTCTTGGGTTTTGCAGTTGCCCGAGCAATCCATGAGGTGGATGGACTGGGGCGGCTAAGGCTTTAGATGCTTCTTGAGATTGCCAAACCTTTAGCCTTGCCTTAGTATCCAAATTCTCACTCCATAAGTGCCCAATGGCTCTTTCTAATTCATTAGTGTTGTCCCATGTACCTTCCCCTTGACCATATTGGAAATTGCTTTGTTGGCCATAAGATTGAGAAGGTTGATTATAAGCTTGTTGGTTGTATCCCTTGTTGCCTTGTGTAGACACCCACATTTTGACCGCCAGGTGTCTATAGAAGTTTCCGACAAACACCCGATGATGATCGGACGCAAACGTGCTTTAAATACTCAGAAACGGGCTCAAAATCGATGGCATCTGGCTTGGGCTCATTATGGAGTACATATCTCACAAAACCAACCTCAAAATCAGGCCCAGTGGGTCGTTTCGAGTCAAATAAGACTAATTTGGGTCGATTCTGACACCAGGGGTAAAACCGTCTTTTAACGACCGAGTCGAAATCCGTCAAAAATATTCCCGAGGTGCGTGAGTCAGCCGTGACACCTCACACGGCTGATTCGAACTCTAATCCTACGAAAAATCAGCTTCACAAAATATTAAACAAATCCATTTAAGGATGGAATTCGATCTCAAGTAGAAATCCTATCCGAAAACCGATTCAGACACCCGACCGAGTGCAAATACTCGGCCGAGCAGCATATTCCAGCCGTGTTCCCTTTCTTCCTTGACAAGAAAGCGGAATTCTCATGCCTTACAGCTTCCTATATTTCCTATCTCTAGCGGTAGTTCAAACTCTCCTAGCCAAGGTCGGGAATTCCCTATAAATAGCCCCTTGCACACACACTTTTACACATCAATTAACATTCATTATCAATTAGCATCTACAATATACATTCATTACCGATCAAATATTCATAAAAGCATCACAAATTATTCCCATACACACACTCGTAAGCATAAAATCTAGCATCGAGAAACCGATATTACAAACCCGAAGGAAACCGGCCCGATACCCGACACCCTTCACACGTCACGCCCAAACCGAACCACCACCAACTCGCCGACATCCACTCGATGCTCTTGTGCCCAAGCCACGTCCCGACGAGCCCCGATCCGAGTAAACAGAAGCATGTAGGTTGAGGGTGTAACAAAACCCGATTTCTCTTTTTCTTCTCTTCTTCTTCTTCTCGTCCTTTTTTTATTACGGGTCGAGTCCTTTTTATTACGGGTCATTCGTTTTTTTTTATTTTCTAATATAGATATTATTAAAAACTATTTTCATATATCGAACATTCTTAAAAATATGATATCGATTCTCTATAATCGAATATTGTATCAAAAAGAATTATATTAAAATCTCGACGATGTTAAAAATCGTTACATCTTTTTTTCGTTCAAACTTCTTTTTACAAAACTTTTTTTATTCATTCCGAATACTCGATATCGATTTCATAATCGAATATCGGGTACGACGAATATCGAAAACATAAAATCGAGTATAAATTAATTCATATTTTGTACGCGATTTATCAAAATTAGCAATTTCGAACAAAAAAATAAAATCGGACAGACCCGTACGCGAGTCGCGCCACTCCCAGGCGACTCGCGCACGGACCTGAAACCCGAGTCTTTTTTTAGCTTTTTCGTTCGTTTTATTTTATTATTCTACGAAACGATTTCTAAAATTTATATCTTTTCTAAAACTATTCTGAGTATTTGATATTGATTTCGTAGTCAATTATCGAATATAACGAATATCGAAAATATTAGATCGAGTACAAATTATGCAATATTTGTACGTGATTTAATAAAAGCATCGAACTTTCAAAAATCAGTCCCGAAAACAGACCGGGACGCGAGTCGCGCGCGTCCCGAGCGAGCCGCGCGGCCGACTGAAAACGCGGCTCGTTTCTCGTTTTTTTATTATTTTTCGAACTTCGTTTTTTATACAAAACAACGTTTTTAGCAATATTTTTCAGATTTCGATTAATATTTATTTTCTCGATCTCGTATATTTATTTTATTTGCTATATTATTATTTACAAATCGATACTAACTCGTTTGTTCATCTTTTGTAGCAAATTCATATCTTTTTTCATCGTTTGTTTTATTATACTAAAACGGATCTCACATGCTAAAACAACTTTGACGTTAATTTTCATGCATTAAACCGACTTAGCAACCCATTCAATTCCTCGCATGCTTAGGAAAACAATGTTTGCATATCATTCATCGTATTACTAACGCGCGTATTTTAAAATCAAACGATATCCTAGTAGAGGCCGCTAATGTGCGGGCGGGGTTGGGTGTTCTTAGTGAACTTCCCAACACGTACCCTCACCCCTTACTCAGAACCGTGGTTTCCGGATGTCCGAATCCATTGGCAACGAGAGTCATTCAATATACGATTAACCGCTCAAGTCGGCATCTATATCGATATGCAAAGGGACGAGCCCAATAAACTCTGACATCGGAACTGGGCCGTATTTTGTATACGGCCCACTACGACATAGAGTGGGCTCGAACGGTTCCGAATAACCATAAAATTCGGTGGCGACTCCAACTTCGATTTAAATTTCCATTTGACCATCTCATGGAGATTCATTCGCCTCCCCAAACCCGCGCGTGGCCGCGTCGGGGTGGACCTATGTCATGTCCACAATTTGGCGACTTCGCTGGGGATTAGCTGATACGTTACTGACCTTCAGCATCCTCAGGGTGAGACTCGAATAGAAATCGTTTGACTAGTACAATACGCGTTTTAGTTTTACGGTTCATGCATAACCCCATATTTTCCCGGGCCGGTACTGGTGACCGACGTCCCACTATACTATCGATGTAGTCCAAATTGGATATGTCGAAGGTGTCCATTAGCCGATTCGTATGGGTTTTACGGCATGTTCTAAGCTCAACTCGACTTAGGAAGTCCGCCCCGATTCTCGATAGGTTGTGTACACTGGTATAGACCCTTTCCGACTGACCGAGACTTAGAATTAGAGCATACATGGCGTCGTTATACTGTTTCCATGACTACGTGCTACCTGATTTACAAGTCTTTTTTTTCAAAAACCGTCATTTTCAAAATTGCATCATTTTCAAAATATCCAATTTTCAAAACCCGGGACATATACCGAATTTAGGATCCACGATTTTACTCAAAATAGCCTATTTTTTAGCCGATATTATGCCCATTTCAAAACTCGAAAATATTTTCGAACTTTCAAACCCGCTCCCCGGTCCGCCTTTCCGTTTTCTTTTTCGAAAAAAAAAGGGGTCGGGCTCCTCTCCCCGATTTTACTCGGGCTTTCAAAAATCATATTTTGAAACCTTCCTCTTCTTAGGACTTCCCGTATTTAGCAGTGTCGGGTCATGTCATAAGTCGTCGAGTCTTCTAGCGTCGAAACTCCGTCGATCTTATATCACGGATTTCCTCCCTATCCCAGTCCCCCTTATTATACTAAGGCAAGGCCCACCTACGTAGGACATACTCCTACAAGGGTCGGCCCGTCTACACAAATCGAGTCCAAAGTCTGGGGAACGTCTCAGGTGAACCTCCTTTCGAACAGGGCCCAGCCCACACAGCTGGATCCTAAAGGAGGCCCACCTTTCACAAGTCACCCGTCTAAGTGTCTTTTCCGAGTCAACCTTTTACAAGGCATAGCCCTATAACAAAAGGTTTGTGACCCTTACGTCTAAGGGTCACTCGTCCGACATCGAGTCTTAACCAAATATTCGATCCCACTTGGGGACTACCCTTCATCAGAGCGGTCAATCACGGTTGCTTTAAGGGTCATGTCTTACACGTGTCTCACATACCCCACTTTCGAGCCACTTAGATGCCACACCATCTGAGTCCTATCTGAGTCCTTAGCCTCACTTGGGGGCTATTCTCCGACGGAGCGATTAATCACAGTCACCCCGAGAATCGCACCCTACACATTTGTCTTAGGAGAGTCTAACCCGAGTCAAACATGGTCGCCCCATTTTCGGACTCACCCTCGTGCAGCTTGAGTCTCATCGTCAAGTCCAAGCCAGGGTCGTTACCTCGTCCAGGTCAACGTTCGAGTATCCCGGTCCATGAATCTTAGTCATTCCCGTTACCCCGGGTCGTGTCTAGTTTGACTCCCTCTCTTGCATTTGCGCAAAACCGAGTTTAGGCGAGTCGTGGCACCTGTCGAAGACCTTACCAAAAAAAACAACCAACCAAGCATCCGAGTCCGGATCTGATTCGAGTCTAAGTCTGAGTCCGAGTCTAGGATACCCTACATCCTCATTTCCAAATCAGAGTCAGAGTCTTTTGCATTCTGTCCTCTTTTTCAAAATTCAATAAAATCAGCTTTTCTATTCCTCATATATATTTTCCTTATGTGTTTCCGAGAACATGATCAACAACATCATACACTGTGAGCACATGCACGTGACTATTACAGGCACATCTATAATGATTGCAGGAAATCGAGACCCGTGTTTTCCTTTACCTGTTCCATGTCTGACATAGGAAGCCACAAAACTACACTTAGCAGGAGCGGTATCGAATCCAATGACGAATCTAGGTAGTCTCCTAGTTTGGGTTCAAGACGGGAGGCAAGCCCATTTCACACAAAAAAACACCCCTCCGACAAGATTAACCATACCTACCTACGGTGTTAGTCTGACCAACAAAAAAAAAGACAAAAAACTGGACAAAAAAAATCAAAAAGTCCGAGGAAAAAAGCAAAAGGCCAAAACAAAAAAGCAGGCCATCATCAAAAAAGGGCATCCACGACCAGAACGGTCAACACAAATGAAGATCCCATGACCGGGGCTAAGAGGTCAACCAACAAAAAATATTCAAATGCCCATGACCGTGGTCAACGGTCCACTCAAGATCAATACTCATACCATCCAATAAGGGAGAAACAATCAAGCTGGTCAACTAACACCACATTTAGCTTTCCCACATTACAACCCTCAAGACCTTCCCGAGGCCCAGGCTAAAGACAGCCCGGAATTTGGAGGATTCAAGCTCCGTAGGATACCCCTAACCATTAGGGCAGACATGGAAACCAGATCCCGCATCATCAAACATATCCCGATCAAAGTTCGAGCCATTTTACTCGGCTTCCCCTTTACATAACAAAATTCACAATCACCATACAAAGACCCGAGATCAAAACTCGTCAAAGACCCGAGAGCAAAACTTGTCAAATCCCTTACCTAATCATACACAATCCCGAGAGCAAAACTTGTCAAATCCCCGAGAGCAAAACTCGTTAAAATCCCCGAGAGCAAAACTCATTAAAATCCCCGAGAGCAAAACTCGTTAAAATCCCCGAGAGCAAAACTCGTTAAAATCTCATCCCAATTCTTCTCATTCAAACCAGTTACCAACCCCAAACACGGGAATTCAACTTGCGGTCGGCATAGAACATGCCCAAATAGCTCACACCACCTCTGGGGGCTACCCCGGAGAACACTCACAGTCACAGGATCAATATCCTAACCATTCTAGCCCTTTGATCAAGACATCATTGGGAATGCACCTAGCCTACACCATTGCTATGGCTGGTTACACACGAAGTCCTATTAGACTAGGCACCATAATATATCTTTCAACACTGAACTACGACATGGTTTGATTTCACTATACGTGAATACGTAGGCAGCCTTTCAACGGAGGCACAACCACCCACATTGACACACATTCAAAAGCGCCATCATTCCGGTCACGACACCGTCATGTTCTCAGCAGCTAGCTTTGTCGTCCTGGGGGCTTCTCTTAGGCAGAAAACCTCCATCTACTCACAAAATCCATATAAATTCAAAAAATCTAGCCTCCTTTCTGTAGTGTGTCATAGTACTCGGCTCAGTCGAAGACAAGAATCTGTCAGGACTCGGGGCAATACCCACTTTGGAAATGTACCCTAAAATCAAAAATTCAGGAGAGCACTAGACTACAACAGTCTCATTACAGACTACTGCAACCCCGTATAGCATATCTATCCCACTTCGATGTTCGACCATGTTGCCACTCGTCTAGGCTACGGAATAGCGCAACTTAAGAGTCTTGTTAGGTGGCCCACCCCCCTACCGAGTCACGGTCCAACCCCTCGAGAGTCCAGTCGTGTCTGTCAACTCGTCCGGTCACGCCCAGCGTCGAGTCTGTCGATAGGTCTCTCTCTTCAAATTCTCATTTTAAAATTTGCAAAACTTAGCCATTTGAGAAAACCCTTTTCGACAAGGTCAAATTTCGTTCTACTTAAATTGCAAATTTCTTTTCTACCCATTTCAGTTTTGAAAACCTATTTCCTAGCACGTGAGCTACTTTCAGGACTTCGATTTTAAAACTAAGCAAAAATCATTTTTTATTCCCCAGCGCAAGTCATATTTGTTTCACCTACATGTTGCATGCAAAATTTTATGTAACTTATACAGGTACAATTTAAGATCGCGCAATTCACATAACTCCCCAGCGGCGTAGACTTATACGACAAGTCCGATTCCCCACGGAGTTATCATCATCAACTCAGGTACATTTCAAGTCTCCAGTCGGCGGGACCTTTACGCAGGTCTAATGGACCTTAAACGACCCGACCGGAAGTCTGCCAGGTCTTAATCTTTGATTGGCCTGGTAGCTACTCTGACTTTCGCCTTGTCCAAGCCTCAGTCAGAGTGGGGGCTCTGTAGACACCCACATTTTGACCGCCAGGTGTCTATAGAAGTTTCCGACAAACACCCGATGATGATCGGACGCAAACGTGCTTTAAATACTCAGAAACGGGCTCAAAATCGATGGCATCTGGCTTGGGCTCATTATGGAGTACATATATCACAAAACCAACCTCAAAATCAGGTCCAGTGGGTCGTTTCGAGTCAAATAAGACTAATTTGGGTCGATTCTGACACCAGGGGTAAAACCGTCTTTTAACGACCGAGTCGAAATCCGTCAAAAATATTCCCGAGGTGCGTGAGTCAGCCGTGACACCTCACACGGCTGATTCGAACTCTAATCCTACGAAAAATCAGCTTCACAAAATATTAAACAAATCCATTTAAGGATGGAATTCGATCTCAAGTAGGAATCCTATCCGAAAACCGATTCAGACACCCGACCGAGTGCAAATACTCGGCCGAGCAGCATATTCCAGCCGTGTTCCCTTTCTTCCTTGACAAGAAAGCGGAATTCTCATGCCTTACAGCTTCCTATATTTCCTATCTCTAGCGGTAGTTCAAACTCTCCTAGCCAAGGTCGGGAATTCCCTATAAATAGCCCCTTGCACACACACTTTTACACATCAATTAACATTCATTATCAATTAGCATCTACAATATACATTCATTACCGATCAAATATTCATAAAAGCATCACAAATTATTCCCATACACACACTCGTAAGCATAACATCTAGCATCGAGAAACCGATATTACAAACCCGAAGGAAACCGGCCCGATACCCGACACCCGACACCCTTCACACGTCACGCCCAAACCGAACCACCACCAACTCGCCGACATCCACTCGATGCTCTTGTGCCCAAGCCACGTCCCGACGAGCCCCGATCCGGGTAAACAGAAGCATGTAGGTTGAGGGTGTAACAAAACCCGATTTCTCTTTTTCTTCTCTTCTTCTCCTTCTCGTCCTTTTTTTATTACGGGTCGAGTCCTTTTTATTACGGGTCATTCGTTTTTTTTTTTTTCTAATATCGATATTATTAAAAACTATTTTCATATATCGAACATTCTTAAAAATATGATATCGATTCTCTATAATCGAATATTGTATCAAAAAGAATTATATTAAAATCTCGACGATGTTAAAAATCGTTACATCTTTTTTTCGTTCAAACTTCTTTTTACAAAACTTTTTTTTATTCATTCCGAATACTCGATATCGATTTCATAATCGAATATCGGGTACGACGAATATCGAAAACATAAAATCGAGTATAAATTAATTCATATTTTGTACGCGATTTATCAAAATTAGCAATTTCGAACAAAAAAATAAAATCGGACAGACCCGTACGCGAGTCGCGCCACTCCCAGGCGACTCGTGCACGGGCCTGAAACCCGAGTCTTTTTTCAGCTTTTTCGTTCGTTTTATTTTATTATTCTACGAAACGATTTCTAAAATTTATATCTTTTCTAAAACTATTCTGAGTATTTGATATTGATTTCGTAGTCAATTATCGAATATAACGAATATCGAAAATATTAGATCGAGTACAAATTATGCAATATTTGTACGTGATTTAATAAAAGCATCGAACTTTCAAAAATCAGTCCCGAAAACAGACCGGGACACGAGTCGCGCGCGTCCCGAGCGAGCCGCGCGGCCGACTGAAAACGCGGCTCGTTTCTCGTTTTTTTATTATTTTTCGAACTTCGTTTTTTATACAAAACAGCGTTTTTAGCAATATTTTTCAGATTTCGATTAATATTTATTTTCTCGATCTCGTATATTTATTTTATTTGCTATATTATTATTTACAAATCGATACTAACTCGTTTGTTCATCTTTTGTAGCAAATTCATATCTTTTTTCATCGTTTGTTTTATTATACTAAAACGGATCTCACATGCTAAAACAACTTTGACGTTAATTTTCATGCATTAAACCGACTTAGCAACCCATTCAATTCCTCGCATGCTTAGGAAAACAATGTTTGCATATCATTCATCGTATTACTAACGCGCGTATTTTAAAATCAAACGATATCCTAGTAGAGGCCGCTAATGTGCGGGCGGGGTTGGGTGTTCTTAGTGAACTTCCCAACACGTACCCTCACCCCTTACTCAGAACCGTGGTTTCCGGATGTCCGAATCCATTGGCAACGAGAGTCATTCAATATACGATTAACCGCTCAAGTCGGCATCTATATCGATATGCAAAGGGACGAGCCCAATAAACTCTGACATCTGAACTGGGCCGTATTTTGTATACGGCCCACTACGACATAGAGTGGGCTCGAACGGTTCCGAATAACCATAAAATTCGGTGGCGACTCCAACTTCGATTTAAATTTCCATTTGATCATCTCATGGAGATTCATTCGCCTCCCCAAACCCGCACGTGGCCGCGTCGGGGTGGACCTATGTCATGTCCACACCTTGGTAGTTACCTTGGAAACCATGGTTATATCTTTGATTGAAATTGTTCCCTTGTTGATTATTGTAATTGTTTGAAACATGGAAATTGTCCTCCTTGTTGATTATGATTATGGGAATTGCCTTCCTTGTTGATTGAAATTACTCCTTTGATGAGGAGGTAGATATGGGGCATCTTTGGTGGACCTTGGTTAAAGGGCCTTTGTTGGCTTTGATTGAAAGGTCTCGGTTGATTTCCTTGGACACGTGACATCGGGTTTTGAACATTTTGATTCACATTAGAAAAGTTAGGGTGAAACCTCGTGCCAGCATTGTAAGTGTTAGAAAAGGGATTGAATTGAGGTCTTTTCCCATACGATTGAATAGCTTGCACATCATTTTGCTCTTTCAAATAATTCTCTTCATTTGAAATACAAGAACTAGAGTCGTGACCATAGTTGCCATAATGTTTACATTGGATTTCCCATGTTGGCTCTTATTTAGATGAAGATGGTTGTCTTGTTGAAACACTACCTTGAATTTGGTGCATTCCTCTAGGAGTTGGTTTAGAGTGCATGACATCCATTCTCTTTGTCAATTCTTCAATTTTGGCTTCAAGTTTCAATTCATTGTTACTCTTAGAAGAGTTCACTTCAACCTTTTTCCTAGAATCCCTCGATTGGCCCACACTAGAATCACTCTTTGCCATCTTTTCAATAAGACTCTTAGATGCCTCATCGGTAAGGGAAGAGAAGTCTCCTCCGGCAGCCGAGTTGAGGTTTTCCTTGGTTCTCGATGAAAGGGTGTTGTAAAAAGTTTAGGTTGTTAGCCAATCAGGTATTCCGTGATGAGGGCATTTACAAAGAAGATCCTTAAATTGCTCCCAAGCATCGCTTAAGCTTTCAAATTCATCTTGCTTAAAAGTTTATATCCCCATGCGGTATTGGTTAGTTTTCGATGGAGGATAATATTTTTCCAAGAAGGCATTGGAATGTTGAGCCCACGTTGTAAAAGACAGGAATCTGTGACCAAAGTCTAACCAAAATCGGAAAACCAAAATTTGAAACCAAAGTGAACCATAAATAATTTCATCAAGTTGCGTGTTTTTTGCCATGGTCATTCTTTCGCTTCTTGGGCCGTGACCCAATGACTTCACAGCTGCTATCACTTCCGCCACCCACCATGTTCGTCACCTCACACGGTTGTTTACTACACGTAGGCTCAACTAGTGCACATGCTTGTGTTATGATCTCTTTAGGCTTTACCTCCACTGTTGTCTTTGTAAATCCAGTGCAGAAGGGTCGGTAAACATTTCCTGCAATTTAGAATAGGTCAACGTAGGAAGTTCAAAATAGTCAGTGAGCAAAAGCACCAAAATAGCAAAAGTTGTTTGGGCAAGTGCCACACTTTGGTAGTTGTGTTTGTTATGGTTGCGTGAATGATTTCCTTAGCCTTTAAGTCTGTCACCAATCCCAGACATTCTTGTGCGGTAGGGTCCTCAGACGTGCCCTGCATTTGAGTATAGGTAGACGTAGAATGAGAAAATAAAATATCAGTAACAAAACTTAAATCACAAAAGTTAAAACAAATGATGCTAAACCTTGCTAGCCTGAACGTGTGGTGTTGAACTTTCCCCAGCGTCTTGCCATTCATTAGCTTCATTCTGTATAGGAATATTATACGGTTGTTAATTTGTGGTGTATATTAGAAGTTATGGGTTGGTGATAGTTATGAAAATGAATATGTATTTTGTTTGGCTAGGAAGAACCAGGCTTACAGTTACCTCGTTAACTAACACTCTCCAATCTAGCTTCAACGTGTCGTCGGCACTAATCTCTACAACTCCATAACACTTTGACTGTTGAAGGATGTTGTATGTTTTGTAACTCTAACTTTGAACAAATACTCGTTCTCGATAATAGTGCGAAATTCTAGTGGAGGTAGGCCCGTCGGACTTGGTTCCTAAGGGAAGGCATTTGTGGTTGTGTACTTGTCGAAATTTTAAACACAGAAAATGTAACCAGAGATGGTATTTAATAACGTATCGTTGTCTCGTTTAGCAGCTATTGGGATGTCTTCCCCAGCAACCTAGTCATATCCTCGTCCAAGATGATGAATTCGACGATCTCGCATCATCGTCAAAGACGTAGAACTTGACTTGGTATCTGTCATTGTTATCACAAATTACTGAAAGTAAACTGACTTAATCCAGATCTCAATATGTTTTCAGTGGGTCCAACTGCTCACCTAATTCGAGGGTCTGTAATAGGCATCTCGAAAAGTTTGCAGTTCGACTTTTCGCAATACCACTGTCCGTTCTCCTTTTTCGACAGTTTAGATCGACACCCTAAACACGAATGATAGCACCATTCCATAGATGTGTCCATTTCATATATAGCTGCAAGTGTGACAAATGTGCCGGCCTGCAAAGTTGCTTGTCACGTTAGGTCTCATATAATAAGGGATTAAGTAATAGATTTTATTAATAGTAATATTTCGCATGTACATATTGTTAACATACTAAGGTGTTGTTTTTTATCTCTTTTAACATCTTGCATTTGGATCCTGTCAGAATGTTTCTGTCACTGTTCACAGTCACTCCCGCTGACCATCGGTCTGGCCCACTACTTTTTGGGAAACTGCGAAATTAAAATGTCACCATGTTACTGCACGTCAATTAATTAATTTAGTTAAAGTCGTCAACATATATAATGTCATATAATTTTATTGCCAACTTACTTTTTCAAAAAAGTTTTGACCTCCTCAATCTTTGGATTAGCTGCAATCCTCGTAGCATCTCGTGTCATGGGGCTTATTTCGTCTACATAGTTCAAGTTGTGGCATTGTATTGGAATAAAAAAGACAACGTTTCAATCAAAATATTGTAAGCAGCTCAGCCGTATCAATTTTGTGTGTTTCTCTATGGTGTTATGTGAGTACAGTATGCCTCATCAATTAAATTAAAAGTTGGTTGATGTTACTGTAACTGAAAAAATATGCATCCTTTATTACGGAAAAAATACTTACCCTTCCAAGTGTTGTGCTTGACATGTCTAAGCACCATAATAGGTCTGTCCAACTGCATATAGTCATTGATGATTGAAATGATGTCGGAAACGCAATCACCAAAAATTGTGCATGAAATTTGTTCTTTTCTGCGTAACGGGTAACGTTAGATAAAAACATAAATACCAAAAAATTATGAACACATCGAAAGCTTCTCAAAAAATTGGTTTTATAGTTTCATCTTGAATTTTCGAGTAGAATTGTTGTCCAGTTAAATCCTTTTGGTGATGTAAAGACTTGATTGTACGCTAAAAATTTTCCGATAACATTTGTGTGAATGAACAAAGTTGTTTTAGCGAAACTTCATCTGTAGTGTTACCAAAAAAAGGAATAGAATACCACCTATGTATATGTATCTAGGCACAAAAAAAATAGAGTATCACCTATGTATGGTTGTTAGGCACGTTTTCTGCAACGATATCTTCGTACTCCGCAAAGTTGTAGACACATCTTGGAATATTGGGGTCAGGATGCATCGCCATCACTTTTGTGCTGAATTCAAACCAGATCCGACATTTGTGTGTTGTTGCTTGTTCGGTCCCTATATTAGATGAAATTGAAAATTTGTGAATGTTGTAAATGTGTCCCTCTTCGAATCCACTGTTGAAATGCATCACTAACCTTTATTTGATAGTCGCATGATCATAGAACCCTACCAAGTGAATAGAAAAAAATAGTGATCAATTGATTTACAATTTACAGTGAAGGGAAAAGGTAAAACGTATCACGGTCACGATACAATTTTACTTACACTACTGTCTACCAAAATGAGCTCGACACCGTAAATGAAAGGCTTCTTCCCAATCTGAGTTGCATCGTTGTCTGATTTTCTGGCTGTCCGCAACTCATTACTCTCGCTTTAATTTGTGCGAATTGCGTTGATTCCGTAATTTCAGATATTAAAATAGGTTCGTACTGGAAAGACATAATTTTTTTTGAAAATAGAAGTGAAATGACGATTACCGTGAGATGGGAGCTGGGGTAATTGGGATGATTTTCAGGGAATATGGAATGTGATATGGGATGGGATATGAGATTAATATGAGCTGGAGTAGTTGCTTGTCCGCGCGCTACGCGCACGGAATAGTTTGACAATTTAGTTTCCAGAATAATTTAAGAACAAAGGCGTATACACAACGATGCTTATTGGAAGAATAAGTTGAAGCTATCAAATGGATATAACTCAAAACAAAATTATGCTAAATAAATTTATCTGATATGCCAAGAATACACCATATGAAGGCACAATTGCTTCTCTCTCTTTTCTTCCACAGAAATAATGTCTCCGCCGATATTGGCTAGTAAAGTTTTGGAAATCAACCTATCATAGAGCAAATGGAAGTTGCACGGAATGTTTTTTTTTTTGGTAAAAGGTAAGTATGTATTAAATTAATGGATCAATGTACAGGTATATGGCTACATCAAATTATGTAGCCATCTAAAATCTCTAGCCCGGATCGGGTATTTAATCTTAGACATAATTCTATCCCGTACATCCATTTTAATCAATTTGACAATAATATGAGGACGCTGCACCGATCCTTCAATTTTACACAAATTCTGTTGCCTCCAAACATGGTAAATTATGGCATTGACCATAGCGCGCATGATGTTGCATTGTAACTTCGATCCCCGTATCTTGCTCGCCCAACGCAATGTATCACTTCTCGGAATCTGTTTCTTCACCCATAGGCTTAAGCCGTCAATAATCTGGGAGCTCCACCCACACCCAAAGAATAAATGTTCCAAGCTCTCTTCCTGATCTTCACATAAATAGCAACGGTCTGAATCAGCAACTCCAAACCTTAACAAATTTATCCTAGTGTTTAGAGCCCTCCTAAAAACAAGCCAAGATATAAAGCTGTATTTAGGAATACTCCAACCACTCCAAACGAGACGAGCCCAAGGAACCTTCGGTTTGTGCATCCGAATGTCCTCGTAACCCCCAGAAATCGTGTAATAGGTGCACGAACCATGCCAAAGACCATTCACATACATGTGTTTAATTTTTTCCTTAGCCTGACAGATCCGTCGCCAAGCCCAGGTGACATCCGTGTTGGGTTGGTACTCCCGCCAATCTCGGCCCTTCAAATAAATACTACTCACCCACCGAACCCATAGACGATCCGGCTGGTCAAAAACCCAAGAAGCCAGCTTAGCCACCGCAGCCTGATTCCAAGCAAAAAGGTCTCTAATTCCCAAACCTCTTTCCATCTTAGGACAACGGATTTTCTCCCAACTCACTAAAGCTCGATTATTCCCCTCCACCCCACCATTCCAAAGGAAATTGCGGCATAGCGAAATAATTCTATTCATGACATACGTCGGGATAATAAAAACCATCGCCCAATAATTATGCAGCTGGGACAGCACAGACTGGACCAAGGTCAGTCTGCCCGCGTAGGAGAGTTTTCTAGCACCAATACTAGCAATACACGGGATAATACTAGCACCAATAGCACGGAATGTTTGTGACAGTGTATATTCAGCTGAATATTAGGTTATGATATCCGTACGGTAACCCATCAATGGTTCGAGCATACTCCCATGCAGTAGTCACATTGAAATTGGCTCGTAAATCTGGATGTAAGGCCAGTAACGCGATGTGAGTATTGAAGTCGTCTTTAGTCATTTCAAACTCCCACCATTCCTCCCACGGAAGCGAAGCTACAACATCTTCTCTCTGCAACGACAATTTGAAGAGAATAAGTCAAACATATTAAAATGAAAAGAGCGTAACTCTATCCTCCGAACCTAACTTTCTTTACTTAAGGAATCCTTTTTTTTTACCTTAAGAAGAAGAAGATAAATAAGATAATAGTTTGAGTTCTGAGATAAAGGAAGCTCGAGCAAAATGAAAAATTATGTTGAGCATTCAAAAGTTAAGAATTCATGAAAAGATTGAAGAATAAATCAGTATTACACGGATAACAATAATAGCAGTACCATGATCGTATGTGTATAATAGCAGTAACACTAAAAGATTGAAGGTCTTTGAATCAGAGATTCTAGTGGAATTCACGGTGCAAAAAATATGATTCATCGTATGCGTTTCACGGATATAGGGAACCTACCGTTTTTGCTCCTTACCATGAACCGTAGTATGTGTCATTGTTTTCGAGTCTCCCATCATGTTTCTGTAAAGGCTTCTCAACCTACGAGGAAATTAGTTTAATTTAATGAAGAAACGTATAATTCATAAGTTTCATGATATTAGGAGGAAGAGGGAATTGTATGATCTTTTATCTAACCTTCGGGGCTCCAATACTATCTTGCCTTGCTTCGATTTCATTCCAATGGACATCAATTCGCTTTTTCATTATGGCATGTCTCTACAAAGTCAGGAAAAACAGGTAATACGATCAGAAGAAAGAAAAGAGCATAGTGCTTGAGAAACGGGTCTATGTAAGTCACATACTACGTCAACGTGCCTCTCTCCACTGATATCTTCAGCATCGATACTGAGAATTGTGCGAGGGACTGCGGGAAAAGTAATATCGATCAAACTGCACATATCAATAAATGATCGGTTTTCCAAAAGAACACGGTGAAGATGAACACAAAGATTCGATGATACTATAAGATATATTAGCACTTCGTACAAGGATTCCATGATACTATGGGAATATGGGATGACATATGCAACAACGAAACTCCCACCCAACAAAACACGTGGTAAAAATTTAGATAGGAAAACAAACATAAAAAAATTACATTGATGCGTAGTGTTCCGCCTCTAGATGTGTCCACGACAAGTTTGGTCTCCTTGTTAGTGTTGAAATATGATCCATCAAGCATAAGAACTGGCACACGATGTAACTGGATATTATCGAAATGCGAACCCATAAACGCAAGAACGATGAACTAGGCATGGAGCTATTTAAGTCGTCTTCTTATCTTTTTCAATCTTAGGTAGAAAAAGAAATGACCTTTCTCATAAATTAGTAGATTGCCATGAAAACCCTCCGACCAAACTGAGCACCTACAAAATTCATAGTCAAGAAAACACAATAATCCGGTAGATGTCATTGTCTCAATAAGTTCAAAGATGTCAATGAATCTAATAAACCCAACAAATTGAATACTCCCTTTCGTTCTAATGAATTGTTTGTCTTTCCTTTGGCACCAAGGGTAAGAGATCCAATGAGAAAGTGACATGCGGAGCAAAACTCATGAGAAGGGTCAAATTGCATATAAAAAACATTCCTTGTAATCCTCTGTAAAATCTAATGCAAAACAGTGGCGGAATCACAGTTGAGTTGGGATTAACACACTGATAACTAAATTTTAATAATGAAAGGTAAGTCAGTACAACAGCCACTTTATACAAAAAGGGCAAAAATTAAAATCCTCAAAATAAAAGTGTTTAACATTCAATCCAAAAGATGAAAATAAACTCAACGGCGCAAGACTAAATGTCGCTCGCTAGCCCACACAAACCCGAACATATAATACCTGTCATGTTATAAACATAACAGCCACAATTCAGTGGGAAGTAACGATGACGTTCTCCCAGCCATATTACATGATATTAAAGCGCAATTACTATTATATCAAAATAGTTGAAAAATGGAAAATATTTAAAATGATACGGTAAAATAATTCGAAATGATTGTTGATGGGAGGGATTTGTTGTGGATCTCTACCAACAAATAAAAACCAACTAATCCTAACACGTAGATAGGGTAAGTCGGGTCGAGTCCACGGGGACGGTAAAGATGGTTTAAACCAAGTTTCACCTAAAGACTTGACTAGGTCACAAGGCTAAGCTAAACTAGAACAATGGGAAGGGGGATAACACTATGACTAGGAACGAACTAGGTATAACAACTAAGGCTAAAGAATTCAACTAACTAAAGAAACAATGACTAAGGTGACGAAGAAATCAAACAAGGAAATAATAGGGTTAGATCGAGTTCATAAGTGTAGTAGGATAGTTGGGAGATCGATGGTGCAAGGTTCACCTAGTTACTAAGGTTGGTCCGCGCTCTCACGTGAAAGCCAATGTCCGCACTCTCGTGTCAAAGACAAAACCCGAATACTTATGCAAGATGTTACCCAATACACAAGGATTCAACACAAATCAATCACACAATGAGAAGAGGAAGACAAGCAAGAGAAGTATTTGCAACTACTACTCTAACAAGCAATTCATCAAAC
Organism: Agrostemma githago; assembly: GCA_958450325.1. NCBI lineage: Eukaryota > Viridiplantae > Streptophyta > Magnoliopsida > Caryophyllales > Caryophyllaceae > Agrostemma > Agrostemma githago. The sequence goes on from OY288261.1 coordinate 44,786,090, forward strand.
ACATGGTATGCATAACATGTGACTAGTAACAAAGAATCCACCTTTACCCACAATCAAACCCTAATCATCCATAATCAACACTTAATCCCCCTACTAACCCCACAAAAAGTCTACTCACACATGTTCAAACTAATACTAACACAAAGAAAGGAAAACAACACAAGCAACAAAACATTTATAATGAAACTATTAAAAAAAAAACAATGAACAAAGATTAAAACTTGAATGATAAAACAAAGATTAAAGGAAAGGAGAAGAGAAATTATACCAAACTAGTAAGGAGGAAAGATTGAAACTTGTAATAATAAGAAAATCCAAATACATCAACCAAGGTTGTCAATCTTGGTTGGATTCTTCAAGAATTCCTTTAATACAAGGATTAAACTAAGATTAACGATTAACTAAAGACTAATCTACACTAATCTAGGCTAATCTAGGCTAAAGTAGTCTAGGGTTTAGTGGGTAATGTCTAATATTCCATAAGATTACAAGAGGGGGGTATATATAGGGTTACAATGAATAAGGAGAAGAAAAGAAGTGACGCGGGGCAACAGGCGCTCAATCTCGGGCGAGAAGAGGGCATTTCGGCCGAGATGATGTGGTCTCGACCGAGATGGTGAATAACACCGGGCGGTGTTATGCTCTTCTCGGTCGAGATGGGACCCATCTCGGTCGAGAAGAGATTATCTCGGTCGAGATTACTGGTCAGTGGCATGTCTTCGCTTGTACTCTTCATCTCGGCCGAGATGGCCCTTATCTCGGCCGGGATAGGTCTTGTAGGCCTCAAATATGATCTCAAAGGTCCCTGCTTGCTTCTCATGGGCTTCTCATCGATTCTCAGTGCTCGGGATCGAGTCTAAGGGGCTCGGGAATTGGTCCCAAGTTCTCGGGATCGAGTCTAAGCCACCGAGTGATCGTCGCTTCTCTTCGGTGGCTCCAAATGTGTCGGAAACGAGTCGGAATCGTTCCGTTACTTCAAGATAAGCCCTAGGAACCTAAAACAAGTTAGAAGAAGCGTAAGTAGCCTCGAAAACCGCTCCAAGGAGCGATTCCACAAGAGAAACCGGGACCGAACACAACAAATAAGCACTACAAAACACACTTATCAACTCCCCCACACTTAACCCTTACTCGCCCTCGAGTAAGCACAAACTAACTAAAAACTAAAGAAACTAAACTACTAACCGAGCAGGTATTAGCGCACCCTACGCTCTTTCAACTCACGCGAGAACACTTAGAGGAAAAGTGCTCTCCGCAAGGCAAGTGAGGTCTTGCGACAAAACTGTGGGTACAACCGGACACGAAAACACACAACAAGCAAACATACAAACAAACAATATCGGTTGCACCCAAAAAGAAACAAATACCGCTTCCCTCAAAAAAGCGGTGAAAGAAACACCGTTTAAGGACTCAAGGCAAGTGATAACGTTCCCAAGCTAATAACACAAATCGATATGGACGAAACCCTAATAGTATGACAACAAAGCAATAAAAACGTTGATAACTTACCTAGTTCCTCCTAACCTTCTAAGAACGTACTACGGGACGATAGGCGGGATGGATAAGGGATGAACCACGGAGTTAGTCGACACTGTAGGTAAGTGAAACCCCGCCCCCTTTAGCGATAAGCCAAGAGGGTCGTCTCATGCTCAAAATCGCCCAACTAGTCCAAGTAAAAAGGTGGATATGATTGCAAAATGAGGGAAGACCGATCATTACCGCTATCATCCTTCCTAGGGACTCGGTCCTTTAGTAGGCTCTTCAAGGTAACGATCGGGAAAAGGCTTATTTTTGAGAAGAGGAGAATCTTTTTGTGAGACGGTTTTCTTTTTGGCGTTTTTCTTTTGCATTTGGCTTTTGAATTGCTATGCCACTTCTTTTTCTTCTTTTGTATTTTGTTTTTGACTTGTTGTGCCTTTTCTTTTTCTTCTTTCTTTTCTTTCTTTCATTTTCTTTCATTTTCTCTTTTTTTTTCTTTCTTTCTTTGGCTTGCCTTTTGGATGATTTTATTTTGTAGGCATTTCTAGCAACCAAGTAAGAACTTCAACAATTTTGCAAATTATTTGTGGATATGTGTAGGAGGTAGAGAAATGGGTAAGTCGGGGAGCGTCCTTCCCTTCAAACCCACAAAAAAGTGAAAAACTTGGACTAGTCAAACAATTTCAAACATGGTCACCTAAGAGACGGGACTCGGCAACCAAGGCCTTTTTACACCGTGGGTGGTCATAGTGGTCAAAATGCAAATCCCGTAGTAAATCCCTAGTAAGCTAGGTGGACTCAAGGTAAAGGACCAACGAAACTATTGATTTAGGGTCATTCTACTAGACTAAAGTCCAATACTCGATTCATATTACTAGAAAAGGAAAGTAAACACTTGCACACTGGCCTTAAAACCGGGTTTTCGAAAACCTTTTATTACACAAGACACAAACTAAACAAAACACAACAAAGACTCAACGAAAACGAGACAAGACAACAGAACAAAACAAAATACGAGAGAAGAAAACAAACATACAAACAAAACAAACACCACCCCGAGACATCCAAATAAGCTCCCAAAACAACCACGACCTTCAACAAGCTCCACCCGAGCATACATCATCTCAAATCTCCTCCAAACTCCACAAGAGACAAAGAGGAAAAGGGGGAGAATGACGTTACCGGATGTCTTGAACTTTCCGAAAATTACGGCGATCAAGGAACCTATAAGGAAATGGGGAGGCAAAACACACAATACAACAAAAGTACGACACAACGATACAAAAGGAAAAGACACAAAAGAAAAATCTTTTTGATTTTTATGAAAATTTTCAAATTTTTAGGAATTTTTAAGATTTTTCGGAAAAACAAAAACTACGAAAATAAAACTAATCTAGACTACGATATCGCTCCCCCACACTTAAACCGAGCAATGTCCTCATGCTCGATCGGTAGTGTGCGGAAGACACAAAAAAAGAAGAGAAACTACGAAAATAAAGCTAAAAATCAAAAAGAAAAGCGAAAAAAAGGTAGACTGTGTCCGTCCGGGGTGTAATCAAGTCACAATGGGCCGAGACGAGAAAAGATATGGATGGGGGAAGAAATAAAAAGAAAATAAATGGAAATGGGAGGGGAGGACTAGGTGTAATCAAGTCACCTAGCCCGGATTCCGCCTAAATCCGACTAAATCCTACCAAAAAAATGAAAAATAGCGAAAAAGTGAAAAAGCTTGTAAATTTGGATTTTTGAAATGACTCTCGATGTGGTCACGTTATCGAGAGTCGGGAGCAATGACTACCAAGGCCCCGAGGGCCACCATGACACAAAAATGATAAGGGGAAGGGAACAAACAAACGGAGACAAGCAATAAAAGACGGAAAAGAAAGGATAGTTGCCGTACCAATTGGTTAGCAACTCACTAACTCCATCGTCTCAATGTTCGATATCGGCACATAACTTGTCTTCATCATTGTTACTTCTCTTCATTCTCGATATGGTTGCATGGTTGAAGTACTAGGCTTGCAATGGTATAAGGAGGTGGGCTTTGAGGTTAAACTCGGTGTAAAGTGAAGATAAATGTGTAAAAATGAAGTGTAGGGATCATATGATAGTTGCAAGGGTGAGTAGGGAGGTTGGGAGGGGGTACAAAGTGGTTGGGTGGGCTCAAATGACGAAGAGACGGCAAAAAGGGGAGGCTGGAACCCATCCCGGTCGAGATGGCCCCATCTCGGTCGGGATGGTCCCTTCTCGGCCGAGATGGTCCTCTTCTCGGTCGGGATGGGTGGTCAGTAGCTCCAGATTCCACGCACACTTCATCTCGGTCGAGATGAAACCCTTCCCGGCCGGGATGACTCTTCTAGGCCTTCAATCCTCTTGATAGCTCCACCTACAAGTCAACTAATACCTCGGGATCTCGAATCCCGTCCCCAAAAGCTTGTTAAAAGCTTCAAAAAACGACTTCCTTGCCCAAGATCCAAGCTTCTATCATCAACTACTCCTCTCAAAACTTCATCTTCACTATCAATCTATCAAATATGCTCAATAAACACATCAAACTCCCTCCCTCACATCGCTCATCAAAATTCCAAATTACAAGAGTTCCACAAAACAAACAAAATCAAGAGACAAACCACACAAATACAAACACAAGAACTCTAAAAAAGAGGAAAGAGGAATATACAACATGACGGTTCTTTAGGAACTCTGTCAAACCGAGGATGGTGGACTCTTCCTAACCGTAGCCATCAAGGGCTCAGAGGAGCAAGTCAAACGCACGAGCTACATCATAATGAAGGCTCAAAGAGTGCCCGAGCCAAGCTATCCTCCAAAGCCTCCAAGTCGGAGGCAAGAAGTAGTAATCCAAATACCCAACGTCATCTTTCATGTTGTCTCCGGGGTCTATCCATCCTACAAGCTTTACCGACCTCTTCCTAGCTCCATAAGCACCGTCTCCTAGCACAACATAGGCTTGAATTTTTAACACAAGGGTCAAAAGAGAGTTTAACCCTCTTCTTTTCATCAAGCAAACCCAAGTCATCAACAAGTTCCGGCCCAATATCTCCCAATCCCAAAACATCGTTCTTCCCCACATCATCAATAAGAAGAGATTTAAAACTCATATAGGCGGTTTCAACCTCCTCTAAACAAAGATCCAAATTACACAAGGGGCTCACAATATTTTATTGGATTATCACATATGGGCGACTTGATTTCATCATTCACGTCCCATGACTTCACAACACTTATCACCTCGCTCAACTCATCCCAAAGTTCTATATCCTCTACAATAGGCTCATAAGAAGCGACATGAAGCTCAAGAGGAGGGCAAGCGGAGGGGATTGAAGGTTCAACAAGTATAGAGCAGGTAGACTCTTGAATTTCCTCTATTATATCCGTGTTTTCATCAATGAAACTCTTCAAATTCCCACTATCCTCACCCAATTCTTCACCAAAAACACCTTCATCAAGGATAGACGATTGAGGTTCTTCAAAGCAAGTTTCGCATCCAAAAGGAACTTCATTGGCGGCTTCATGATTAGGTTGCTCCCTTTGCTCAAGTGAGTACCCTTCATCTAGTTGTGACGTTCGAGTTAAAAACATTACGGTTTTAACCGCTGACGCATTTAATCGAGCATCCATCGCCTCGTTTTCCCTTTGATATTGGGCCATGAATTCATCTTGGTTCTTTTGCATTTGGATGGCCATTTCTTGTTGGCTCTTTTGCAATTGAAGAAACGATTGATATAACTCCAAGTTGGGCAATTGGTGGTTATTGGGGTTTTGGAGTGCTACTTGTAAACCTTGGTGATGCCCAAGAGGTGGGGTATCATATTGTTGGTGGTGAGGTTGAGGTGATTGGTAATATGGTGGGTTTTGGGGAAATTGGCTTCCATAGGGAGAAATATGATGAGGCATGGTGGGTTCACGATGGTAATTTGAGTAATAACCACCACGATCACAAGATTGATAAGCACTCACTCAATGGAAACCGTTTCCATATTCTTGAAGCTCATACCCACGGGTTTCTTGATTACCCGATGAAGCTTGGTGGTAGCTCGGAGACATCATGGCATAGTCTCGATTCATGGAGGAATAGGAGTAGCTCATGGTGGCTTCTATGGGCGGGGAGTTTAGATCAAACCTCATGTTATGCTCGAAAATTGTGGCTCATACCCGGTTGGGAACCTCTCAATCTAGCAACCGTCCGTTGAAGCGGCTCTAAGTTGTAAAGAAGAAGATGGTCACCACCTCTAGGCACAAACTGTAGACTAAGAGCAAACGTGAGAAGTCTAGTGCTTTTTGGGCACTAGACAAGAAGGAAATAAACTTCGCACACACAAGAAGCAAAAGAACAAAAAGAAAAACACAAAAACAAAAGACAAAGTCAAGTAAATAGGCAAACAAAGTCCAAACTAGCACCGTCCCCGGCAACGACACCAAATTGATGGGAGGGATTTGCCGTGGATCCCTACCAACAAATAAAAACCAACTAATCCTAACACGTAGATAGGGTAAGTCGGGTCGAGTCCACGGGGACGGTAAAGATGGTTTAAACCAAGTTTCACCTAAAGACTTGACTAGGTCACAAGGCTAAGCTAAACTAGAACGATGGGAAGGGGGATAACACTATGACTAGGAACGAACTAGGTATAACAACTAAGGCTAAAGAATTCAACTAACTAAGGAAACAATGACTAAGGTGACGAAGAAATCAAACAAGGAAAGAATAGGGTTAGATCGAGTTCATAAGTGTAGTAGGATAGTTAGGAGATCGATGGTGCAAGGTTCACCTAGTTACTAAGGTTGGTCCGCGCTCTCGCATCAAAGCCAATGTCCGCACTCTCGTGTCAAAGACAAAACCCGAATACTTATGCAAGATGTTACCCAATACACAAGGATTCAACACAAATCGATCACACAATGAGAAGAGGAAGACAAGCAAGAGAAGTATTTGCAACTACTACTCTAACAAGCCATTCATCAAACACATGGTATGCATAACATGTGACTAGTAACAAAGAATCCACCTTTACCCACAATCAAACCCTAATCATCCATGATCAACACTTAATCCCGCTACTAACCCCACAAAAAAACTACTCACACATGTTCAAACTAATGCTAACACAAAGAAAGGAAAACAACACAAGCAACAAAACATTCATAATGAAACTAGTAAAAAAAACAATGAACAAAACAATGAACAAAGATTAAAACTTGAATGATAAAACAAAGATTAAAGGAAAGGAGAAGAGAAATTATACCAAACTAGTAAGGAGGAAAGATTGAAACTTGTAATAATAAGAAAACCCAAATACATCAACCAAGGTTGTCAATCTTGGTTAGATTCTTCAAGAATTCCCTTAATACAAGGATTAAACTAAGATTAACGATTAACTAAAGACTAATCTAGGCTAATCTAGGCTAATCTAGGCTAAAGTAGTCTAGGGTTTAGTGGGTAATGTCTAATATTCCATAAGATTACAAGAGGGGGGTATATATAGGGTTACAATGAATAAGGAGAAGAAAAGAAGTGACGCGGGGCAACAGGTGCTCAATCTCGGGCGAGAAGAGGGCATCTCGGCCGAGATGATGTGGTCTCGACCGAGATGGTGAATAACACCGGGCGGTGTTATGCTCTTCTCGGTCGAGATGGGACCCATCTCGGCCGAGAAGAGATTATCTCGGTCGAGATTGCTGGTCAGTGGCATGTCTTCGCTTGTACTCTTCATCTCGGCCGAGATGGCCCTTATCTCGGCCGGGATAGGTCTTGTAGGCCTCAAATATGATCTAAAAGGTCCCTGCTTGCTTCTCATGGGCTTCTCATCGATTCTCAGTGCTCGGGATCGAGTCTAAGGGGTTCGGGAATGGGTCCCAAGGTTTCGGGATCGAGTCTAAGCCACCGAGTGATCGTCGCTTCTCTTCGTTGGCTCCAAATGTGTCGGAAACGAGTCGGAATCGTTCCGTTACTTCAAGATAAGCCCTAGGAACCTAAAACAAGCTAGAAGAAGCGCAAGTAGCCTCGAAAACCGCTCCAAGGAGCGATTCCACGAGAGAAACCGGGACCGAACACAACAAATAAGCACTACAAAACACACTTATCAATTGTCAACCTGCAAATCAATGTTAATCAATAATAATAACGGCGTTATGGAAATCAATCAGTGTAACGAAATAGACTTTCACTAGGATCATACTAAACTAGGTACGAGAATTCAGTCAAAACAAATTAGACTTCAGTCTCTAACTAGGCAACTCAAACTATAACAGGACTGCGTGCAGCGAGGTCCTGGCTTAAGTAATGTACACCCCTCCTGGACACCAACCGTAATCCAGTTCAACCCGACGGTGACTTACACGATGCGATATCTAAGTTTAAGGTCAAAATATACACACTCCTGAACACAAACCATGCTCAGTTCAACGACCAATGCGTCTCACATAGACACACCAGCTTTATAGTTGATGGCAAAACGTATACCCTAGACTGTATTACTCTACCCGTACACTTGTCCTTATTCCATAACTCCAAAATAAAGTCGTTGTTGTAATTCGATAGGATTATCAAAACATTCTAAAATGGAAACTTTCTAATTTTGGAAACTTTCTACTTTAGGAAATTTTTAACTTTAGAAGCCTTTCTATTTTGGGAAATATACTATTTTAGGAAATTTTCTCGGAATAACAATACGATGAAAATAGCGTTATAGAAAAATATCGAGAATAGTAATTTACTCTAACTATAAAGTAAATATTATTAATTTCGCAAACTACTACTTTCGGCATTAACAATTATTAAGTTCTAAATAGAGTATAAATTATTTATAAGAATTATCGAAATATTTCACAAACACATTATTATTATGAATTAGGGTGTTTCGAAAATATATAAAACTAAAATTCCCTAATTATTATTGGTTTCGACGGAACGAGCATAAAATAATGTTTTACGGCAATCATATCTTTATAAAAGTAATTTATTTGACATTCTTTATTTTATTAAACATTTAAATCATTTTAGAATAACATAAGAGGGTGACTTAAGATGAAATGGTTAAATTTTCAGAAGGTTCGAAGTTGCTGGAAAATTAAATAAGTTGCTGTAAAAATTGTATTTTAACGATAATTCACGATTTCGCTTAAAAATTGATTCTATCATTTAAAGCTTCGAAAAATAGTGTAAAAATTATGATAAATAATTAAAACTAATATTTAGACAATCTGTCCAGAAAATAATTTTTTTCAAAATCTGGAAACCCGGTTTTAAAGGCTTTTACGGAAAACGCGCTAATTAAACGTTAACGATTAAAAATAAAAGTTAAATACAAAACGATTTGTGCGCGGGTCTCCAAAATCATAACTTATCAAGGAAATCAAGAATTTCCAGAAACTTCTCAGTTAAAAAAAATGAAAATTCCAGAATTAAAAAAATAGGAAAACCCGTCTTTAAATCATCGGTTTCGTTTTAAAAGGTTAAATAACGATTTATCGCTCCTTTTTATTTTATTAAATCTCGAATGTCACGAGAATAAGTATTTTGTAAGAAATATCAGAAACTTTATTTCGAATCGAGAATTTAAAATAAAAATCAGAAATTAAAAGGAATATTCGGTTTTAACGATAAACGGTGTTTTAGGACTATTAATTTTTTTCACCCACTTATAAAATTCGAAAAATCACGAAAATTTCCAGAAAATTAAATTTGGTCAGAATGTACATACACAAAAAAAAATCCAGATTTAAATACGTAATTTAGGCATTTGAACATTAAATCGGTTTTAAATCGATTTTGTACGAAATCTGTTAAAAATCCATTAAACGACTCTAAAAATTCGAAATCTGTAAAATTAATTCTTTTACAGGAACTTTATAATTATATTAGTGTATCGGCCAAATATTATTATTTAATAACTAACATAACAATTTATGCAATAATCACGTAAAAACGAAGGCAACAACGAAATAATTGAAAATTAACGATTCTAAAACTTTTATAAGAAAAATTGACATACTAATAGCCAAACAAAAATATAAATTCTAAACATGTAACTATGACAAAAATATCACGCAATACCGAGATCGTCGATATTACCTTAATCGAGATCTGAGTCAATAATGTACTCGTCCTCCTCGGGGTTGTCTCGAAAGCCTATAAAAAATATAAAAAGGTACAAGACCCTTATTAGCATCATAAATCGAGAAGTAGGGAGGAATAGGTTTCGATGATTACCCTTGAATTAAGATGAACACGAGAAGGATCGAAATTGAGAAGAATTGAAGAACACTTTACTATGTTGTTGTACGCTCAATTGACTTTTTTTTTTTTGAAAAGATGAGAAGTGGGATATAGTGTTGGAGGTTTAAGAGGAGTTGGGGATAACGTAACTGCAAAAAGAGGGGAAAGGGGGAACGTGCAACAGGAAATAGGAGAGAAAAGAGGAGTCGTTTTGACTTTCTCAACCGACTACGAAAATATCTCAGTCCGAGGAGGAAAACGGTCGGGTCTGCTACAATCTGAGCCCGATTCGCGCTTAAAATCGTAAATGGATCACTTTTAAAAATAATTATAAGACGGAAAACGTATAAGGACGTGTTTACGAGAAAGTAGTATTAAAAACACGTTTCAAAAATAATTATGTACGAAATCGCATAGAAAAAGATTAAATAGCAATTTCTCGAGATTAATTAAAAATTTGCGAAAGAGATAATTAAAATGGGTTTTCGAACCAAGATAAAATTATTAAAACATTTTTACGAAGGTCGGATCCAAGCTAGATAAAATAACGAGACTCGAATAGAGTCGATTAAATAGCGGCCAAATAACCAAATTGGTAAAAAAAAGTGGCTCAAAGGTGACGAATTGGTAAAAAAAACTATCGCCGGCACCGAATAGGTAAAAAAAAGTAGTACTCAAGTGACGAATTGGTAAAAAAATGTCGCCGATGCCATATAGGTAAAAAAAGTGGTAACGAAGTGACGAATTGGTAAAAAAACATAATTATTTAAAGGATTTTAAAAAAATTAACCAATGCAAGAAATTGGTAAAAAACGTAATTGGTGTCAAATTGTTACGGATTAAAAAAAAAATCGATGCGACACTATTTAGAAATTAATGTTAGTAAAATAAATTACCTAGCGTTTTGGGTCGGTTTAGAATTTTTATTCAAAGTATGCCTATATTGTCACATAGATCCGTGTTTACGGTTCTTACGATACAATGTAAAAAATCTAGACATGTCAAAACTCGATCCACGACCCATTTGACCTGAACCCGAAAAGACCCATTAATCTAGGATCGAAATTCAACTCAACCGGTATTGTAACCCGGCCAATTTAAGGGATTTAAAATCTTCTAATTAAAAAATTTTGTGCGGTGAAAAAAAAATAAAAACAAATTTTTGTCTACTCCATATCAGCATCACAGTCAAATGAGTCATCTAGACGATTTTTTTTTCATCGTTTGGATTTTTTTTATTAGAAGATTTTAGATCCGTTAAATTGGTCGAATTGCAATACGGGTCAAGTCGGATTTCTATCCTAGATTAATGGGTTTGTTCAGGTTCGGGTCAAATGGGTCGTGGATCGAGTTTCGACATGTCTAGATTTTTTACACTGTATCGTAAGAACCGTAAACACGGACCTATGTGACAATATCGGCACACTTTGAAAAATAATCTAAACTAAGCCAAAACGCTCGGTAATTTATTATACGAACATTAATTTCTAAATAGTGTCGCAGTGATTTTTTTTTTAAAATCCGTAACAATTTGGCATTGATTACGTTTTTTACCAATATCTTGCATCGGTTAATTTTTTTTAAATCCATAACACGATTATATTTTTTTTTTTACCAATTTCTCACTTCGGTACCACTTTTTTTACCTATTTGGCACCGGCGATATTTTTTTACCAATTCGTCACTTGAGTGCCACTTTTTTTACCTATTCGGCGCCGGCGATATTTTTTTTACCAATCCGTCACCTTTGAGCCATTTTTTTTACCAATTTGGTTATTTGGCCATTAAATAGCAACGGGACAAATAGCAAAGTTGTAAATTTTTACGGGTGTTACATTCCTAAAATAGAAAGGCAAACAATTCATTGAGACGTCCCAATATGGAATAGTCAAACAATTCATTGGGACGGAGGGAGTACAAAATGACTTGATCCCGGGATCAAAATTGAGTTTGAGTGAAGGTTGGATGAAATTCATTATCTTTCATTGAAACCAAACAACAACGTAAATTTGGGGTAATCCCGTTCCTTTCCCTCTATTTCCCTTTGTTGATTTCATTCTCTTTCTCTTTCCCTTTGATGAACCAAACGTCCCCTAAGTGTTACCCACTTCATATTATTAATCAAACAAATCCAATAAATTGAACCTAAAATTACTTACCCAACTCATAAAATTGCTCGCTTTATCATTAACTAATCGAAAAACTCTGATAAACCCAAAAATAGATTCAATCGTTCCAATTGAAAACAAAATTACTCGCCCAGCTCATAAATTGCTCCTTGGCCAGAAACTAACTGAAAAAAAATGATAAACCCACAAAAATTTTTTCGTTCCAATCAATAGAACACAAAGTTACTTACCAAACTCATAAAACTTCCTCATTCATCGAAAATTAATTGAAAGCTATCGTAGAGTAAAAACTGAGTAGCTAATAAAAGTAGTGAGATGAATTTGCTAGGGTTTAAGCGTTATTGAGTATGATAAACTTACAAAGTTGGGGATGTAGTCCTTGCAACTCCATCGAACCTGACCAACACCATCAACGATCAGTAGACCGGTCGGCCTTGCCAAGTCACCACCACGCTCGAATTTTTCCCCCTCTCACGCGCCCCATTTTCCTCCCCCGTCTTATCGTGCCCTCTATCTCTACCCTAATTCCTAAAGGCAACCCCATCTCAACTCTTAGATCTCCGTTTCCTCCATATGAAAAACAATAGAGCAGAGGAGTACAACAAATTTGTGTGAAAGAAAGAAAATGATGAAAAAGATTAGATAGAGTATCAAGAGAGAATTATGGGAAATGAGAGCAGGGAAAGTGAGAGACAAGGAAAGCAGGAAAAGTAAAAGAAAGAGGAGAACGGAGGAAGAAATCTAACGGACAGTAACAATAGAGCAGATCAACGGACCACAATGCAAGGAACACTATTCATAAGACAAACACTGTTCCTAAGGAACATTATCTACATTTCTTTTTTTTTAAAAGGTTATGGAAAAGGTTATGGATTGAAGAATGAAGAATGATTGGATTGAAGAATGAAGAATGAAAATTATGTGGTTGAAGAATGTAGAATGAAAATTTTGTAGGAAGCACCCCATAACCGCATGTAACCGCAAACAACCGCATGTAGACATGTAGTGAAGAATTTTCATACCGTTACTATATCTATGCAAAGGGGGACTACTTTTTACCGTCGACGCTTTACTTCTTACCATCGTCGTTAATTACGTAAAATGACGAATTTGTCCTTGGTATTTATTCTCGAAATAATATTACTTTTACATTTTATAGATTATCGGTTTATTAAAAATCGATAATAAAACCGTCTTTTTCGACTATCGTAATAAATCAAAACCGACTTCCTATATAGTTAATGATGGGACCCGGAATGATTCGCCCCCAGGGCTAATCTAGAGTCACCCGTCAGGCCTCCCTGCGAAGGACTACGGTGAGAACTCCCAAAAGGCTTGCGCCTGCTCGGTAGGGTCCCGGCGCCAGCCGAGCAGGGCCACCAAGTCCCCTACATGCTGGTTTCCAGGGTGCCCAAACCCCCCAGTGCGAGCAGGGGAAACCGAGGGCCCATCCGTCATTCCGGCTCAGGTAATGGAAAATGGGTGGATGAGGAGAGGCCACGTGTCGTCCTCACGTCCACCCATTCTCCCGCTCTTTTCCCTCTCCTCCTCTCTCTTTTGTGGGAAGGTATAAATACCCACCCATTTCCCACTTAGAGGAGGTTGGATTTTCTCTCTCTAGACTCTTACTCCTAAAAACGCCGCCTAGTTCCTCACGAGCTAGGTTCGTCAAGGCATTCACGGACTGACTTAGGCATCGGAGAGGGTTCCCTCGGACAACCTCCGAGGCCCTGTGCGTTACTTGTGCAGGGAGCAGGCTCAATCCGCCGGGAAGGTCCGACCATAGGAGAGGGGAAATGAGAGATCAAAGGAAGTCAAGCAAGCGATATCCGAATACTAAGAACCCGAATTCATAGTCGGGTTAATTGATTCCTTAACCGGAACAATTTGGCGCCGTCTGTGGGGAAGTCTAGGTTGTACCCACGAGATTACCCACAAAATCAACCATTCCAAAACACAAAATTAACAAATTAACCACTCGAAATCGAACATGCCGGAAATTTTCGACACCAGCTCGGTGGCAAACCCACCCAAAGCCCCCCAATATGGCATGCCGCCAGAAGTGACACCCGCCGCCACAATTCCAGATGTGGGGCGAGCCAGTCTCCAGGGGGCAACGGGCCAGGGGGCAGTTGCCATGACAGGGCAGGGGGGCAATCCGAGGCCAGTTCTGAACCTCACCCCTGCTCAAATGGTGCAGACTGCAGCGTTCTTCTCAGCTATGCTGGATCAGGAATTCACCCCAGACGATCTGGTAGGCAGGGTCGCCACGACCCCCAGGTTGCTCCACTTTGAAAGTGGGGAAGGAACCGGGGGCACAAAGCGAACCGCCGTCAGAAACGTTCAGAAAAAGGCTAGGAAGACAGCTCAGGCTTATGCACAAGTGCAAAGGCGAATCTCAGAGGCCCGTCAGGAGCCGCCTGCACAGCAGGAGGTAGCTGGTCCTGAGGGCGCATTCTCCATTCATACTACAGAGTCCATGGCCGCTCGTGAAAGAGGAGGCCTATCCCAGGACCTGAGAAATCGCATGAAGCACAAGGAGCCAGTGTCTAAACGCTTGGGAGAGAAACAAGATGTATTCTCCAGGCTGACACCGGTTGAGGGATTGCGGCCTGCCCCCGGGCTATCCCAGAGCCTGCAATCCAGGCTCAACAACGGCCAGCCCATGGGGCCCAGGCACCGTCAAGGTGATAACCTAGAGCCCGCCCAGAAATAGCGCCCCCGGTATCACTCCCCTTCCCAGGGCGATGAGGCGATAAGCAGGCCAAGGCCTCCACCAAGGCACCGCTTCCCTGAAAGTAGGAGACCGACCCCTGACAGAAGGGACGACTACGGTCACTACTCAGGCGCAAGCAGGTCAAAAATGGTGGGCAGGCCAACTAAGACCCCGCTTCACCCTGAGGTTCAGGCGTATCCTATCCCGAAGATTAAGATGCCAACTTTAAAGTTCGACGGAACTTCAGACCCGGAAGATCACCTGGCTGCATACGAAAGTCACATGGGCATGTACGACGCCGACGACGCAGTCTGGTGCAAGATCTTCCCCACCACTCTGGTGGGCCTAGCCCAGGGTTGGTTCAGGGACCTCCCGCAGGGGTCAATCTCTTTCTTCATCGAACTGGCAGAAATTTTCCTGGATCAGTATGCTGGAAACAAAAGACGACGTCTCACCCGTTTCGATCTGATGACCCTCAGGCAGAAGAAGGGCGAAACTGTCAGGGAATATCTAAAGAGGTTCGACTTATCGTTCCAGCAGGTGAAGGAAATTGACGACCCGACAGCAGCATATGCACTAACCAACTCCCTGCTACCCGGCGAAATGAAAAACCAAATGATCAGGGCCCAGCCTGAGACCCTGGCCAAGGCCAGAAAGATTGCAGAGGGGTTTATGCTGCAGGAAGAGTTCCACAGCCTGTCGGAGACCCCCGCAGGCCCCACGAGGCAGCAGGGGGGACCGCAGGGTGGACGCGGCAGAAACGAGTCCGGAAGACATAGAACTGAGGAAGGGGATACCCCTAAAAAGGAGCGCGCTGTCTACCAGCCCAGGTTCGACAGTTACACAGCCCTTAACAAATCCAGGGCGGAAATCTTCGAGCTGGAAAAGGAAACTGCTAAATGGAATCGCCCGAGCAAACCGCGCAGTCCAAAAGGGGACCCCAAGAAATTCTGCACTTTCCACGACTGTGTAGGCCACACCACCGAAGAGTGTCACCACCTGAAAGACAAAATTGAGAAGCTCATCAGGAATGGCTGGTTGGCCAGCTACGCAGCCAGGAATAAATCTCAGAAAGAAACGCCTGAAAAGCCTGAAGGCTCGGTACAGAACCGCCTGGTAATCCATGTGGTATCAGGGGATGCCGAAGGCCTAGTCAGCCGAAGGGGGCAGAAAAGGCAAATTCGTGAGCTAAGGAACCAAATCTGCTACGCTGAAAGCAGGAAGCCCGAAGGGAGTAACACTGAGCATCACCCCCGAAGATGCAGGGCGGGTGGTATACCCTCACAGCGATCCCCTGGTGCTATCCTTGGTAATCAGCAACCACATTGTTCGGAGGTGCATGGTGGACACCGGTGCCTACACGAATTTGCTGTACAAAGACGCCTTCGACAAAATGGGTCTGGAGAAAAGGCACCTACGACCTGCCCCTGGGTCATTATATGGGTTTAGCGGAGCAGGCGTACTGCCCATGGGAATCATAGACCTACCTGTAACATTTAGGGAGGGAGCTACTGCCAGAAATGTCAGGGCATCATTCGTTGTAGTGGACGCAAAGTCTGCTTACAACGCCCTGATCGGCAGAGCCACCTTGGACGAAATTGAAACGGCCATATCAATCAGGGCTCTCACTATAGCCTATGTTACTGATTTCGGCCTAGAAGGGAAAGTGCGCGGAGACCAGGAGTCGGCCAGACAGTGCTACTCCGTGGCCCTGCAGGATCACGAAAGCGAAAGAAAAGGAAAAAGAAAAGCCAACAGTTC
Source organism: Agrostemma githago (assembly GCA_958450325.1). NCBI lineage: Eukaryota > Viridiplantae > Streptophyta > Magnoliopsida > Caryophyllales > Caryophyllaceae > Agrostemma > Agrostemma githago. The sequence goes on from OY288261.1 coordinate 44,802,411, forward strand.
CCCCAGCAGGGAAGGCGAGATTCCAGCCGGTAATCAGGCGCCAAACCACCTGGAACCTTGGGGAGAAAGCATGCTGGTGGACCTGGAGCCGGGGAGGCAAGTCCTTATAGGGGCTGACCTGGAAGAGTCCTACCAGGCTGAACTGGTCGAGCTGTTGAAAGAAAACAAGGATGTATTCGCCTACTCGGCAGACGAGATGCCAGGGGTCGATCCAGCGTGTATCGTTCACAGGCTGAACGTAAGCACGGACGCCCGCCCTGTGAAGCAGAAAAAGCGGAATATGTCCGCAGAGAAAGACCTGGCAATCAAGGAAGAAATTGAAAAACTTTTGAAGGCAGACTTTATCGAGGTTTGTGACTACCCAGAGTGGCTGGCAAATGTGGTCATGGTCAAAAAATCATCAGGCGCATGGAGAATGTGCGTGGACTTTACGAACCTCAACAAAGCCTGCCCGAAGGACTGCTACCCACTCCCCAGGATCGACCAACTGGTAGATGCTACCAGTGGGTATACTATGCTGAGTTTCCTGGATGCCTTCTCAGGGTATCATCAGGTGTACTTATGGCAGCCGGACAGGGTGAAGTGCGCATTCATCACTAGTTCAGGCACCTACATGTACAAGATGATGCCATTTGGGCTGAAAAACGCAGGAGCCACGTACCAACGCCTGGTCGACAAGGTGTTCGAAAGTCAAAAAGGCAGGAACATAGAAGCCTATGTCGATGACGCCATTGTGAAGAGTAAAGGAGACAAAGAGCACCTGGCCGACCTGCGGGAGACCTTCTCCTCCCTGCGCGCCTACAAAATGAAGCTCAATCCGAAGAAGTGTACATTTGGGGTCCGTTCCGGAAAATTCTTGGGTTTCTTGGTCAGCTCTCGAGGGATAGACGCTAACCCCGAGAAAGTTCAGGCTGTTCTGGACCTTCCTGAACCAAAGACCATCAGGGACATCCAACGTCTGACAGGCCGCATGGCCGCCCTGGCACGATTCATCGCCAGGTCAGCAGACAAGTCAACCCCATTCTTCAAAATACTGAAAGGCAACAAGCAATTCAAAAGGGAAGACGAGCAAAAAGAAGCTTTCGGGCAGTTGAAGGAGCATTTAAAGAAACTCCCCACCCTGGCGAGACCAGTGGCAGGGGAAAAACTCTTCCTCTACATCGCTGTAACCAATGTGACGGTCAGCGCAGTCATCTTGAGGGAAGAAGCAGACGCCCAACAGCCCATATATTTTGTAAGTCACGCCCTGGGGGCGGCAGAGAAAAATTACCCTATGGTCGAGAAAGCAGCCTACGCGGTTGTTATAGCAGCCAGAAAATTGAGGTCATACTTCGACGCACACCCGGTCGTAGTGCTGACAGACCAGCCCCTAGAGAAGGTGCTAGAGAAATTTGAAAAGTCAGGCAGGCTGCTAAAGTGGGCTATCGAGTTGAGTGGACTGGGGATAACATACCAATCAAGAACAGCCATCAAGGCCCAAGCTTTGGCCGATTTTCTGGCAGAATGCTCCCACTCTGAGGAGGATAGCCCAACCCCCGGCGAGTGGATAGTATACACCGATGGGTCCTCCACGGCTAATGGAGCAGGGGCTGGAGTGGTATTGACCAGCCCAGAGGGGACCGACTTTGAGCATGCTCTCAGATTTGTCTTCCCCGCGTCAAACAACGAAGCTGAGTACGAAGCAGTGCTCGCAGGCGTCAACCTAGCCAAAGCCGCAGGCGCAGAGCGGATTGTCCTGGCAACAGACTCCCAGCTCATCGCCAACCAAATCAATGGAGAGTATGAGGCTAGAGACCAAACAATGGCCGCGTACCTAGAAATGGTGAAGAGGGAATTGTCAGGCCTAAAATCATATGAAATCAGACATATCCCTCGATCCCAGAACAACCGGGCGGACGCCCTGTCAAAGCTGGCTAGCTCCAGCCTGCAGGATATAAGAAGGTCGGTATGGGTGGACGTCATCCAGGAAAAATCTACCATCCTCAGCCAGACCATCGGCGCGGTAGAAGAGGCAAGGCCTGAAGATTGGAGAACCCCCACCATCCTGTTCAAAAAGCATGGAACCTTACCGACTGACCCCGTGCAAAAAAGGAAAATGCCGGCAAGGGCTGCATGGTTCATCATCATGGGAGAAGACTTGTATAAGAAATCTTTCTCGTCCCCTCTGCTCAGGTGCCTGGGGGCAGAGCAGGCGGCGGAGGTATTGGACGACATCCACTCTGGGATATGTGGTCATCACATAGGAGGAAAGTCGCTGGAACACAAGGCCTTGAGAGCCGGATACTACTGGCCAACCCTGCTGGCCGACGCCAAAGACTTGACTCAAAAGTGCAGAAAATGTCAGCTTTTCGCCCCATCCATCCATACCCCGGCCCAAGAACTCAGGCCAATCCTGTCTCCCATCCCTTTCGCTCAGTGGGGGATGGACATACTAGGACCTTTCGCGGTGGCCACCGGGGGAAGAAAATTCTTGATCGTAGCCATCGACTACTTCACCAAATGGGTGGAAGCTGAAGCAGTGCCTAACATCACCGAGCCTGCAGTCAGGAAGGTGATTTGGCGGAACATTATCACTAGATTCGGCCTGCCCAAAATGCTGGTATTTGACCATGGAAGACAATTCGATAATGACCCCCTGAGAATTTGGCTGGAAGGCCACGGCGTCGCGGTTGCTTACTCTGCCGTCTGCCACCCTCAAACCAACGGACAGGCAGAGGCAGCCAACAAGCAGATCCTGAATGGTCTTAAGAAAATGGTAGATGACCTCAAGGGCAGGTGGGCCGACGAGCTCCCCAGCATACTCTGGTCAATCCGGACCACCCGAAAGGAATCTACGGGCCAGACCCCGTTCGGCCTGGTATATGGTGCAGAGGCTCTACTACCAATCGAGGCCAGGATCCCCTCCCTGCGCTCTCTACAATACGACCAGGCTGAGAATGAAGCAGCGATGGCTGAGGCCTTGGATCTAGTCAGTGAGGTGAGGGAGGAAGCCAGTACCAATATCATCGCCTACCAACAACGAATGAGGAAGGCATACAATAAGAGAGTACATCAGCGAAATTTTCAGATGGGTGATCTAGTCCTCAGAAAAACACAGGCCGTAGGAAAATCAAGAGAGCACGCAAAACTCAGCGCTAACTGGGAAGGTCCGTACCAGGTAACTCAAATCTTAGGGCCAGGCACGTATAAAATCGCCAATCTAGAGGGCCAAGAGTTGAGTGCTCACTGGAACGCAGACACCCTGAAGAAATATTATGTTTAAGCAGAATCTTAAAATAGTCTTCGTTTCTTAAAATTGGCGGAGAACGGTCAAAGAATGTCGACGGCTCCGACCATCCTCGTGTTAGATTTTTACAAAGAAATGAAAAGAGCTTCCAAGTCTATACTCGTTGTCTGTTCAAACTTGCGTTTTCACACACAAACGAGCAGAGGGCAATAGGGGGAGGCCCCCCTGTTGCCAGGACCAAGGAAAATAGCCCCCCCAACAAAAATTCGACTCCTCCCTGCAGGCAGGGGGCAGGCCCCCTGGACTCTGACCAAGAGCCAGGGACAGGCCGAACGAACAAGGACTGGGGGCAAGCCCCCCAACCTTGTATAAAAAACACAGCCACCCTGCTTACCCCTGGGCAGACAGGGGGCAGGCCCCCTGGACTCTGACCAAGAGCCAGGGATAGGCCGAACGAACAAGGACTGGGGGCAAGCCCCCCAACCTTGTATAAAAAACACAGCCACCCTGCTTACCCCCGGGCAGACAGGGGGCCGGCCCCTTGGACTCTGACCAAGAGCCAGGGACAGGCCGAACGAACAATGACTGGGGGCAAGCCCCCCAACCTTGTATAAAAACGCAGCCACCCTGCTTGCCCCTGGGCAGGCAGGGGGCGGGCCCCCTGGACTCTGACCAAGAGCCAGGGACAGGCCGAACGAACAAGGACTGGGGGCAAGCCCCCTAACCTTGTATAAAAAACGCACACCCTGCTCGCCCCTGGGCAGGCAGGGGGCGGGCCCCCTGGACTTTGGTCAAAAGCCAGGGACAGGCCGGATGAACAAGGACGGGGGGGGGGGGGGCAAGCCCCCCAACCTTGTATAAAAAGCACAAATTGTCGCCCTGCTTACCTCTGGGCAGGCAGGGGGCAGGCCATACTCTGTGGAAAACAAAACAAGTAGAAATAAAGGAGGCCGAGACATTAAATGGCGTCCCAACTACTTTGACAGGGGGCACGGCCAATCAGCACACCAGCACGCTACCCCAAAATCCATTGGGTATAGAAAGCAATCATCACTAAAAGAACATTCCAACCTCGGGAACGAGCACCGCATTAAATGCAAGAGAGTTCAAGAGTCAACTGCACCCCATCTCAAGAGACGCCTGCCAAGAGGAAGACCCCGCCTCCCTCTGGCCGGCGTGGGCCAATTGATGGGAGTTGACCAAGTACCACGGGTCGCCCGCCTACGGTGCCCCGGAATGATTCGCCCTTAGGGCGAATCTAGAGTCACCCGTCAGGCCTCCCTGCGAAGGACTACGGTGAGAACTGCCAAAAGGCTTGCGCCTGCTCGGTAGGGTCCCGGCGCCAGCCGAGCAGGGCCACCAAGTCCCCTACATGCTGGTTTCTAGGGTGCCCAAACCCCCCAGTGCGAGCAGGGGAAACCGAGGGCCCATCCGTCATTCCGCCTCAGGTAATGGAAAATGGGTGGATGAGGAGAGGCCACGTGTCGTCCTCACGTCCACCCATTCTCCCGCTCTTTTCCATCTCCTCCTCTCTCTCTTGTGGGAAGGTATAAATACCCACCCATTTCCCACTTAGAGGAGGTTGGATTTTCTCTCTCTAGACTCTTACTCCTAAAAATGCCGCCTAGTTCCTCACGAGCTAGGTTCGTCAAGGCATTCACGGACTGACTTAGGCATCGGAGAGGGTTCCCTCGGACAACCTCCGAGGCCCTGTGCGTTACTTGTGCAGGGAGCAGGCTCAATCCGCCGGGAAGGTCCGACCATAGGAGAGGGGAAAGGAGAGATCAAAGGAAGTCAAGCAAGCGATATCCGAATACTAAGAACCCGAATTCATAGTCGGGTTAATTGATTCCTTAACCGGAACAGTTAATATATTGAATTACGTAAAACGACGAGTTCTTCTTTGCAATTAATTCTCGAAACGTTATCACATTTACATTTTATAAAGTATCGATTTATTAGAACTTGATAATAAAACCGTTTTTCCGATTATCATTACGCCTCCGATTTTAAATAGTTATTAAAAAATATTCCGACATTTTTTTAGTTTATAAATTATTCCACATTTTACATTATTATTTTAAGCAATAGTTTAAGTATAATACAAATCTTTCAATGATATGTAACATGAAGTATAAGGTGGTGAAATTGATTATATTGACAACATTTCATACAAGGTACTCAGGTTCGAATCTCCTTATTTACACATTTGTTCCGACCACTTGATTACAAGGCAAAATGCTATTAACAAGGATCGAACCCCCGACCACTTGATTACAAACCAAACATGGTTTAAAACTACTTAAGTCAAATTAAAAAGGAAAAAAAACCGGAATGTCTTTTGAAAACAAACAAAAAATACTATTAACAAGGATCGAACCCTCAACCACTTGATTACAAGGCAAACACCGCAAACACCCAAACACTACACCAACATCAACCAACCGATATTTAACATGGTTTAAAACTACTTAAGGCAAATTAAAAAGGAAAAAAAATCGGAAATGGGTCGAGTCGAGTGATTTTTTCGACCCGTCCATGGGGTCAGTCGAGTGAGTTCTTCATCTAGCCCATGGGCGGGTCGAAAAAATCACTCGACCCGACCCATTTCCGGTTTTTTTTTTCTCTTTACATTTTCCTTAAGTAGTTTTAAACCATGTCAAATATCAGTTGGTTGAAGTTGGTGGAGTGGTTCGGGTGTTTGCCTTGTAATCAAGTGGCCAGGGGTTTGATCCTTGTTAACCTTGTATGAAGTGTTGTCAATATAACCAATAATTTATAAACTAAAAAAATGTCGAATTTTTTTTTAATAACTATTTAAAATCGGAGGCGTAATCATAATCGGAAAAACGGTTTTATTATCGAGTTCTAATAAATCGATACTTTATAAAATGTAAATGTGATAACATTTCGAGAATTAATTGCAAAGGAGAACTCTTCGTTTTACGTAATTCAATATATTAACTATATAGGAAGTCGGTTTTGATTTATTATGATAATCGAAAAAGACGGTTTTATTATCGAGTTTTAATAAACCGATAATCTATAAAATGTAAAAGTAATATTATTTCGAGAATAAATACCAAGGACTAATTCGTCATTTTACGTAATTAACGCCGACAGTAAGAAGTAAAACGCCGACGGTAAAAAGTAGTTCTGATGCAAAGGTTTGGCAGTTATAATGTTAGTTTTGCCATTTACCTTGTTTTTTTGGCTTTTTTCCTCTGCCACATTAGCCCACACATAGGCGTCATGTCACCTTTTCCAGTCAACATTCTACGTGGATCAATATGAGAGAAGTATATGGTGCAACTTTATAATATACTAGTTTTAACCCCGCGCAAATTGCGCGGTTGTTCTTTAAAAAATGAATTATTTTGAGGTCGCCTCACATGAGACCTTCTCTAAAAATTGTGTTATTCTATAAAATTGAGCTATAAAAAACATTTACTAAGTATTATATTTTTCATGAATTTTTGAGGAAATGTAGAATGGCAAAAAATTATTTGAACTTGAAATTCATTTTAATACCTTTATATCCAAATTTTACGTAAAAAATATGGTTGATATTTCAAATGATTTATAGAGTTAGTCTAACGATATTGTTTTCAATTATTTTCTGGTGGTCATCTATCTTCATGAATGATTTGGTTTTTCAAATTAGATAAATAAGTTTAAAACCCCTCACCCCCTCCCCCGCCCTCTGGCGACCATCTCCCCCTCCCCGGTTAAGGGTTGTCTGTACGGTCCATGTTTTGGCCCATCTCCTTTCATCGACTTCTGTTGTTGGGTGTTCCCTCTTTCATCGACTCAAAATGTCAAAATTCAACCAATCCTCTTTATTTATTTGTTTTTGCAACAAAGAATATCCAATCTTTATTCATCTATATAAGAAAAATCGACAGATCTGATGAAAATCAAAACCTAACCATCTAAGCCAAAATACATCTCAAACAACTCCCAATTAGTTGGTCTTTGGTTTATTGTCCACTTAAAAAAATCAGCATATTTTTCATCTGTTAGACTTGTCAATCTCCAACATAGTCCAATCGGCACATTTTTTTTCTAAGGTCAATCCCCATAATTTTGATCCGCGAGCCATTTGATATAAACCCAAACTGACCTGATAATTTAAGTTCGAAATGAGACGATCATGTCAATACGTTCACTCAAAGATATATCACTAATTATTAATTAACATATTATACTTCATATTTGAAATATATAACTTAAAAGATTTTTAATTTTAATGTTCTAAACTACAAAAATAACAAAAAAGTGATGCTTAAATAATATAACTCCGTAAATGTCTATTGATTTATGGGTAAATATGACTGTTTGATGGTAAAAAAAAAAGAACTTCGTAAGACGTGAAAGATTGTTTTTTATTTATTTTTTGACTCTACACTACCCGTGACCCGTAAAATCCGACTTATATTTGACCCGATTCGAGTGATACGTCTAGTTGTTAAAGAGCTATTAAACCATTGTATTTTTCAATATATTTTTCTTCTCCTATTTGCAACCCTCATGATTTCTTCTCGAAGGAGAACTCATTTGCCTCTCTAATTCATCCATGGCAACTTAAAAATAGATGCTTATGTAGTTATGTGCTCTTCAAAAAAACAATAGATGACGTATTTCAACTTTTAATGTCCTTTTTTCACCCTGAAATGTCAATGCACAAAATAACATTAAAAATAAAATCAATCAAACCAACACCATAATGGATAAAAGACACCCAACACCCTCAGTTTGAACAACTATGTAAAATATTGGCCTATTCTTCGTTCATGCCATTCCCAAGATCTCGTCTCACTTTAAGAATTGAATCCTCTTCGGCTTTCAGGATGTTGTCCAGCTTCTTTTACACCAACACCTTCTTCACACCAAGGAGCATAAACTGCTTTCCAACTCATATTAATCATTCAATTGTTTTCTTTGCAAAATCTTAACTTTTGCATTAATTGTAGTTGCAGGGAAAATCTCTAACTTTAGTTCTCAATTCCAGCAAATTCGGATCAATTACTTTCTCATGCTCTGAAAAATATGGTTTAAATGACTGATACATAAATCTCATTCTCTAAAACAATGGAAGTTATTTTTAAAGAGACAAAAAATCAAAATTCGTAAATTTACTGAATATGACTGATAATTTTACCTCTGTATTTGGGTACCACAGATAAATAATGGATTAACAGTTTCGCCTCACCAATTTCTGCAAACAAAGGAAAAATCAAAATAAAAGCTTAATCATTCAATAATCGACTTGGCCTACAGAGTAAGCATCGATAAAGCTTAAAAACGATGACAAATTTGATGATTGCCGATTGATGAATAAACTGAAAAGCAAAAATTGTCATTAACTTTCAAAATCCAAATTGTTATATGCCTTGAATTTCATGACAAAAGAGGGAATAAACGGACAGAAATACATATTTTTCAAACCATAGAAACATAATGTAATTCAAGGGTCGATAGATGAAAAGGAAGCAACTAAAGAACTAACGTAAAAATTTGCATCTAAGGCCTCGTCTTGTGTGACATAAGATTGACCTCTCAATCTATCATGGCTAGCATCAAAATAAGACTTTTTATCTTGATATCATTCAATATTTTTGGGGTGATTATCTTTCCATCCGATATTGCCGATTGATGAATAAACCAAAAAGGAAAAATTGAAAGATGCTTAAGTAAATCAATATATTAGTATAATTTATCAATCAATCAAATATTTTAAACCACTCACTCATCAAATCAACCGTATCTTACGAATGTTGGATCACAAAATCAAAGTTCCACCCACACTCTAAGACACCGCAATTTTGATTTCATTTCCTCTCAAGTGATTTGAACAAATTATCTAACTGAATTCATTCGAGTGATCAAATACATGTCCGATACTACCGACTTATCAAACCAAGATAACAAACATCTTTTGAAAGATCCAAATGAACTATTATGTAAGAAGTGAATGAGATGGTAAGAAACAACAAAGTTTTTTATAAGCTACATATGAAACATCGTAATTCACTAAAAAAAACTACATACGAAACATCGTAATTCATGCAGTGGAATGAATTTCATAAAGTGGAGGCTGACTGAATACCAAAATCACGAACAAAGAGATGACAATGTATTTACTCAATTCGTCTTGATAACCCGAAAAAGTAAGTGGAAAGAGTTGTTGTACCCATCAAAGTACAAATAGAGAAAGGTCGGAAAAAGAAAGAAGTCGCTCACAGGTTAAGAAAATAGGGTATAATATGATCTGAGTAACGTTTGTATTCCGTGGAATTATTTCGCTCATTCCTCTTTTTCCTGCCATCCTCACTCACTTGATCCATCACACGTGCCCAATCATTTACCAAATACTCCCTCTGTTTTTTTATGTCTTTTCTCGTTTCCTTAAAAGCGGGAATAAACATTAAAAAACGGAGGGAGTACGTACAACAATTTTTTTTAAAAAATGGCTTAAATACTCCGGAGGAAGCACGCAGCAGCATTACCTTTAAACCGATAGGGTCGACTGATGAGATAACTTTCGTTGACGAAAGCAATAAATCCTTTTGAATCACGAAATCCCTAGGAAACAATGCACAACAACGCACGAATTTCGGTTTTTAAGATGGTCATAGCAGAACTTCAAAACATTATTGATTGAAGAATTTAACACTTTAATTTAATGCTTAAAACATTATTGGCTCTACGTGTTAGACAATCAAGAAGATGATCAAATCAATAAGTTATTTGAGTTGATGGGATGTAAAAGAGGTTCCTAACCTTATAAATTGTATAGGAGAGATACATACCCTAGGATAGCTAATCTTCAAAAATTCAGAAGATAATTCAGAAATACGGAATAATATTTCGAGAAAAAATACTCTAGTAATCCAACTATGACCACTTCACCGTAAAATTAAGTCCAATTGAAATACATAGTGCAACTAATTGACAAAAACTGAACTAAAGCAATGAAAAAAACCTGAAAATTCTTGTTCCTGAGCATAATCATCGAATCCGTTGGTTAGCATAAGTGGAATTCAACCTAATATACATAAACTGAAATTATAAGAGAGCAAAACAAATCAATTGGGTTTACTTCAAAGAGGGGAAAAAAAGATGGAAAATTGATTTACCAGTTCAGTTCTCAGATCTAACGACTCTGATTTCGGCTCGTCTTCTGTTTTCTCCATGGAAAAGTTGCTGCTGCGGACCTGCGTTTGTTGTTACCACTGGTTTTCTTCTTCTCCTTCTCAAAAAAATGAAATTTTGAGCAAGCTTTTTACATTAATGAAGGACAAAAATCAATCAGAACTAAAAAAAAGAGAAGATTGATACATACAAACACGATTTGATTAATTTTTGGTGCTAATATAAACGATTTGATGGAGGAGAGGAAGGTTTTTTTTTTTTTTTTTTTTGCTCTGACGTAGAAGATGAAGTGAATTAATTTGAGGTTTGAATGTTTGATGTTGAATGAATTTTGGGTAGGGAAGAGTGAGCAGTTAGGGAAGAGGTTATTAAAAAGGGGAGTTAGAGGAGGACAGTTTGGGTGAAAATGGGGAAGGGAGTTGGGGCTAGGGCAGTTATCATGTAAAACTGATGAATAATACAAAAATCAGATGCCATGTAATCGCCATGTGTATGACACATCAGATCCACATAGGAGTCGATGTAAAATGATGATGTGGCTCAATGTGGGAGGAGGAAATGCTGCAGCTTTATAATAATAATAATAATAACTAGGTACGTCACCCGTGAAATTCACGGGATTATCCGCTTAAAAATCGCATGCCCTGGTTTTTGTAAATCATCCACCAAGTTGTTTCGTGAATGTATATACGTAGTTGTTGTCTCAAATTACACGTGGATCGATTTCTTATTTAACGGAATTGGAGATAGTTGAAATGTAGTTTCGATTGCAATAATTGGATAATGGAAATAGTTCATAAAGTGGGTGGTTACAAGCAGAAGTTCAATCTAATTAAATAGTTCATTGGCAGTATTGAAATTAAGAATCAGTGTGGCGGTTTTCCCTTTTCTTTGCCGGTGTTTTGATAGGTGTCGGGCTTCTTGGACGCTTTCCTCCATTGCTTTTGCTCCTGTACTCAAATTTGTTAGTTGCGTTGCCTTTTTTTGGTGCTAAAAGAAACTTTATTTAATTATTCGTCTAATTTGATTGACCTGTCTTCATTGTGCGGTGGGTGTTCCATTTGGGCTTGTTCAATTTCTTTTGAGGTTGTTTCCTTTGGTCCACCTCCAGAAGCCTGATTCTAAATATGTTGTCAAAAGTGTTAAATGTTAAGTGTACGATGTTCACCTACTTTTATGTAGTTGGGCACCTTTTTCGTTTGTTGTTGAGACACACTTACTTCTTCTAATATATTGTTGGCGATGTAAGTCCTTAGAACCTTTAATTCTCTATCTTGGCCGTAGTTGTTTGTTCCTATCGCGACCTTAAATGTGAAAAACTTGCCAATACAACTCTGTAGTATGTTGTATACTCTTTGTTTTCCGTCGTCCTGTAATTTTTTAGAGTGGTTGAGTTGTCATAATGTGGTGAAAAATTAGTATCATTGGTATATAAGTTGACTGGGAGAAATGTTGAGCCAAGTGTACGTGTACCTTCTCGTAAATGTCCAATAGTTTGTCTATTGGTTGCCCAATTATTTTTTCCGCCTCTTTATCAAAAACGACGATACTTGCTTCACTGTCCCCGTCTGATAATGTCCCGATGATTCTGTACCTGTAATTTTTCATTTGGTAGTATATTTTTTTTAGAAATGTTGCATTTGTAGCATAAAGACACCATTTTAATATTGCTTGAGTTTTATTTGGTACCTTTGAGTTGGGTATTGTATCTGCTGTCGACATTTGTGACAATAGTTGTCGGTTCCAAGTCCCTTCCTACACGTCGGACATGAGATGTATCTCCATTCAATGTCGGTCCTAATGTCAACTATTTGTCCGTGACACGTGTAGGTTGCTTTCTGTGCGTTGGATTGGGTCCGAACAAAAGTTTCGTAATATTTCATTTGAGTTTCTGTAAAATTTTATATAGTTATTGTAAATGTTATCTTACCATGTCCGTGATCTCCATCTCCTTGAGCTCCTTAATTGGTTTTCGATTGGCTGTCATTGTGTCCTCAATTTGTTGTTGTATGGTGTTTTGGAGGTGTTCAACTGATTTTGGAGATGTAACTCTGCATTTATTTTGAAAATAAATAGTTTTTTTATAGAGTAGTTAGTTTCTAGCAAATGCTTTGTGTGTGGAGTTACCTTTCCAATAACTCTCTTGTTTCAGGTATGTCCATGTCTATATACACTTTTGTTCCGTGAGTGCTCTGTAGTTGGTATTCATCTGCATTGAAAGTGAGCAGGTTTAGTAACATATAGAGAATAAATTTGTGGGAGCTACTTCTTACCGTTGTATAGGACAACTCTTGTTGAGGTAATGATAATTGTGTTAGGCTTGCCGGATTCTGTTGTGAAGATTCCGTCAACGTATTTGGTTGCCTTTCCCCATAATGTGACCCTAATCTTATTGTCCCTATACATTGAACATTGTAGGCTTAAATATCAATGCATAATCGAATAAAGTTTACGACAAATACCTTTAACATGAAATCTCACCTCTCATCTTCAATGAAGATATGGCGTATTTCTGTAGGTCCGTTTGTTGTCATAACGTGAGCCTTGTCCTCTATTCCCGTCAGAAGTCCTACGACATCTGCATGCATCTTCAAGTTAGTGTGTGAATGTGAACACTCTAATTAGAAGTAAATTTATGTAATTTGGGTTAGGTACCTATCAAGTAGTCTGTTTCGTTGCTTCTTTCCTCAAGCAGATGCAGCGGATGAAATTCAAACTTATACATTGGAATATGTTTCTCGTTTTGTGGTGACTCGAGGACAGAAGTGAATGGGGTGAACTTAATAATGTTTTCATTTGTATTGACGGGACGATATCCTCTTTTATTTTTTTCGACATCAAAGTGCGTTAGCTTGTATACTTGACCTTCTTGAAGTAGTTCCTTGAAACTGTGCATCCATTTTCTATTGATAGTTGCTTGTATATGATCGCCCTGTTAATTGATGGTTCCCATAGACGTCAGTAAATATCTGGGTAAATTGTATTGTGGTTGGTAAGATAATATTTTATACCTGTGCATCTAGGAAAATCACATCTAGTGACACGGGAATGTCATTTGCCTTTGGTGTCACATTCCACATCCTAGTTGCTCGAGCGATTATTTGGTAGCGGGATTTGGATGGCACCATTGTTGCTATGTTCGTGGTAAGGGGAGCCATTTCCTTTTTTTTGTTATGTTCTTTTTGAATTGTGATTGTGTGATTGGTTTTGTGGTATTTGTAGTCAGTTGTTGACTTGTGTGTTTTATTTGTGAGCACTCAAAGAGTCGCAATTCATTTCGATCTCTTTAGGTGGGTAATTAGTTTTCGTAAGATATGATATATATATATATGGGAGAAAAATTTAATAAGACTAAATCGACAAAGGGAAAAAATTAATAATAATAATAATAATAATAATAATAATAATAATAATAATAATATAAATAAAGGGTTGTTTGAGCCTTTAATATAAATTTTTTTAATAAATATGCCATGTGGTAAAAACTTAAATGCTAAAGTACCCTTTTAATTAGATATTCCTATGTAGATAGATTAATAATTTAATTAACAAAAATAAAATCTAGAAAACAATTTAATAATACTCCGTTATTTAAACAAAGAAAAATGAAAATTTTAAATTTTTTGATAAAAAATAAAGTAAAACAATCAATTTAATAATATGTTACGTATTTAATAAAGGCAAATGAAAAGATTTTGATGAAATTTAATCAATAAAAAATTTAATAATAAAGACAAATGAAATTTATAAAATTAAAATAAAATTTAATAGACCAAATAATGAAGACAAATGAAAAAAAATATATTGTATTGTATTGTATAAACTTAATGTGTGATTATACGGGTAATTAATTTTTGTAAAATATGGCATCCAAAGGTCAATACATTAACAAAAGAACTGCTTATTTATGCCTATATAAGATAGATAAAAGTGATTAATTAACTTATGTTATAGAGTTGATCCACTAAGGTATTGAGCGGCGGTGTAGGATCAGATCCCAAAGATAGTAAGTCTCTGTAATCGTCGTAGTATTTATACATGGTTTTAACTCTAATAAACAAATTATGATTTGATCGCCATGAGTGCTCCGTAGCGATAAATTTTGTAAAAAATTTCGCCTAAATCAATCATGGTGTCAATTCAATGTTGGATAATGGAGAAGATCGTAACCCCCGATTAATTTCATCATAATAAATTTCGGATATTATTATTATTATTATTATTATTATTATTATTATTATTATTATTAATCATGAAGTCAATTCAATGTTGGTTAATGGAGAAGATCGTAACCGCCGATTAATTTCATGATAATAAATTTCGGATACTATTGAAACGTTTTTTTTCGGACCATTTATTCTTGAGCATTCATGGATGATTATAGTATAGATGCTATTCAATGGTGAAGAAACAAATAGTCATAAACAATTGATATTGTCGATAGGCTTAGTTTTTGTAGCTGGCGCAGAAGTTTGATTTAATTTGTACTATTCAATTGAGTTAACCTCTAATTTATCCGTATTCTTATAAACTATGTATCCTAAGATGTTTGTTCGTATGATTGTGCGGGTAATTAATTTTCTTAAAATATGGTATCGAAAGAACAATATTGTATAAACTTAATGCATGATTATGGACATAAAGTTTATTAAATGTGGGGTAAACGAAAGGGTAGAAACCGCCGCTCTTAATTCTATTTACATCAAATGTTACGATTGTAGACAAATTAATTTAACTAATAAACTGATTAATAATATCTTATGTAATAACATAGGCAAATGAAAAGTTTTTGATGAAATAATGAATCATTTAATTAATTATTTTTTGAATATATTTTTTAAAGTTTAAAACACTAAGTAAACTATAATTTTAATAAACAGTGCAACAAAAGTGTCGCGTCGCAAAAAATTTAGTATGGGGAGAGTCTTTTTTTAAAATTGATTCAGCATGGTAATTAAAGATTTTATTCAGAACAATGTAGATTAAACGAAGAGATCAATGAGTCGACAATTTTTAGTGAGATTCGTTAATATATGGTCGTAATATGTATAGATTTGAACTCTAATAAATAAGTAATGATATGATCGCCGTGAGTGCTCTGTACAGATAAATTTTCTATGTTTTGTTCGCCTAAATCAATCCTGAATTATAATTTATTCTCGATATTGTCATAGGTCCTATTTTTTAGGTTCTACCGTTTTCATGGATTTTATACTCTCTATGTTGTTTTTAATGTAAAAAATTAAAATGATGGGCTATTGTAATCATGAAGTCAATTCAATGTTGGATAATGAAGAAGATCATAACCGCCAATTAATTTAATTATCGTAATAAATTTCGGATATTATTGAAACAATTTTTGGAGATCATTCATTCTTAATTTTGTAAGAGTTTTGGATAGCTAATTGACGAAATGACGAATAGGTGGATCGTATTTTTTTTTCAGTGTTCGGTGTAAAGAATGAGATGGTGATTTTGTTTGAATTTTTTGTTTTCAAATGTTGTTTTGGTGTAAGTTGGTTAGTTAAAATATACTTCTTACATGAAACGAAAGATTGAGCCAAAATATATGGTTGATTATAGCATAAATGTTATTCAATGATGGACAAACGAATAGTTACAAACCGACGGAATTAATTTCATCAGCATAAATTATTCCCATTGGATTCCTAATTTTTATTCATGGGCTAGGAATACTTTGTCATCATCAACCGTTACGATACTATTGATAGGTTTAGTTTCGTAGCTGACACATGATTTTGCTTTAATCTATATTATACGATCTAGCTAACCACGAATCTATCCGTATTATTATTATTTTCTTATATGCAATGTACTGAGACATATTGATGTGCATGGGTACTATACTTTCGAATGACATGTTGCGTAAACATATTAAAATAAATTGCACGAAAAGAAATTGCACATCAATTGCTTTATTTGATGTTTTCATTTATATGCAATGAGTTTAATGTCTATTTAAATGTGTTTAATGTATATTGTATTTAATTTTGTGACATATTGTTGTAGTTGTATAGGCTAATCATATTCTTTGTAGTGTCTTCTATATGTGTGGTATTTATTTAATCCTCTATGCTATGATTGGTAAACCTACACATACTATATATATACCTTCCCTTTGGTTGTCTTTGTACCTATATATCCCACTTAATTTTACTAAAATACTTGTGTTCATTTTTGCAGAACTTATCAACATTGTCACACCTATTTCCATAATGTCTAATTTCTATAACGTTGGTGACGTTGTTGAGGTGATGTTTTGCGAGGTTGGTTTTGTGGGGTCATTTTATCTCGCAACCATCATTAACGTCTTGGAAAATGGTTATCTTTATGTTGAGTTTCACCATTTGCTATTCGATTGTGAATATTTTTTTTTAAGGGATGTTGTTCCTGCAATTAATGTTCGGCCAATGCCTCCGTATATTGTAAAGACAAAGTATGAGATTGAAGATGTTGTCGAGGTCTTTGCCAATGATGGATGGTGGGTTGGCAAGGTTGTTAATGTATTTGAGTTTCATGGGTATTATGAGATCAAGTTCGAAATGTATGGCGAAGTTAGTTTGTATGAGTCGTTCGACATTCGTCCTCATCTTGTTTGGGAGCATGGCAAATGGATTGGTGTTTTGGAATGATTCTTGTGTCTATTGGTAGTTGACTAATGTGTTCCATTTATATATGTAATTGGTCTTTCGTAAAGTCTGTACTAATTCATCAATAAGCATTGGTCTCATATTTCTATTTTGCATGCTATTATTATGATAGCAAACTGTATTATGACAACGACATACTAAAACCGCTAAGCTTAAAAAATATGACATTTAAAAAATACTCCGCAGTTCACAGTCAGAAGATTTAGAATGTCTAGCATGTGTCATGTATTTGGAATCGAACGGTTAGGAATTATAACTCACTAAATATTTCGTTGCATACAACATTTTTAGTTTCATTTTTGTCGTCTAACTCATTCTTACTCGGGATTCATATAAAATATAAGGGCCTCAAAATTGAGACTCGAACTGGGCCTCCAAATGTATTAAGACATCCCTGAGACGTAATAAAATCTCGAACCTAGTGATTTCCAAGAATGAACTTTAGAATGTTACAATAAATAATAGAAAACATCGATTCCTTGCGCCGAAAAAAAACATTGGCCCCCAAACAAAAATGACATTTAAAAAGTGGAACGGGAAAAAAAATGGAGGGAGTAGAAAACTACACCGTACTTAACAGCTGAAAGAGTTGGAATGTGGCTAGTATGTTACATTTATTTGGAATCAAACATCTAGAAATTATAAGTCACTAAATATTTCTTTGTAAACGACATTTTTAGTTTCGTTTTTGTTGTCTAATTCATTCTTACTCGGGATGCATATCTTTAGCCCAGTGCGAGAGGTAACTCGAGAGACAGCGACATATAATTGCCCATGACTGAAAACCGGCTCAGGTAAATATACGCCAACGTTGTTCAACGTCTGACCTTGACTCTTGTTAATGGTCATTGCGAAACATACTTTGATTGGAAACTGCCTCCGTTTCATCGTGAAAGGCCAACTTGAGTCGGTAGGGGTCATCTCTATTCTCGGAATAGCAACCACTTGTCCTATGTTTGCTCCCGTGATGACTTTTGCTTCAATAATACGCGTTCGTATTCGTAACACGGTTAGCCTCGTTCCATTGCATAATCCTGATGCTTGATTTATGTTCCTCAACAAAATTATTGGACAACCGACCTTGAGGCGTATTTCATGATTTGGCATACCCTGGAAGTGGAGGGAATTTAGGAATTCCGTTGGGTATAAGTTCTCCATATCCCCCGCATTTCTCGTCAAAGGGCAGATTCTGTCCGCACTTTTTGAAATTTCTTCAACCCCTGGCAACAATCGTAGAATGTAATTGTTAATCTCGTCGACAATTTCATTTTTGGGGGCGAGAATTGCTTTTCCCTGTAAGTACTCTGCATTTTTGTAATTGCCAAGAAGATTTGGGTAAACTTCATTAACAATTGTACCAATGGGATCATGTTCTGCTTCAATCAGTATATCTCTTGGAATTCCAATCCATGCCTGGTCATCATCTCCTTTCTTCTTCGTTGCTGCTATCTTCCCATCCCCAATAGCAAGGACCCATTCTGCGAACTTTTGTAGCTCATCCACCTCACTGTCATCTACCCCACGTAATAACCTCATATTTTTTTGAAGCCGAAGAACCTGACAGTGCGGCCAAATTTGACTTGACTTACTGATTGATGCATTAACTATGTCCGCCCTTCCACTTTTAGGAACTACTGGTAATATTTGCCTAAAATCACCTCCAAGAACGACTGTCTTACCACCAAATATTTTAGACTTGGCTGCTGGGTCGGCAAGTTGCATTATATCTCGGAAAGCCCTATCAACAGCTTCGAAGGCATGACGGTGGACCATTGGTGCTTCATCCCATATAATTAATGTGGCTTCTCTAATCAAATGAGCGAGATCCGAACCTTGTTCAATTCTACAACTTGTACTTTCATCCAAGACTATTGGTATTGAAAATCGTGAGTGGGCTGTGCGGCCAGATATTAACAGTAGAGCGGCAATCCCCGAAGACGCAACGGCTAGAACAATCTGTCCTTCCGATCGCAGGCGTGAAATCATTGCCCCCCAAAGATATGTCTTCCCAGTGCCTCCACTTCCGTAAACAAAGAACAGGCCACCGATTTTTTTATAAATTGCGTTCAGGACACTGTCATAAACTCTCCGTTGGTCTTCATTTAACCCGATTTCAAGATGAACACACTCCGATGCTAAATTTTCCAAGTCATAGTTTTGCTCCTCCAATAGTAATCTATTGCCAGAGTTTTTCAACAATGTCTTGTCTGGAGTTGGGAAATCTGCAAAATTTTGCAGGCTTCGGCCAGCTCGATTCAGAAGCAATTCAAGTTCATACAATGCGTAGTTTTGGATCTGGGCATCCGTCAACTTAAGGCTTCTGTGGCCTACACGTCGCTGCTGGCGAGGTAATATGTCATCCGACAAATTCTTCCAGTGAGTGAGCCACAGTTGCTTGGGATCTGACACTTCACAGAATAATAAAAGTGTTACAAACAGTTGTCTTAGTTGGTGTCCTGTTGACCATGTAGCAGCTTCATTCAACGCTGTATTCCACTCTTCATCTCCGTCTAGAAGGCCTAAAGCATTACACGCAGACTTATATGTAGGGTGAACAACCCCATTAACAGTTCGAATGTCCGCAAAGCATTTCGCTCCTTTCACAGTGTTTAAGAGAAGACGCAAGTAGTAAGCTTCCCCAGAATTGGGATTACCAAAATAAATTCGGCCTATTTTAAAGCCTTTCTTCCTTCTCGTCCATCTTTTGCTTTGTTCATTCCAGACCCATTTGGTTGGAAAATCAGCATATGTTAAAAGGCAAGCATCTTGGTGTTCCTTATTTGTCACAAACCATTCAGTTAGAGTAGTTTTGGCCTCACCCACTCTATCTAGGACTGTGTTTGGAGCCTCCGAGTCCTCAAAAATAATAGGTTGTTCGTCTTCCAGGTGATAGCATAGGCGTTGCGCAGGTGGGTTTTTATATTGTATCTCAAATGCAAACATTCGCCAACAGGCTTCTGACGCGGAGACGTACCTACATTTGAGAAATGCGTCAATCTCATCTACTGGTTTTTCAGGCTGATGACTATCAGTCTTGTCTCCTTGTACCTCTTCAACTCTTGCTAGTGCCATGTCGGGTCCCTTCGACATATATTTAAATAGGTATTTGATGGATCTATGTTTGTTGCACCATTCAACATTTAAGTGTGCCTGGTACTTCACTAATAGATCAATATTGTAGGGCACAATAAACCTATTATCAATAATATGACCATTTTTTTCTCCTGTTCTTCCATCTTCCCGCCGACGATATTCTGGGTATCCATCATCACTGACCGAAGTATGACTCGTGAACTGTCTAGGGTAATACTTTGAGCATTTTCCATCAACCATGCAAGGGGATTTGAAGTTCATTTCTCCACATGGTCCATGCACCATGTATTGCATAACAGAATCATATCCAATGGGGTCTTCATCTTTGTCCGGTATCTCCGCACTTATTATGTTGTCAATGTCGGTTGCTTCTGGGAGCTTGTTCTCCGGGTGCAGAAATAAGCAAATGTGGGCATGCGGCAGTCCTCTCTTTTGGAATTCGACTGTGTAAATAACTGTTATGAAGTGATATAGTTTAATTAGAGGAGCGGTTTCAGCTGGGTAATAATGAAGGTAGGAATCGAAGATAAGATAATACCTGCTTGTATTTTGCCAAAAAAATCCCCTTTCGTAAGATCCTTCATCAACTCCTGTAATTTTATCTTAAAAACACGTGCAAGAATGTCTGGTCGGTCTTCAGGCCGCTGGCCGGGAATAGCGGCCAAAAATTCAGTGATCTCAGGCCATTTTGGGTTGCAGGTGAATGTGATAAACAAATCAGGTGGACCTGCCCATCGACAAATTGCCAAACCATCTTGGTAATGTTGAAACAAATTCCGATAGCAATTTGGAAAAGAAGGAGGAAGTATTATGCGCTGGCCTAAGGAAGCGGGGGTGTCTTCTCCAGCGATAACGGCATCGACCAAACCACGAAGTGAGTATTTCCTTATTGATTTTTGGTTGAAACGAATGTAGTCCAGCCTTGTTTCTTCAACACAAGTGAACGCATCCACCATGAATTGTTGCGTTAATCTTCCACATAAAGCACAAATACCGTCAATAAGCTCGCCATGCATTCTGCGCTCTTGGAACCTGTATGCATAATATTCCCTCATCGTAACAGTTGTCCTCTTCTTTCTGGTCGTAGTTTCAGCGTCCGCATGCATAATGTCTAACATATATCCGTCCTCTCCATAAGGGAACATTAGCGGGTATTGCATTGCCATAAAGGAAGGGTGCAACTCAGAAATTCTCTGCAAACCTCCATGTCGGGCGTCGATAATAATATCTCTAGCACCCTTCTCAGTTTCTCCGTCCCCAATAATAAGCCCGGCGATCTCATTTGTTGTCGGCAAATTATATTGGCGAGCATCTCTATTTCGGCTGGCAACTAACCGCAGCTGGACAGGTTGTAGGGTGTAGGTTTCAAGTCGTTCTTTTGCCATCTTGCAAGCTTTCGCCAATGGGTTATGTTCATAAACCATCTTCGAGAGGCCCTCTACAATATCAACGTCAAGAGCTGTTCTCCCTTCACCATTTAATGATTTTAACCTGTTGGGGGTCTTGTCCTCTGTTTCCGTAAAATACAGTTGCATGAAGCGGGGTTGTTTTCCCTCGGGCGGAAGAAATGACCCAATTTTGTGGTAATTCTGTCCTCCGAGTCGGTAAGAATATGGGCCCGAACCGTTGTTGATGGCCTTGTCGACCTGACCAGTCATGGAGGTGAAAGCGAAAGATAGGTTGTAAGACCTAATCAGGGTGCGGAAATTAGTTGACCGCGACCCACCCATAGGATTCAACAACTTCTTTAAGAAGTCGGGCGGGTCTTTTAATAAAGGGAGCCTCACTTTCTCTTTTTGGCAACATATATTGAACTTGGGTCGGCCTTTGGTTGAAGCGTCGCGGACCGATTCTTCTTTCCAGACGACAGCGCGGCAAAATTCACATTGCTCAGTTGGTCCTCCAAAACTCCAAGGCAGCACAAATTTTCCTAATGAAGGACACATGTTCACGCACGATATCGGTTAATAAGGGGAACAAATTTTGTAAAAGAATTAGTTGACTGTGGGCGCAGATACAAGGGGAGAAGATATGTGTGCCAAGGTGAATAAAGCGTACTTGCTAGGAGGTTGGTATGTCCCGAAGTATTAAGCACGGGAGTATCCGTGTGGGTGGTGCGCGGCCCTGCTATTCAAGGAGTTCTGTTATTGCACATGCAGGAACACAATTTTGTGCGTACGATAGTGGAAGATAGGAATGAAATTATACCTGTACTGTTGGGGCTTGTTCTTTGTTCGGTTGGGTGGGGGCGATGGCCGACGGTGTTAAGTAGCGTCGGGCTGAACAGCATGCATTTGCGCCCTCTTTTTCGGTAACTGCACTCCCCCTCGTCGGGCCTCGCATGCCTCTTTTGGTGGGTCATTTCTATGTCGGGAGCAGTTGTTCTATTTGTGTGGCCTAGATGTGTGGAGTGAGCAGGGGAGGCCGGAAGCTGCATTGGAGAGTAGGTGTACTGGTGTCTATTCAACCGTATTATCTGAGCAAGTATATTCGAGTCTGGAACCTCTATCCCCTTTGATAATGGAGTGTGGGCCATGCTTCTTAGTAGTCACCCAAAAAAATTAAGCGACGATAAATGCGAACTCAGATAACAAAATTAAGAAATGGCAATACATTAATACAACATACTAATAGTATAACAAATTAGAATGGACGGGGAATTAGATTAATGATTTTTTTTTAAGGAAAAATGGCATGCATTAATGAGTTTTTATTTAATTTTTTTATTAAAAGGTATTTTTATTAAATTTTGAATTGTTTTATCTTTATTAATGGTATATGTAATCACATTATTAAGTAGCACAAACCTTTCGTTTAACCATAATTAATTATTTTTTATCATAAATAATTCAATTTAATTTAGGCAGTAATAAATGTATTGCGGATATTACTTTTCGGATCCCGTAGTTCAGTATATCTAATCACATTACTAAGTTTCATTTGTGAATGTAGAAAACAATGCCAATTGTTTTCATTAATAAATTTACCAAAACTTTAATTTGACACTAATTTGTTTTTATTACTTTTCGGATATTGTTTCTGGTTAGTGAATTATGCAAAGGCAGTAATCAAGCATGAAGTTACTTATTTTTCAGGTATAATAATCTCATTTTCATTGATTATGCATATAAATATATTTCAAGGTAGCTTTAAATGTCTTGGAATTTGTGTTCTGAAGAGTGTAAATTTTTTGTAGTAATCGCAAGTAGAAAATTTTGGAATACTGTATTTTATAGCAATAAGAGTTTTCAGTCGTGAATATAAAAATCAAAGCGAATTGTTTTCAGTAATAAATTTACCAAAACTTTAATTTGACACGAAAGTGTTTCTATTAAATGTAATAAATTACATTAGTAATTGATTTTTTTTTTTTGAGTAATACTCTTGTGTAACTAATATGTGTCATAATTCATTGATTATTTATATAAAGCATATTTCAAGTTAACTTTAAATAGCATGGGTCTTGTTTTCGTAAGAGTGCACCTTTTTTTTAAGCGAAAATAGTAAATTGTGTAATACAACATTTCATAGCAATAAAAACATTTGTGAATGTAAAAGTCAATGCTGATTGTTTGCCTTAATAAATTTATTTGTTATCATTAAGAAAAGTATTATGACCTACATTTTGAGGAATCCAAAAAAAATTAATATCAATTACTAATGTAATTAATTGCATTAGTAATTGAACAAAGCCTTTTCACTTACCCTTATGTAATTAATATTTGTCATAATTCATTGAGTATTTATATATAGATTTATTGTTTTCATTAACAAATTTACAAAAACTTTAATTTGGCACTAATTGTTTTTATTAAATGTAATTAATTACATTAGTAATTGTTTTTTTTTTTTGACTAAATGTAAATAATTACATTAGTAATTGACCAAAACCTTTTCACTTACCCTTATGTAATTTATATGTGTCATAATTCATTTATTATTTATATAAATTTAATTGTTGTCATGAAGGAAATTATTGTGACGTACATTTTCAGGAATAACGATCCTATCCAAAACTTTTATTTAATAATTTGTTGTATTACATTAGTAATTGAACAAAACCTTTTCACTTACCCTTATGTAATTAATATTTGTCATAATTCATTGATTATTTATATATAGATTTATTGTTTTCATTAACAAATTTTCTAAAACTTTAATTTGGCACTAATTGTTTTTATTAAATGTAATTAATTACATTAGTAATTGATATTATTTTTTTTTGGACTAAATGTAATTAATTACATTAGTAATTGACCAAAACCTTTTCACTTACCCTTATGTAATAATTAATATGTGGCATCATTCATTTATTATTTATATAAATTTAATTGTTGTCATTAAGGAAATTATTGTGACGTACATTTTCAGGAATAACGATCCTATCCAGAACTTTTATTTAGTAATTTGTTGTATTATTATATGTGATATTTGATAATAAGATTTACTGATAATGAATGAAAATTTCATTTGACTTACAATATTTTAATCACAATGTAATACATATCACAAACCTTTCGTTTAGCCATAAGTAATTAATTGCATTAGTAATTGAACAAAGCCTTTTCACTTACCCTTATGTAATTAATATTTGTCATAATTCATTGAGTATTTATATATAGATTTATTGTTTTCATTAACAAATTTACAAAAACTTTAATTTGGCACTAATTGTTTTTATTAAATGTAATTAATTACATTAGTAATTGTTTTTTTTTTTGACTAAATGTAAATAATTACATTAGTAATTGACCAAAACCTTTTCACTTACCCTTATGTAATTTATATGTGTCATAATTCATTTATTATTTATATAAATTTAATTGTTGTCATGAAGGAAATTATTGTGACGTACATTTTCAGGAATAACGATCCTATCCAAAACTTTTACCCTTATGTAATAATTAATATGTGTCATCATTCATTTATTATTTATATAAATTTAATTGTTGTCATTAAGGAAATTATTGTGACGTACATTTTCAGGAATAACGATCCTATCCAGAACTTTTATTTAATAATTTGTTGTATTATTATATGTGATATTTGATAATAAGATTTACTGATAATGAATGAAAATTTCATTTGACTTACAATATTTTAATCACAATGTAATACATATCACAAACCTTTCGTTTACCCATAAGTAATTATTTTTTTTCATAAATAATTCAATTTAATTTAGGCGATAATAAATGTATTGCGGATATTACTTTTCGGATATTGTTTTTGGTTAGAGAATTATGCAAAGGCAGTAATCAAGTATGAAATTGGATTTTTACAAAAAGTTACTGTATGAAATTATGAAAAAAACAGTACATATATGTAAGCAACAAACAAAATGCAATAAGAGTAAATCAGAGCCGAATGCAAAAATTGTAAAAGCACAAACAGTTGCAACATCCTCGTAATCATATTTTGTAGCGAAGCTTCAATATAAATAAAAGCACACTCTTATGCACCCAACATCCGTGATATTTAAAGTTAACTTGGAATATATTTATATAAATAATCAACTTAATTATATTCTGAATATATATGCAAGAAATTGAAAAACAAAAACAGCTGTAACCTCTCCGTAATTATATTTTGTAAATTTCTTGAAGTTTGAATATATATAAAATCACGCGCTCATGAACACCAAATCCATTATATTTAAAGTTAACCTGAAATGTATATATAATTGGGGAGAATATTTTTAAAATAGAACGGGGAATTTTTGAATAAGACAAATTTATATAAAAAATTAACTGAAACAAAACTGTTATACCTGAAAGCGAGGGATTCGAGACGTTATCAGTGGTTTCACGTAAGGTCACCAAACAACAACAAAGGCACCTAAAAAAATTAGCACTAAAAAATTAGAACGCACAAAGAGCAAGTATACAATTGGGGAGAACATTTTTAAAATAGATGGGGAAATGTTTTAATAAGACAAAATATTTATATAAATAATCAACCAGAACAAAATTATTATACCTGAGAAATGAAAAATTGCAGAGTTGATTATTGGCCTCGCATGAATTTACTAAACCAAAACAAATGCGAAAAGATGAAATCAGCACTAAAATTAGAATCAAGGAACAACAATTGTACAACTGAAGAGAATATTTTAAAAATAGAACGGGAACTTATCTATTTAGAATCATGAAAAAACAACACATATATAAGCAACCGAACAAAATGCAATAAGAATGAATCAGAGCCGAACGCAAGAAATTGAAAAACCAAAACAGCTGTAACCTCTTCTTAATTATATTCTGCAAATTTCTTCAAGTCTGAATATATATAAAACCACACGCCCATGAACAACAAATCCATTATATTTAAAGTTAACGTGAAATGTATTTATAATTGGGGAGAATATTTTGAAAATAGAACGGGAAATTATTGAATAAGACAAATCTATATAAAAAATGAACTGAAACAAAACTGCTATACCTGAAAAGCGAGAGATTCAAAACGTGATGGGGAAATGTTTTAAAATAGAGTTTTAAAATAGATGGGGAAATGTTTTAAATGTTTTAAAATTTGGACTAAATTCACAAAATGAAGGAATTTATAGATGATGATGATGATAATAATAATAATAATAATAATAATAATAATAATAATAATAATTAAAAAAAAAAAGTTGCTTAAGCATTTAATGCCCGCCACGTGGCAAAAAATTAAATGCCTCAAGAAACCTTTTAACTTTATTTATAGATATAAGGGATAAATATAAAGGATTCAGAGATATCAACGTGTTTGTTATAATAACGAAGTCAGTTTTAGGTTAGACCGAGTCAATTCAAGTAACAGGCAAAGTGGCAAACTCATATCTTCAATTTTGACGACGGGTCAGATTTAACTTAAGTTATTCGAATCAAATCGTTCCTGATCCAAATTACACATCGACACGAATTCAAATCCCGCCAACAACATTTTTTTTTCTCAAAATGACTCAAGCTTTTAGATCAAAATCACACATGACATGAAACCCCAAATCCCAGAAAAAAAAAAAAATCAATGGAAAATGGTCTACCAAAACTCAAAGAATTACCAATTCAAATCCTAGAATTCATCAATTCACAAGGGTTTATCAATTCTTTCAATGATCATACAAAGCTTCGAGATCTAACAATGGAAGTTGATTCAAAATGTGTTCACCTTCAAACTCACCTCACTAACCTCCATACACAACTTTCGTCATTGCTAGTCTCATCTATTTCTTACAATCTTCGATCGAAATCGTGTCTTGATGATTTTATTCTCAATTTGGAGAAGCTCAGCATCGTTTCTTCTTATTGTATGTAATAATCAATTTCTAAATTTTCTGGCCATTTATTGATTAATTGATTGATTTAAGGTTTGAATTAGCTAGTTTACTGCATGTTCTTTTTCAAATTGCGCGACCCGTTTGTTGAATTGCTCTAAGTTTTGATGGGTAAGCGTTGATTGATTGATTGAATTAGCTAGTTTACTGTGTGTTCTTGTTCAAATTGCGCGACCCGCTTGTTGAATTGCTGTAGGTTTTGATGGGTAAGCTGTTGATTGATTGATTAATTGATTGATTTGGGGGTTTGACTTAGCTAGTTTGCGGTACGTTCTTGTTCAAATTGCGCGACCCAGTTGTCAAAATGCTATGAGTTTTGATGGGTACGCAATTGATTGATTTAGGGTTTGAATTAGCTGGTTTACTGTGTTATTGTTCAGATTGCGCGACCATTTGTTGAAATGCTATAAGTTTAGATGGGTAAGCTGTTGATTGATTGATTTGGGGTTTGAATTAGCTAGTTTGCGGTATGTTCTTGCTCGAATTGCGTAACCCATTTGTTAAATCGCTGCAAGTTTTGATTGGTAAGCCGTAAGCCGTTGGTTGAATGATTAATTGATTGATTTGGGGTTTAAATTAGCTAGTTTACGGTATGTTCTTGTTCAAATTGCGCGACCCAGTTGTCGAAATGCTATGAGTTTGATAGGTAAGCCATTGATTGACTTGGGGTTTGAATTAGCTAGTTTAATGTATGTTGCTTGATTTGCGCGACCCATTTGTCGAGCTGCTCTAAGTTTTGATGGGTAAGCCATTGATTGTTTGTTTAATTGATCGATTGGGCCCTGAAATGGTATAAGTTTTGATGGGTATGTTGTTGATTTGGGGGATATTGGCAGATGGAAATAGGGTAGAGAAAAGGAAGATTGAGAAAATGGTGGACAAAGATTTGGCCTCTATTGCAAAAGAATTGCGACGGATTGATAACATCCGTCACTATGCAGGTAAGTAGACTTGCACGCCATGTGTTTGATTTAATGTGTTTCGATCTTCGTTTGTAATACGGGAATTACACATGTTGATATTGTTGTTGTTGTTGTTGTTATCATTGTTTTTATGAATTTGGATGATATGGTAGACTTCCCTGCAATTAGGACCAACCTAGCTCGTTTCTTTAAACTGGAGAGGTAGGAGAGCTCGAGCGATGGCCAAACCAGTGAATTAGACATGAGAAAAAAGCTCTAAATTGGCTAAATGTCTTCGTGTTTATAGCCGAAAAGGACCAACCTAGCTCGTTTCTTTAAACTGGAGAGGTAGGAGAGCTCGAGCGATGGCCAAACCAGTGAATTAGACATGAGAAAAAAGCTCTAAATTGGCTAAATGTCTTCGTGTTTATAGCCGAAAATTTGTCTTTTACGGAAATGAGGTTTTTTATAGGCGATCAGACTGAGATAATTGTTATTAGTGACTTGGTGAGGGAATCCGGTAACCATGGTTAGAAATATGATGGAGTGAAACTTTTAATGTATCAGAGGCCGTCATAAAGTTGGAAGCTTTGGTTGGAGATCTTGAAGATGCAGCGCTCTCTGCTCTTAATCGAAACACTCGGCATATTTTCTCGAGATCCAATCAAAGTTCATCAAACCCCGGAGTAATGACCCATTTTTCTCTTTTTTCGAGATCCCATCTAATCATTGTGAATTGTGATACGGAGTACTTCATTTTTTACGCATGTTTCCGATTTTTTATGTTAATGTCACTATTTTTTTTTCCCGGGATGTCGAACCTAAGTACTGCTTTATTTCATTTGTGGACATGCAGAACTTGAACGGGGATCTCAGTAACGTTCACGGGGCAGTGAAGGCAATCAACCAAATCGAGGAAGTTGTGCTCGATGTAATAAAAGCCCACCCACAATGGTCTAACCTCTCGAAAACCGTCGATGCCAGAGTCGACAAAGTATTATCTCGACTCAGACCTCAAGTCATTGCTGATCATCGCAGTCTTCTTACTTCTCTCGGATGGCCTCCCAAACTCACGTCCACAACCGGGGACGCCTCTGGTATCCCCAACCCCTTGGTTCTAATGACAGGAGCGAAGAAAGAGAGCTACTCTCGAAGTTTTCTCGGTCTTTGTGCATTGCAACATGTTCATTTACGAAGAGAAAACCGTCACCGTCTTCTAGCGGGCCAAACGAAGCAGGAAAGCTTCGGGCTTGGGCTTTGGGCCATTGATGAGCTCGTCTCACCAATCGCATCCAAGATCGAGCATCATCTCTCTAAATGGACTGAAGCGCCCGAACTCATGTGCGCTCTCGTTTACAAAGTGACTCGTGATTTTATTTCAGGAGTCGACGATGTTCTTCAGCCGCTCATTGATCAGGCGAGGCTTGTGAGTTGTAGTGCAAAGGAAGCTTGGGTTTCCGCAATGATGAAAGTTTTCTCGGATTTCTTAGCGAAAAATTTGTTCACCCTTTACGCAGTTAGATATCGAGAACGGTCCAAATCCACTGTATCCGACGTTGTCTCTTCCTGGCTTCATTTGATCGACAACATCGTGAAATTCGATGAACAAATGCAATCTTTTCTTAGTTCGGAAACATATTTTTACACGACCGGGCCGGACGGGCCGTCTGTGTTGTCCTTGTTTTGTGATCGGTCCGACTGGCTCCGTATTTGGGCCAAGGTAGAGCTGAAGGATGCATGGAGTAAACTGAAAGCAGAACTGAAGGACGAAAAAGGTTGGTTGTCGTCTGGTAGGAAAGTCGGAAACAGTCGGAACTTGGAGAAGGGAAACGAACAGTTCCGTCTTTCGACAGAGGAAGATCATAAAGCTCCTCGAGTTGCGGAATTTGCTCTGAAGATCACTTGGGAACTTATCCAAAGGTGTCGAACTTTGCCAGGTACAACTCAACAACCCAGGTTTGACCCGTAACCCGGATTGATCCGCCCTAACCCGAACTGATGGGATGTTTATTGTAGCCATTGAGTCGGTATCTAATATAGCAACCCGAAAATGGCCCGGCACGGCCAGAAGATGACCCAATTTCCTGGCCCGAAATGACCTGACCTGTACCCGACCCAGACCCGTTTTCTAGCGTAGCCGGTTTACTGAGCCAAATTCGATTTGATTTATATCAGGTACAACTCGTCGAATCCAGTTCATCAAATCTTCGGCAGTCAAGTTCCTTTACCGGTTCCTCGAAGCGTTACAGTCATGGCATTCAAGCATCGATTCTCCGACACACGATTACTTCAATTTAGAAGAAACCTTAACCCGGGTTTCTCAGCTGCTCAACGCCGCACGGTTTTCCAAGTTCAAACTGCAGGAATGGAGCGACAATGTCGATCTCCTGGACCTGACGGACGCCACAAACCCCGTCTTTTTCCGTGAAGAGATCGAAACCTTAACTGATCTGGAAACGAACTATCTTGTTGAAATAATCACACTCATTCTCCGACACTTCGAGGATACCTCGTCCTGTTACTTCCTCAACATGAAACAGTTCGAGCTAATAACCTTAACTGTACCCAATGACGGTAATTTATTCGTTTCCAGTGATTTTGCTGTCGGTCTAGATAACTTACGAGACAAACTTCTTCTACTCGAAGAACATCTGAACGTAACCGACTTTTTAGACGCTTGGCGTAACGTGGCTGAAGGCCTAGACCATTACATTTTTCACAGCATCGTGTCGACTGATGTCCGATTCTCCGAGGAGGGGGCTAAACGGGTTAGGGTCGATATGGACGGGTTGTTCCTCGTTTTTAAGGCGTTTTGTTCACGCCCGGAAGCCTTTTTCCCGAGGATTCGAGATCTTGTAAAGCTTCTGAGGTTGGGTAAAGACGAGGTGGTTGGTTTACGGTCTAGTCTGTGTTCCGACAGTTTGTTACCTCATGGAATTTCGAGTTTGTCGGTCAATCAGGCATTGAGAATCTTGAATAATCGGAGTTTTTAGGCGTAAAAACACGGCTAACTGCTGGAATTTTGAAAAAAAAAATGTATAATTGAAGACGAGTTTTTGTATAGAACGTCTTATGGAAGGAATTGTGTAAATCGGATTCTTTATGACTTTTGGTTTTCTTAACCGTATTTTTTTGTTTGTTGATCCGTTTTTACGTTACAAAATTGAAACTCGATACCTATATAATCCTTATATATTTATTTATCGATAATAAACCCTTCAAATAAAATACTTTTACAAAAATATACTCCGAACAATAAATACTGATACGATATCAAACTCATATTCATTGATAAACATGTTGAATAATTTATTTTCTTCGAAACTCAATACCCAAGTCTAGAGGTGGCAAAATAAAATCGAATCTGAAAAACTGATCGAAATTACCTGAATCGAACTTGACCGTACACTCGAAATGTGCAACTTAAGCAATATCTGAAACCTGAATGTGTCTGAATTGATTCGAAACTGAACTGAATTTTAATATCCGAAATATACCCAAAATCGAATGAACTTGAACTGTTCGAACTGTTTTAACCCGAATCGAAATACATCTGAATCGATATCAAACTGTATTATTATCTTAAAGGGCCAACCTTAAAACCCGAAATGACCCGAATCTAATAATTTTATTAGAAGATGACCTAATAATATACTCCGTAACAAATATATATATATAAAGTTTTAGCTTCAATTTTTTCCAAGCCAATATGTAGAAGATGTTTTCATCTTAACTCATTTTGTGTCGATAATTTAATTATACCGAGTGTTATCAAATGATAATTTGTGAGTCACTAAAATTATTTTTTATTAGAGTGCACTAGTGCAGCTTTGGTGTTAACGGTTAATGGATATCAAACTTCACTCATCAACTATTATACCGAATGGACGAATGGTCATTTTGTTCAAGATGTCCAATTTAAATATTCCTTTCATTTTTTGTGTCAAGTCAATGCTTTATTAGAATTTAGAACAATACAAGTTCATTCATTCAGATCTTATTGAGTGATGTTTTAGGTCGTCGGCATTTCGCCAGGTCGACGACATTTTTTAATGTAAAAGACGACCATGCCCTTCCCTAATTACATTAACTAAGTTAATATAATTTTAGAAATGAAATTATGTTAATGAAACTCGTTGATGAAACCCGACTTTCCTTTGCAAAACCGACTTTCCCAAAATGGATCAACAAGCGGTTAGTACACTTTTAATTTTATTTTCCTCCCTTTTGATTATATTTTCTCCTTTAATATGTTAATGTGTATTAGTTTAGCATACAAAATTGATTTTTCTTGTTTAATTTGTCGTTTATGTTTACAGTTTGTCGTATTCGATGTTGTGCTCGATTTTCATGTTATATAAAAATAAAGAGGGGACTCGGAGAAGAAGTCGGACGTCGGTTTCTGGTGCCTGGGGGTCCCCTGGGAGCTAGTTTTTGGTGTATGGGGGGTCCCCTGGTAGACAGAAACTGGTGCCCAGCCCAGTTTTTTTTTATTTTTTCAACGTTATACGTTACGATATCCGTTTAATTTGTTTTCGTTCTTCGATAAATGTTTATATCGTGACTCTGGTGTTATTATTTTGAATGTTTGGAATTATTGTGATACAAAATTGTCAACAAGATGTTAGAAATTTCCTAAAAAGATTCTCGAGTTATATTGAGACACGTGTCTAAAAAACCGTAAAAAATTACAAAAATCGTAATCTTTCATTAGTCGGGATATAATAATTACATTAATTTAGAAAATTAATTAATATCATTATTCATAATTAGAGAAGGGTAAAAGAGTAAATTCACGTATAAAATACCGACGACCTAGAAGGGGATAGGCGGTGGTCCAGTCGCATTGTTTGCAGGTCATCATACACATGTACTGTTGAGTGTTGAGTGTTGAGTGTTGAGTGTTGAGTGTTAACCCTAAATTTATCTCTACTCAGTTTACATAAAAAAAGGCATACATGATTCGTACTTGGACACGTCCCTCCCTCTTCCTACTTCTCCCCACTCTTCTACTACGTACACTACAGTAGAGTGCCACCCCAACCCCAACCCCAACCCCAACTTGTATGTAAATCTTTCCTGAAAATTCCCTTCCTTTTTTCCTAACAACATTTCTGGGTTTTCTTTAATCTATTTCACTTCTGACTTTCAAACACTCTCCTCTCTCTCAAACTGTAAGTTCATTCCTTCTTTGTTTATGTGTATAGTATAATAAAGAATAAAAAACTGGTTTTATTCTACTTTTTTTTTATTATTATTGAGTATGTCTTTATCCCCTCTGTTCCGATTTAATAATAATAATAATAATATTATAGTTTTGGTGAGTGAGATCAAGTACCCAATCCGGAAAAAAGTTGAATAATTTAATCGAATTACAACCTTACCTAACTGTCATTCCTTCTGCTCTACTTTATGAAATGTGGGTCTTATCCTTCAATTGTTTATAGATAAGGGTCTCATCTCATCTCATATATGATGTATGATGTATGGACTAGATCCTTCTGCTTCAAAACTTTGGAATTTGTCACTTAATTCTACTACAAGTTATTTTGGTAGTGAAGTTATTATGGGTGACATCAAATTTATTTGTATTTAGTATGCAATGTAATTCCTGTTGACAGTTTTGTAGTAGTAGTAGTAGTTAGGATAAGCTGTTGATATACAGTACCATTTTGGAGGATTTTGTTACCAAGTTTGAATTTTGAATGAGTTGTTCACATTTGCAGTATGGGAAATTCAGCATCTGGGTTTGGATCAGATTAAATTTCTGAGTCATGGGTTGTGTTTATTCAAGATCATGTATAGGCCATTCTTCATGTGTTCCTAGAATTAAACAAGTGGACAATGTGAAAGCTGCAGAAATTGGAGTTTTCTCTCCTATTCATTCTCAACTCCAGGATGATGGCGATCGGGTTCAAGACTTGAACCAGTTAAGCTTTGGGAGAGATACTGAAGTCGGTATTAAGAGGCTGTCTAGGGTTTCTGCTCAATTTTTGCCACCTGATGGGTCTAGGACTGTTAGAATTCCATCTGAAAATTATGAGTTGCGATGTTCATTTTTATCACAAAGGGGTTACTACCCTGATGCGCTTGATAAGGCTAATCAGGATAGTTTCTGTATTCATACACCCTTTGGCACTGACCCGAATGACCATTTCTTTGGAGTGTTCGATGGACATGGAGAATTTGGGGCCGAATGCTCTCAGTTTGTAAAGCGTAAATTATGTGAAAATTTGTTGAGGAATAGTCGGTTCCACGCTGATCCTATCGAGGCATGCCATGCTGCTTTTTTAACTACCAATTCTCAGTTGCATGCTGATAGCTTGGATGATAGCATGAGTGGTACTACTGCTATTACAGTTCTGGTAAGAGGTAGGAGCATATATGTTGCCAATACAGGCGATTCGAGAGCTGTTATAGCCCAGAGGAAAGGAAAGGATTTAGTGGCCGTTGACCTTTCAATTGACCAGACTCCTTTTCGAAGTGATGAAATTGAGCGAGTTAAGCTTTGTGGGGCCAGGGTTCTTACTCTTGATCAAATTGAAGGGTTGAAGAATCCAGATGAACAGTGTTGGGGGACCGAGGAAGGGGATGATGGTGATCCTCCGAGGTTGTGGGTGCAAAATGGGATGTACCCTGGCACCGCTTTTACTAGGAGTCTTGGTGATTCAGTGGCTGAAACAATTGGGGTGGTTCCAAACCCCGAGATTGTTGCTTTGGAACTCACACCAGAGTATCCTTTCTTTGTTCTTGCTAGTGATGGTGTATTTGAGTTTCTTTCAAGCCAAGCTGTGGTTGATATGGTAAGGCACCTCCTCTCAGTGAAACAACTATCATCCTTAGACTATGAGATTATATATTTGGCTTAATAGTTTGTCAAAATACTTGTTTGACTGTATGTACATGTCTGCTGTAAATTTAAAACAGAGTTTTAGTCACTCAACTTTGTGTTGCACGGTTGCTCCTAAAACCTGTGTCCCAGAATCTGTTAGCCTCTTTTAATCTTGTTTTTTGTCCCTGAATCTATTAGCCTGTTTTTACCTGTTTATTTTATTTAGGTGGATTCTGTTGATCATTTCATGATCATGATTTTTGAAAAGTGAATGAACTCATAAGTCAATAATGTGATGTCATAATGTCGATAAATAGAGAAGATATTGGAAATCTTTGAATTAAGTTCCTGGCATAAGCGTGACTGTATATGACTACATTTTAGCCGATCTCAGATCAGGTTGAGACTCAAACGTTATTGTCGGCATTGGCGTTATTGTTGGTGTTGGTGATCTACAAATAAATAGCTATTTGCATAATATGAGGTCTGGCAATGTCAGCATGTCATTTGTTGGTGTCTGTGATTGAAGAAGCAAAGCAGTAACTTTTCTTCCAGTCATGAAATAATTGAAACATTTCTAATTTTGAATGTCCGAAATGTCGGGCCGTTATCTTACCTTAGTATATTCATATTTTGTTCATATCACTCACCAAAGTTTCAATAAGGAAAGAAGCAAATTGACTCGTAAAAATGGACATTTGAGATATTCCGCATTTTGATTTATTGTTTCAAAACTAAGCTGAATGTGGTCAAGCTTTCTGGATTTATATGTGTACTATTTATGTATTGTATCCCTAAATGCACCTTTCCATCATCTTATCTATGTTCACACTTTAAATTAGCTAAGTTCCCTTTTGTAAGCATACGAAGCTATCTCTCGATGTATATCATATTATCATGTTTCTTCTACTCATGTTTACGTTTCATTTCTTGTATCTCAGTCTCGGCCTTTGTTTCTTTGCAATCCAGGTGGCAAAGTGTAAAGATCCGCGCGATGCTTGTTCTGCTATCGTTGCTGAATCATACCGACTTTGGTTGCAGTATGAAACTCGCACTGATGATATAACTATTATAGTGGTGCATATTGATGGGCTAACTGATGTAAGTTTGTTTTAAAAATTTTATCCTACCCGATTTTCTCCCCTTTAGCTAATTCAATGGAACTACCCCATCATCGTGTCGAGTTTTAGTTGTGAACCTTTTTTACCCTCACAATTTGGAATCAAGTGTCGCAGTTTCACTTGAAGCTTTTTAAGTATCTAACTCTACCCAAATCCATAGCAATTATTCATCCATCTGCATGCTCTTTTGGATATTTGCCCCAAAAGTAAATGAGCACTTTCATTCTAAGGTTGAGAGGGAGTACTAGTGAAGCTGAATTGTGTAAGCTGAGACCTGTCTTACGTATGCTTGACACTGTTGTTAGGATGCACGGGGCGCATCGAGTCCTGGTCCCATCATGAGTTCCCCAACTTCTCAAGTTGTGGAATTAACTGGATCAGAATCCCCTGCAACGGTGGCCCTGAATGCGAAGAATCAGCGTGCAAGACATGATGTATCACGAGCTCGTCTCCGTGCCATTGAGACTTCCTTAGAGAGTGGGAATGCATGGGTACCCCCCTCTTCAGCACATCGTAAAACTTGGGAAGAAGAAGTAAGTTGGTTTTATTACATATGTATTACTATCTCAATCCCAAGTTTACTGTCTCTATTTGATTGATTTGGCTGTTAGACTGATGTCAACTTTTGACCATCTATTTCTCCAAATATATTTAGAGAGAGTAACAAATTTTCCTTGCTTGACTTATCGAAACAACTCACTTCATTTTATCATTTTTGTAATTTGTGAGCTAGGAGTATTATGTATTCTGAGATTCAAAGCTGACAAATCACTGAAGTCAAATGAGGACAGTATAAATGGGATAGCGCACTCATCAATCAGTAGTTGAACATCATGTTCATGATGAAGCTGTTCCCATTAGGTTTCTGGCACATATCTTTCTCCCGTGCTTTATGATGAAAACTTGTCGGATTTCAATTTTGTGATACAGGCACATATTGAGCGGGCTTTACACGACCACTTCCTCTTCAGAAAACTTACAGATTCTCAATGCCATGTTCTGTTGGATTGCATGCAAAGAGTTGAAGTCCAGGCAGGAAACACTGTTGTTGAGCAGGTTTTCCACCAATTTATTGCTTTGCTCAGTTTACTTATATTTCCTTGTTGCATCAAAGTGGAATTCATTATATTGTATTCTGGGATGCTGTTAGTTGGTGATAATAAAGGATCTCCTCTTTCAGCAAGTAGTCAAAGTTTTGATTCAATATCTACACAATCACACAGGAAAAAGTGTCTATTAATCTTGTTATTTGAAGGTATTGTCATAGATGAATTTGAATTTAATGTCAGCAATTATCTGATTGTTTACATTGAAGGGGGGTATTTTTTACGAACTTTGTTCTGCCATAGTTCTCATCTAGGAAAAAATAGCCTATCATATAGTACTTGTATAATACGTGTCTCAATTTTTTTTCTCAGGGCGGTGAAGGTGATTGTTTTTTTGTGGTCGGAAGTGGAGAGTTTGATGTCTTTGCTACTCAGGAGGAGGAAAATGGGGAAGTGCCAAGAGTTCTCCAGCGCTACACAGCTGACAAGCTCTCTTGCTTTGGGGAGTTGGCACTCATGTGAGATTTTTCTCAATTGTTTACGTACACTTCTAAATTCCAACCTATATATTTTTTTGACAAGACCTTTTAAGTGTCTTTGTGGTTCACATTGGTTCGACAAATTATATATACATGTGATATAAATCACTATCTTTGTCTTTTTACGAGAATACTAGAGCAATCCCGAGATTCCCGACAGAACATTTACCAATTTTACTTATTTTCCTTTCTGTATATGTGAAAAACTGTTTTCTGGTTTGGATCCCTTGGTAAAATTGGTTCTACCTTCTGATTCTTATCTCAAACTTTCCAGTGGCTTTTCTATCATCATGCCAATGATTTAAGCTTCTTTGTCACAGGTCTAACAAACCTCTTCAGGCCTCTGTTCGTTGTGTGGCAAATGGAACTCTGTGGGCTTTGAAAAGGGAAGATTTTCGAGGAATTCTAGTGTCAAAATTCTCAAATCTATCATCCCTCAAACTTCTACGATCTGTAGATCATCTTTCAAGATTAACAATTCTACAACTTAGTCAGATAGCAAACTCCCTTTCTGAAGTTTCATTTTCTGATGGACAGTTAGTAGTGGGCCAGGTAAACATTTTGGTGTAAAGAGGGCATGTTCCCATCTTTTTTTCTCCATTGCGTCCTTTTCACGGTTATAAAACTTTTCTGGTGCTTCTTTGTTGTCCTTTTCATGCTCTTGCAGGATGAGTATTTAAATGCACTGTACATAATCCAAAAAGGAAGAGTAGTAGCAGAATTCGATGCCGATGTACTTAAGAGCCCAAACATCTACAGCTTAAAGTCTGACGGGCAATTCCAGGATGATGATTTTCAAAGTAATAAAAGGCTGACAGTTGAGAAGTCCGAAGGAAGTTATTTCGGGGAGTGGGTCCTCGTTGGAGAGCAAGTTAATCAGATGACTGTACACGCTGTTGGTGATGTTATCTGCTCTGTTTTAACAAAGGATCAGTTCGATTTAGTAGTTGGTCCACTGACACGAATATCTCTAGACAGTCATAAGTATGTTGCTGCTGGGTGTATTGATTTTAAGCTATAGTACCTTTATTACATTTATTTCTTTCCCATTGACTTCCACGATCAAATGATGTCAACTTTGACTTGACTGTTTTTTTACTCGATATATAATACTGCATACTTACTACTTCTGTAGTATGACAATCGCTCTTTTGTTAAATCAAGCATGATAAATTTTACGATGGAAACATTAGTCAACAGTTGGCCACCAAAGTTGAATAGGGACCTATAGAAATGAGATGGAGGTTATCTTATTATTATTACTCGGCGACTATCTTTCAAGGGACACTTTTGCCTTTAATCCAGGTTGATTGATCATGATTCAGGTTGAAAGAGCTTCATATGGATCTAACAAAGGACCCTGGACAAATTGTACAACCTTTGGTCGCACAAAATGTTCAGTTATCTGATTTGGTGAGATTTTTTAGTCTGCCCCGAGGTATATCTGCTCCCAAGAATATCTCGTTTGAAATGGTTTGTATCTTTGCCTCTGTAGGAGTGGAGAAGATGCTTATATTCTACTGACTGTAGTGAAGTTGGACTTGTACATCAAAAGGGTTCAGGTAGTGGTACTGTTCATTTTTTCAGTTTCTGTTTGAGGGACAATTAAACATTCATGAGATCTTGCACTAGCAAACTAGTATAGACCCCATGCAGCAATGTATGCACGTTTTTGTTAATGTTTGTTTTGTACTAGCTTATTTTTATAGATTTCAAATTAGGAATTCATTTTTTTGTTTTTTTTACATTTCTCAGGTTTGTACTTTTGATATAAGAAAATAATTTTGAAATGGCATAACTAACCAAGATAATTGTGTCTCACAACATCATGGAATGTGTATTTTAAAATACTACCCATATTTTTTATGTCATCTCACATTTCAAGATATTCACTTCTCTCTTCAATATTCCTTAAACTATATACGGAGTACATATTTATTAAAAGATGTATATTAATCAAACATTTTTTTTACAAGGAACTTAATGGTATAGTTTTTGTAACTAATTGAATGACTTACCTCGAAAACAAAAAAAAAACGTCATTTGAAGAAATGAAGATTTTATTTTGTCACAATGTTGATGATATCATATTATAAAATTTCTCGATTATTTTCATAAAATGCTTTTATGAAAATCTAGAATGGAGTCAAAAGTTACAGGACTAGGAAACTAACATAATTGATAGATCCTTTTGAAAGTCACCTGTTTATTTTATTTTATTTCTCGCAGAGAATATCTATAGTCTGAAGAGGTTCTTGAAGCAAAAGGTGAAAATGCTTGGAAAGGAATCACGGGTTTTAAATGAGAAGGATCTGATGAAAACTTTTAGCAATTCATCCTGTGTACCACAGATTCTATGCACATGTGCTGACACGACGTATGCAGGCATACTTCTAAATACGTCTCTTGCTTGCCCACTTGCATCAATCCTTTGGAAACCTCTAGACGAGTCATCTGTACGGTTCTGTGCTTCTTGGGTTGTTTTTGCTCTAGACGAACTCCATAAGGTGTGTCAGCTATCCCATATTGAGCCATTTTTTCTGTATCCTTCCAACCCAAGAAATTATAATGTCTATTTCTGTTACCGATTTTCCTTTTTGACACCGTCTTCTCTACTTGTGCAGAATGGAGTTCTATACCGAGGTGTATCTCCAGACTTGCTTATGTTTGATCAAGCGGGACAGTTACAAGTTAGTTGCATTAATATTATGATCTAGTTCCATATTTTTCCCTTTATGGCAGTCCAACTATTTATTTTCTTGTGTGTGCTTCTACCCTCGCCTCAAGCATGGGTATGACACATGTACACTTCATAAAATATCCGAGTCCAACATTGAAAACTTACCCATATTGGATACGTCTAAGCTCAAACCTTTGTCCAAGTAAAATGGTCTTCCACTGTCATCCTTTGACTCCAAGTGTCGAAATCTCAGCACGGCTATTTATTGAGTTTGATGTCCTCTAGGCCACACTGTCAAAGTGTAATGTTACAACGTCCGAGTGCCCAATAAGCTGCACACAAACATAGTTAATTACAAAGTAGCATATAAGCCTCTCTTTAGAACATTCAGAATATTGCAATTCATAGTCTTTTTGGGTATTGGTTATGACTTTATCGTGAAAAACTTCAACACCAGTCACTTGATGCAAATCATGCAATTCCCAACACAATTTTCATTTTGGTTCATTTGGAAGCATTCTCTGCGTGTTTCTAACACGTGGGAAAGGCCGCGTACATCCAAACCTCCTTAGCTTGCAAGTTATGGGAGCCCTTGAGACACTTGAGTAATGTCACTGCTGTTGTAGCTTGTAGACTTCAGATTTGGGAAAAAGCTGTTTGATGAGAGAACATTCACCATCTGCGGAATGGCGGATTCTCTAGCTCCAGAGATTGTCCTAGAAAAAGGCCATGGTTTATCAGCTGATTGGTAAGTGGTGCTATCGAGATCTGCACTTTGGCAACACGGTTTTAACCTTATACTGCGTCTCTTTTCTGTAAGTCTATTTGAGAAGCCTCTAGTGATAGTATGTCTCATTGATTCTGTAAGTGAGACGGTGGTCTCCTGGAAGACCAAAGGACTGACTACTGCAAGCCCATGTCCAGGGTGGATACTGGATACAGACCCTATTTATATGGGCTTGAGCCCAAGATAAAATTGTGATGAGAATAATTACAGTAAGCAACTTTACACTTATTGTGTGTAGCTGAGTTGGTTAAAGCTTAGATTTTTAGAGCATAGGTCACCAGTTCAATTCTCATTCAATGCATCACCTCCGTCATTACAGTACTTTCCTTTATTTTGTTCTTAGGTTATTCACCATTTTTATTACAACACTCACTATTCAGTATTCATATTATAAAAATTCAGTTGATAGAACCTGACTAAATGAATGTTCCGCTGTAGTACGACAATTAATTTCCTTGGTTGATATTTCCAGTTTCAGTATTTATTAGTAATTCAAAATATGGTGCAGGTGGAGTTTGGGAGTTCTGATTTATTTTATGCTGCAAGGTGATATGCCATTCGGGACGTGGAGA
Organism: Agrostemma githago; assembly: GCA_958450325.1. Lineage (NCBI taxonomy): Eukaryota > Viridiplantae > Streptophyta > Magnoliopsida > Caryophyllales > Caryophyllaceae > Agrostemma > Agrostemma githago. Next base: position 44,844,353 of record OY288261.1, read on the forward strand.
GAGAACGAGCCTGATACACTTGCAAGGATTGTGAAAGGACAATTTACTCTTCCTCAGTCTTGTAGTCCCGAAGCCATCGATCTCATTACCAAGGTTCTCATCATCTTCAAATGTCCACAGATAGTCTCATGATAATATGATTGACCCACATAAGATTAAAATTACGGTAGTTCTTTTTTGAGGTAGTTCATTTATACGGGAAGCATTTGGCCGTTAGATGGATTAGCCTTGCATTATACTCCGTACTAACATAACATAAGACCTTCTGTTAGGAGACGAGTCATTCATTCATTCGTTCAATTGTTAATGATATTGGATTTGTGCAGCTCCTTGAAGTCGATGAAACTAAGAGACTTGGAAGTGCAGGTCCTGAACAAATTAAGAATCATCCATGGTTTGACGAGGTTGATTGGAGAGGGCTTGAAAATCACATCGTCCCCGTCCCTCAAGAAATTGTATCTCGTATAAACCACCACCTAGAAAGCTGTACAGAGGGCGAGGACTGCTCCTTACCAGCATCTTCTCCTCCTCTCGAGGACGTGGAAGGACTCAACTCTGCTGAGTGGCTCGAAGACTGGTAACTAATTCGTAACCTGTCTTCTCTCTGCTTCTTGCAGAGCCTTCCTAGTAAGTATATTATTTTTATTTTTATGTTAATCTGGTTGCCACGACGAGTAGCAAGTAATTGTGGGAGGTATATTAGTTGTTGCGGAATGAAGTTTACCTCATTGTAAAAATATAATGGTTGATTGTAGTTACGCTTCATTTAGCTCATTCTTCGTGTACATTGTATTCATATCCAAGTTGTTTATATGGTTCGTACCGCAGTTTGCAGGTGAACTTTGAATGAATTGTTCACAAAAAAAAACAGAGAAATTCTACTATGAGTAGAATGTTTTTTCTGCCCCAAGATGTCATACTGTTGTTTTTTCTTCTTCGTTCTTCCAAGATAAAACTTCCTAACTTTTTTTTTCCCAGCTTAGGACAAACTCAACGTTATGATTATAAATGTGAATCATGCAAATGCCATACTAATGCAACATCATCAAGTGTCTTATTTATGAAAAGATTTGGGGTCGGATAAGATGAATCATTCTCCAAAACAATTAGCCATCTGTAATAAAACTCTCATATAAAAAGGAAGCATAGTAGTTACGGAAATAAGTAGAATTAAGATGCGTTAGGAAAATTTAAAAAAAATATAGTTTCAAAGTCAAAATAAAGTTAAAATGCGTTAGGAAAATTTTAAAAGTTACTCGTACGAATTTTGAAGAAATGGAACTGTATTCGCGATTCGTTAAACAAAAAAAAAATTAAGATGTCGAAGAAATGAGAAAGAAACATTAATGTCATGGAAACATGGATGTAAAAGTGCAGGATACATTGACAGCAGAAGTTGACAAAAGAAACGTACGTCTCAAATTACCCAGAAAAACAGAAATGCAAACTACAGTACATGTCACAACTGGTGTATTTACTGCAGAGATTTCGCAGCTCAGAACTACTGATCACTGATGTGATGTGCATTATGATCCCTCTAATCTATAGATGTACAGTATTTTCTCCCTTTAAAAATAGTGTCAGTCGTTTCTCATTCCTCTTGATAGATGGCTCGCACTACGGAGGTCTATTGATCTAGTGTCGTTGTGATAGCTTAGGTCTCAAGCACGCACCCAACTTTCGCTTACCCCCAAATTAAGTTATACTCCCTCCGTTCCATTTTTTTAATTTTTAGAAATACCTACCTAAAGATATAGACAAAAAAAAAAAAACGTATAAATACAAAAAATCAAATGGAACGGAGGATATTGTGTGTTGCTTACTCTTATTTATATTCACTTATTGGCTTTAGAAAACCTTTAAATCTTTAATACAGTACTTGAAAATTTGGGATCATAATTGCTGTTTTTTCGTTGCCTATCAAACACCGATAATGAACTTCTGTGGTCGAAGCCAAGCAACCCAGATTGTAATCTTTTTTTTATACTGTACAAAAGTTCAGCCAAGACCCATGACCTACAGCGAGTGAGTAGAGCCTGGAAAACATGAAAGACTAGCAAAATACAACCCCCATGGTCGAAGTCTTCAATGGAATCGGGGCTTTCCACCAAAGACCGAGCTGCCCGGATTGTACTCTTAGGTAGTTTGGTAATGCAAGATACAATTCGTCAAAACGAGTCATCATATTCATCCTTCGTTAGCTGTTAGGTAAAGATGACGCCTTTCAGTCACACATACAGTTGATGAACCAGAGTCTCAAAAGCCAAAAAGAACCTTGGGTTAAAATAAAAGAACATTAACAGTCGAGTAAATGTTTTCAAATGTACATTCTCTAGTCTCTAGCAAGGGAGAGATGAGCGCTTTACACAAAGCCATATCATAGAAATAGGGTCACTTTTACCAATAGGGAAGACCTCAGAATGTGAGCAATTCCGCTTGAGCACTGACCAGTGTCAACCAATCAACTATGGAGTATAATGTTAAGTTGGAGTTTTGAAATGTTCACTACCTTGGATAAACTATATACTCCGTAGTTAGGTTTTGGCAGAAGTGGTTGTGGTTAGGTTACTACTTTGCAGAGACGTTAAGGCGGTGGATGGAATAGCCCTAGCTTGGTCTCCAGTAGCATGCTGTATAAACTCTTCCGGAGACAAATGGAGTCCATGACAGGCACATACAATTTTAACCTGGGTGGCGTTGTATTTGTAAGTAACTCCAGAAACCGTCTTGCCATTGGGCCCTGCTCCAGTGGTAGAAACCCATGGTAAATTCGTCAGATCTCCCGATCCACCAAACTTGATCGGGGCAGCAATGCCAGGCTTTATGGCTGGGTATTCATATGCAAAAGCAAAACTACTACTGTCGTTTAGTGGTGATCCAGTAGTTTCGCCTTCCTCAACAACTGGTTTCCTCGCAGCTCTTAGCGGCTCAGCTGAACTCACATCTGAAACTAATTTAGAGAGTCATTTTACTCGATTCCATCCTAATCAAGAATTAAAGCAGAGATTGTTTGCTAACTAACCTGGGGTGGGTGTGGATATGGCAGCATAATACGGAGAAGGGATGGGTTGAGATGGTGATATTCCCCAAGCGCTACTATCCTTATCAGGAATCTTGACCGATAAATATGTTAAAGTCATGGGGACACTGGCAGTACCCATCGCATGAGGTCGAGGAGTTGGGCCATTAATAGGAGAAATGGTGTGCAGTGAGAAGGGATAAACTGATGTGGGCGGTGCAGTAGAGGAGGATGAGTCTCTTATCAAGTAAGGAATGCCTGAGTGGTTCATTGTTTGTACAATGGACTTTCCATGTGTGGGAGCTGGAGAAGAAGTAAGACTTCCACCAAGTGTTGTAGACTCTGCCGTATCTTCATTATCTCGGGTTGATCCCTCATCTGTTGCAACGGAAGTATACGAATCTATGTCGAGTCTTTTACTAGTGTTTTGCGTCCCATCAAACGTGGTTTTAGTGTGTTGGAAATTTGTATAGAAGTTATGGTGAGGTTTAAGAGGAGACGTTGGGTTGAGGAAATTTCTAAAATCGTTTAAAATCTTGGTGGTTCTGTGGTCGGTATCTGGTGTGCCATCAGCAGCTGAGTTGTGAGTCTGATCTCTGGACAGGGAAGATGAGGGAGCAGTAGATGGTAATCCCAAACTGAGTTCCAGTCCTTTGTCGTAGTCTTCCATGCCTTGTTGCAGCAAGGCAGTGATGAGAATGTATGTATGTATGTGTATATTCCTACATTTTAAATTCCTACAAATAGAGTATCAAATCTATCTAATTAAAATCAAAAATTTCAAAATTCTAATTCGGAGTATTTATTTAATGAAGCACTAGATAGATACTCAATCAATTTCACCAAATTAAAGCAACCATATATCTACCCATCATCATTAAATGGCACAAATTAACGAAAACCTCAAAAATAAAAAATAAAAAATAAAAAATAAAAATACCTGGAATTGGATTGGTAATTGAGGAGTAATTAATTAAGGGAGGGGAGAGATGGACGGAGGGAGGGAGGGAGGTTGAATTACAATTACAATTAGAATTAGAATTAGAATTAGAGGAGAATATAGTGTCGTGGGGGTAAAGTAAAAGTGCGATTAAATAGCAAGTATGGAGTAATCCTTATATATTACAATTGGAGCAGGAGTATTATTTTTCGTCCCATTTCAGAATATTTATGAGAAATATTTTAATGAAATGAGATAAAAAATAATGATCGAAGAGACTACTCGTATTACAGTATATTTAAACAAATTCTTATTTCCGTGGGTTTAAAATGCGCACGTGATGATAATGAGTTTTAAAAAGGAAGGGGATTGGACAATGGACATTAATAATAATGACAGTGATGCTGCTTTTCAATACACTGCACTATTTTTCTTTGGGCCGCTTCCCACTTCTCCACACCTCTCTCTCTCTCTCTGCTACTGTCATGCTTTTCACATGTATGTATGTTTTGCACTTGCCACCGCCTTTTTATTTTATCTGTTTTTCACGTTTTTTTATTATCGAATAGTCTTCCCGTGACTCTTGTGATCTTATCTCAAAACTTAGGTGACTAAATTTATAATTTTTGTGGAGTATGGTTGAGAGTTGAGACACACACTTCTGGACCAAATAAATGACTATCATTTGTACATTTTTTTACTTTATAATTCTTTTTTGGTTTAGTTGAAAAAAATAAAGACTAAGATCGATTTGATTCATAATGCTTAAAGTCTGAGGTAAATCTAAACAATACCACCACGAGTTAAACCTTGGAATATCCGCACCGCAATAGTGAGAATCCTCATATTTCCTCCATCCATTTAAATTTTCCATCTCATTTTCCAATAATTTTTCATCTTTCCTCCTCATTTCATTATTACATCCAGTGGCGGATTTAGGGGGCACGTGACCCCCCCAGTTGGTGCTAGTGTTGTAGTAGTAAGTTTACTGTATTTCATAAGACCATCCCCAAGCAAGGTCATGGAGGGGGTCATGACCTTGCTTGGGTCACCATAATTGCAATTAAGAAAGAAATTAACATGACCCCAATGGAGGAGGTCATGACTTTTGGAGAGAAAAGGTCAATTTGTGACCTCTTTTGATGTTGATGACCCTCAATGGTGACCCTCTAGGTGGCACCTTTTCATTGGTTGTACACAAATAAAAGTACAACCCAAAATAAGCTAATTAAAGAAAACTTAATAGAAATTATACACTAAATCAAGATTAGGAAAAAATATGAGCATATAAAAAATGGCTACATTTTTTTATTGTCTATCAAATGAACACAATTTTAATATATTTTGACTCGATTTTTTTTCTCAAATACTCTACTCTATATCCTTTACATTTTTTATACAGTAGAAGAAAATAAAGTCAATATTAAAAAACAAATCAAATACTCCGTACATGGTTATTTTTTTTCATGCATTCAAATTTTCAGTTTTTTTTATTTAAATAATTATTTTTTAAAAAAAATCATATCCGGATTAAAAATTAAAACATTTATTGTATTATTATTATTATTATTATTATTATTATTATTATTATTGTTATATTATTTTATTTTACTACTCTATAATATATTTACAGAATTATAAATATAATTGATTTATAAATTGTTGATAGTAATTAAAAAAAAGTAAGAGAAAAGTTTTGGTGGGGTAAAGAAGGTGAAAAAGTGAAAAATGATTGGGTTGGTGACCTAGGTGGTGACTTTCTGGATGGGAGGGTATAATTGGGTCAAGATAAATAAAGGGTAATTAATAGTAAAAATAGGTGGTGACCCAATTAAGTTGATCCTTGCTTGGGGATGGTCTAAGCATGCCCTGGGTTCGATTCTGCCTAGATGTATTTTTTGGTTTATTTTTTACAAAGCTTTGTTGTGATTATCTTAGTTTTTAAAAGACAAGCTCGCGAAATTCGAGATTTTTTTTTGTGCTCCCATAATCAAAATCCTGCGTCCGCCACTGATTACATCTACGTAATTGGCTGACAGAGAGGGTATGCAGTGGCTGATGAAGGAACTCATCAACTGGTTTCGATGGCGGGTTGAGGAAGTCGGTGGCAATGGATTCAAGAGCAGTGGTAATGGATTGAGGAGAAGTGGACCTAATTGCATACTCCTATATCAAAATTCAAAAGGTCAAGGACATGTATAATACTACTGTAGTCAGTTATAGAAAAACCCACTGAACCTATATATTACGAGCAAGGATCATGAGAGCTATGATGAATGTGTAGTTTCATGAAACTAGGAAAATTAAGAGTATACATACAGGCATACAGCAACCGCATTGCACATTAAGCCAGCAATTTAGCAAGTTCGTCAATTTTTAGACTTCCTTGAGGAACAACATCGAGGAATTCCTCTGTGAAATCTTTGGGTTTCTGAATCCGCCCGCTCTTTTTTTCCTTGAACGTCTTTCCTGAAGATTTAATATCTGCCACTGCCGTGTCGTCCGCCTCTTCGCCCTCACTTTCTAGATTGTCAGGCTTTTTAATAGCCACTTTCCGAGGCCGATGCATAAAGGTAGGCCCAGGAGGAGTTACCTGGGCAAAGGCAACTGACTTTTCATAGACGACATCAGCATCCAAGGATCTATCGTCCAGAACTAAAGCACTACCTTTGTCTAAAGCCTGTCTCAGAAGAACAAGTACACCTTCAGTACATGCTGAAGGTATTGAGACTATCGAGGAAGGATTGTTTTCTTGCACTTCTCCATCAGCAGCAGCAGCAGCAGCATAACTTTCAGATTTATTCCAAACAGCATAATTCAAGTCACTGATACTCTCAGCATCCGGCACAAAATCTGACTGCTGTGAAAACTCAATGACAGTTGTAGATTCTTTCTCACTGCAGTGAACACCGGAATCTATGTCCTTTGACTGACTTGGACTCATGTCACTGACCTCTTCCGATGACACATCATTTTTCAGCAACAATGTACCCTCACATCCTATAGTACCCGAATCTGAGTTATTCGTTAAAACATCACTCATATTGGGAATTTTATCACATGTTTTAAGATTTGAAATATTTGCCGAGCATGGTGCCGACTCTTCATCATCATCACCTGAAACAGAAGGATCAGAAGCATCGGGACCAAGAAATGCATCTCGGTCACATTCAGAAATCTGATAACCTTTATTGTCAGTTTCAGGTAGCATGAGAGATGGCCTCCAATCTTTTCCTCTCCACATAAGTATGTGCTCGTATTCAAATGAGACTAGGACACATGGGACAAGATCCTGAATGTTTAGATGCAAATTTAGTCTCTGTTGGAGTTCGACCCATGAAACTATCAATAAATGTCCTCAAAATGGGACGAGACATAACGTACCCACCTTAAGTTTAGCCCCGATTTTACGATAGTCACTTGGGTTCAACCCTTGACAGTTGACCCTTACCAAATCGCACACTTCAAACGCCTCCCTGACAGTTTTCACAAGGTTCACGTACACACCATTTTTCCCTGTAAATGAAAAGCAACACTAAATCAACTTTGATATCAAAAAATAAGAGCCACCTTCTTCACGGAAAAAAAGAAGTACCAAGCCTGCAGATGGGGATCAAGTCACGCCCCCTCTTCCGCATTTCACTTGCCTCCTCTAATGTTAGACCATCTGGAACTCGTTTGACTAGTCTGGGGTAGACAGGTGAAATAGGTTTCCACAGCATAAGAGGAAATCGAGGCCGAGTTTTGTAGTTGTAGTTACGACCACGAAAAAGGTAAACAATACCGCCTCTACGGTATATAATTTTCCCTCCAGTTTTTTCCTGTAAAATGCGATCCACCGTGTTTGCCATCAGTTTATTTTGATACCTTGAACCAGACTTACCACATCCTCCTTCGCTATTGTTAATCATCCATTTTCTACTATCGCTTTAACTTGTTCTCATATTTGCCTAATTTTAGACTCTAGATTAGCCACTACCAAACTCAACCTATTTACATTATTGTTTTCGAGCTAGTCCAATTCCTTTAGTTGTTTTTTCTTTGATTCTTCATCATCTCAGTGGTACAACACCCGACTTACTCTAGATACTAGCTTAGGTTAGTTGGTAAGATTTGTTTGATCTAGGACACACTATAAATCCTTCATCAAAATTTCACATTTGTCATTTCGCCTAGTTGGACAGTAATTGCTACTGCATATAGCTAGATAAGCCAGATGCCAGTCATTCATGATCATGGATTCCAAAAACAAAAAAAATTGATAAGCCCAACTGAGGATCAAAGAATCAAACACAAGGCAAACTCCAATTACAAATTTGTTGTACAACTAGAACTAGCATTACCTTTGTATAATGTCAAAAGGAAGTTCCACACGGTATAGCAATGGAGATTTAAGTAATACTCAATAATGACTCTATTTTTAAGAAATCACGCATATTGCTCATCGCTCTGATGTAACTTTTTGTGTTCAGAAAACCACAGCATGGTTTGTGTAACATACAAACAAGTAGGTGACTCCGAAAAACAAGAGAAACACAAACCTCTAATTGCAGAGAGACATTGTCCATGTCCACAGTACAAACCCCCTTACATTTTATCTTGCAAACCCTCCGTCGCTTCCAATGAGCATGAATGTTATCCAACATGTTATGTGTCAAACCATCTCTGCCTACAAAGACGAGCAAAATAAGAACTACGGAAAGCCAAAGACACCATTACCGTGTAACCTATTACTGAAGCACTAGTTCATAAATTGTGGAACCAGCTCAAATACAACAACATATTACTACTCCCAAAAATGGCAGCATAGGAGGTAAAATGCCAATATCAGCAGCACAACCAAAGCCGTTTCCAAATAACTCGTCAGGGAAATTATGTCGCCAAGAAAAGCGCAGCGAATGAAACCAATCTGAATTGCAACTATCAAAGAAAACGAGCAGCGTAGAGTAAACGTATACAAATGGAGGATGTAGGGGAGGGAGTACTGAGTGCTACATACCCATATTGAGCTGTCGCTTAGTCTTCCTACACCCCTCAACCAAATCCTTGACCTCCTCCGCCGTCAACTCCTCCCCCAACACCTCCTCCCTGGTCATCACATACCGGGGCCCCGACCCGGGCAAATAGGGTCCCGGCCTTTGCACCGGCTTCACCCCCTTCTTTCCGGGCGTGGGCGGCGTAAACGAATCAAACGCGGGCAGGTTCTTCTTACTCTCGGGGAGAGGCCGCCGCCCCGTCCAGGGCCTCGGCATGGTGGTGGGCCCGAAAGGCGCAACCGCCGCCTCCCTCAGCGCCACCGCTCTCACCCCCTTGGGCGCCTCCGTGTAACTGTACATAAACTCAAACGGCGCTCCGGGGACCACGTACCTCAACCCGCCCTCCTCGCCCACCTTCACCTCCGCCTCCCCGCCGCCCGTCCCCGGTCCGGACGCCCGACTCGGGAGCCTGGACCGTTTGGCGGACTTCTGAAAGGCCGGGTGCGGGTCGGGGTCGGGGTCGGGTGCGGGTTTGGGTTTGCGTCTGGGTTTGGAGTACTTGGATTTGGTTTTGTAGGATGGGATGGAAGAGGGGGAGGGGGAGGAGGGCGTGCCGGGGGATTTGTGGAGTGGTTGAGGAGGAGGAGGAGGAGGAGGAGGAGGGGGAGTGTAGTTGTCGGTGATGTTGAGGGCGGACTGGAAGCGGCGTTGGCGGCGGAGGTCATTCTCGATGGTTTGTTGGGGGTGGTGGTTGAATTTGTCGGCGTTGGCGTTGTTCCAACGAGAGAACCGGAGTTGGGTGGTGGTGGTGGTGGACGTTGGTGTTGGGGAGAATATGGGGAAGGGGATAACATGTGGGTTAAGTGCCATTTTGTAGTTGCAACAAGGTGTCTCGGTGTTGGTCCGATTATTTGTGGATAATGGACTTGCGAATCACTCATGAAATACACTTAGAGGAGATAGCAAAAAAATTCAATCTTGTTTAAAAAGAGTAGAATCAAATTGAAAATCGGTTTAAATTGATATCCCTCTGTTCAATTTGAAACTACGACTTTATACATTAGTTTTGTTTAATATTAAACGTTGTTGGAATTAAACGTTGTTTCAAAATAAGCTTTTTTTTCTGGGTTATTTAATAATAATAATATCAAATATAGGGCGTCTTTAAAAAATAATATCAATTTTAATAAATTTGGGAATAATACATATTATTGGAGTAGTTAAACGAGGGTAGTATAGGTGACCGGTTACCTGTAGAACCCTTCCACCTTCCTTTTTCACCTTTAATTTTAGTTAATGACAATAATACCAACTATAGATTATCTTTCGAAAATAATTCCAATTTTAATAAATATGAGAATAATACATATTTTTGAAGTAGTTAAACCATAGCAGTATAAATGACCAGTTACCGGTAGAACTCGTTCATCTTTCTTTTCGCCTTTAATTTATTTCATATTACTTCACTCCTTTTCACTTGCTCAGTGTACAGAGAATTAAACGTCATTAATGTCTTCTGTATTTCTCTTCATTCAACCTCACCAAATCTAGCTAACAACACAATCGTACACCAAAATAACACGTTAATCTAAACGAAACGTATAAAAAAAAACTTAAGAAGGATGAAGAGTAATGGAGAGAGAGGATGAAGGAGAGAAGTAAGGAGAAGTAGACCTGACAAAAATGACCCGACCCGAATAAGCCAAACCCAACCCGACTCGACACCCGAACTGAAGACATGATTTTAACCCGTAATCCGAATTGACCCGAGCTAACCCGAAACTGACCCGACTATTATTATTGAAAACGAGTTGATATCCTAAAAAAATTGAAAACAAAAAACCCGAGAATGACCCGAACCCGAAATTATCTAACCCGGCCCGAAGTCAACCCGATTATTATAACCCGACATTAATCCGATCCAAAACTGAATTGACACGGTTCACCCGTTATCCAGACCTAAGGAGGAGGATGGAGGATAAGTGACAGGTTAAATATTAATAGGTGACCTGATGTAGCAAGTGATAAACTTACCTATACTACTCTTGTTTAACTATTCCAATAATATGTATTATTCTCAGATTTATTGAAATTGGTATTATTTTGGGAAGACGTCATATAGTTGGTATTATTGTCATTAAATAACCCTTTTTTGTGTGTGATATATCCATGATTTCATGCTGACTTATACTTTCTTCCACAATGTGATGTTGCATGGTGTCATGTTGATGTGTTATACTTGGTGGCCAAGGAGACATGTTTGGAGATCAAGTATCTCTTATATATTAAAACAAAGACCATTTACAATGACATGGCACAATGAGGATCCTCCATTCTGAAATAAGTCTTTGCAAGTTCTGTGTATTTTTGATACAATTTTTCCCCCACCAGTGTGAACGCGTTTGCAAGTTCTGTGTAAATTTCCGTCGAAATATCTCCCAAAAACAATGAGATAGGATTCGAACCCGCGACCTCCGGGACATATCCTACGTGCACAAACCACTGATCCAAGGAATCGATTTGTAACTAATATGCAATAAAAACATATACTCCGTAGTATGTTAATTACACGAAATTGATTTCAGGTCATTAAATCTCATCATTAGTTCACGAGGCATAATTAATCACCTCCTTTACCAAATCAATCTTCCGATCATCCATCTTCTTCCATCGATCTTGAAAAATCATTGATGTTGTTCACCATTTCACGAGGAATTGTTGTAAATAACCACTGATCCAAGAATCAATTTGTAACTAATATGCAATAAAAACATATAGTATGTTAATTACACGAAATTGATTTCAGGTCATTAAATCTCATCATCAGTTCACGAGGCATAATTAATCACCTCCTTTACCAAATCAATCTTCCGATCATCCATCTTCTTCCATCGATCTTGCAAAATCATTGATGTTGTTCACGATTTCACGAGGAATTGTTGTAAATAGCCACTGATCCAAGAATCAATTTGTAACTAATATGTAATAAAAACATATAGTATGTTAATTACACGAAATTGATTTCAGGTCATTAAATCTCATCATCAGTTCACGAGGCATAATTAATCACCTCCTTTACCAAATCAATCTTCCGATCATCCATCTTCTTCCATCGATCTTGCAAAATCATTGATGTTGTTCACCATTTCATGAGGAATTGTTGTAAATGTTCATCCCACCTTCTCGATAATGCATCACCGGTTTTACCAATTACTTTAACTACTCATCTTCATCGTAACCCTACGCCATTAATCATGATTCATCTCGGAAATACCTCACACTCAATCAATATTCGCCTCTTCGTTTCCTTAATTTGTGTTTCAGTCACATCTTATTCTATTTATATGTTGTGTTTTTTCGTTGTCATGTCTGCAGTCATCCCCAATTTCGTTAATCTATTAATATCGTTTTCGTTTTTTTCTCCTCGCTTTGAACTATGTCTCAGTCGAATTTTGTTTCATTGCTAACCTTACTCAAGGTGTCAGGTTGAAGGATCTAACCGTTAGGGTGATTTACAGATGGAACAGGCCGAACTACACGAACAAAATACAACTGACACTGTTGAGTTGCTGCTCATCGATGCTAAGGTTGTTACATCCATTTGATTAATTTCTTTCTGTATTGCTGTTATCTATATATTTTGGTTGAACTTGATCCCAATCCATTTTTTTTTTGTCCGTGATTCCAGAAAGATTTGGTTCAGGCAACTATTAAAGAACCGTTGTTGAGTAGGTTCAAGGACAAATTTGTCACTGGTCAGGTGTACAGTCTACGTAGTTTGAACGTTGCCCCCAATGTAAGCGTAGACAAGGCCACCACTCATACCTGCAGATTGAATGTCGAGTTCTCCACTAAAGTTACTCACTTGCCTAACGATGTCTCAGTACCGTCTAACTGCTACCGGTTTGTTAGCTTTAAGGATATCAACGATGGCAAAATTGCAGTCAATCAGTACATAGGTATCCTTTTGTGAAGTTTTCACTGCATATGTTTTTTTTCTTACTAATCTACTTCTCCGTACGTCTGTTTTTTATGAATTTCTTCTTATGCAAATGTTGTTGGTAAGGTCTACGAGATTGGACCAATTACTGAAACAAAGAACGGTTTTAAGTGTAGAAAAATCAAGTTGGAAGATACAAAGTACGCCTCTTTTTCTTTCTCCTCTTTTGTTCTACCTCCAAATTTGTAATTGTGTCACAACTTTGTTCCCTTTTTTCTGTCTGCTTAGTGGCGACGTTCTTCAATGCACTTTGTGGGCACCGCATGCCGTGGATCTACCTGAGGTACTGCCTATTTTACCCAGCCCTCACCAGTCGAAAGTAGTTGTTCTTAGATGTGTGGAGCCGAAGCTATTTGACAGTAAGTACCTCACCTTGCCGTCCGTTCTATTAATGTTTTATTCACAATTATTCTTTCGAAGTAAGTAACATTCTGTTCTCACACTACAGATTCTTGGGTTGTGCAAACTAACTTCAACGCAACGACATTTGAAGTTAATCCAAAGTTGCCCGAAGTCGATGCCTTTCAAGAGAGGTTCTACATATTCAAATTTATACTATCATGATTCGATAATTTCTTCTATTCTTTCATACTGTTCTTTTTTAACATCATGTGATATGATCCTGCAGTCTTTCATCTCAAGCTCCTAGCAATTCATTACAGATTCTCGATGAAGCTGCGGACGGTGAGAGCTTCCACATTCCGGTAGATGAAGTTCTTTCCGTAAAACAGATTCTTGAAAGCGAAAAGGTTTAGTCATATCTCCTTTACATTAATCTTCTATATATATATATATATATATATATATATATATATATATATATATATATATATATATATATGTACAATTCTACATATTATTGACAACCATTAAAATCGTTGACAGGGTGGGTCGTTCTATACCGTCGCAACCATACTTGACATTGAATCCACAGTGGGGTGGTACTATAACAGCTGCAAGTCTTGCAAATCAAAAGCAGTGAAGAATGATAAAGGGAGGTGGTTTTGTAAGAATTCGAATTGCGATGGAAGCAAAACTGGCTTCATGAAGAACAACCCTAAGTGAGTCTCCCATATCTACCTCAGCACGTGTATTCAACAAGTATTTGAAAGACAGATCTCTCTTTTAATAGAAACTGTCTTATTCGTTGTTACAGGTTTCAGGTAAAGTTTGCAGTTGCGATTTCTCTGGGATCGAATGTCACTTTGTTGCATTCGATCATCAGGTCGAAAAGTTTCTCGACTACAATGCCACAGAGTTGATTGCAAAGATGGAGAAGGTATTTCTATAACATAACAATTCGAATAAATTAAATTGTCAACGTTTGTTTTGTATAACCTAACAACAACTATTTTACTTCCACCAGAAAGGAGAAGGTCACTCTATGCCAGAAGAGCTAGCCACTTTCATTGACAACCGCTTCCTATTCAAGATAAAAATAGACGAGAAGTTCAATGTTGAACAGTCGTCTACCTCTTACACAGTTTCCTGGATGTCTGACGATGTAGACAAAATACACATGTGGCACATGAAGTACGAAGAGGCAATTAAGGTTGCTTTTTAAATATTTATTTTTCTGTTTTTTTACACATCGTTAATTTTGTAAGTCTCAGAATTACTTTGACCACAACTTATTATGCTGTCTCCAGAAAATAATGGACGAGTATGATCTATCAAAAACTGCTCTAAGCAATGCTAATTTCAAACGTGCTGCTCCTAGAGAAGGGTCAGAACTTGCAGGAGCCGCCTCCATCGGAGATCATGAAACACAGGGAACTACAAATTCCAGTCAGGTTTTACTTATTGTCCTCACACATTTTTTATAGGTTAGCATAGTTTGATTAGTATGTGGCCGTATTGTTCACCTCAAACTTCTATGAAAACTTCTGATTTTCCTGTTTTGTTTGAATATTAAGGTCGTTGACTGTGAAACCGCCTCCAACTCTTCGAGGCATACACCACTTAAGAGGAATGAAGATGCGTTTGAAGTCGAACCATGTACTCCAGTTGGTGGTGCCTCTGATGCTCAGTCTGCTGTCAAGAAAGGGAAATCTGCTGCAATTTAGATCGTTTTACACCAAAATATTTGAATATGTCTTTACAATTGGCCGCCCGAATATTTCTATTTCTTTTCATAAACAATTTTAGTTCCCTGCTGTTGTTTTGTTTCCCCTTTTAAGAGGGGCTATTTGTACTCCGGTTTATCCATACTCTTTGCCTTGGATTATTTCCAGACCATTACAACTCAAATTTCTTATGTGAACTACGTTATACTGTTTATTCCACATTTGTTTTTGTTCGTTTGCTGCACATGTATATTTTTCAATTATTACTGCAGGGAAGAGGCCGTTTCTCTCCACCACATTTTGTTTCAATTGGTGAGAAAACATCTTCAGCCTCAGAAAATATACTGTATCATGTCTTCCAGCAATGTATTTTAGTACTTCCCCTTCATTTTGTGCTTAATTTTTTCCTTTTGTTCCTTTTAAGCCTCACTTATATATTTGTAGTGTTTTCAACTGCAGGAAATACGTTGGTGTACTTATCAACGTAATCGAAATCCCACACTTAAATGTCACTTTCACTACTTCTCTAACGTGTAGTGTAATTATGTTTTCGTAAACTTATTTCAAATTTTATAGTATAATTTTGTAAACATCACAACATTCTATGTAATTTTTATGTCATTTATTTCTGTTCCACTTCTTTAAGTTAACAACGTTTGTACTATCATTTTTTATCATTTTTTACTTATTACAAAGCGGCTCGGTTACGGTGATGCAGACAAATTTAACACAAATCAAAGAGTCAATTCTGATTAATCCTATCATATCACTTCAATTTTCTTTACTATGACATTTGTTCTTACAGCTACTGAAATACATTACAACGTCCAATATATTTACGTACTTTCCGGGATGCAATATTCATTTTAGGCGATCTTCCTCGGTCTTCCACGGTTTATGTATTACGCATCACGAATAGCATATTCGCGGACAAATGAGTCGTTATTCTTCTTTTTGCAATATGAGCATGATTTCTGTCCATCTTTGCCTTCAGTACAGATTAATTGTTTTTGTTTCCTATGTCGCAAAACCATCAACAGTAAATAAGCGTCGGTTATATTAAATCTAAGTTTCGTTGTTCAGAAAACAACAAATTGCAATGCGCCGGTATGTACGTAATGTCCAAACACATTCCAACTAATCAAAATAATATATTACAACCCATTTACACATTGCATTGGTAACACAATCCAATTAATTGTGTCTTATCATGGGAAATGGATGTGGCTATTGTACTTCAACTTCCATTGTTGAATGAACATTGTATATATTGTGCTGATGTGCTCCTCCACATCCGGAGACCATTAATTTGCAGCCATTTTTTAGTGTATTGGAAAGTTACAACAGTTACGTGCTACGATGGAACGACTACCAAAAAAATCGACTAAACGCAAAAATGTTCGCCAGAATAGAAAGTCTGCTCCCCACCCTGCACCCAACGTCCCCGAGTCTTCCTTATCCGAGAATGTGCCTGCAAGTGTGTGGACATGATATAGGTCCACCCCGAAGCGGCCACGCGCGGGTTTGGGTAGGCGAATGAATCTCCATATGAGAATGGATCGAATTGAAATTTAGGTCTATGTGGAGTCGCCACTGAATTTTGTGGTTATTCGAAACCATTCGAGCCCACTCTATGTCGTAGTGGGCCGTATACAAAATACGGCCCATTTACGATGTCAGAGTTTATTGGGCTCGTCCCTTTGCATTTGATACCGATACCGGCATTATCGGATATCGTATATTGAATGACTCTCGTGCGCCAACGGTTTTCGGGCATCCGGAAACCGAGGTTCTGAGTAAGGGGTGAGGGTACGTGTTGGGAAGCCCACAAAGGACACCCAACCCCTCCCGCACTTAGCGACCTCTACTAAGATCTCGAATGACTTTCTAATACGCGTGTTAGTAGAACGGGAAAATGATATGCAAAGATTATTTTCCCTAAGCATGTGAATGGAATTGAAAAAGGGTTTCTATGTCAATTTAATGCAACTAAAATTAACGTCAAAGTTGTATTTTAGCATGCGGGTTCATTTTAGTACGATAAAATAAACAAGAATTAAATTGACAAAAGAACAAACGGTTAATAACGAGATGATGATAATAACGGTTTGCAAATTATTGAATAAAATTGAATGATGTAGCGAGATGATGCATGGTTTGAAAAGATAGTAATGCACGTGATTGATTAGACACGTGTTGACCTAAGTCATAAAATACTATCGAATTTAGAAAGAAGAATGTACGACTCACGGTTTTGGTCGTGATGAGGTCACTCGATCGAGTGGTCGATGGACTCGATCGAGTGAACCTCTAAAAAGGTTTCTGTTTCGTATTTTTAGACCTTACTCGGTCGAGTTATTGGCCAACTCGATCGAGTACGTAGCCACTCGACCGAGTCACTGTGAGACTCGACCGAGTGGGGTCGTGAAAACATTCTGATTCGATTTTTTGGGGTGCCACTCGACCGAGTGGGCTAGGCACTCGGTCGAATGCCCCCTGTACGAACATGGGGTTCGCTCGCAATTTTGCATTGATTTCAAAATTGCTTTTGATTTTTGATAAATTGATGAGTTTGTTGAATCGGGGATAAATATCGTGGAATTTATACTCGAAACTTAAATTCGATACTCGTCATATCCCATATTCGATTATTGAATCGATATGGAATACTAGAGTGAAAATAAAAGAAAAATTGCTTTGAGTCGTTTTAAATTAACTATCGCGATATGAATAAATTTTCTCCGCGTTTAATAATGTCGTGATTCTAGCGAATCGTATGACAATTATTTTAGCATCAACGAAAAAAATCGCATTAGTTAATTAAATTGACTAGATCGTTAGATTCGACATCCAATTATGGAATTGGTATCGAATCTAACGGATCGACGCTTTGCTTGAATTAGAGGACTTGATTCCCTCGACTTCTCCGACATCGAAATAAATCCCTAGGGATTGTGATGTCGGATCCGCGTCAACGGGTTTCGACCCTTATTAAAATACAATACTTGTTTTGAAAATCGATTGCGAATATGCGATTTGAATAACGATGCAAAAAATAAACAAATTATTGTTTAGGTTGACTCGTTTCAATAATCAAGCAATTGGGGTGTCGGAATAAGCGACCGACAACGCTGTGCAGTACACTTGTATATTCGGGTTTCCTTATTCCGACATCCCTCATACTCGACACAAATCGACAAGTATTTTAATGTTTTAATATTAGCGGTATTATCGATATTATGATGCGATAAAGAAAATAATAAAAATAAAAAATAAAAAAAACGAGGAAAAAGAGGACGATGACGAGAGGAAAAGAAGAAGGAAAGAAAGGGGTTTTGGCACCCTCAACCTACATGTTCTTGTCTCGGATCGGACTCGTAATCGCGACTTTAACACGGGAGTTTCGAGGTTTTATGGAGGTTGAGTTATGGTGGTTAGGGTTTTGATTCCTAAAACTAGGTTTAGGGTTTGCTAGTGTAGTGCTTAGGGTTTGATTAGGGTTGTAGTAATTAGGGTTTTGGAAGGTGTAAAGAATTGATTAGGGTTGTGTAAAGATGTGTAATTGAGTGTGCATGGGGGGTTTATATAGGCTAAGCTAGGGTTCCCCGGTTAGGGTTACTCGACCGAGTAGGTGTCTGACTCGGTCGAGTGGCCCGATACGCCTGCAGTCGGGCCTGAATAAGGCCCACTCGATCGAGTGGGTGGGGCACTCGATCGAGTGGCCCAGCTGGGTTGCGCGGGTCCATTGCTTTGGACCGTGACTTGAGTTTTTTGATGGGTTTGTGTTTGACTTGGACTTTTGATGTTGTGAATGGCGGTTTTGTATGTCTCGGAAACGACTTTGACCGGGGTTGACCCAATCGTTAAAAAGTCGGTGTTATTTCCGGTGTCGGTTTCGGCCCAAATTAGCCTTATTTGATTGGAAACGGCTCACTGGACCTGGATTTGAGGTTGATTTTGTGATATTTGTACTCCGTAAGTGCGTTAGCCCATGACTAATGGATTTGAGCCCGTATCCGAGCGCGTAGAAACACGTTAGCGTCCGATCATCATCGGGTGTTTTTTGGAAACTGCCATAGACACTTGGCAGTCAAAATGCGGGTGTCTACAGAGCCCCCACTCTGACTGAGGCTTGGACAAGGCAAAAGTCCGTTAAGACCTGATAGACTTCCGTTCGGGTCGTTTATAGTCCGTTAGACTTGCGTGAAGGGCTCGCCAGCCATAAGCTAGAAATCATACCTGGGCTGATGATAATACATCCGTGGGGCATTTGGACTTGTCGCGTAAGTCTTGGGTGCGCCTGTGTGTAGGCCCATCCCGTGAAAATGCTGGGGAGATTTAGGGGGTTGTATGTCCCTGTTTGAGTCGTACCTGTATAAGTCAGGTAAAATGCATGCAACACGTAGGTAGTAAAATGACTCGTGCTGGGCTTGAAAATTTGAAATCTTGAATTTTTGAAATTTTGGCTCCTAAAGCATTTTAGGAAGGAAATTTGCAGTTTAAATAGTCCGAAATTTGACCTTGTCGAAAAGGATTTTTTTCAAATGGCTAAATTTTGCAAATTTCAAAGTGGAATTTGAAGAGAGAGGCCTACCGGCAGACTCGACTCTGGACGTGACAGGACGAGTTGACCGACACGGACTAGACTCTCTAAGGGTTGGCCCGTGACTCGTTAGGGGGATGGGCCACCTAAGATGACGAGGCTCTAAAGTTGCGCTATTCCGTAGCCTAGGCGAGTGGCAACACGGTCGTACATCAAAATGGGATAGATATGCTATAGGGGGATTGCAGTAGTCTGTAATGAGATTGTTTTAGTTTGGTGCCTTTCTGGATTTCTGATTTTAGGGTACTGCCTCGAGTCCTGGCAGATTCTTGTCTTCGACTGAGCCGAGTACTAGGACACACTACAGAAAGGAGGCTAGATTTTGAAAGTATTTGGATTATGTGAGTGGAAGGAGAACTTCTGTCTAATAGAAGCCCCCAGGACGACAAAGCTAGCTGCTGAGAACATGACAGTGTCGTGACCGGAATGACAGTGCTTTTTGAATGTGTGTCAATGTGGGTGGTTGTGCCTCTGTTGAAAGGCTGCCTACGTATTCACGTGTAGTGAAATCAAACCATGCCGTAGTTCAGTGAATTGAAAGATATATTATGGTGCCTAGTCTAATAGGACTTTGTGTGTAACTAGCCATAGCGATGGTGCAGGCTAGGTGCATTCCCAATGATGTCTTGATCAAAGGGCTAGAATGGTTAGGATGTTGATCCTGTGACTGTGAGTGTTCTCCGGGGTAGCCCCCAGAGGTGGTGTGAGTTATTTGGGCATGTTCTATGCCGACCGCAAGTTGAGTTCCCGTGTTCGGGGTTGGTAACTGGATTGGATGTTTTTGGAAATGTGGGGCTAGGAAGTAAGTGGCTTTGATGATTCGAAATCTGGAGCTCGATTTTGTGGAGCTGAGGCTTCGAGGGTAAGGTATTGTAATGTGGTAGGAAAGGGGAAAGTCGAGTAATGATGGCTCGAACTTCGATTGGGCTGGTTTGATAATGCAGGATCTGGTTTCCATGTCTAGCCCTAATGGTTAGGGGTATCCTATGGAGCTTGAATCCTCAAAATTCCGGGCTGTCTCTAGCCTAGGTCTCGAGGAGGTCTTGAGGGTTGTAATCTGGGAAGGCTGAGTGTGGTGTTAGCTGACCAGCTTGATTGTCACTCCCCTATTGGACGATATGAGTATTGATAACTTTGAATTTGACCGTTTTCACTACGGTCACGGGTTCTTGAATATTTTCTGGTTGACCTCTTAGCCCCGGTCATGGGTTTTTTGAATGTTGGTTGACCTCTTAGCCCCGGTCATGGGTTTTTTGAATGTTGGTTGACCTCTCAGCCCCGGTCATGGGTTTTTTTAATTTTGGTTGACCTCTCAGCCCCGGTCATGGGTTTTTTGAGTTTTGGTTGACCTCTCAGCCCCTGGTCATGGGTTTTTTGAGTTTTGGTTGACCTCTCAGCCCCGGTCATGGGTTTTTTGAATTTTGGTTGACCTCTCAGCCCCGGTCATGGTTTTTTTGATTTTTTTCGTCCAGTTTTTTTTGTTGGTCAGACTAACACCAAAGGTAGGGGTCGGTTGATCTTATCGGATGGGTGTTTGTTGTGGGAAATGGGCTTGCTTGCCTCCCGTCTTGGACCAAAACTAGGAGACTACCCAGATTTGTCATAGGATTCGATATGCTCCTGCTAAGGGTAGTTATGTGGCTTTTCTATACCAGACATGGAATAGGTAAAAGGAAACACAGGCTCGGTTTCCTGCAGTCATTATAGATGTGCCTATAATAGTCACGTGCATGTGCTCACAGTGTATGATGGTGTTCATCATGTTCTCGGAAACACATAAGGAAAATATATATGAGAAAGAATATTGAAAGCTGATTTTATTGAAATTTGAAAAGGAGGACAGAATACAATTGACTTTGACTTTGACTTTGGAAGAAATAGCACATCCTAGACTCGGACTCAGACTCGGACTCAAATCAGATCCGGATTCTCGGATTAGTCGTCGGCTTCTAAGGACTCGAGTTGATGTCCAGTATAGCCTTCAGTAGAAGCTTCACCCAGATCTTCATTATGTCGAAGATCGTCTTCAATCCTAATGCCCATTTCGGTAAGCACCGCAAAGTTTAAAATGCCGGCATACCTAAGATGGACGCGGTAAGAAGGTAGGAGGTTGTTGATGAATGCCTCCACTAGTGTCTTCTCGTTGGGCTTGTCTACCAACTTTACACTCTCGACCCTCCATCTTTGAAGATATCTAGTGAACCCTTCTTTGGGCTCTTGGGCCATCACTTCCAGAGTACGCATTGTAGTCTGGATCTCGGTATTATCAGCGTAATTCCGAGCAAATTCAGTCGCCACATCATCCCAAGTCGGGTATTTCTTGGAATCGAGCCAGTACCAGGCTTTGGGGTGCTTCTCGAGGGAGGAAGGGAATAAGTGCTTAAACATGGTGGACTTTACCCCTTGGACCGCCATGAAATCTTTGAAAGCCCGGATGTGATGGACCGGGTCTTCAGTACCCTCAAACATTGGAATTCCTGTAAGGTTGAGGTTAGCAGGTAGCTCGTCATTCAAAGGTGAGTAGGAACGAGCATTTTTAGTGTAGATCGAATTGTTCGTCGACAGATGAACCTGTTCTTCGAGCCTGCGAACAACGCTGATTAGTTCAGCTATGGGCCCAGTGGGCTCAGATCCAGCAACAAGAGTTCTTTTCTCCACGACACTTAGACGGGTGGCTAAGGTTGCTTGGTTAGTCTGGATGGTAGTCAATCACTACTACAAATGTTGTCATACACATCAGACTTTTAGAGTAACAGACATCATAGGCGCAACTGATGTTAAGTTAGCACTCATCTATTGTGAAAAGTTTATACAGCAGTTTTAAAACTGATGTCTATTAATATAATAGACATCAAATTTTAAAAATATCCGTTGTGTATGTAACTTATGCACATCATATTATTTCAAAACTCTGATGTCTATTTAAGTAAAATAGACATCCGCTCCTCCTGTATCAGATGTTTAATTCACATGCTTTGACATCTATTTTCCTTTGATCTGAAGTCTATCTCGCAATATACATCCAAGTAACGTTATGTGTTTCATTTACACATAAACATCGTAACTGAGAAACGCTGATTTCGTAACATCGTAACCCAAAAATGTTTCATCTTTGAAAAGTCATCATTTCATTATCAATAATAATTAAATGGTAAATCGTCGTAAGTGTACTCCGAATATATCAATACATCCAATCCATCATAAAATCTATGACTACAAATTGTCATCCGAAGATTAAATATTAAGATAGTAGTCCGCCCATAAGTCTCGAACCTCGTCGATTTCCTCTTGAGAATATGATATAGTGTCTTGAAAATACTGGAAGCCAAACAATTTAGACAATATAAGAATATAATTTAAAATAAGCGTGTAATTTTTTTAAAAAAAATTTAGATTAGCATACATAAAAATATATGTCAAACAATAGTTCTCACCTCATCTATAGCTCTTATCGGATTAGCACGAGTGACAATTTCAATCATGTACCTCATTATGCAATAGCCGGATTCGTGCATACCTGACTGGCGAGGACACTAAAACAACATACACAATAAAATCAATGAAAAAGTCGCAGTTATGCGTATTAAGTAAAGCAAAAAATCAGCACATTTTCACTAACACTTACACCAAGTTTCACCCACGTCGGCAATTTTGTACTCTTTCTAGTGCCTCCACTATAACCGTATACTCGTATAGACCTATAATAAATAAGGAAAATGAAAGAGAAAAAAGAAAAAAAGGTGAGAGCTCTACAAGTACAAATGTAGTTTTTACGTGGACAATGTGAAAAAAAATAGACATGAACTCACGCATTAATTAAAGTTTTGATTCCCGGAGGCTGTAAGCATCCTAATGGGTCAAACCAATATACATAATTATGCTCAACGATATCTAATACAGCAAGCATCCAATGTTCCCTGTATCAATACAATCAGCTTAATCAATATCGATGAAATCACCAATATTGAATTTTTTTATCTCTATAATTAAACAAAGACAATATTACTAAAAAAGTACTAGACTTACTCTTTGTAATATGGAGCCAAGTAAATCGGTTTTCTCTCTTTATTCATCCAATCAGATATATATGTTGCGGATTCATCGGCATCATGACCTATCGAAGATATCATTTGCGGACAAAGGAACCCATATATGTTTGTGTCGCAAATACTACGTAAGTACCTATAATATACAGAAGAATTAAATCTTTATTAGTACCTTAGAGACCCTCTTAATTCTCTCAATTTTGAATAAAGAATATATACTTACATAAGGAAAGTTTGAATGCAAGCCGCATTGAGGTTTCCCATATTCAACAGTTGACTGAAGTCATCCTTGGTGAGAGAAATAGTATTCTCATAGCCCATAATATCCTTACTCAAAGTAAGATTGGATATTTTACCATCATCCATCATACTTACTACCTTAGACAACAATTTTCTAGATCTGTTGTTTTTATCCAACGTTTCTTTTCCAATATTGTTTGATGTAGCAAATGACTCATTAGATTTGGTTTTAGTACTGTGCACTTTCATCGAGATCTCACTTTCGGGCTTTTCTGGGTTTCCCTTCTTCAACTTCATTGACTTCTCGGTTCTTGTTTCCTGATGTGTCTTCAATTTAAAAGGTAAAAATACATATTATAATTACATACCATACATGTTTTTAGCAATAGAAAGTTATATATAGATGGCAACATTATACATTTTGATGGTGAGGTTAATGCAAACAGCCCGTGTGCATTACAAAAGCTTAATGAAACTTAATGTTAATGCAAAAGCATTACAACAGCTTGTGTGCTTTGCCCTGCTATGCAAACAGCACATACGTAGCACATGGAATGTGAT
Source organism: Agrostemma githago (assembly GCA_958450325.1). Taxonomy (NCBI): domain Eukaryota; kingdom Viridiplantae; phylum Streptophyta; class Magnoliopsida; order Caryophyllales; family Caryophyllaceae; genus Agrostemma; species Agrostemma githago. Next base: position 44,868,804 of record OY288261.1, read on the forward strand.
GTTATTTTTCCGACTCGTATATAGAACTGGTAAAATTTAAAACCATCTGACATGCTCAAAAACACACCTGAAATCTCATCGGATGAACAAATTCCTATCTTTCTATCAGCATTTCTATATTATTTCAATTCCTATTATACGCATAAATTCGGGTACTTCCCTTCTTACTGTTCATTCAACAACCCGTTCTACATGTTTCCTAAAGCAAATCATTTAATTTATAACCATTTCAATAAATGTAAGTAAAAGTTCAGAAATACCTTCGGATGCCCAATAATGATTAGAGTCTTTGGCCATCGAACAAAAGAACCAATTGCCTCGCCCACAGTTGAAAATTCTTCGGTTGGCAGAGGTAATGGTGCATCCTCCTCCCCCTCCATTACTACTTCAATTGACACCCTCAACTCGTTCTCACGAAATGCAACACCATGAGATCTAGAATTCTGACTTGGAGTCCGAAAAACTCTTCCGAGTGCCACCTTTCGCATCCCAATGTGATTCACAGCAAGCTCACATTCAAGTCCCTTAGAGCAAAAAACCACAAATTATACTCTAAATATTGCATCTGAAATATAATAGTTAGACCTTTTGGTAGAAATATACTTAATTACCTTTTCCGATATATCAGCAAATGGATCAACTTCATGGACTTCGTAATTATATTTCCCACTTTTATTGGTCATATGTAAAATATTATCAGTTTCAATCGAATCACTAATGTTTCCACTTTTACTAGATATTTCAAAGGCATCTAGTGCTCTCTTCTCGACGGTAGACTCAAACTTCTTTAGCATGTCATTGCTTACTTTCTCTGTGATTAACTGAGTTAACGTGTCTAAGAACTCCTTGGATATTCCTTGACCTCGGTTATATGAGTTTTTACCAAAGTATTGTTTATGCCCCACCGTTCCACCAACACCTCTCACACGACCATAATGCTCGTTGGTTCCAAGTGCTTTAGTAAGTATGTCAACCTATCCATTAGGGGCAAATTCTCCTTGTGCGACCTGCTCTTTAACTGAATGCTGTAAAAAAAATTCAACGATCGACTTTAAGGCAATTTAATATCAAATTTGTCTTACGAAGAGCTTGAGTACTTACAATTTTTTCAATTGCTACTTCAGTCTCTGGATTAAGACATTCACCATCTTTGTTAAGTCTTCCCTCTATCCATAAATCACCTCTTTCTATGGTTAGAGGGGACTGATCATCCGATTTATCCCTTAACCTTTTAGCAAGCAACTTCTTTTCTAGATTACATCTTGCCTTTCGATATCCTCCACGTGACATTCTATGCGGATATGCATTCTTCTTTTGTTTCTCTGCCGCAATTTTACTTGCCACCTTTTACAAAAATATAATTAGTTCACTGTCAATGTATACACCGAACATTCTTTCCACCATGAACTAAGCGATCAGAAGTTGTATCATCCTCACAGATCGGACAAGCTTTAGCTCCTTTTACAGTATACCCAGATAAGTTACCATAGGCCGGAAAATCATTAATGGTGCAAAATATCATTGCATATAACTGAAAAGTCTCTTTACGATATGCATCATATACCTCCACACCTTTATCCCATAATAACTTAAAATCATCGATTAATGGTTCGAGGTAAACATCAATATCATTTCCAGGTTGCTTAGGTCCTGAAATCAGAAGTGACATCATAATATATTTACGCTTAATGGACAACCAAGGAGGCAAATTATAAATTGTTAGCAAAACTGGCCATGTGCTCCATTGACTACTTAAGCTACCAAATGGATTCATGCCATCGGTACATAATCCAAGTCTTAGACTTCTAGCATCAGATCCAAACTTAGGAAACAAAAAGTTTACTGTTTTCCATTGTGTGGAATCAGATGGATGTCGAATTTTTTCATCTGGAACTCGCCCTTCAGCATGCCATACTAAGTTTTGAGCATCTCTTACATTTGCAAAAAGACGCTTAAATCTTGGTATAATGGGAAGATACCACAAAACTTTTGACGGGGCTCCGTCATTCTTTTCAGAAATATTTTTTGTGACTTTATAACGTGAAGCCCCACATTTAGGATATATTTTTAAATCTTTATAATCTTTTCGATACAAAATACAATCATTAGGACATGCATGTATCCTCTCGTAGTTAACTCCCATTGGACACAAAATTTTTTTTGCATCATAAGTACGTTTCGGAAGTTCGTTGCCATCCGGAAATGCATCACCTAATAACTCGAGTAAATCTGAGAAACCTCTATCACTCCATCCGTTTTCCGCCTTAATGTTAAACAATTGTAACGTTAAAGACAGGCGTGTATATTTTGAACAGCCTGGATATAGTGGTTTCATTCCGTCACTAGCTAACTTATCGAACATATGAGATGGGTGTTCTGTGCTGTGTTTCACATCATTAATCATGTCATCTACTCGATCTACGTCATTTACATCAAACTCATCTCCCTCTAATTCCCCATCATCCTCCAAATCACTACATATAGCGTCTTCCCCATGCCAAATCCATCTTGTATAACTTTTATCAATTCCATTACATAAGAGGTGAGTTTTCAAATCTCCAACGTCAACGAAAAAATTATTTCCACATCTAATACAAGGACAATAAATTTCCTCAACGTTATCGGCATGGTTAATAGCGTGTGTAACAAACTCATTCACCCCCTTTCTATATCGAGGGTCCAAACGATCAATAACCATCCATGAACGATCCATTCCAGAATGTGCTTTCCTACTATAATGATATCTAATTCAGTTTCCAAATTACTAAAAGATAGTGAAATTTAATGCCCTTTAAGAATATTTTGTCAAAATTAATGCTATATATAACATAACTACTTGTATTGCTATCAGTAACACTACTACTATAGTAATATCATTAGTAATCTACTAAGGGGGCGTTTGGTTGGTGAAGGGGAAAGGGAATGAAATCAACAAAGGGTATGGAAAGGAAAGGAAAAGGTTACCCTTTGATGTTACTTGTTGTTTGTTTGCAAAAGTAAGAGAATCATTACAGGTCGGATATGAATACGAGTTGAGTGAAAATTGGGTCGAGTTATATGAGTCATAATAATTCGGGTTTTGGTTAGAAATAATTTCCGACGTCTTTCTTTTTACCAATTAAAAAGTTGTTTTTTTTCTCTATTGAGTATGCTGCTATTATATTAATTACACCATATTTAAAATTTAAAAATTATAAAAAAAAAAAACTACTTGTATAATATTTTACAATTATTTTATTGATAAATGATACTTTTATAAATTTTATTTTTTAATTATTTTAATTATTTATCATGTTAACGTTAATAACGTTTTAATTATTATTTTAAATATAATAAATTAACGGCTCAGGTCTTAAATGAGTCATCTCAAGTTCGGGTCAAATGGGTCATGGATAAAAAAATATATGGACCTTGACTCTAAAATAAAAAGGTCAAGTGGATTGAGTCAAAATTTAACGAGTTTGGTGGCGATTGATGGTGAGGCTAGATAATGGGTAATGATCCAAACCTAGGGGGTGGGGGGAATGGAGATAGAAGGGTTAGGGGTAATGGGGAGGAATGAAGGGGAGAAAGGGAATGGAAAAAATGATGAAACAAACAAGAACAAAGGGAACGGGAAAGATTGTTTCCCTTTCCCTTTCCCGTAGACCCCAAACCAAACGCCCCCTAATTGTAATGTACTTGTTTTTCACTCTTATTATTAATTGGAATATCCTTCCATCTTAGGCCATGTTCTTTCTAGCTCATATTAATTGGAATATCCTTCCATCTTAGGCCATCTTACTACTACTATAGTAATATCATTAGTAATCTACTAATTGTAATGTACTTGTTTTTCACTCTTATTATTAATTGGATATCCTTCCATCTTAGGCCATGTTCTTTCTAGCTCATATTCAAGCACTTTCAGTTGAGTCGTTCATTTCAGTTCAATTCAGTTAAGTGTAGTCACATTCAATTAACTTCAGACACATTCAGTTCAATTAAGCTATTGGAAGTTTACCGCTAAGCTCACGAAAAAGAAAACTCTCAAAAGAAAACATACATAGTGATAGCTCTCATTTCGACAGAATAAACAGAAAGACGGAGTACGATCATTGTAGAGAAAATTTATGTACTTGTAAGATAATTATTGGGGATGTATTGATTTGGGTAAAAGGTAAAGAAATGATACCGGAGTAAGACGAAAATTGTCTGAGAAAGCCTTGCGGTGGGTAGCACGAGCAGAGCAGCAAGCTTTTATATGTTACCAAACTTCCTCTACCTACCTGAACAAGAATAAAAGAGTTTGAATTCTAGTTGTTACTTGTTTCATGAATTTGATAAATAGCATTGAAGGATTACATTATGTAGGGAAATTAAAACAAAGAAACACTAATAGTTTTAACATTAAAAGAAAATACACACCATGGCATATTGGACAAGAGCTAATAATAGTCAACTCCTCGATTTTAATACTTTGTAAATTAGCATCATAAATAAGGGGTCTAGCCTCCAAGGACAAAGAATAGACCAATCAAACAAACACTCTCTACGTAGAATCGACCAAAATAACCTGACTCGAGACCGACCCAACAGTACACCCCAGTTGAACACCAGTATTACACTCGTTTCACGAATTGACCCACCCTAACCCGAACTAAACACAATGTTTATTCTAACACCTGAGTACGACCCAACACTTACAATTTTTTAGCTTTCAATTCCACCTACAATTTTTAATTAAACCATAAGTCTATCCAACCTTGGTCCCTAAATGAGATAGGCTCCAGATACTAAATGAGATAGGCTTCCAGATAGGTAAACTCCACTTAACCTGTTGTATTACCCGTTAACATTATGATTTTCTAAGTCTATCATCGATTTTCTAAATCTATGATTTTCTTAACCTGTTTAAACCTCCACTTAACCACTTAACCATAAGTCTATACAATCTGTGACATTTAACATTATGATTTTCTATAGTACATCAAAATTACCAATGAAAAGACAAAAATTAATAACAAAAACAAAGAATCATTCACATAATCTGCCATGACAGGAATGAGAATATCAATTTAAACCAAAAATTCTTAATACTCTAAACCCTAAATTTTATTAAATTAAATTAACCAAGAAAAATTACCTATGAGACTATAGTGCGTTAATCGTCGTTGCAGGATTCTTATTAATTTGTGAGCAATTGAACTAATGGTGGAGGGAATTATATAGGAGTAGGAAATTCAACACGGTGGAGGCAGATATTAGGAGAGCAAGAATAGGAAAGAGATTAGGAGAGGTTTAGGAATTTAATTTCAGTGGAGGGAAAATATTAGTATGAGAAGTATTTCGGCGGTAGTTCTGAATTAAAGAAAGAAAATTCGGAGAAGTAACTGTTACAGACGCGGTATATTTAGAGGTGGCAATCGAGTCACTCGGATAGGTTATAGGTCGAGTCATCCCGGGTTCAGGTTTGAACGGGTCAGTATACTTTGTCGGGTCGGGTCAGGTTTGAGTTTAGTCGCTTACGGGTCGGATTTACTCGGATTAAAAATCGTAACGGGTCAGTTATGGTTCGAGTCGGTTATCTAATAAATAGGGTTATATCGGGTCAATGATCGGTTCTGGTTCGGGTCGATTTATCTAATCGGGTCTATTCGGTTAAATCATCGAGTCTTCCATGAGTTAGTTGAGTCACTTTAGTGTATTTTCGGGTCTAGTTTTGAAAATAATCGGGTCAATTCAGGTAATACAATAAATCGGGTCAGTTAAGGTTAGACAATGAATCGGATTAATTCGGGCTAGACAACTAATCAAGTCAATACGAGTAAAAATAACGCATCAGGTCAATGTGTTGTATTCAAATTAAGTCATTTATAATTTTTAATTTCGAATGTTAGATACATGAACTCAAAATAATACATTAATCGGGTTACGGGTCAAGTCAGATTGGGTCACAAGTCGGTTCAAGTCTTGTCATTTCGGGTCCTATCAGGTTCGCGGTTAGCCTTCAGGTCGGGACGGGTCAGGTTCGGTTCATAGTATTTCAGGTTGTATCGGTTATCAGTTTGTCAATTGATCGAGTCGGGTCGGTTCATTAAAAGTTCGGGTGCTATCGGATCGGGTTTCTCGGGTGGGTCGCATCGGTTTCGCGGGTCGGAACGGGTCAGCTTTTGCCGGCTCTAGGTACATTAGAAATAAACTATCAAATTAAATGGGTTTGGGCGAGTAAGTACGGGTTACGGTACGGATTACGGTTCGAGTTAGGTCGGAATACGGGTCGATGAATGCATTTAATATTTTAATAAGTTTAACTACATGTCATCTCATTCGAGTCACGGTTAAACTTTACAGACCATGACCCTAAAAAAATGGTCGAATCAAAATTTGACAGGTCCATATAAAATAATTAGAAACATAATTGTGATGCGCCACAATTTTGGACTACTTTAGAGTAATAGACCTGTGTTATACAAGTTGTGTACTATATACTGTTTTGTAAGAATAGACATCGGTTATAATACTATTAGATGACTATTAATGGAACAAGTACATGCTAACCAATGGGCATGAGATTTTACAATGATGTGATGTCTACATATCTATAATAAACATCAGATATTTCAAATAATCTGATGTATAAATACTATACATCAGATTTTTTTAAAATCACATGTGTATTAGGTGATGTCTACGACAACATTTGTAGTAGTGAATTGAGTTTCCATCCTGGCCAGCGCAGCCTTCAGTTCGTCCAAAGTTCCTTGCATCTTTTGATGTCTGTTTTGCGGTGGCCTGTCTGTAAGAATACCGCGTAATCAGTAAAGTTGCTTCGGAACTCAAATTCACCAAGGCATAGGAAATTGCGCGGGAGGAGAGACGACTCCGGTTTGACTCGGGTTAGACTCTCCTAAGACAAATGTGTAGGGTGCGATTCTCGGAGTGACTGTGATTAATCGCTCCGTCGGAGAATAGCCCCCAAGTGAGACTAAGGACTTTGATAGGACTCAGATGGCGTGACATCTAAGTGACTCGAAAGTGGGGTACGTGAGACACATGTAAGAGATGACCCTTAGGGCAACCGTGATCGATCGCCCTGCTAAGGGGTAGCCCCTGAGTGGGGTTGAAGATTTTGTTAATACTCGAGTGTCGGACGAGTGACCCTTAGACGTAAGGACCACAAACCTTTTGTTATAGGGCTATGCCTTATAAAAGGTTGACTCGGAAAAGACACCTGGACGGGTGACTTGTGAAAGGTGGGCCTTCCTTAGGATTCGGCTATGTGGGCCGAGTCCTGTTCGAAGGAAGGTCCACGTGAAACATCCCCAGACTTTGGACTCGATTGTGTAGACGGGCTTTCCTTTGCAGGAGTATGTCCTACGTCGGTGGGCCTTGCCTTAGTCTAATAAGGCGGACCGGGGTAGGGAAGAAACTCGTGATGTAAGATCGACAGAGTTTCGACGCTAAAGACCTTGACGACTTAAGGCACGACCCGAAACTGCTAAAAACGGGAAGTCCTAAGAAGAGGAAGGTTTTGAAAATTGATGGTTTTTGGAAGGTCCGAGAGAACTCGGGGAAAGGCCCGATTTTGCGAGAAAATCGGAAAGTGTATCGGGCCTCGGTTTTGAAAGTTCGAAAATGTTTTCGAGTTTTGAATTGGGCAGCATACCGGCTAGAAAATAGGCTATTTTGAGTAAAATCATAAGTCCTAAATTCGGTATGTGTCCCGGGTTTTGAAGTTGAATAGTTTGAAAAAGATGCAATCTTTGAAAAAAGACGGTTTTTGAAAACGACTCGGAAACCAAGTAGCACGTAGTCACACAAGCATTATAACGACGCCATGTATGCTCTATACTAAGTCTCGGTCGGTATATAGAGGGTCTATACCAGTGTACATAGTCTAGACGTTGATCGGGACAGACTTCCTAAGTCGAGTTGATCTTAGAACATGCCGCGAAACCCACTCGAATCGACTATGAACACCTTTTGACATATCCATATTGGAGTACATCAACGGTATAGTGGGACGTCGGTCGCGAGTACCGGCCCGGGAAAATATGGGTTATGCATGAACCGTAAAACTAAAACGCGTATTGTATTTGTCAAACGATTTCTATTCGAGTCTCACCCTGAGGATGCCGATGGTAAGTCACGCATCAGTTAATCCCCAGCGGAGTCGCCAAATTGTGGACATGACATAGGTCCACCCCGACGCGGCCACGCGCGAGTTTGGGTAGGCGAATGAATCTCCATATAAGAATGGATCGAATTGAAATTTAGGTCTATGTGAAGTCGCCACCGAATTTTGTGGTTATTCGGAACCATTCGAGCCACTCTATGTCGTAGTGGGCCGTATACAAAATACGGTCCATTTCCGATGTCAGAGTTTATTGGGCTCGTCCCTTTGCATTTGATACCGATACCGACATTATCGGATATCGTATATTGAATGACTCTCGTGCGCCAACGGTTTCGGGCATCCGGAAACCGAGGTTCTGAGTAAGGGGTGAGGGTACGTGTTGGGAAGCCCACAAAGGACACCCAACCCCGCCCGCACTTAGCGGCCTCCACTAAGATCTCGAATGACTTTCTAATACGCGTGTTAGTAGAACGGGAAAATGATATGCAAAGATTATTTTCCCTAAGCATGTGAATGGAATTGAAAAAGGGTTTCTATGTCAATTTAATGCAACTAAAATTAACGTCAAAGTTGTATTTTAGCATGCGGGTTCATTTTAGTACGATAAAATAAACAAGAATTAAATTGACAAAAGAACAAACGGTTAGTAACGAGATGATGATAATAATAACGGTTTGCAAATTATTGAATAAAATTGAATGATGTAGCGAGATGATGCATGGTTTGAAAAGATAGTAATGCACGTGATTGATTAGACACGTGTTGACCTAAGTCATAAAATACTATCGAATTTAGAAAGAAGAATGTACGACTCACGGTTTTGGTCGTGATGAGGTCACTCGATCGAGTGGTCGATGGACTCGATCGAGTGAACCTCTAAAAAGGTTTATGTTTCGTATTTTTAGACCTTACTCGGTCGAGTTATTGGCCAACTCGATCGAGTACGTAGCCACTCGACCGAGTCACTGTGAGACTCGACCGAGTGGGGTCGTGAAAACATTCTGATTCGATTTTTTGGGGTGCCACTCGACCGAGTGGGCTAGGCACTCGGTCGAATGCCCCCTGTACGAACATGGGGTTCGCTCGCAATTTTGCATTGATTTCGAAATTGCTTTTGATTTTTGATAAATTGATGAGTTTGTTGAATCGGGCATAAATATCGTGGAATTTATACTCGAAACTTAAATTCGATACTCGTCATATCCCATATTCGATTATTGAATCGATATGGAATACTAGAGTGAAAATAAAAGAAAAATTGCTTTGAGTCGTTTTAAATTAACTATCGCGATATGAATAAATTTTCTCCGCGTTTAATAATGTCGTGATTCTAGCGAATCGTATGACAATTATTTTAGCATCAACGAAAAAAATCGCATTAGTTAATTAAATTGACTATATCGTTAGATTCGACATCCAATTATGGAATTGGTATCGAATCTAACGGATCGACGCTTTGCTTGAATTAGAGGACTTGATTCCCTCGACTTCTCCGACATCGAAATAAATCCCTAGGGATTGTGATGTCGGATCCGCGTCAACGGGTTTCGACCCTTATTAAAATACAATACTTGTTTTGAAAATCGATTGCGAATATGCGATTTGAATAACGATGCAAAAAATAAACAAATTATTGTTTAGGTTGACTCGTTTCAATAATCAAGCAATTGGGGTGTCGGAATAAGCGACCGACAATGCTGTGCAGTACACTTGTATATTCGGGTTTCCTTATTCCGACATCCCTCATACTCGACACAAATCGACAAGTATTTTAATGTTTTAATATTAGCGGTATTATCGATATTATGATGCGATAAAGAAAATAATAAAAATAAAAAATAAAAAAAAACGAGGAAAAAGAGGACGATGACGAGAGGAAAAGAAGAAGGAAAGAAAGGGGTTTTGGCACCCTCAACCTACATGTTCTTGTCTCGGATCGGACTCGTAATCGCGACTTTAACACGGGAGTTTCGAGGTTTTATGGAGGTTGAGTTATGGTGGTTAGGGTTTTGATTCCTAAAACTAGGTTTAGGGTTTGCTAGTGTAGTGCTTAGGGTTTGATTAGGGTTGTAGTAATTAGGGTTTTGGAAGGTGTAAAGAATTGATTAGGGTTGTGTAAAGATGTGTAATTGAGTGTGCATGGGGGGTTTATATAGGCTAAGCTAGGGTTCCCCGGTTAGAGTTACTCGACCGAGTAGGTGTCTGACTCGGTCGAGTGGCCCGATACGCCTGCAGTCGGGCCTGAATAAGGCCCACTCGATCGAGTGGGTGGGGCACTCGATCGAGTGGCCCAGCTGGGTTGCGCGGGTCCATTGCTTTGGACCGTGACTTGAGTTTTTTGATGGGTTTGTGTTTGACTTGGACTTTTGATGTTGTGAATGGCGGTTTTGTATGTCTCGGAAACGACTTTGACCGGGGTTGACCCAATCGTTAAAAAGTCGGTTTTATTTCCGGTGTCGGTTTCGGCCCAAATTAGCCTTATTTGATTGGAAACGGCTCACTGGACCTGGATTTGAGGTTGATTTTGTGAGATTTGTACTCCGTAAGTGCGTTAGCCCACGACTAATGGATTTGAGCCCGTATCCGAGCGCGTAGAAACACGTTAGCGTCCGAACATCATCGGGTGTTTTTTGGAAATTGCCATAGACACCTGGCAGTCAAAATACGGGTGTCTACAAAATGATCATATATCCGCTGTGAACAGGCGTCGTGGTGGTGAGATTTCTAATTCCACATGAATTGCTTGCCTACTTTTTTTGCATCGTTCGTGTCGTCTCCAAATATTCACTAAAACGAAGATGTTTCACTTTCATCGTAACCATGCCATTGCAGTAAATTCTAGGAAGGCATTTCAAGATATTTTTACTTGTTCCACCGAAGAACCGCCAGGATCTTCTGCAGCATCTGTTACGCATTTTGGCGAATGTTCTCAAACGTTATCAGGTAGCTGAGTTGAAAAATTCTTCTACTCCGGATATCGCAGTTTTGTATAACGCTTATCATGTTTTGCGGGTTTTTTCTTCCTGCTGCAGCCGTTAGTCATAATTAAGGACCTGATTTTCTTAATTTGAAATTCAATATGTTTATTACTGACATCCGCGTTTTTTTATTTTAAGTTCCCGTGAGCAATATCGAAAACGGTAATACACGGCCGCAGATTGATGTTACTTTACAACAGACGGATTTGGACCAACCAGTTGTTTTAGATCGTAGTAGGCAGCAGCTTCAAGATGGTACACCATTACTCACTAAACCAATTTGCTTTGTAATATTTACGGTATTCGTGGATACATTCAATCTGCCAATCTGTTCAACGTTATGCAGCGAACGAATTGGAAAAATACCTTAATAGGTTTCTCACCGCCCAACAAACCAGAGTTGACCGTCGACTCATACAGGCAGATAGGCGCCAAGGTCATAATTCATATGAAGAATCTATGTACACTGCGAACGATCCACACCGGGAATGGCGGTCGATGCTTGCACGACGCAAACATGTCATCAAGTTTAGGGAGCGCAGAGCGCGCAACATATATGACCCGAATGCATCCACACACAGCTCTCCACATACTGATGACCTCACCGAAGGTCATTTAATTTTTTCTTTTTACTTATTCTTTTTAGTGAGCAAATGTGTCGTAACATTCATAATTGGTACAGTAGCTTATCGTTATGTTTCAGCGACGCAGCTTCCCTTGAGCGCGTTGTAGACGTCATTCGTGAGGCGTCTTTCAACGACCCAACCACACCTCAGCGCCTCAGCAGCAACAAACGATTTCGTCAGTTTACTCAAAGTGATACTATTATTCAAAGTTTAGCACGTGACATTTTCGGGTCAACTTTAACCGAGGAAGACATGGACTCTCCCAGCCACGCTGAAATTACAGGTTATCGAATTAGTATATTGCATACCAGTGATGCCTACCTACTAACCATAATCTGTTTCTCCCTATTCTATCACAGGATAGGAAGGGTACGGCGACTTAGGGGATCCGGAGTATAAGTGCCAAAAGTGCTCCGCGTTCATGTGGTACAATGAGAGATCGAGAATGGACCGTAGACCGCTTATTCCATCTTTCACCATGTGCTGTAGAGATGGTGTTGTTGAATTACCGTATCTCACCGAACCCCCCCCAACCAATCAAGGATCTCTTACATGGTATTCATCCTAAAAGTAGACACTTCATTGATAATATCAGGATGTACAATTCAGCGCACTCATTTACTTCAAGTGGCGGCAAAGTGGATGACTCTGTAAACAGTGGTCGTGGCCCATACACTTACAGAATTGGTGGGCAGAACTCTCACCTAATCGGCAGTTTGTTGCCTGCGATGAATGAGCCACCCAGATTCTGTCAACTGTACATATACGACACCAATGACGAGATTAGGAACAGGAAGCGTGCTTTAAGGTCCCATATCTTCGTCATCTTAATTTCCACATTTCATCACATCTTTTTGTCTTTTATACATTTAACGACACCGCAATGTTCTGCGTACTTATGTGCAGGGGGCAGTCATCCAGTGTGGATAGGTTTGATGACGGGATAATGGCTTAAATTAAATCTATGATTGACGCGTACAACCCCTTAGCGCAGTCATTTCGTATGGCCAGGGACAGCATACTGAACTCCGATGAGAGGTGTGAGGTTAGGTTGCGGTTAATTTGTGCACAATGTACAAATGGACGTGAATACAATCTTCCCACTGTTTCCGAAGTGGCTGCACTTATTGTAGGCGATATTGAGGATACCATTGAAAGCAGGGACATAATAATCGAGGAAAGGTGCGGTCGTCTTCAACGTATTTCTGAACTCCATCCATCGTACTTGCCGCTTCAGTACCCTATATTTTTTCCATACGGTGAGGACGGCTATCATCTGGGTATCAAACACTGTCAGGAATCCGTCGAAGCAAGTCGCAATCCTGCCACGGCACACGACAAGTTAACTTTAAGAGAGTGGTTCGCGTTTCGCTTGCAGGACAGACCAGCCGATGTAGAACCCGATACTTTCGCGATTACTGCAGCAATTAATTGTCGACGGATATACAATGATAGAGGCACAGCGGCTGACATATCTGAAATTCAATCAGCCGAAACTTCGATATGAAAACGCGAAGGAGTTGCGTGCTGCCGCCGCTAGCGGCGAAACGGATTCATCATCTGTAGGCGTTAAGTACATACTCCCTTCAAGTTTTGTCGGTGGTAAGGGATACATGCGTGAGACTTACCAGGATACGATGACAATCTGTCGGTGGTGTGGATACCCTGATCTGTTTGTCACCTTCACCTGCAACCCGAAATGGCCAGAAATAACTAGGTTTGTGAAGAAGAGGGGGATGAACCCAGAGGATAGGCCCGACATTGTAACCCGTGTATTCAAACAAAAGTTGGACCTTCTTATCAAGGATTTAAAGAGAACCACGTTTTTGGGAGGACGAGAGCAGGTAACCTCTCCGAGCACACAATTATTTCTGTTCTGCTATTTTGTTTCCACCATTTAAATACTGAACTTATCCATCATCATGTTCCATGTGGATGTAGTTGTCTACACTATGGAGTTCCAGAAAAGAGGTCTCCCTCATGCTCACATCCTTCTTTTTTTGGAGAGGGACGACAAATTCCCAGAAGCTGATGACGTGGACACTATTATCTCCGCCGAGATTCCTGACCGGTTGAAAAACCCATCACTCTATGAAGCTGTGAAGGACTTGATGATCCATGGTCCGTGCGGGCGTGCTAATCCTAATTCTCCTTGCATGGTTGACGGTGTTTGCACAAAGAGGTTCCCTAAACCTTTTTGCGGACGGACAACGGTTGACGGTGATGGATACCCGATGTACAAGAGGAGGGACAATGGTGTAACTGTTGACAAGGGCGGCGTTAGTGTCCACAATGGCTACGTCGTTCCATACAACGCAGAGTTGCTTTCGAGATATCATGCCCACATAAACGTTGAGTGGTGCAATCAAGCACGATCAATTAAATACCTATTCAAGTATGTGAACAAGGGATACGACAGAGTCACCGTCGGAGAGGCAACTAGGAGGAACCTCGACGAAATTGATCACATACAAGAGTACTAGGACTGCAGGTATGTGTCTCCTCCCAAAGCAACGTGGCGTATTTTCTCATTCGACATTCATTACAGGACTCCTCCTGTTGTTCGATTGGAGTACCATCTCCCCAATGAGCAGAATGTTGTCTACAATGATGATGACCCGCTTGATGAGATAGTTGCTCGATCTAATGGCGCCCGAACCAAGTTTATCGCTTGGATGACATACAACGCAGACCACCCTGAGTCGAGGAATTTGACATACACTGAGTTTCCAACAAAATTTGTCTGGCATAAAGAAAACAAATCGTGGGCACCCCGCAAGCAAGGTTTTAGCTTGGGAAGGATGTACCACATGTCCCCAAATGGTGGCGAAAGATACTACATGAGAATACTGCTCAACTTTGTACGCGGGACAACGTGTTATGAAGATATAAGGACTGTGAGAGGTGTCGTGCACGATACATTCAAAGACGCATGTTATGCATTAGGTTTGCTTGGAGACGACAAGGAGTACATTGATGCAATAGAAGAGGCGAGTTACTGGGGTACAACCACATACCTACGCAATATGTTCGCGACATTATTATTCTCGGGCAGCCTGATTAAACCAGAGGAAGTTTGGCGAAAAACGTGGCACCATCTATGTGACGATATTTTAAGCCGTCGACGGAGGGAGCTCCTTAACTTTGGTCACCTATCAGTCCTTTATTTTCTTTTTCTTCATTTCGTTCGTCCATTTACCATTTCTGTTAGTGTAGACCACCATTTGCTGTCATTATTTACCAATCAAATATATTGACAGTTGCTCATACTGTGCCACAGATTTGCAGCTAACGGAGCAGCAGCTGCAGAATTACGCACTATCTGAGATAGAGTCTATGCTTCAAGCCAATGGAAGCTCCCTCTCTAAGTTTCCTGATATGCCGCAGCCTGATTACGACTTACACACGTTAGACTCCAATAGATTGATTTCTGATGAATTGAACTGTGATCGTGACCAGTTGCGATTGGAGCATGAGTGTTACATGTCCTCCATAACTGGTGAGCAGAAGTCAGTGTACAATGAGATTATGCGAGCCGTTGAATCTGGGACCGGTGGTTTTTTCTTCCTGTACGGTTACGGTGGTACGGGCAAGACTTTTATTTGGAAGACTTTATGTGCCGCGTTGAGAAGCAAGGGCTAGATAGTACTTCCAGTGGCATCTAGCGGGATAGCTGCTATACTTTTGCCAAGAGGGCGTACAGCTCACTCTAGGTTTAGCATACCTATCAACGTCGACGAGAACTCTTTGTGTCCAGGTATAAGGCCGGGTTCAGATCTGGCTGAACTACTAACAATGACCAAACTAATTATCTGGGATAAGGCTCCTATGGTCAGTCGTTACTGTTTCGAGGCACTTGACAGGAGTCTCAGAGATGTAATGAGATTTGTGAATCCGCAACTTACTGATAGACCGTTCGGTGGCAAGGTTGTTGTTTTGGGTGTTTATTTTAGGCAGATTCTACCGGTTGTTCCCAAGGAAAGTCGCCAGGATATCGTTCATTCAACAATCTGTTCGTCTCTTATTTGGAGAGATATTAAGGTGACTACCAAGTTGTTATATGATACATGAAATTTGTAGCTTATTTTTGTCTCCAAGTATATTCTCCAATCATGTTAACCTTTCTAAGTAAGTTTACATGCGTTACGTGTAATTGACGATCACCGCTTACATAGCTGCATATGTTGTCCTTCAATTGTAGGTGCTCAAGCTGACCACCAATATGCGGCTTCAAGTTGGACAGCATGAATCAACCGTGGAGGAAATCAGGGAGTTCTCCGACTGGATATTGTCTATTGGTGACGGTGTTGCAGGTGGTATGAATGACGGGATTGCAGAGATTACCATTCCCCGAGAGATGCTCATTGACCCCGGTCCCGACCCAATTGCCTCAATAGTCCACAGTACGTACCCCGACCTCATTAATCGATATTCAGATACGGACTACCTCCAGCAGAGAGCTGTGCTCGCACCGACTCATGATGTCGTTGAGGAGGTTAACGATTACGTACTGTCTATCCTTCCTGGCGTTGAGGTTGAGTATCTTAGTTCTGATGAAATAAGTAGTCAGGAGACTTGGCAGCACGTACACGATTTGTACTCCACTGAAGTTCTAAACACAATTCGCGCTTCAGGTCTACCAAGCCATAGATTACTTCTTAAGGTAGGTGCAATTGTCATGCTACTGCGAAATATCGACCAAGCTAACGGTCTATGTAACGGTACCAGATTAGTTGTTTCGAAACTCGGTGACCGTGTCATCGAGGCAAAAGTTATAACTGGTATCAGGAATGGGTCTCATGTTTACATTCCGAGGCTAAAGTTATCCCCGTCCGATGAGACGAAGTTCCCACTCAAGTTCGAAAGGCGTCAGTTCGCGCTCGCAGTTTGCTTCGCAATGACGATAAACAAAAGTCAGGGCCAATCCCTTGCAAGTGTTGGATTGTTTCTTCCTAAACCGGTATTTACACACGGGCAACTATACGTTGCTATTTCCAGGCTCACCAGGAAGAAGGGTCTCAAATTATTAATTTTAGACGAAGATTCATTCGATACTGACTCAACAACTAACGTTGTTTTCAAGGAGATATTCACCAATCTTCGCTGATAGTTTGTACGTACTACACAACTACTTCATCTAAATACCCTTATTGAGTTTGTTGCTTTGAATCCATAACTTGTTTACCGTTTACTGAATCTCAACCGTTCATATCCTATCGATTGACCTCGCCTTCGACAGTTTGAGTGTTTGTGTACTATCGACACTAACCTTTGATATCCTATTGAATACACGCTGTTTGCAGTGCACTATGATGAACTCTACCCTGATCACAAAACATGTTGTTTTCAATTCACTGACCAGACTGATTGTACAGCATGATAGGAGACGTAGTCATAATAGTCGGTCCAATTACCCATTACAAAATGAACGAGTATAGATTAATCGCCGTACAACTATCGCAGGCACAATATTTGTCTAATGTCGGTCTATTTACACAACTACCCGTTTACTGAATCTCAGTTTTTCTTCCTACCGATTGACCTCGCTTTTGACAGTTCGAGTTTTTGTTGACTACTTACACTTACCTTTGATCATCCAATTAGTACACGGTATCGGAACTGGAGACTGTTAGACACGACCCCAATCACAAAACACAAACATTTCAATTCAATGGCCTGATTGAATGTAGAGCATAATCTTAGTTGTTAATCCCAATAGTCTGTCTAATTACCCATTACGTATCGATGTACCACCCATCGCCGTGTGTGTCTTAACGAACATAAACAAAAATCAGGAACAAAAATCGCCCACATAAACCGGTTTACGTATCGCTAATATGTCCTACAGATACTACCTGCAGAATGCCCTGTTCTTATGTTATCATAGTTGTACGAATTCCACAATTATAGACAGTATATCACAAAATCACAAACAATTTAAAGAAAATAGCAGCAATTCGGACCAAGGTCCATTAATCCATTACAAACACTTGAACATTATACTTCAAGTGAATAAGTTACAAATAGTTAAAAAGTTAATTGATGGAGAAAGTTTAGGGGTCACCAAAACAAACTGATTTCATTGAGTCAGGAGGGGTTACCTTTCAGACGTAGAATCCAGGGCTGTGTTGCTTCAGCTGATTAAACACGCACACGTACGTTGACCGACTGTCCGTGTCCGCGTCGCCATAACCGAGTCTCTTCCAATCAGCTTCAAGAGGAATGCAATTTCTGCCCTCCTTCACCAATTCTTTGTCGGCAGCAGTTGCAACCCATAGGTGAGGCCCTGTCATTCCGTCTGAAGTCTTCTCGAAGTCAGCTCTTCCCCTAACAACTCTCTCGAAGCACTTCTGCAATCTGAAAGCACTTCTATACCTATGCTCCCCACTGCGAAACTCAATCGCAATAGCCCTCTTGAATACTCCTGGCTTCCCTTTCCACAGATGGAATACCTTCCTCACAGGGTATCCCAACCTAATCAGTTCATCCCTGATATATGTGAAACTGTGACTGATGACTACCCCTTTCTCTGTAACTTCGAATGACAGATTGTGCATAATGACGGTCGGTGGATAAACAAATCTTTCAGCCATGTATTACAGTTTTTTTTCTCTTTGATTAGGATTTAATTTTGAGTTGAAGAGGATTTTCGACTTGGGAAAGATCAATATTTGAGTTGTAGTTGGGCAGTTTTTTTGAATGCTTGAATGCTAAAGAAGATGCTTCATACGGTTATTAATTGGTATGTGGCTGAGTATGATGTCACAATTAGTGATGATTGTAAATGCAGCAGCAGTAAATGCTAAATTTACTTGAGTAAACTGTCAAATTTTTACTTTGCTTGCCAATTGAGTTAAGGTGTCATCATTACCATAATTGCATTCAATTTTGTTAGTCCATATAACCGCTTAAGCTATGTTCTCTCTAATGTTTTTCTATTCATTAGTGCAATCTTATATAGTACAGTTGTTTGGAAACCGTATTGCGTTGTATTTCTATTAATTTACGTCGTAAGGTTGAAAAAAATTACGGTGCGGCTACTAAATGGACATGATGGTAAATGTGTGGACATGACGTAGGTCCACCCCGACGCCGTCACGCGCGGGTTTGGGTAGGCGAATGCACCTCCATATGAGAATGGATCGAATTGAAATTTAAGTCGAAATGGAGTCGCCACCGAATTTTATGGTTATTCAGAACCGTTCGAGCCCACTCTATATCGCTATGGACCATACACAAAGTATGGCCCATTTCAGTTTTAGAGTTTATTGGGCTCGTCCCTTTGCATTGCGATACCGATACCATCTATACCGGTAATCGTGTAAAGAATGACTCTCGTGCGCCAACGGTTTCGGGCATCCGGAAATCGAGGTTCTGAGTAAGGGGTGAGGGTACGTGTTGAGAAGCCCACTAAGGACACCCAACCCCGCCCGCACATAGCGGCCTCTACTAAGACATCGTTTGACTTTCTAATATGCGCGTTAGTGATTCGGTGAAATGATATGCAAATATCGTTTTAGCTAAGCATGCGAATTAAATGTGAGCTACGTCATTTTAATGCATCTAATTTATTGTCGAAGTGATTTAGCATGCGAGGGTTCATTTATAAACGGTAAAACGTAAATAAATAAAACAAAAGCAATAATAAATCGATTACAAGTTACACGGGCGGAATACAACCCGGAATTCATAATACAACGAGCATTAAAGTAGAATAATCAAAATATATATAGTTTAAATGGCAAACAATAATTATAAACGGACCCGTGCATAAACTAGATCGTGAATCGTGTAAATGGACTAACTTCAATTAAATATATATCGTTTTATGTATTAATCGAAGGACGAGGATATAGGACCTAGGCGTGGTGCTAGCCCGATCCCAAATCCCGATGCCTTGTCCCAACTTATCATATCGATAAATTGGAGCCTAAATTAATTATGCGTCGGATACGACTACGGAGTCGTCAACGCAAGATTAATGGTGAGACCGTCGATCAAAGTTGCTTATGTGTCGTGATATGTGTGAGTTTTGAAGAAAGGAGGGTCACGTGATTGTCTTTACACGTGATGACTAGAGCCATAAAATGACGAGGCTCGAAATATGTGTCGAGGCTCTCGGTTTTCTGGGTTACAGGACCCACTCGACCGAGTCGTGGGCTGACTCGGTCGAGTGCGTCTTTAAACGTGGTTACTGCCCAGTTTTTTGGGTGCTACTCGATCGAGTAGCCTATGTACTCGGTCGAGTAGCCCCTGTACGAGTTGTGACTCGTTTATTTTTTGGGTTTAAAATCGATGATTTGCCAAATCAAATACAAATATCGCACGATTTGTATTCAACTTGGTTTCCGGTACTATAATCGTGTATGCATACGATTAATACCGTTATCGGAACTTTTATAAAAACGTTGTCGTTAGACCGAAATTTTGATTGGTGATGAAATTGCATCCCTCTACGTCACGACATCGATATTAATCCTTACGGATTATGTGATGTCGGTTTTCGTGTCAACGGGTTCCGTACCAATCTTAGAAATGGATCCATACGCGTTCAACTACAAATGATCGTGATCGTGTTAATAAACGAACCTTAAAAATTACCATCGTAGTCAAACGTATTCGGATCCGAGTTTTGAAATTATTATGTAGAAATATATATATATATATATATATATATATATATATATATATATATATATATATATATACGTACACGGTACACGATATTATAATAAAATGTACATAACGATAATTAAATGCGAGAAGTAAAAATGTTAGTGTTAGTAATCATTTCGTTACTATCGACTAGATATAATACTATAAACATAAATATAAATGTACATAAAAAAGGGACGATAAAAAAAAGATGAAGAAGGAGAAGTCGGTGTTGAATCGTCACACCCTCAACCTACATGTTCTTGCTTCTCGGGATACGGTTCGTCAAATGGCGGCAATGGCACGGGAACGTCGAGATACGTAGGAGGAGTTGATGGTGTGTGTGTATGGCTCGGTTTGTGTGGGATTTTTTACGAGTTTGTGCTCTCGGAAAATATGTGTAAGTGTGGTGATGCCTAAGAGTTGAACTATGGCTGGAATGTGGTGTAAGATGAGTGCAAAGTTGGCTGAAAAATGTGACTCAAAGTTCTTGTAAAAGTTGAGGGTTGATGGGGTTTATATAGGAAACCCACGACATAGGGTCACTCGACCGAGTGGCCCTAGTGCACTCGGTCGAGTGCTCTCGTGAATGAACCTTGACTGCTTTTTTGAGGCTCCACTCGATCGAGTGGGTCAATCCACTCGACCGAGTGGATCAATCAGGCCGCAACATTTTAGGCGTGATTGGCCTTGATTGCTCTTGATTGATTTTAATTGATTTTGGATTGATTTTGAATTGATTTTGAATTGATTTGGCTGATTTTGAACTTGGCGCAAATTTCGAGAATGTATCAGGTCGCTTTGTGTGTCGTGTTCGTCTTGACCGGGTTTTGACCCGGTCGCTAAAAGACGGGAATTATTTTTGATGTCGGTTTTGACCCAAATTAGTCTTATTTTGCTCGGAATGACCCACTGGGCCTGAATTTGAGGTTGGTTTTGTGAGGTTTGTATCCCGTTAAAAGCCCATGTCGGACATTATTAGTTTCGAGCCCGTATCCGAGCGCGTTAGAGCACGTTAGCGTCCGATCATCATCGGGTGTTTTTTGGAAACTACCATAGACACCTGGCAGTCAAAATGCGGGTGTCTACAGAGCCCCCACTCTGACTGAGGCTTGGACAGGGTGAAAGTCAGAGTAGCTACCAAGTCAATTAAGACCCGATAGACTTCCAATCGGGTCGTTTATAGTCCATTAGACTCGCGTGAAGGGCTCGCCGGCCATAAGATAGAAATCATACCTGAGCTTGATGATGATACCTCCGTGGGGAATCAGACTTGTCGCGTAAGTCCTGGGTGCGCCTATATGTGGGCCCATCCTGTACTATTTCGGGGAAAATGCCGCCTCGGGCTTCCGCTGGGGAGATTTAGAGGGTTGCATGTCTCTGTTTGAGTCGTACCTGTATAAGTCACATAAAATGTATGCAACACGTAGGTAGTAAAAATGACTCGCGCTGGGGAATAAAAAATTTGGATGATTGAAAAAATTTTGAAAAATTTTAGGATGTATATATTTTTTTTTGAATTTTGACAGACTGCTCGGGATGTCTAAATTCCTGTGTCTGTGGGGAAGAGTCATGGGTTGGGCCCGTACGTCTAGGCCCGCTTGGGCCAAGGAGGCACAGTTGCAAGGGATGCGCCAGGGTTTTGGCGTTATAAATACATCACCCTTGCTCCCTTCTTTGTCACAACTCTCAAAAGCTTCATCTTCTCCTCGAAAGAAAACTTTATCTCTCTCAAGAAATTTCATCATGGCTATTGATCGTCTGATTGACATGCTGCAAGATTGGGCCCACCGTTTTAGGGATGCGAGCAAGGTAGCCTTAAGGCAGTCAGGCATATTCCAATTGTTCACGTTCCGTCAGATGCACGTGGACCGTCATTTCCACGATGCCTGTCTGACCTTCTGGGATGACACTTACCACGTTTTTGCCTTCCCTCGGGGCGAGATCTGTCCTCTCCCTGAGGAAATTGCTACTATAGGAGGGTGGAACCCACTGCTCCGTCCTGCTGTCCCTTTCTCAGTTCGAGACCCCAGGAGGAAATTATGGGAGTTTTTGGGGCTATCCCATCCTGAAGTATCCCGCATGCTTGAAGGGGATACCGTTTCTCTGCTTGCCTTAGCTGAGAAGTTCATGAACCCGTACGACATCCGGGTTACGCCTATTCATAGCCATAGGGCGTTCGCCTTCTGTATGCTGCACGTGTATGCCTTTGAAGGCCATATGGACCTGCTGTCTTGTATGGGTAGCGTTCGTCTTCTCGTCATTGCTGACCTTATGGAGACGTAGTGTAGTCCCGCATTGTTGATCACGGGGGAAATCATTCAGGGTTTGGACAACCGAAAGAGGAATGAGGAAGCCCGTTTTACTGGGAGCACCCGTCTGCTGCAGGTATATCGCTTTTCCCTTGATTTTTTTTCGATTTTTTTTTTCGCGATATACTGCTACAGGGGGCACTCGACCGAGTCACCCTGGCACTCGATCGAGTGCCTTCGTGAAAGGGTCTACTGCCTCGTTTTAGGGGTGTCACTCGATCGAGTGACCCCGGCACTCGATCGAGTGCCTTCTGGCGAACCTCCGAATCGTTCTGATGAATGTTGTGTTCTTTTCAGCTCTGGCTATTTGAGAGGTTGTCAAAGATCGAGCCTCCTCCCAACCCGAGTCAGTATTGGTTCAAACAGGTGATGACAAGGAGACGGCCTACCGACTCATCCTGCCTCATTACCCAGAAATATTGGGAGGAAGAATTAACATTCCATCGTGGTCCATTGATACGATGGGTGGTTCCATGGTGGCCGATTTATGCTTGGACGGGTTTGGCGCCCGGAGACAAGGCGCGCTATTAGGTGATTTTGTCCCTTAGCCAGACGGTTCACCTCTATCCTGACCGCATACTCAGGCAGTATGGGTGCACTCAGCTCATCCCGGAGAACGAGGCAGTTGTAAGTGCACCTACCCAGCTGACCGACATTATGTGCGACACCTGGATCCAGAGGTGGTACACTCGAGTTACTTGGTCCGTTCCCAAGTCGCTCCATTCTACCTGGGTGTCTTATTCCTAAGAAAGGTGGACCAAAGCCGAGACTGCCGAAGCTCGTGCTGCTCTAAAGGTCGACGAGGCCTTCGACCTGCTTCGGCGCGAGAAGATCGAGGATAACAGAGACTTCTTTGCTGAAGGGGAGACTATAGCCCCGATAGTCCGTCTAACGCCAGGTCAGAGGAAAGGAGCAAGGACTCGGGCTAGGGGGTCCGATGCTAGAGGTGCACGGGGGGAAGTGAGCCCCCAGACAAATTTGGAGGGGAGACCAGGGGCCAGGTCTTTAGTCCAGGACCGACTTGGTCCTAAGGACAGGTTGCCAGAGCACATACGGGCTCGACTTGGGCCCGTGACAATAGTTGAAGATCCTCTGTCGAAGAAGAGGACTCGGGCCAAGGAGGTTCCTGTGATCATTCGGGAACGCTTTTCCCCACCCCGGCGACCTCGGGCTCCACGAGACCCGAAGGATAAGGGCAAGGGCAAGATGTCCGGATACTAGTCTCAATTATTATTATCTAGATATTATTACTATTTTTGTTGTGTTTGTTTTTTTTTTGTGGCTTTTTGTAATTTTGAAATACCGAGTTTATCGGTGTTTTTTTTTGGAATAATAAAAGTATTATTAGTGAAACCGTTTCTGTCTTTTTCGTTATTGCGGTGGTTGTGCCCTTTTGAGGGGCTGCCTACGTATCCACAGTTAGTGGAATCAAACCAAACGTAGTTCGGGCGTAGATTTTTGCAATTTCGAAATACATCAAGACTATGAGTTCGAGATGTGCGACAGTAGGATAAATAATCCTAACTTATTGACTTGCTTATAAATTTTGAAAAAGATGTTTTTAAATAATTTTTGCAAATGACATTTGAGATAAGGTTTAGGGGTAGTAGCGCTTCAGCTGGTCTAGGTTGGTTGGGTTGACGAATTCGTTCCCGTCCAGGTCCTTCAGCATTACGGCTCCTCCTGATAGAACCTTCTTGACTAGGTATGGCCCAGCCCAATTGGGTTTGAATTTTCCTCTTGGGTCAACCGGTAGTAAGGCACGAACCGATTTTAGGACCAAATCCCCTTCCTTGATATTCCTGGGCCTAACTCTTTTGTTAAAGGCCCGTTTGATTCTCTTTTGATATATTTGGATGTTATTGAGAGCCCGCGACCGTCGTCCGTCCAAGAGAATTAACGAGTCATATCGAGCTTGAACCCAATCCGCTTCGGGCACTTGGCTTTCTAGTAGAATTCTGAGAGACGGTATTTCCAATTCGACCGGCTGGACTGCCTCCATGCCATACGTTAAATAATATGGAGTTGCCCCGGTTGCAGTTCGGATCGACGTCCGGTACCCCCACAGGGCAAAGGGTATTTTGTCGGGCCAGTCCTGATAATTATCAGCCATCTTTTTAAGTATGGTGACAATTGTCTTATTAGCAGCTTCTACCGCTCCATTTGTTTGGGGACGGTATGGCGAATATGTATGCCTCTGGATTTTGTATTTTGCCAGCAAAGTAGCGGTTTCGGCTTGGAAGTGGGTCCCGTGATCACTGATAAACTCATGTGGGATCCCATATCGGCATATGATTTTATTTTGGATAAACTTGGCTACGTGCTTGGCGTTCAAGACACGGTATGATTCAGCTTCGATCCATTTGGTGAAATAGTCGATAGCTACCAAAATAAAACAGTGACCTCCCGTCTCGGAAGGGTTCACTTTCCCAATTATGTCAATCCCCCATGTCGAAAATGGCCATGGCGAGGTCATGGTGTACAGTAGGGACGATGGCATGTGTTGAACATTGCCGAAAATTTGACAATTATGGCAGTGTTTGACATATGATTGACAGTCGGTCTCCATACTGTTCCAGTAGTATCTGAGCCTCATGATTTTTCGGGCTAGCATTTGGGCGTTCATATGTGGACCATTTTCATCGTCGTGTACTTCGGCCATCACTTTTTCGGCCTGTGTTTTGTCGATACATAGGAGTAAAGCTCCCTGTGCCGTCTTTTTGTATAATTGACCGTCGTCCGTACGAACGAATTGGGTGGCCAGTCTTCGCAG
This sequence comes from Agrostemma githago, assembly GCA_958450325.1. Taxonomy (NCBI): domain Eukaryota; kingdom Viridiplantae; phylum Streptophyta; class Magnoliopsida; order Caryophyllales; family Caryophyllaceae; genus Agrostemma; species Agrostemma githago. The sequence goes on from OY288261.1 coordinate 44,894,267, forward strand.
GGCTCTCTTGGCCCGATTTTCACTTCCCGGGGGATATTCTCCCGTAGTCAAATAAATTTGGACAGCCTGATACCAAGGTTCTGGATCGGTGATCTCAATATCTTGAATGGCGTTGACATATGCCGGCTCGGACCGTCTTTCGACACAGATTGGCATACTGGCCATATGTTCCGGGATGTTTAGTAAGGATGCCAATTTGGAAAGTGCGTCCGCGAACTGATTTTCTTCACGTGGGAGATAGATATATTCTACCTTCTGGAATTGTTTCTCTAGAACCCTTACTCGTGCTTGGTAAGCCACGAGATTAGCGTTCCGAGTTTTCCATTTTTGAAGGGCTTGATTGATGACTAGGGACGAGTCCCCGTGAACCCGGAGATTTGTAATTCCCAAATCAGCAGCCGCTTGCAACCCGTGGATGCATGCTTCATACTCGGCCGCGTTATTAGTCACATCAAAATCCAGTTTGATGGATAACGGGGTGTGTTCCCCTTGTGGTGATATAAGAAGAATTCCGACCCCAAACCCTCGAAAGTTGGATGCTCCATCGAAATACAGATCCCAAGTTTCGGTGTCAGTATGGAATATGTCTTCGTCAGGAAAGGCCCAAGTATCGGTATGGTCTTCTTCAGATATCGGGCTGTCGGCGAGGAACTCGGTTACCACCCGGCCTTGATGGCTTTTAATGGTACAAACTTGAGGTCAAACTCAGCTAGCATTAAAGTCCATCTGGACATTCTTCCATTAAGAATGGGCTTTTCGAACAAGTATTTGATCGGATCCATTTTGGACAGGATATGTACCTCGTGACTGAGCATGTAGTGTCGTAGCTTTTTAGTGGCCCAAACCAGAGCTAGGCATGTTTTCTCGAGCATTGTATATTTGCATTCATATTCTAGGAACTTTTTACTGATGTAGTAAATAGCCCTTTCTTCTGAATCGACTGTCTGGGCCAGCATAGCCCCCATGGCTGTCTCAGTCGTTGTTAGGTATAACGACAGAGGCAAACCGGGTTGAGGTAGCATTAATACCGGCGGAGCAGACAGGATCTCTTTGATTCTGTCAAAAGCCGTCTGGCATTTATCATCCCATAGTACCCGTTCCCCTATCTTCAGCTTCTTGAAAATGGGCTCACATACCATGGTTAGCTTTGAAATAAACCGACTGATGTATTGAAGTTTCCCGAGAAACCCCCTTATTTCTTTTTCGGTCTTGGGTGGTTGCATTTCGGGGATGGCTTTGATTTTAGCTGGGTCGACCTCGATGCCGCGTTGGCTAACGATATGGCCCAGTAATTTGCCTGATGTTACCCCGAAACTGCACTTTTGAGGGTTCAACCTCATGTTGTACTTACGTAATCGGGTGAAAAATTTTCTTAGGGCAGCAACATGCCCATCTCGGCTTTTAGACTTAACGATCATGTCATCCACATAAACCTCCACTTCCTTATGCATCATGTCATGTAACAAGGTCGTGGCTGTTCGTTGATATGTGGCTCCGGCATTAATGAGCCCAAACGGCATAACGGTATAACAATAAGTCCCCCACGGCGTGGTGAAGGTGGTTTTGCCCATGTCTTCTTCTGCCATCTTGATTTGGTTATATCCGGCATACCCATCCATAAATGATAGAAGGGCATGATCAGCTGTGTTCTCCACTAGTATGTCGATGTGTGGCAACGGAAAATCGTCTTTTGGGCTGGCCTTGTTAAGGTCCCGGAAATCTAAACATACCCGCACCTTGCCGTCCTTCTTGGGTACCGGCACTATGTTTGCAACCCAGTCTGGATATTCAGACACTTGTATAAAGCCTGCTTTGAATTGTTTGTCTACTTCTTCCTTGAATTTGAGAGACCACTCGGGCTTCATTCTTCGAAGCTTCTGTTTTACCGGTTTGCACCCATCTTTGATGGATATGCGGTGCTCAGCTATTTCCCGATCTATCCTCGGCATGTCCTTGTAGGACCATGCAAAGACATCTTTGAACTCTTGGAGGAGGTTTGTGAGTTGTTGTCTCTCCTCGGGACCTAAAGATAACCCTATCTTAAGCATCTGGGGCTCTAAGGTTGTTCCTACATTGATAGACTCGGTTTCTTCGATTACCGGGTCTCGGGATTCCCTCTGTTCTAGCTGCTCGATCAGATGCGGAGGTAAGGATACCTGTTCATCGAGATTCTCAATGTCATTGCAGAAAATATTTTTTGAAATTGGGAGTATTTTGAAAATAAGAGAAGTCATAAGCGGAACGGTTTTCGTTATTATTGATGGTAAATTTGGAAAACAGCTCAAAGAGAGCGGCCATCTGATCATTGGTCAGAGGCGGGATTGAGAGTGCTTTCGGGACAGACCCCGAGGGTCCAGTGGTAGTGACTATAGGGAGGGGGGTTACAGTTTGGACTCTAGCACCAGACCCCTTAGACTCGAATACAGACTCAGACTCAGACTCAGACTCAGACTCGGAATCAGTGTCCGGCATGTTTCCTTCCCCGATGGTCAGCTTGTAGACTCGACCCTGGCTGTCGGTCCACTTGATGGTCTTCCTCCAGGCTCTTTTCCCAGTATCAGCACCGACTTCCGAGATCAGCTTTGAAGGATCGAACCTGTTGCTTCGAAGGATCAGGTTTACCAGATCTTCCTTGGGGTTCGGAATAGCTTTGTCTTCCCCAAATAAGAGCCCCATCACGGGCTCGGCATTGTCATTACCCTCCTTGGATTCAGATTGGATGAGGGCGAATATGTCGTTCGGAATGTAGTTGCATTCCCGAGCTAGTTCAGTCTCGGGATATGTGATAGTTGGTTGATAGAGGCCAACCTGAATAGCCCCGAATACCGGTGTGACGAAATAGTCAGCCAACCTTGGGCTATAAGGGCCCAAGTAGGTACCCTTGATGATGTTGCAAGCTTTCTCAATGCCTGCTTGGACCACATTTCCCGGGGTTATAGCATACCCTAAACCGAAGTGAGATTCTCCGTCATTTAGGACTTCAATAATCTTCCCAGCTGGAAGATATGGCCTCGAGGTAGCCCCCGGTAAATACCCCAAATTTTGCAGCATTGCGTCGATGCTTGTGGTGAAATAGGGCCTGAAAAGGTATTCTTCTTCAATCATCCCTACAAAATCGAATCCCCATAGGTCGGTGCGGTCCGTGGCGTTACAGCTAGCCACAGTCATAGGGGTTGCTTCTAGGGTGATAATGCCGTCTTGCAAGGGCATTTTGATCTTCCGGTGAAGAGTAGAAGACACCGCCTTTACAACATGAATCCAAGGCCTTCCTAGGAGTAGATTGAAAGAGGAGGTGACATCGATCACCTGGAATTCTAGCTCTTTTTCAATTGGACCCATTGTAATTGCTAATTTAACGGCCCCAGAAACCGCCTTTGGGCTTCCATCGAAAGCTTGGATAGTGTGGGCGGTTGGTATGTAGTCGGCCTCGGTGATGTCGAGGGCTTGGGCAGTCCTTAAAGGGAGGACATTCACAGCAGACCCGTCGTCGACTAGGGTCATTGGTAGGTACTTACCCCGGCAAATTACCGTGATATATAGGGCCAGATTGTGAGAGGCCCCAAATGGTGGTAAGTCGACATCTGAGAAGGTGACTACTGGGCCTTTTTCTTTGGACTTGCCCTTGAGGTAGGGCAGAATGGTGGCTATCATTTCAGTAGGGGTAACCTGGGAGTCGACCTTGATCTGATCGAGAGCCTTAGTAAGTGCCTCTCGGTGTTCTTGTGAGCTAACCAAGAGTTGCCATATAGTGAGGTCAACTCGGGTTCTCTTCAATTGTTTGACAAGAGCCGTATCGGTATTTGGCTCTTCAATGGCCTCTTCCGTCCTGGCAGGTTCAGTGACGGTTGCCGGGACTGAGATGTCCTTGGAGCTAGTGGCTGAATAAAGACGACCGGCGGCGGTGAGGTGGTTACTGGCTAAGGCCTTGGACTTAGCCCTCCGGATTTCTTCGGGAGTGATAGGGACAGTTTCCCCTTTGGTGAGGTACACATCTTCCTCATCATCGAACCAGATTCCATTGATTTGTGGGACGAAGGGAGAGATAAGGTAAGAACAGTTGATCACTTCACCGGTGAAGATAGCATGAGAGCTAAAGGGGTTGTCCTTGTTGCTTGGTTTGTCCCCGGGTAACGGTATTTTCCCGCTCTCAATTAAATCCTGAATTAGATGCTTCAGCTTCCAACATTTCTCGGTATCATGCCCATTGCCCCGATGATATTGGCAATAGGCTTGGGCATTGTAGCCTTTGGAGCGTTTTTCAACTGGGACTTCAGAAGTTGGGCCTATCGGTTGGACAAGGCCCTTGGAAGATAGCCTTTGTAAGGCATATGTATAGGTAGTCCCTATATAAGTGAATACCCTAGGAGGAGTAGTTCTTTTGAATGAGGCATCCAAGAGATTAACCGTGTCGAAGATGCTTCGGGTTGCGGCCGGAGGCTTGGTAGTGGATGAGGAGGCCCCTTGATATCCCTTGCTAGGGGCCTTAGTCAGGCTCTCTAGTCTTAGATCGTCTTCAATTCTCATGCCCATTTCAGTAAGGGTGGTGAAATTGGGGATGACAGCATACCGGAGGTGGACCCGGTAGGAAGGGAGGAGGTTCTTGACAAAGGCCTCCACTAAAGTCTTTTCACTGGGCTTATCGACCAGTTTCACACTTTCGGCCCTCCAACGTTTGAGGTATTTGGTAAAGCCCTCCTTAGGTTCTTGGGCCATAACCTCTAGAGACCGCATTGTGGTCTGGATCTCGGTGTTGTCAGCATAGTTCCGAGCAAATTCCGTAGCCATATCATCCCATGTCGAGAACTTCTTGGGATCTGGCCTGTAGTACCAGGCCTTTGGGTGTTTCTCCAGAGATGCAGCGAAGAGGTTTTTGAACATGGAAGAGTCTACTCCCTTAATAGCCATGAACTCCTTGAAGGCCCGTACATGTAGTAACGGGTCTTCAGTCCCTTCGAACATGGGTAAGCCCGTGAGATTCAGGTTTGCGGGCAGTTAGGTGGACTTGTTCTTCCAATTGGGCCTCAATTAGGTGGACTTGTTCTTCCAATCGGTGAACCGAGCTAACTAGTTCAGCTAGGGGTTCCGTGACCCCGGTATTTGGAGTCCTTTGCTCCACTGCAGCTAAACGAGCAACGATAGCCACTTGACCGGCCCTCATTTCTGTCAATTGGGCCTCAATGTCAGCCTGTTTGTTGACCATGGTGTCCACAGAGGTCTTCAGACTGTTCAAAGTAGCTTCCATTCTGCGGGTGTGTCTGGTTGCCGGTGGCCTGTCTGTAAGAACACCGCGTAATCAGAAACTGAACCCAGACCTTGGAACCAAAATAGTACATCCCGAGCAGGGAAAAGACTAAAACGACTTGAAAGAGACTCTTAGACGGGTGACTCGTGGATGACGGGCTTTCCTTAGGATTCGACGGGTGGGCCGAATCCTGTTTGAAGGAAGGTCGACGTGAGACGTCCCCAGACTTTGGACTCAAATGTGTAGACGGGCCCTCCTTTGTAGGAGTATGTCCTACGTAGGTGGGCCTTGCCTTAGTCTAATAAGGCGGACTGGGATAGGGAGGAAACTCGTGATGTAAGATCGACAGAGTTTCGACGCTAGAGACCTCGACTACTTACGACATGACCCGACACTGCTAAATACGGGAAGGTCCTAAGGGGGAGGAAAGTTTTGAAAAGGATTATTTTTGGAAAGTCCGAGAAAGCTCGGGGAAAGGCCCGATTTTTTTCAAGAAAATCGGAAAGTACATCGTGCCTCGATTTTGAAAGTTCGAAAATATTTTCGAGTTTTGAATTGGGCAACATACCGGCTAGAAAGTGGGCTATTTTTGAGTAAAATCATAAGTCCTAAATTCGGTATGTATCCCGGGTTTTGAAATTTGAATATATTTTGAAAAGATGCATTTTTGAAAATGACGGTTTTTGAAAAACGACACGAAAACCAAGTAGCACATAGTCACGCAAGCATAATAACGACGCCATGTATGCTTTACACTAAGTCTCGGTCGGTCTATAGAGGGTCTATACCAGTGCTCATAGTCTAGACGAGAAACGGGACGGTCTTCCTAAGTCGAGTTGAGCTTAGAACATGCCGCAAAGTCCATACGAATCGACTATGAACACCTTTAACGTATCCAAGGCGGAATACATCGTGGTATAGTGGGACGTCGGTCACCAGTACCGGCCCGGGAAAAATAGGGGTTATGCATGAACCGTAAAACTAAAACGCATATTGTATTTGTCAAACGATTTCTATTCGAGTCTCACCCTGAGGATGCCGATGGTTAGGCACTCATCGGTTAATCCCCAGCGGAGTCGCCAAATTGTGGACATGACGTAAGTCCACCCCGACGCGGCCACGCGCGGGTTTGGGTAGGCGAATGCACCTCCATATGAGAATGGATCGAATTGAAATTTAAGTCGAAATGGAGTCGCCACCGAATTTTATGGTTATTCGGAACCGTTCGAGCCCACTCTATATCGCTATGGACCATACACAAAGTATGGCCCATTTCGATTTTAGAGTTTATTGGGCTCGTCCCTTTGCATTGCGATACCGATACCATCTATACCGGTAATCGTGTAAAGAATGACTCTCGTGCGCCAACGGTTTCGGGCATCCGGAAACCGAGGTTCTGAGTAAGGGGTGAGGGTACGTGTTGGGAAGCCCACTAAGGACACCCAACCCCGCCCGCACATAGCGGCCTGTACTAAGACATCATTTGACTTTGTAATATGCGCGTTAGTGATTCGGTGAAATGATATGCAAACAGCGTTTTAGCTAAGCATGCGAATTAAATGTGAGCTACGTCATTTTAATGCATCTAATTTATTGTCGAAGTGATTTAGCATGCGAGGGTTCATTTATAAACGGTAAAACGTAAATAAATAAAACAAAAGCAATAATAAATCGATTACAAGTTACACGGGCGGAATACAACCCGGAATTCACAATACAACGAGCATTAAAGTAGAATAATCAAAATATATATAGTTGAAATGGCAAAAAATAATTATAAACGGACCCGTGCATAAACTAGACCGTGAATCGTGTAAATGGACTAACTTCAATTAAATATATATCGTTTTATGTATTAATCGAAGGACGAGGATATAGGACCTAGGCGTGGTGCTAGCCCGATCCCAAATCCCGATGCCTTGTCCCAACTTATCATATCGATAAATTGGAGCCTAAATTAATTATGCGTCGGATACGACTACGGAGTCGTCAACGCAAGATTAATGGTGAGACCGTCGATCAAAGTTGCTTATGTGTCGTGATATGTGTGAGTTTTGAAGAAAGGAGGGTCACGTGATTGTCTTTACACGTGATGACTAGAGCCATAAAATGACGAGGCTCGAAATATGTGTCGAGGCTCTCGGTTTTCTGGGTTACAGGACCCACTCGACCGAGTCGTGGGCTGACTCGGTCGAGTGCGTCTTTAAACGTGGTTACTGCCCAATTTTTTGGGTGCTACTCGATCGAGTAGCCTATGTACTCGGTCGAGTAGCCCCTGTACGAGTTGTGACTCGTTTATTTTTTGGGTTTAAAATAGATGATTTGCCAAATCAAATACAAATATCGCACGATTTGTATTCAACTTGGTTTCCGGTACTATAATCGTGTATGCATACGATTAATACCGTTATCGGAACTTTTATAAAAACGTTGTCGTTAGACCGATATTTTGATTGGTGATGAAATTGCATCCCTCTACGTCACGACATCGATATTAATCCTTACGGATTATGTGATGTCGGTTTTCGTGTCAACGAGTTCCGTACCAATCTTAGAAATGGATCCATACGCGTTCAACTACGAATGATCGTGATCGTGTTAATAAACGAACCTTAAAAATGACCATCGTAGTCAAACGTATTCGGATCCGAGTTTTGAAATTATTATGTAGAAATATATATATATATATATATATATATATATATATATATATATATATATATATATATATATATATATATATATATATATATATATATATATATATACGTACACGGTACACGATATTATAATAAAATGTACATAACGATAATTAAATGCGAGAAGTAAAAATGTTAGTGTTAGTAATCATGTCGTTACTATCGACTAGATATAATACTATAAACATAAATATAAATGTACATAAAAAAGGGACGATAAAAAAGATGAAGAAGGAGAAGTCGGTGTTGAATCGTCACACCCTCAACCTACTTGTTCTTGCTTCTCGGGATACGGTTCGTCAAATGGCAGCAATGGCACGGGAACGTCGAGATACGTAGGAGGAGTTGATGGTGTGTGTGTATGGCTCGGTTTGTGTGGGATTTTTTACGAGTTTGTGCTCTCGGATAATATGTGTAAGTGTGGTGATGCCTAAGAGTTGAACTATGGCTGGAATGTTGTGTAAGATGAGTGCAAAGTTGGCTGAAAAATGTGACTCAAAGTTCTTGTAAAAGTTGAGGGTTGATGGGGTTTATATAGGAAACCCACGACATAGGGCCACTCGACCGAGTGGCCCTAGTGCACTCTGTCGAGTGCCCTCGTGAATGAACCTTGACTGCTTTTTTGAGGCTCCACTCGATCGAGTGGGTCAATCCACTCGACCGAGTGGATCAATCAGGCCGCAACATTTTAGGCGTGATTGGCCTTGATTGCTCTTGATTGCTCTTGATTGATTTTAATTGATTTTGGATTGATTTTGAATTGATTTGGCTGATTTTGAACTTGGCGCAAATTTCGAGAATGTATCAGGTCGCTTTGTGTGTCGTGTTCGTCTTGACCGGGTTTTGACCCGGTCGCTAAAAGACGGAAATTATTTTTGGTGTCGGTTTTGACCCAAATTAGTCTTATTTTGCTCGGAACGACCCACTGGGCCTGAATTTGAGGTTGGTTTTGTGAGGTTTGTATCCCGTTAAAAGCCCATGCCGGACATTATTAATTTCGAGCCCGTATCCGAGCGCGTTAGAGCACGTTAGCGTCCGATCATCATCGGGTGTTTTTTGGAAACTACCACAGACACCTGGCAGTCAAAATGCGGGTGTCTACAAAATGATATATTCAGTGTCCGTGATATTGTATAGTGTTACGGTAGCTCATTTAGCCGCTACTCAACTCATCATAACCGTTACCCCTGACGTTTACTAATTTTCAAAGTACCCGCATTTTTCAACAAATTGACAGTTAGACACGGTTATTCTATTTTCATTTATATTTTTCTTAGGCTAAATCATTTTTTCGTTTACCATCTAATATGTGTCAACAATTCTTATTACCTATCCGACATATGGGAGACATACACTGTGCGCTCTTATTACCATTTTTTTTAAAATGCGTATCGTTAGCTTCCAGTTTTCAACCACTAACGTAATTATTACCTTCTCCATCTCACATTTAATTTCCAACTTATTACTTTCCCGACTAAAAATCGTTGACATACTAATTGTTCCATGGACACCAAAACAAACCGGCAACTTTAATTGGACGTGTATAATTGTGATAAATGCAATAGCAATCAATAGACCCGATATGAATGACACGATTAGCAAACGAAATTAAAACTATAATCATTACTGAAATTATAATTAAACATAATTATGAAACGATCACCACTGCAATTCAAACGTTGAAAGATACATTGCATGCAAGGTGATCCTTAAGCAACCATCTATGTACACCACAAGTAAACTCAAATGCTTAATTCCGTTCCAAGCATTTAATCAACGTAGAAATCCCGGTAGATTTCGTTCAAAGCGTCCATAACATGTCCATAGGTACCAAATTCCTCAGCTTCGCCCAAGTACGTTCCAACATAGCGGCACCAGATCGGCACCATACGGTAGTCCGTCTCCGTTGATAGATACTTCTCATCCTCACAAGAAGCAACCCAACCGTTGATAGATACTTCTCATCCTCACAAGAAGCAACCCAACAATGTGGACCGGCTAGGTGATCCCATTGGCCGACCATTGCTTCCTTGGTCATTCCTTCATTTTCAAACTCCCTTCGGAGTTTGTAGGCCATGAAATAGTTTGGTAGCCTTGCTCCAAACTTTACTACCACCTCCCTCTCGAAATCAAGCGTCAGCGATATGCATGGATCTAACCTAACCACATCGTACCCAAGGTATATTAGTCTTATCTTCAGAATGTGCAAATTCTGGCATATATACCATCCGTCTTGCACGTCGTACGACATGTTGTCGAATATGTACTTAGGCGGCCACATCAACTCTCTATACATTTGGAGTGTTTTGCTAGAGTAGGTAGTTAGGAAGCTTAAAAAATGACTAGATTTGCATGCAATTAAGACGTTTTAACCTTATGGTGAAATGAAGTTGCCTATTTATTTTTGATTATATATTGGGATTGGAATGACTATTCGGCTTCCGTTTAGAGCATATGTCTATGCTTTTGATTTTTGTCGACCTTAATACTAACACAGTCTATTCGTGTTAATTACTACAATTTCAAACCTTCGGATATTGTACTAATAAGTTAAATTATCGTTAATTTCATGTCACTCAACGCGTACTCGATCATATTACTCCACTAGCTGGGTCGATTTTAGAGATCGTTGACTTAGAAATAGTATTTGGCCCAACCGATTATTGGGTTAGTCATATATATGATAATTGTGAATTAGTCAATCAGACCCTATATTTGGGTCATTTCTATTTTGTGTCATTCATAATTTGTGCAGCCCAGTTATGTGGGCATCAACATGTAACGAAAATGCACAATTTAGTGTATTATACGTCAAAACACGAACTTCGTTGGTGGATGGTTTGGGATTGTACTACATAATACGAAAACCGATCTTCTTCTCTACTAAGAAATTTTTCTTACATTACACATAGACGTCAATACTAATGACTTATTCAGTTAAACGTGACTTTGCGTTGTTCGATCACTGTTATTACACATGCTAATTATGTTTTTCGAAATTCTTTCATCCACATGTAATTATGTTCAACTTATTCGTGGCCCAATTGACTTTCGATCATCGGCATTCCAACGAGTATACATTGGTAGCTGGCCCATCCCAAATTTCTAGAATGTCAAAGATATTGTGTAACATGCATACTATATGTTCTTCATTTTTTCGCTTACCTAATAACACCTAAAGTAACTAAGGTCTATCAACGAATAACCTACTTTTAGTTGTTAATCCAATCAACTCTATACATAAATATAAACGAACAACCCGTGAAGGTTCTTCACGGGTATTACACTAGTTTTGTTCTATAAGACCATCCCCAAGCAAGGTGGATGGGAGAGGTCATGACCCCCAAGGTCATGCTAAACATCAATTAAGCAAATAATTAGCATGACCCAGGGGAAGAAAAGGTCATGGAATGACCCAAGGTCATGACCTTCACTTTTTTCATGACCTTACATGTGGCATATTATTATTGGTTGACACAATTAATAAGGTGAAAAAGTTGAGAAATGATTTGGGTGATGACACTAGGTCGTGACCTTCTGGATGGGAGGGTGTAGTTGGGTCAAGATAAATAAGATAAGATTAAGAAAAAAAAAGGGTGGTGAGCTAGTTAACTTGACACTTGCTTGAAGATGGTCTAAATAAACCTCAAAATCTCACCATTTCAATCATCCAAAAATCATCCTCCTCTCTACAAGCATTTTTTTACAAAGAAAATACTCCATATTCATTAATGTTTCGGAAATAACAATTTGAGTGGAATTTTGGCAACAATTTTGGTAGTTACCCATCTACGATCTTGCCTACACAAAGGTCGTAGCGGTTGTGCAATCCTAGGGTCGAATGGCCAAGGAGTCTGTGTGTAGTAGACCATGCATAATCGATTTCAGAACAGTGACCTCAAGTCACGTTACAATCTTTCCTCTCAGATAAGATTATTCTTTTTTCCGTCTTATTTATTTATTTACTACTCGTCTAACAAACATATGGTAATAGTGACATTTGCTGTAAATATGTAACCTTTAAGTATTTGTCACAAATACAGAGTAATAAAACAATTACTAGAATGGAAATGAGAAGTTGAAATTAACCGTCCCAAAATAGAATAGGGGAAGGTTGAAGTTGAACTGGGGGAGTATAAGAGTCCAGTCTCGATCATATGTGTCATTATCTTGTCCCATCCAACGTGCCACCAACGAGAAATTGATACTTAGCATAGAAATAAGGCAAAGGAAAATTAATGACGTGACTCTCATTCCGTGATCGACAAGGAAAAGCCACACAAGATTGAACCATTGTCGGTTACTCTGTCTCCGACTACCTCCAAATCACCACATACACCAACCTAGAGTTGCGCTCCTCCGATGAACACTGGTGGTTTCTACCACTTCAGATCATTAGGAGCAAACTTGATATCGGCGCAATAATATTTCTTTACTAAGTGTCACTTCTGGTTGGTGGCACATGGGTTAGTTGGTTTGGCGGACTTGAAAATGATTAGAAATATGAGAAAGTGAAAATGACTGCGTTGACAACCTCGGTGGTAACCTTTTGAATGAGAGGATGCAAGTGATGATCTTTAATTAAGATGACGTAAGTAAATAAGATCGGTAATTAAAATGAGTAAGTCCAATAGGAGATGGTATCCCATTAAATTTATTGAGAGACCAACTACAACTTGATGTTACAATGGTACCAAATCTAATAAGAACAAGTACATTTAATATATTACTAATAAAAGACTAGGTCTCCTGAGAGACAGTCTCTCATTAACTTTACTGAGAGACTAAGTAAAAAATGAAAGTAACAGTGGTACCAAACCTAATAGAAGTAGGTACGATTAACATAAAAGAGTATACAAATATAAAGAGGGTACACTTCTTATAAAAGCAGGTACAGTACAAAATAAAATTATCATTTAAGGGTACGAATAGGACATAGAGTGGACTGAAGAGTGGTCTCTCCCAAGAATTTGTGCTAATAAAAATGGTCACAATCTATAATATAAGAGGTACAGTTGTTTTAAAAACAAGTACTTCACAAAATGAAATACTCTGTAGTTAGTTTGAGGTACATCTAATAATAAAACAGGTACGAATAACATATAAAGAGTTACAATAAAAGTAGTCTCTCAATAAGTTATGAAAAAACCATCTATTCCTAGTTTTTGTGATTAAAAGTAACACAAATTCAACGGAGATACCGTTGTAATCGTAAAAGTGAAACAACAAGTCTCCCTTAAGGCAACACTATCCGTCATAAACATAAAACGGGTGAAGTATAGACGAGAAGTCTCCCTTAAGACAACACTTATGTGTAACATATTTGTCTTATATGCACAAATGATAGGAAATTTGAACCATATTGAGCTTAAGACAGATATACCGTCACAAACAAGAATCTGTCATAGTAAAAATGAATCATTCTTCAATTAATTAATTTTGGACGAGGATAACGATACTCGAAGGGAGAGTTGTTGATCCAACTAATCAATAATGATGAAAGGTAATATATTCCCTTCATTCGTATCCAAATGATACATTTGTTTTTTCACATTTGTCGAGACACGTTTTACACCGTTAATATTTTTCATTTTACATCCTCAAAATTTTGATATTCTTAATCTACTTGTATAGACGAATTAAACAAGATTACACGTGACTATATTTTTTTCTTATAGATAATAAAAAATATTAAAGATTTTATTTAGTTGCAGATAATGTTAAAAATAAAAGTGTACCCATAATAATAATAATACAAATTGTTGTTTGCGATGGAGATATCCGTCATAAATGTATGACGGGTTGACTAGGTATCAATTAGGTAGAATAAGACAAGTGAGGTTGGTGGAGCCTAGATAAATAATTGTTCTTTTCTCCCAAGTGATATTTACTTGATCCGTGTTAAGCTTTGCAACGGATATATCCGTCGCAAGAGAGACCAAATGCGATAATAATGATTTGGAATAATTCCAATTTTCCAGTAATGTCATTCCCTTAACACTTTCCCCCCCTGAGGCTGAGTCCCCTCCCTCTCTATCTGTAATCTGTCTGTCTCATTTCTCAGCGCCCACCAACACTCTCAGCAATCAGCATCATCATTCTTCTTCTCTTCTCTTCTCTTCAAAGCAACGCATCAAATCAAATTAAACCCCCTTCTAATCCCCATTAATTATCATTATTATTATTATCATTGCTATTGTGATTGATATTCGATGGTAAGCGGGTCGGATACAGCACTAGGGTCCCTACGATGCACCCTATCCGATTCGGAGCTCCGGGAATCAGCCTACGAGGTGTTAATCGCAGCATGCCGAAGCTCCACCGCCTCAAAACCCTTGACTTACATCCCACAATCCTCCGATAAAACCATGACTTCATCCTCCTCCTCCTTGTCCTCCATGGAGAGGTCTCTGACGTCGACGCTGACCACCTCAGCGAGCAAGGTCAAGAAGGCGCTGGGGATTACCTCAACCTCCTCCTCATCGGAGAGTAGTAAGAAGACGAAGAAAAAGAAGAAGGCGGGGGCGTCGGTAGGTGAGTTGGTCAGACTTCAATTGCAGGTTTCAGAACACATGGACTCCAGGCTCAGGAGAGCTTTGCTCAGAATTGCTGCCTCCCAGGTTGCTTATCCAATCTTTGATCATATATTCCGAATTGCTGAAAATGTCTCATCTTTACCAAGTTTGGGTAGCAAAAGTCGATAATTTGAATCTTTTTCTGTAAGAGTTTGGAGTAGCCAGTGCTACCCTTTGCTACTAGCTAGATTCCCCCGATCACATGCCTAAACTAACACTCAGTCAAGTGAAGATGGATGAAACTCGCCTCGCATCTCCGTTTAGGATAGGGTCTCCGTGTCTTAAAGCTTTAGCTGGATCTGAGTAAGATGGGTAGGTTGCTAGTATGTTCTGTAAGCTTGTTTAAAATGTGATGATGTGTTTGACTGGTTAAGAGGATGATTTGTTCAAATGAATGATAGTCTACAATTGCATCGATTTTATGTGTGTATTGACTTGTTCTTGGTCTATGCTACCTTGAGCTGGCGTTGAGGAGATCAAATGAGGACAATTATAAGCATGGAAAAGGATTCTTGTGGTGATTTTATTTAAATTGGTGAATGTTGCGGTAGAAAATTGGACATTTAGTACTACTAGACAGCTACATTGATTAACTGCAGCAGATCTTAACGATGGGGAGAAAGTTAATCAGCTATAAATTTCCAACTATGTATGAAGCAAGTGAATGATGTAGAATCTGCAACAAAGATACAGTCATATGAAAATTAAAGGAAAAAAAATATACGTAGTACTATAATTACTACTTTACTCGGGTCTAGACTACTGGCGACCTTTAGACAAATCATCTGTAATAGAGTAGTTTAGAGCTGGTAGTAAATGAGTAATGCCGGTTGAAATAGGGTGGTTGCAACTGATTGGTCATACTTGCATGAGTTATTTAGGCAAAGATATGGAGCTTATGAATTTTTCAATGGCTGGAAGTTATTAAATTCAGTTCTTCCTACTGTGAGTATCCTTTCATTGTATGATTTTGTGCTGGCTTTCACAGCTAGGAAAACGGGTGGAGTTGACAGTATTGCCATTGGAGTTATTACAGCAGTTGAGACCATCAGATTTTCCCAATCAGGAAGAGTTCGAGTCATTCCAGAAAAGGAATTTGAAGTTACTTGAAGCCGGGTTGCTTCTCCATCCCCGCGTACCTTTTGAGAAGTCTGATTCTTCAGCTCAGAGTCTCAAACAGATCATTAAAGGGGCAACAGAGAAGCCTTTAGACACGGGTAAAAACACGGAATCTATGCAGGTCTTGCGAAATTGTGTCATGGCTCTTGCGTGCAGATCCTTTGAGGACACGCCTGAAAATATGTGTCATTGGGCCGATGGATTCCCGCTGAACCTTCAACTCTACCGAATGCTTCTTGAGGCTTGTTTTGATATTGATGATGAGACTTCCATTATTGACGAAGTAGATGAAGTTTTGGAACTTTTTAAGAAGACCTGGGTGATTTTTGGCATCACCCAGGAGCTACACAATCTTTGTTTCGCATGGGTTTTGTTTCACCGATATGTGGAAACAGGTGAAATCGAGGACGATCTCTTGTTCGGAGCAAGCAATCTTTTAGTACAGGTTGAAAATGATGCAAAGTCTATGAAAGATCCCAATTACTCTAAGGTTTTAAGTTCTATCCTGAGTATGGTTTTGGGTTGGGCAGAGAAGCGACTGCTTACTTACCATGATACGTTTAGCAGTAGCAATATTGACTTAATGCCAAGTGTTACTTCGTTAGCTGTGATCTCAGCCAAATTGATGGTAGATGACATTTCTTCTGAGTACCGCAAAAGGAGAAAAGAAGTTAATGTAGCTCGTGACAGGGTTGACACCTACATCAGATCTTCTATTCGAGTGGCTTTTGCTCAGGTTAAAACTCAAGCTCCTAAATCATCTTTGCAAACATTTTTATTTTATGTGCGTACCCATAGTTAAATGATAAGTGTTGGTTTTAAAATATACGTGGATTCCTTGTATATGTATTATCAGCAAGTCTTGGATAATACTGTCCCACGGTATAAGCTAGGACATGGTGAGCTTTCAAGGTTTAGAGTGAGTTTTCAAAGTTCACCTCATAACCTCAATGTATAGTTTCAGATGCTAAATAACAAAGTTTTCATCCGAGTCTATCATAGAACCATCATATACAAAAAATATTCCTGTATATAGATACTCTCGAAGTCTCGATCTTGTTTTAGAGTTAACAATTACATCTTTGTAGGAAAAGAGTGATCGTTTGCATCTCTTGTCTAAACTGTTTGAAGTTTGATGTAATTGAATTCGGCATATGCGTTATATCTTGTTCTTTCCCTTCTTTTGATTACATTATTAAATTGTTACATTTGAGTTTCTTTATTCATTACACAGAAAATGGAGAAGATTAACTTGAACAAGCGATCATCCCAGAGGCAACAAGGTCCTATACCTGTTCTGTCACTCCTTGCACAAGAAGTAACTGAATTGGTGCTTACGGAGAAGGAATTTTACAGCCCTGTATTGAAAAGATGGCACCCTCTCGCAGCAGGTGTGGCTGTTGCTACTCTTCACAGTTGCTTCGGCAATGAGCTAAAGCAATTTGTTACTCGTGTCAGTGAATTGACCCCTGATGCTGTTCAAGTACTGATAGCTGCTGATAAGTTGGAAAAACAACTTGTACAAGTGGCAGTTGAAGATGCCGTGGAAAGCGATGATGGTGGAACGGCAATAATCAAGGAAATGCCTCCTTATGAGGCAGAGGCTGTTATTGGGACGTTAGTTAAATCATGGATTAGGACGAGAATTGACCGGCTCAGAGAATGGGTTGACCGAAATCTTCAACAAGAGGTCTGCCGTCTTTACCCATCTCCTTTTGATCTCCTTCGATCTCACTTTTTTTTGTTGACTAACCTTGTCCTCTCATTGCAAGGTGTGGAATGTGCAAGCAAATAAGGACCAAGTAGGCCCTTCTGTTGTTGAAATTTTCCGTATTGTGGATGAAACTGTAGAAGCCTTCTTTCTGTTACCCATACCTTTACAGCCGTCCTTGGTTACTGAATTGATGGTCGGTCTTGATAGGTGCCTCCAACAATACATCGTGAAAGCCATATCAGGATGTGGTAAGTAAAGAATAATACGGAGTAACTGAAATAGTAGCTAGTTAAGGGCTGCCTAATAAACTAAAGTACGGAGTATAATTTTGCCATGTCAAATTTACAAGCCGACCTCCATTTAAGTTATAATACCCTCCAATTCTCAGCGAGGAGTAAAATCAAACCTCCTTGAGTGGGTCATTCATGGTACAGTATGATATTTGGTTGCCCTAGCCAATTTGTTATTTTGTGAACTCCAACACTAAGATATTCGCTTGCTACTCAAGTTTTTGGCCTTGTTATTGGAGTTACTCCTGCAGATTTATATCTTACTTTATTTTTCACCTGCAGGGGCTGAAAATACATATTTACCCACATTGCCTGGTTTAACCCGGTGTTCAGCTGGTTCAAAATTCTTTAAGAAGAAAGACAAGTCTCAGACGCACGTCAGGAGGAAATCACAAATTGAGAGTACAAATAAGGAGGATCTATTTGGTATTTCACAGTTATGTGTTCGAATTAACTCAATGCAACGTATCCGTTCTGGAGTGAATGCATTAGAAAACAAAACCATCACATGCCTTAAAAATCTGGGGTCTACTGAAGCTGATGATGATGGTTTAAAGACAAGGTTTCTTTCTATTGCTTCTTCGTTTGAGGGGATCCTACAACTGTGCAAGGCAATTGGGTACAAGATTGTCTTTCATGAACTAGGTCATGTTCTTTGGAATGGTTTATATGCAGGTGAAGTCTCATCTTTTAGAATCGACCCTTTCCTTGAGGATCTCGAACATTATCTAGAAATCATTGCAACAACTGTCCATGAGAGTGTAAGAACCCGTGTCATCACTGATGTTATGAAAGCTTCGTTCCACGGGTTTTTGTTGGTATTGCTTGCTGGCGGACCCTCTCGGACTTTCACTCAACAAGATTCCTTGGTGATTGAAGATGATTTCAAGGCACTATCAAATTTGTTCTGGTCGAACGGGGATGGTTTACCAACTGAGTTAATAGACAAGCATGCAAAAACAGTGAGGGCTATTCTTCCTCTTTTTCGGGCAGATACTGAGATTTTAATTGAGCAATATAAGCAGGCAGTTTTACAGAGTCATGGGTCTGCCGCCAAATCTGGGTTACCTTTGCCTCCTACTACTGGAGAATGGAGCGCAACTGACCCAAATACGCTTCTAAGAATATTGTGTCACCGCGATGATGAGGTCGCAGCAAAGTTTCTGAAGAGAACTTACAACCTGCCTACGAAATTATCTTAGCCGATCCTCTTGAAGGTCTGAAGATGTTGGGTTTTTGGTGGAGGGGAAGTTATAGGTAATACAGTACAATGCTTATAATATTTTTTTATTCTTTTAAATTTATTACAGTACTACTTCACAGTTCACATTTGTAAATAATCACATAATCCAATGGGGGTGGATCTTAATCCTGTATTTATACGTTTTGTTGCGTTAGAATACCTTTTAACTAAGCATTGTATGAAGGCTTTTTGAGTAGTGAGTTTTGTGAAGCTTTGTTTCATTCATTTTCATACATTCTTCATTTTTTTTGCGAGTGTTGTATGCACAGGATAAACGAGCTTCAAATATTGGATCATGAGTATATACAACTTTTAAGCATGCATCTTCTTTTATTTATTTGTTTATTTTCAGCTCATTTTTCAATCAAGTTCATCACATTCAGCTTGCTTGCTTAATTAATTTCATATGGTTCCTGTCAATTCAGCTTATATAGTTCATTTAATCCCATCAAGTTCGGTTAAGTTGTGTTTCGTCCATATCATTTAAATTCAGTTTAGTCACTTTCCATTCGAAAAGAACAAGACCTAATATCTTCTGTAGTAGAGCCAATCATGTGTTTGCCGCTCCCACCTAGCCTGCTATTTAAGTGGATTTGGTTATAAAAATATATTAAAATTATGGGTAATACACGATAAAAATAGGCCTGCTAAAATTAAGGGTTACTCCCTCCGCAAAAATTAAGGGTTACTCCCTCCACATTATATTGTTCATCTCCTTTCATTAAAATATCCCTCACATATGTTAAAGAAAGAGGAGGAACAATATAATATGGATGGAGTATTTTATAGAAATAATCCAAACTATTACCCTTTTTTTAAAATAATCCTTACTTTACCAAATATCAAAAATAAACGCAACTTTGGATAGACTCTTCTCAAAATGGACTCCTTCATTATTTTACCTGTTGTATACTACAGTACATGCTACTTCCACTTCACCTTCACCTTCACCTTATTATTCTATTAGTTGTGACTTAGCTTGTGAGTTATGGCACGTATAGTTGTAGTTGAGGAAATCATAAAATACAAATGTGTATATATGAGAGGTGTTCACAAAAACTCCCTATCATTGGAGGGACTCATTCATTCATATCATGTACTGTATGTTCCTTGTTCTCCCACTTTCCTAGCTATATAATTGACTTACTTGTCTCTTCCTTCAACCTCCCTCCCTCCCTCCCTCGTATTTGCTTCCTTCATCAACATATATAATCCAACTTTGAAGCTCATATTTATATTTGCTCCATTATCATAATCAAACTTGTGGAAAGAGCGAGCTGATAGAGGTAGGTTTATTTGGACGTACGAAACAGAATCATGTCGTGGCAAACGTATGTAGACGAGCGCTTGATGGCCGGCATTGACGGCCCTCACCATCACCTCACGGCCGCCGCTATTCTTGGCCACGATGGTAGCGTTCGCGCTCAGAGCCTTGCCTTTCCTACGGTTTCGATCTCTTCTTTCATACTCTTACTACTCTTCACCCTAATAAGCCAGCTAATGTAAATGTACTCTATGTCCTCATTACTTTTTAGATAGATGTATATATATTTTAAGAGAGATTAAGGGTTGAAGATAAGGAGTTGATAAGATAAATAAATTATTATCTTAAACGTATTTACCAAACTAGTTGAAGGTATATGTCATATGTAGTATACATAAAAGTTATTGAGAGATTAAAGATCTGTTTGGATAGAGAGAAATGAAGGGAAAGGGAGGAAATAGATTTCTTTGTTTGGTTAGAAAAATGAGGGCGAAGGATTTGGAGGGATCCTCCAAGACAAATCATTTCTTCATCTAATTGAAGAGACAAAATTTGGAGGGAAAACTGTATTCTCTTTCCTTTCCCTCCGCCCCCTTCATTCTCTTTATCATTTTTTAATTATAAGAACTTTTAGCATTAGTGACAGAACTTTATTTTTGTTCTTAAGTGGAACCCACCCCAATTTTTTCTTCCATCATCAAATTAATTTTATATTTTAAGAACTTAGTTCTTACATAAGAACCTGGTTCTTGTCTTCACAAACCCAAGAAGCTCCGCAATAGAAGAACTTTATATTTTAAAGTTCTTATTTACAAACTCAATGATAAGAACCACCAGGTTGAGTTAGTGAATGTTTTACTTGGGGGTGATGGCGAGGGCGAAAAGTAGGCAGGCTATGATGGGCCTTACAACTGGGCTAAAGTTTTCAGAGTAGTTAATACATGGTCGTTTATGGAAACCTTTGGCTACAAGATGATTAAATTTGAGGATGTGATTGTACACATACAGTTGGAGGCAGAAGAGATAGAAGAAATAATGAAGGAATTCGATGGAGCTGGTCATTTGGAACACTCTGGTCTGTTCATCGGAGGGAATAAGTATCTGGTTATTCAGGGGGAGCCCCAAGTCATTCGTGCTGCTAAGGTATATATTCTTTCATTTATAATAGGACTAATGTTTTTTTTTCTTTTCATTTTAATGTATTTTTATCAAACTATTTCTCATTCAAAATCTTTCTAAAACTATATCTCCTTAATGGGTCCGTCCATATCTTCTTTCTTTATTTAAGCGACACAATCGCTACTTCAAATAGAGACTCCCCTCAATGACACAGATCAATATCTGTGCACAAAACACAGGACTCATACCTGCCATTATTTCAACTAGCGGCTCCCCCAAATAGCATATGATAAAAAGTTTACAAACTGAGCCGACTCCCCTAGATAGCACACATATTAGTAGACTCCGTTCAATTCATTTCTATATGTTTACTTTATGCATGATACAATCGTATTTTTTATGGGACACAATTGCGTAAAAATGAACTAAATACGGAGTAGATGATATGATTGATTCAGCTGTTCAACTAAATTAGTCGATAGCAAGCTAGGTGATCTTTAGAATAATCTGTGGTGAGGAAGGGAATCAATTAATCAATGCATTTGGATGAAATAAGAGAGAAAATGGAAGATAAGATAGCTAAGAATGATAACTTTCGTTGATAAATTCTTGGATAAATGACTACAACTTACTAATGCCCTTATATAGGCTAAATGTCTTGGGGAATAAGAAATAGAAGACAAAATGACGAGACTACCCTTCTTAATATTTTGGTTTGTATCAATTCCTGCCTCTTAAAATGATCTTTGTCTTCAAGGATCAAGAACAAGTAAACCAAACCATGAAACGGCACAGTAGACTGCACACTTTGGGTTTGTCACAGTAGCATTCATTACTCGTTTTATCAATAGTCCTCCTGGATCGAATACATATATCTGATAGTCTTCATTGTTACAGCTGGAATGCCTCAGTGCAGTAAATAGTGCAGTAGGATTTCCACAGGCAGTAAGGCTGCAGGATACGAGCAGAATGTCAATTTGATTGCACCACCCACCCGGTTCAAAGACATAGATTATGCGTGCCATTTTGACCGTCACACTTTGAAAACATACTTGACCCCCGTTTTAATGTCATCCAGATCTTGGCCGCTTCATAAGTTTCTTTCACACACCAAATTACATCTATTGATGCCCTTGATCTTCATGTCGATGCTAATTATCATCCAAAAGTTAATAGCTACAAATACCTGAGGGCCTGCACTATCCATTCCTACCCCTTTAGCATTTCCTTTTTTCTCAAGAGTGAGAATCACATATAGAATGTGGAGTGGGATTGGCAGGGGAGTAATAAGAACAACATAGTGAGCCAATCACCTATAATAGGTTGCACCATCATTGATATTTGGCGTATTTGAGGTTGGTATGCCAAGTTCCGCCCACTTTCGCCACCTCCGGGATCAAATAAAGATAATGATCACTTCACCAATTGCCTTATAAGTAACCAAAGTCAATACAAATATCATGTGCAGATCAAAGGCCTTCATTCGAGCCCCTATTTCAATATGAGGATTAATACCAACTTATTGATAGCTAGTAATCAACACGTCGTAACTTAGAAAACTCACTTCATGACATTCCCCACTCAAATCCAATTTGTAGCTAAGGAATGAAGTATGACTAAGAAAAGAACTCGTGGTGATCTGACTATAAATAAAGTCACACCAAATTAAAGGATCATAATCTCGCTCAACTACTTATTGTTACGCTCCTCATAGACTTTACCTTCCTTACCCCTAAATGGGTGTGCCTCCGGTACTAATTAAACCAATGCAAGTTGTTGTCGTTATACTCGATATATGTTTCCTAAGAATGAAGTCCTATAGGGAATTTGATTGAACTTCCGGTTCGTCGTCCACATTTCAATGTAGTGCTCATTTTGATTGTGGATTCCATGATCGACAGGGAGAAGGAGGAGTTATCATCATGAAGACGGGAGAAACTCTAGTATTTGGATTTCATGACAAGACAGTGGCTGCTGGGGTATGTAGCACTATTGTCCAAGCCTTGGGCGACGATCTTGTCGCTCAAGGCTTATAAATCTATCTCATTAATGTACGTATCATGTATCCACGCCAATTATATATTGATCGATATTGTTGTTTATCAGTTTATATATGGTTTCCGCATTGCTATCAGTAAATGAACTACTAAGGATGAAAATAATGGATGGGTGTTGTTTTGATGTAATCTTTTTTGTGTATACGTACCACTAACGCTGCTTTCACTTTCACTTGTTACTTGTATCATATACAATACACATCACTACGTATAATGAAAATAATATGTCTTGGTCTTGCCTTGTGAAATTTGGGTGTTTCCAATCTACTCTTGTTTTTTCAAGTTGGACTCCTAATTTTTGAATTTGGGTGTTTAATTTGTTCAAAGATTATCAATTTTGACTTTTTGTTCACCTAAATTGGAATGAATTTTGCAATTACTTTGGCCCTCTTCTTTTTCGCTGCAACTGGGATGATGAGTTGAGTCAAGTTGGACTGATAGAAGCTGAGCTAAGCTGATAAGAGCTGAGCTGAACTTTTAATAACTGAAATTGTCCCATAGATTTTTTTTCCTATTTATTTCTTGTACTAATTTTGTATAAAATTTAGCGTAACGTTAGGTCGTTAGTAGTTTAACCGAATCTCACATTATGTGCACTTAGTAAAAAATTAATATTAAAGAAATTTCAGGAAACAAAAAAAACTTCACGGGTATCACACTAATTCTATCTACAGTATATTATATCTTAAGAGATGTGTCCATATCAAATGGAGAGATCTACGCAGATGTCTTAACCTAGTGGTTAGACTAAGTGTTCTGGACAATAGATCTCAAGTTCGAATCTCCCCTCCCGTTATATTGTAATGCGACTAATTCATTGAACCAAAAAAATGACAAAGATATGGATTAGTCAGCTATGGAGGGTCTTCAACTTTTTGACCGTATCCAATTTAAATTATAGAGGAAAGAATACCCAAACAAATTCATCAATCTCCATATGGTGTTGATAAATGATTACGGATTACAAGTGATGAGTAAACTTTCCCAAAAAAAAAAAAAAATTATCACTAATTACTCCTTATGTTTCCCATTTTTCAAATTATCCAAAAAAAAAAAATTCTGTTAAAATTACCCCGTGAAATTGTGAAAAAATTAGATTTTACCCCAGGCGTCCTTCTCTCCTCTTTCCGGTGACTTATGCAATTTTTCTTCCCGTTTTGCCCCTCCCCTTACTAATACACTCTCTCTTCTCCTTAACCCTCTTTCACTCACTCAAACACACTCAACCCTACCAAAACCCCCAAATTCCCTCAATTTCAAGAACCCTAACCCTAATTCCCAAAATCGACGCAAAATCGAGCACGACTACCCATTTGCAGTCAATCGATCCATTTCTTAAGGTAATTTATCTTCCTTCCTCTTGCCATTTTCAATCGATCTATTGTATTTTAAATTTTTCTCGCAAAATATCAATCCTACTCTTAGTCAACCTTTCTTCGTCGTCGTCCCTTTACTAACGTCAATTATAGAAACAAATAGTTAAGAAACAATGAACAATAACCACATATTTATAAAAATTATAAATATAAATTACTTTCCATGATAAATCATAAAAATTGAAAAAAATAATTCAAATTGTATTTAAATATTGAGTACTATTTGACTTAGTTTAATCAAAATTAAAGAGTTATTACTAGTATGTACTACGTATCTATCAATACGTACGAAGATATTATCTAGATGTTACATTACGTTAGAAATTACATGACCCTAAAAACAATGGATCGGGTGGGCTGAGTTTGCGGGTCAGGTCGAATTTAGAGTGAAATGGTTGCATACATACAAATATATTCGATACAGAAAATCAAATGCATGGTTACCAAGTAAAAGACATAGATAAACTCAATTTTCACAGATGAATTGTTACAAACATATTAATATTGCTCACAGACACAAGACATTGAGTATATTTAATTAGCTACTAAAACATGCAAGATGATTACCGAGTATTAAATTTCATAATGACGTACAAATTAAGTAATCATCCATGGTAGATTTAATTGTATGAATCATGGCCTCCATCTCGTCAACACTTTGTCGAAGATGAAACATAAGTATAACCTTATCATTTTCGTTTTTAATCGTCCGACATGAGCAATACGTCTTAACCTCGTTTCCCGCTCTTGTTACCTTAACGACTCCATTATTTACCTCTCTTCGCAAAGAATTCTTGTAATCTCTTTTGAATTTTGGACCGTCTGCTCCGATCAGAAACCATTTTGCCCACGCCTTGCATACCTCCGCCATATTCTTCTTATCCTTATTACAATCCAACCTCTCGAATATTTCACTTCTCATAATGTGTTCCGAGTTGAGGACTTTGTGTTTTGATGGTTTCCGTCTTTCTTCTAGTTGAACGTCGTGTTCAACCTCGAAGTTTAGTCTCATGGGCGACTTTTTCCCTTCTATGTACTCTTTCGCGAATATAAATTTGTCGTCTTGATAGAGGATACCGTAATATTACGATGTCCCATGCTAAAATAGGTTTTGTGTTATTGAATTCGTTATCATTGTGTTACAAAACACATATATTTATAGTATCGTAATGATACCAAATCTACTTAAACTAGGAAACTAATAATATAATTTCCTAATTCTATCTTATATAATATTCTATCTTATTCACACAATAAGATAATATTGTGTTTCCTAAACTTAGTTAGATACCGTAATACTACGATATTCTCTATCGTGATACCGTAATATTACGGTATCCTCTATCACGTCTACCTTTTTATCGACTAAAGTGACACGACATTTAACAACTGACATACATATATTATATCTCTCTCAAGGGTTTCTCTATGAGAGCATCCTAGGGTTTCTCCCTCTTTTCTCCTTCTTTTTGACGGTTTTCTACCCCACGTGGGGTATCAATCAAAGAATTTTCCAATATTTTACCAATCATTGGTGTGTTCTCTAATAGTACAACAGGATGAATGATCAAACACATGTGGGGCAGCGAAAAGGCAAAGAAATTGTTGGCTAAGGGGACAGTTTTGTCTGGGACGTGGGAGATGCGAGCGAGGCGAATAAAGAGGAACATGTCCTCATCGGAAAACTATGGACAACAAAGACAGTGAATGCGAGAGCGGTAGTCG
Source organism: Agrostemma githago (assembly GCA_958450325.1). Taxonomy (NCBI): domain Eukaryota; kingdom Viridiplantae; phylum Streptophyta; class Magnoliopsida; order Caryophyllales; family Caryophyllaceae; genus Agrostemma; species Agrostemma githago. Next base: position 44,920,690 of record OY288261.1, read on the forward strand.
ACACAATGCCAAAGGTGTGGCAGGCAAAAGGTGTTATCGAAGGTAACGTTATCGATCCAAAAGAACGTATTTTTCTCTTTCGTTTCGACCTTAATTTAGACAAATTGAAAGTTTTCGAGAACCAGCCCTTGCATTTTGATAGAAATATATGGTATTTTAACGACCCGATCGGGGAGGGGAGACTATCGGAAACACCGCTTCATCACGTTCCCCTTTGGGTACGAATATATGATTTACCACTTAAGGGAAGGGGAAATGATGAAAACCTGACTTATATTGGGAATCGTTTGGGTTCTTATATTTGTAAGGACAAGGAATCAACCTCCGGGGTTGAGAAAGCGGTGAGGCTGCGGATCCTTCATGACGTGAGGGTTCCGTTGATGGATGGGGTGGAGGTTAAAATGCCATCCGGGGAGATGGTGCGCTTCCCGGTGAAATATGAGCGTATACCAACCTTTTGTTATGGGTGTGGGACCCTAGGGCATGGGGAGAAGGAGTGTGAGGAGGGTCCTTACAAGGAGGGGGAGCTCCGCTTCAATGAGAGCCTCCGAGCCTCACCTGTGAGGGTAACCAAAGTAGTGTCGGAGCCGAGCAGGATGAGGGGCAGAGGTTTGAATTCTGCGTTTGACGAGGAAGAGTTAGATCGAGAACAGGCGGTGGTAAGTGATCTTATTGAAAAATTGCAATCAATTGCTATTCAAATGAAAAGTAGGGGAGCACAGGCTTTGAGGACGAGGGTATTGGTAGGGAAGGAGATGGCTGGGAACGTGGTGAATGATGTGGGGGGCGAGTTGAGTGGTTTTGATGGGGGGAGAGCGGAAGGTAGGAGAGAAGACGACGATGATACCGGGATGCTACAGTGGGGAGATATGGGTGACGATGATGACATTACCATGCTCGATGATGGGTTACTGAAGGAAGGGGCGTCGGGGACGAATAACAGTGAGGATGGCGATGGTCGGGTGAGCGGGGGGGGGGGGGGGGGGGGACCTCTGCGGGGAAGAAAAGAACATGGCTTTGGTTCGGGGCGAGTGGTAGAGCTAGAGAGGTGAACCAGGGTCTATTAACCCATGTAAAGCGGCCTTGCCAGGAGGAAGATGAAAGTCGTGATCGGAAAAAATGGTGTTCGGGGGATGCGAGCTTATGTAACGTAGATATGGTGCTGGGCCATAACCAGAAAGTAATGGAGGCTGTGGATGAGCAGCCCCGTGAAGAGCAATGAAAATCATCAGTTGGAACTGTCAGGGGTTGGGCAACCCCCTGACGGTTGGCTCCCTCACCGAGATTTGTTGGAGGGAGTGCCCTAACATCGTCTTCATTATGGAGACGATGATGAGCGAGAGTGATCTTGCTCGTGTGCGTGGGAGGTGTGGTTTTAAAGATGGCATTTGTGTAAGTAGCCGGGGTAGATCGGGAGGATTGGGGTTTTGGTGGAAAGATATCAAGGCTGAGCTTGTTACCTATGACAAAAATCACGTAGTGGTTGAAGTAAAGGGGGAGATGGGCGAGGGTTTGTGGAGAGCGGCGGGCATTTATGGATGGCCTGACAACGAGAACAAATATAGGACATGGGAGATGATTCGTAATATCTGCCGAGTATCTCCGGTCCCGATTGTGCTCTTTGGGGATTTTAACGAGATCGTGTGTCCGGACGAGAAGGAAGGAGGCAGGGTCTTGGATGATTGTGCTTTACATGATATGGGCTTTATTGGAAGCAAGTTCACATGGCAACGTGGTAGACATGTGCATTCTTTCATTCGGGAGAGACTTGACAGGGTGGTGGCGACGAGCGACTGGAAGGACATGTTTCCTTCGACCTCGGTCATTGTGCACCCGATTTTTGCGTCAGACCATGCTCCTCTAGTGGTTAAGCAGGGAGTGACAGAACCTGGCGGGCACCGGGCTAAGCCGTTCCGGTTCGAGCCCTATTGGTTAGCAGATCCGAATTGTGGGGAGATCGTGAAGGAGGCTTGGAAGATGAGCTGTAGCGAGGGAGTTATGGGGAAGGTGAAGGCCTGTTCGGGGAGTCTTCGAAAATGGGCGAGGAAGCGTTTCGGTGATGTCAATGGTCGGTTGCGAGAAAAAGAGAACGAACTTGGGGTGTGGCAGAGACGGCCGCCGTCGGCGGATATGCTATCCCGCTGTCAGGCTTTGTCTCAGGAGATTGCGGAGCTGAGACTTCAGGTCGAGACCTTTTGGCGGACCCGGGCTAAAGCTCATGAAATTAAGGATGGAGATAGAAATACCGCGTATTTTCATCAGAAGGCAAAGCAAAGGCGAAGGAGAAACACTATTACTGGCCTTGAAGACGGGGAGGGAACATGGCATACGGGCGAGGAGGAAGTGCGGCGGGTTGTGACTGAGTACTTCACGGGCCTGTTTTCGTCGAGTGGCCCAAGTGAGATCAGGGAGGCGTTGGAATGTGTTAATGGCTCGGTTTCCTCAGAAATGAATTTGATGCTCGACAGGCCGCTGGTGGATGACGAGATCCGTACTGCTTTATTTCAGATGCATCCGAACAAGGCACCCGGCCTTGACGGGATGAGTGCTTTGTTCTACCAGAAATTTTGGGACGTGGTTGGGGAAGATGTTGTCGAGTTTGTGAGAGCTTCGTGGAATGGTCAGGCTGCCTTTGGTTTTTTGAACGATACAGCTGTGGTACTCATACCGAAATGTAATGATCCCAGAAAGATGTCTAATTTCAAACCGATTAGTCTATGTAATGTACTTTATAAGGTGATTTCTAAAACTTTGGCTAATAGACTGAAACCGTTTCTTGATGAGTTAATATCGGAGAATCAGAGCGCCTTTACCCCGGGTCGGCTTATCACGGACAACGCGCTTATAGCTTTTGAGACTTTCCATGCTATGAAGAGGGGGGGTGAAGGGAGACATAGCTCGGTGGCACTTAAACTCGACATGAGTAAAGCTTATGATCGGGTTGAGTGGAATTTTCTTGAGGAGGTTATGGCCCGGATGGGGTTCTCGGTGGGCTGGAGGAACCGGGTTATGTTATGTGTTACGTCGGTCAGACATACTTTTCGGGTAAATGGTAAAGAGTTAGGCCTGGTGTGTCCGAGTAGAGGCCTAAGGCAGGGCGATCCGATATCTCCATATTTATTCCTTTTTTGTGCGGATGTTTTTTCGCATATGATTCGGAAAGCGACGGTCGATAAGTTGATTCACGGGTCACGCGTGTGCAGGGGTGCCCCGCGGGTCTCCCACCTTTTTTTCGCTGATGATTGTATTATCTTCGCTAGGGCAAAACAACAGGAATGCTCCGCTTTAGCTAATATTATTAGCCGTTTCGAGAGAGCATCGGGACAGAAAATTAACTACTCCAAGTCGGAGATTGTCTTTAGCAAGAGAGTGCCATCACAGATGAGGGATATCATCTTACGACTGTTTGATATTAGAGAGGTTGAAAGATACGAGAAGTATTTGGGTTTGCCCACGATCATAGGGAGGTCGAAGAAAGTTGTCTTTCGTGTGTTGAAAGGCCGAATTTGGAAGAAATTGCAGGGATGGAAAGAGAAGCTACTATCCAAACCGGAGAAGGAAGTGGTTATAAAGGCGATAGCACTATCCATCCCTTCTTATATGATGAGCCTGTTTATGCTGCCTGAGGGTCTGGTGGACGAAATTCATGGAGTGATTGCAAGGTTTTGGTGGGGTTCGTCGGAGGGTCAGCGGAAAATGCACTGGTGGACATGGGAGAAGATGTGCCGGCCTAAGCATATGGGTGGGATGGGGTTTCGGGACCTGAAGGTTTTTAACCTTGCCCTCTTGGCCAAGCAGGCTTGGCGAATGCTCACGATGCCGGATTCGCTGGTGGCCAAGGTTTTTCGGGCTCGGTATTTCAAGAGTAGCTCTATCCTTGACGCTCGGCGAGGGCATGATCCGAGTTTCGTGTGGCGGAGTATTTGGAATGCTAAATCACTGCTGTTGGATGGGCTTTGGTAGAGGGTGGGAAATGGAGTGGATATTGGTGTGTGGGATAGTAGTTGGTTGGAGATGTCAGGAGGAAGAAGTGCACCTCGGCCGAACGTGGAAGCGGACCCAAACCTGCTTGTCGCGGACCTAATCGATCCGATTTCGGTGGAGTGGCAAAGGGATTTGATTGAGGGTCTGTTTAGCCCAGAGGAAGCTCGTGCTATTTTCCAGATTCCGTTGAGTAAAAGACTACCGAGAGACAAGATTTTTTGGTGGCCGGGTAAGACAGGGGAATACTCTGTTAAATCGGGCTACTGGCTAGGAAGAAGGAGTACCACCCCGGAGATTGATTTAATATAAGAGCCCACTTTTCCCTTCAAAAAAAAAACATTTAACAACTGACATTATTGTGAAATAGTAATTGTTCTTAATAATTACGGATTATGTTTATTAATTTAGTGGGAAAAGATTTAATCATGTGAATTAATGCATAAAGATCGTATTTTATAGGGAACTACTTAGTTAAATTAGGAAAGTAATTGCTAGTTGGATTATTTAGGAAAGTTTTTGTGTTGTTAGATTAGGAAAGTAATTGTTACATGTTTCCCGGGTACGATATTCTGATTTACAATGACGTTATTATATCTACTCGAATAAAAATGACTCCTAGGTGGATTATGATGTTCCTATTTGTGAAATGGTTGTAGTCGCCATTGATGATGAGCTCGAGATATTTGTTATGTAGGTAGTTATAGTTTGTTATAGTGAGAGAAAATGTAGAGAGAGAAAGGTAAATAAAAGAAGTGTATTATTGTGACTTAAGGTTTATAATTACATGTATATCCTATATACATACAATGCTAATCAACTACATATCAGTAATACTAACTCACATCCCCCCCCCCCCCTCCCCCCCCTTCAAGCTGGATCTTGAATGATGCAATGAAGACCAAGCTTGGAAGAGAAAAACTGATGTAACTTAGTCCCGAGTGGCTTTGTCATAATGTCCGCTAGCTGCAACCCAGTTTGTACAAACTTGGGTGTCAAAAACTTGTTTTGAAATTTATCTCGAACATAATGACAATCAATCTCTAAATGCTTTGTTCGCTCATGAAAAACGGGGTTTTCTGTGATATGTACCGCTGCCTTGTTGTCACAATGCAGTGGAATAGGTAATGACACTTCTACTTGCATCCCCTTCAACAAAGCATGTAACCAAACTAGCTCACTGGTTACATAAGACATGCTCCTATATTCCGCTTCGGTAGTGCTTTTACTCACTGTTTTTTGTTTTTTCGTTTTCCAAGAAATGAGAGACCTACCTAAGAACACCGCGTATCCACTCAGTGCACGTCGACTGAAAACGCAAGAGCCCCAATCAGCATCACTGTACGCCACAAGCTGCAAATCACTGTCAGCAGGGTAAAAGAGTCATGTATTAACAGTGCTCTTTAAGTATCGTACAACGTGAATAACAGCTTGAAAATGTGGAAGTCGCGGTTGTGTCAAAAACTGACTAAGATGCTGGACAGAATGGGATAAGTCAGGCCTGGTGAGATTGAGATAAAGAAGCCTGCCAACCAACCTTCTGTATTTTTCTGGATCAGGCAAAATATCACCATCGTCTACGGATAATTTGAGACCTTGGGGTAGAGGAAAAGTAGCATCAGTACACTCTTCCATGCCCATATCTTTGAGGATATCCAACACATACTTCCTCTGATTGAGCATAATACCCGAACTATTCATTGCCACCTCAAGTACTAAGAAGTAGCGCATAAGACCAAGGTCCTTAATAGTAAATTTCTTATCCAAGCTACCTTTGGTATGAATAATTCCTGAAATATCATCACCAGTGAGAAGAATATCATCAACGTATATCAATGCCAGAAGCCAGAAAGTACCAGTCTTTCTAAGGAAAAGAGAGTAGTCTTCTCTGCACTGAGTAAAACCTAGCCCTGTAAGATGCTTTGTGAGCTCAATGTTCCACTGTCTGGAAGCTTGTTTCAAGCCATAGATAGACTTCTTCAATTTGCAAACCAAATCAGGACTTGTAGCATAACCTGGAGGAGGTTTCATATACACTTCCTCATCCAGATACTCGTGCAAGAATGCATTGTTGACATCAAGCTGATGAAGAGGCCAACCCTTGGCTGAAGCAAGAGCAATAAGAGTCCTGACTGTAGTAAACTTGGCTACAGGAGAAAAAGTAGCCTTACAGTCCTTATCCTTAACTTGATTGAAACCTTTTGCTACAAGGCGAGCCTTGTATCGTTCAACATAGCCATCTGCTCGGTGTTTGATCTTGAATACCCACTTCGAACCTATAGCTTTATGTGTAGAAGGAAGAGATACCAAGTCCCAAGTCTGGTTTTCTTCCAAAGCTGTTAATTCTTTCTGCATCGCTTCAACCCACTGAGGATCTTTGACTGCTTGCTCAAAGGAGCATGGTTCTGGTACTTGAAAAACATTTGCCAGAGTAGCAACATAAGAAGCATCAAAATGAGGTGTAGAATTGGATTGTGAGGTATAGGGTGTATTAATTGTATTATGTGTAGTACTCTCAGCTATAGAATTTTGAGAAAAAGGTTGTACCTCACTTGTGTTAGGCAATAGTGATAGTGACAAGTCAGGAAGGTCACCAACTGGACTCACAAGTGGGCAACTCTTGTGTCCAGGAGTTTCAGAAGTAGTACAATGGTCTTTAAAGGGAAAAAGATGCTCCTTGAATACCACATCTCTATTGACAAAGACTTGATGAGTTTCAATGTCATAGAGCTTATACCCCTTTTGACCAAAGGGGTAGCCAATAAAAACGCACTTGCGTGCCTTTGCCTTAAATTTGTCAGTGTGAGTAGCTGGCATGGTAGCATAACACAAGGATCCAAAGACCCTCAATTCTGTGTAATCAGGTACCTTTTTATAAAGAACTTCAAATGGTGTTTTCCACTGTAAAACTGGGGTTGGCATCTTATTAATCAAATATGTAGCTGCAAGAACACACTCTCCCCAAAATTTGATAGGTAAATTGGCATGAATCCTGAGTGCACGTGCAGTTTCGATTAAATGTCTGTGCTTACGCTCAACCCTGCCATTCTGTTGAGGTCGCCCAACCACAGATTTTTGATGGATAATTCCTAACTCTCTGAATAATAGTGCACAGGAGTGTTGAATAAATTCTGTCCCATTATCTGTTCGAATGACCTTAACTTGAGCATTAAATTGTGTTTGAGTCATCTTATGAAAATCCTTTATAAGACTTGGAACCTGTGTTTTGGTTTGAAGGAGATAGGTCCAAGTACTCCTTGAACAATCATCTAATATTGTAAGAAAAAATCGAGCACCTGTGATGCTTGGTACTCTGTATGGACCCCATAGGTCCATATGAATCATATTAAAGCAAAGAGTAGCTTGTGATTCGCTCCTAGAGAAAGGAAGAGCATGGTGTTTGGATAGCATACAAGTATCACAAAAGAAACCTGTAGGAGGTTTGGGTACATCTGGGATATGAGCTAGTTTATCCATAGAGGAATGCCCTATCCTAGCATGTACTACAGCAAAAGTATCATTCCTAGAACTCGAGTTGACAAAATTATTACAGCTCATGTGAGTGGGACTATTATTTGCAGCCTGACAACTAGTGGTCCTTGTGTCAAGTCTGTAGAGACCATCAACTTTCTTGGCTTGAGCCCAAACGACCTTAGTGGAAGGGTCCTGGAACAGAACTACGCTCTTAGTGAAGGTAATAAGGATGCTCGAATGATCAAGTAGTTTACCAACGGAGAGAAGATTCTGTTTAAAATCAGGCATAAGAAGAACATGATGGAGTGTAATATGTTCATTGACCTTCATCTTTCCTGCCTTATGTACCACTTTTATCACCCCATCAGGTAAAGCAATACTAATGGGTTTAACAAGTGGATATATATCAGTTAAAAAGTGCTCATAGGGCGAAATATGATCTGAGGCCCCTGAGTCGACTATCCAAGTATGAGTATGATATGTAGAAGTAACGGTATAAGCTAAAGAAGCGGGTTGTCTACCTGCAAAGTTCACTGCGGAGATAGTAGGTACTTCAGTGATTGACTTTATTACTTTCTGATATATGGAATCAGCAATTGTATCAAGGATGCGTGAATCCTGAACCAAATGCTGAGAGTAATAACCAGTTGCAGGCGCTTCATAATCAAGCGGAGAATCTTCTGTGGCAGCCTGATCAGACTGTACCACTTCAGCGTTATCTGTAGCCATTACGTAGTTCGAAAAGCAAGAATTGAATGCGAAAATAAGGGGCAAATGATCGAAACTGCACCAGAAACTGAAATGCGGAAGCAATTTGTAAAAATACTCAAGAATTGGACGAAACCTCGAAGAAATTAATCGAAGAAATCGCCAGAAAACGCAGAGTATGGTAGCAGTAGAATCACGCGAACAAGTAGCAGAACGGTGAAGGAACCTTACAGCAATGGCGGGAAAAAATGCGGATCAACCCGCTCTGATACCATGTGAAATGGTTGTAGTCGCCATTGATGATGAGCTCGAGATATTTGTTATGTAGGTAGTTACAGTTTGTTATAGTGAGAGAAAATGTAGAGAGAGAAAGGTAAATAAAAGAAGTGTATGATTGTGATAATTACATGTATATCCTATATATATACAATGCTAATCAACTACATATCCGTAATACTAACTCACATTATTCATATTAAAAAAACATGAAGTACTAAATACATTTCTTAGGAATAATGTTTCGCTATTTAATAATACAATACATTTTCGTTTATACTATTCTTTTCCAATTCCTTACTCTAATTTCATTCGATCCAAACAAAATTTTACACTTAATATAAACAAATTGAGGTGCTTCGGAGCTCATATCGAGTCACGTTTCAAATCAAATCTGATTTTCATACCACGTGAGCAGGGTAGTGTACGTGTCTTCAAGATATAACTTGTCTGATTTAATTAATTTCATGTCATATTCACGCTGAACAACCTTCAAAACAAATCAATGTCTCGGTGTAATTTGAGAGTCATATGGATTTCAATTCAATGGAGTCTGATCTTTTAAAAGTGATCATAAGATTATCTTTTGAGACGTATCGGAATCCGTCGAAACAAGTTTTATAATCTATTTTATATCGTGTCTAAGAGTTTTAATAATCATTCTTAGGCATTCTATTCCAGTATTCCTTATGACCGTTTTTCGTAAAAAAAACATTCTAGTACTAGAAGAAAAAAAATCACCGCTATTGAAAATAATCAAATATGACAAAAACGATAGATTTTGAAGGTTATTATCCACGTTTTTTACGATCTTTTGGATCTTGGAATAAAATGAATCCATATTTTCGCTAAACAAACTCCACGTACACCAAATACAATGCTCTGATGTAATATTAGGATCATTTCCGCTATGTTTATTTTTTGAGCGAATAGATCATTTCATTAATAAAAAGTCATACGACATCTACAACTTATATCAAAATTAAACGGATACAATGCTATAAAATTTGAATAAAATAAATTCTCGTCAAAACAAAGATCTCTCACTATGATTTTGATCTCCGCTTCTGCACATCCTCTTTCAACATATCGCTGTTTAATGATACAGCTTTTCACAAGAGGGTCTTTAGATCTTCTAAGGTGTTGAGGAGAATCGATTTCATCTAACCAGATAGATTGTAGCCGCCAATCTAACATAAATTGAGATACCATACCATGAACGATTGTAGCACTGATCTTTCGCGTCCTCTCCGCTATCGTAGAATCAATACCTCTCCTAAAAGAGAGAGCGAAACCCATCAATTGATGAGAACGAAACTCTCCAAAAGGAGAGGACTTATTATAACTAGAATAGTAATAACGATACTAATACTAAAGCGATAATATAATAATTAAATTTGGGGGGGGGGGGGGGGGAGGGGGACTTACCACCAATTAATGGTGGTAGCCCCAAGGTTTTTTTGGAGGCTAGGGTTTTTTTTGGGAGGGAGGAGAGGAGAAGGGTCTCTATGTATTCCGCTATGTTTATTTAGGTTAGGTTATACTTATATTTTGTAGGATGAAATATTTCTCATCAGATTTCGATAAATGGTTGATTTCCACTTTTAATCCAAGTTACGGAACCTAATCACTACAGTTAGAACTTAAAAGAATTGAATCTCACGATTAAACTTAATTAACACTTTCACCCTTAATAATACTCTATCTTTTTCTTTGATATCTTCCACATTTTCTTTTTCAACCATTTCTTTGATTTTTTCCACTTTCCTTTTTTCTGTCACACTTCTCTCTTACCTAGGCGGCCCACTTATTATTTTTCTTAAGAAATGTGCCACTTTTAAGGTGGAAGAAATCATAGAAACGGAGGGAGTATATCTCTAGAAGTATCCAACACTTACCATCACGTATGCATGCTCATTGCTCGCCACATCGTTTCCCTTCCATTTGACACTATCTACTATCTACCCTTCTCTAGACTACTTTTCCATGCATATATCAAACGTAAATTCTAACAACCTCGCTCTACACTCCACTCCATTCATCTAGATCACCCTAGAATTTCCATATACCTACCTTTCCTATACCAATAAATCTTCCTTCTAATATATATATATATATATATATATGTATGTATATGTATGTATATATTTCCACCATAGATCGATAATAACGGATTAAATAATTCACATGGTTAGACAAAGATAAAACTAGAAAAGTGTGTATCTATATCCTAAATAGATGTTATTTAACCAGTCGTAGATTTATGATGAATATTCTCGCAACTGAAAAATTTTGCCTCCCTACCTATATATACTCACTTACTCAACTCCCCTTCCTCATCTCATCAACTACAGTCTACAAATCACAACATGTCAACAAAACTAGCAATATTATTCCTAGTACTACTACCAACACTACTAACAAATGCGCTAGTGCCCTTTCCTTTGGGAAGGACACTGTGGCCTGATTTGCTCGAGGATCCATTCAGGATCCTCGAGCAAACCCCACTCTCCCTCCCCAAACCCAAACCCGGCCTCCTCGACCCCACCTCCACCCCAATCCCAGCCTCTCTCGCCCTGGCCCTGGCGAGAGCAGACTGGAAGGAAACCCCAACCACACACGTCATCACCCTCGACATCCCCGGGATAAAGAAGGAGGACATCAAGATAGAAGGAAGTGGAGGAGAATAGAGTTCTTAGGGTGAGTGGTGAGAGGAAGGTTGAGGAGGAGGAGGGGAAGGAAGGGGACAAGTGGCATCGTGTGGAGAGGACAAGTGGCAAGTTTTGGAGGCAGTTTAGGATGCCGTATAATGCTGACTTGGAGAAAGTGAAGGCTGAGTTGGGGGAAGGTGTGCTTAAGATTAGTGTGCCTAAGATTGCTGAGGATAAGAGGAAGAAGAATAAAGTTATTGATATTAATGATGGGATTAGTATCAAGATTAGTGAGGAGGTTAAGACTACTAATACTAATACTAATACTAAGAGCAGTGATTTGTAAGTTGTAACTAAGTTGTTTGAGTATTATGGTATGGTGTATGTTGTTTGGTTTGTGTGTTATGTGAGGATAATGTGAGCTTGAGAAGTCATGTAATGTACTTCTAAGAGTATGAGTATATGTATCAATGGTTGAAATAATGAATATAATGTGATACTCTCGTCAAGTTTTCCTTGGTTTATCGACACTTTTAAAAGTCATAATACTACCAGTATTATTTAAGAAATGTCAGAATCAGTCGAAAAATTATTTTATATTGTGACAGGAATTTGAATTACCATTATTAAGTACGGAGTATTATATTCCTATAGTCAAATTTTCGTCAATAAAAATTACTCCCCACTTTTGAAACGTCATTATAATTCTCATCACGTCATTTGTTTATTATCTTTGATTAATTGCAAAAGCAACATATAAATGGTAAATAAATCACTAAGATGGAAAATTAATTAACAACTAGTTCTTTTGCCCGTGGAATCACGGGGCTTTTATACCTTGCAATTTGGGGTCGTGTTCTGTTTGTTTATGGATGGACGTAGACAGTGTGTTGATTATTTGAAGGGATGAGATGAGTACAGAATGAGTAAATATCGAGTCTGAACGTAAGTAAAGCATATGGCAACAAAAAAGTCTATGTGAGCGCGAAGAGGAGAAAGTAAAACAAAACGTCCATATGTTTCTCGGTTGGTACGGGTGCTTTTAGTATTCTGTTGTTCAGATCGCTATGTCTCTATTGTTTCCGTTGTTCGTTTCTTCTTCGCGGTGGGGTCTCCACAGCTGGTGACATTTCGTTGGGGTGCGGCACTGCAAAAATTTAGTTCCCTTGTTCATAATGTAATTTTACATAGCTGACAGTGTGTAAATCATGGGTACAAATGAAATTGTATGTAACTTACTCTTGAGGCCTTTTCGTTTTTCTTTCTTCTCGGGGGTTTTCAGGCTGTGCATTTCTGTATTCCGACGTTGGTCATGGTTGTGTCTTTGTTCCTGCACATTTTTCGGTGATTAATTTTTTGTCCGCAGCCTGTGTTCAGTATCATGATTGGGTTATTGTTGGTTGGCATACCTTGCCATCTCCGTCCATCCCGAAGTCTTGAAGGTCGTTGTAGTTGATTGTTTTCTGACACTTCAACTTTCGGTTAGGCCCAAATCTGTTGAGTCCAACTTTAACCTTGAATGTGTATTCTTTCCCAATACATTGCTGTAATATGTCAAATACTTGTGCTTTCCCGTTTTCCTGAGAAATAGAGGGAAGACTTTTAACTCGTGTACGGTTAATGGGTCAGGATGGTTATGTGAAAGTAGTTCATTACCATTTCGCAGAGGTCTAGCATTTTAGTAATTGGCCTGCCAATAATTATCTTCTCAGCTTCTTTGTCGAAGATGACAATGCGTAGGTAACCGCTTAAAAGGTTACGAAGTTATGAAATAAAATACGAAGTTCTTGGTCTTAATGTGTATATATCAGTGGCTATGAAAGAAAATACAAAGTTAACTGCTTAAAACGTTGACAACCGAGGCTGAAACGGAGAATGTAGGTAACTGGAGCATGTAAGTGAACACATTATTTCAACCAAAGAAAAGCGCGTATGATGAAAACCCACAAAATCAAATAAAACAGGGGAGTTAAATCAAAAGTGGCACTGAATTGGATTCATCAAATCACCCTGGAACACGAAATAAAATCGTGCTAATCAGAGTTCGAATTAAGCAATGAACGTCGTCCATGGAATACTAAGCTAATTGTAAGATAATCAAACTAATTAGAGCTAACATTACGCTCAAAAATGGAGTATTAAGTAAGGTGAACCATGTAGTATTAAATCAATTGTATAATAATTGTACAAATGAAGCTGAAATGGAGAACGAAGGCAACTATACCATTAACTCGAGCCTAGCAGCTGGTCCGGTCCGGTGGGTCTGAGCGACGGCGCGACAAAGCGGCATTCTGGAGAGGGATGGAGTAAGAAGATATTAACGGAGAAAGAATCATGTTTAAGGTGTTTATATGGGCAGATGTGTTGAGGAGGCGCAGTAATGGCAGTAACGGCGAAAGGAAGATGAAGATGAAGAGGCGGGAAGGTTATTGAGGTGAGCAAGTGTTTCAGTGTTCGGGCATAAAACTTGGATAAGGGGGGGATAACTCAGTGATCAGTAAAAGGAGTATGTCATCTGTTTGAGAACGCCACATGTCACTATGTAGCTGCTCATCATGACTTTTAAGTATAATATATAGATGTGTCTTGAATTTTGAAAATTAAACTAAATATTTATTTTGAATTTTGCAAATTACTTTAGTCGGTTTAAAATATACTGTACTCCATATATAATTGGTGTATTCCATTTAATAATGTAAATGGAATTTGAGTTATTTTTTCAAAGAAAAGTTGAATTGGTAAAATTTTCGCATTATACGTAAATGGGTGTGCGATTGTAAGTCTAACAGAATCGAATTTCTCTCTATAAACAGCAAGTAAAGGTCACTCATTCAATAGAGAAAAATATCAAAGGGAAGCTATGACAAATGACAATATAATAACGCACCATACAATGTCTATATGTTTCTCACCTCTGATAAAATTTGGATTTTTTTTCGGATTTGGATCACATACCCATTGTATTCCCAAAACATTATCATTGTCCAACATGTAAAGCAAAGAATAAGTATATTCAATCAATTACATCAGAAATTACATATCAAATTGTTCTTCTACAAATTGTTTCAAATCGATCTTACTATCAAAATTATCTAATATAGGACCCGAATCAGCCTACCAAAATTAAGAACTACGCCCAATTTAATTAGACCTAATACTCAAAGTATATCTACGTTGGATCAATAATCGGCCAATTATTCAATTAGTTACATCCAATTAATCCAATCAACTGTATGTACTTGGAGAAATTAAAACAAATGAATCAATTAGAGAGAGATCTGATGTTCTTCTTGTACTGATTCAAGACCGGATATATATTCTCAAACGCCTTGTAGATGTCATCCGTCACCTGAGCTCCAGTCAACACAATCTTCCCCGACACGAATATAAGCAACACAATCTTCGGGTCCTTCATCCGATAAATCATCCCGGGAAACAACTCCGGATCATACCTGGCAAAAGCGAAGTGATACACCTTCATCAGCTCCAACTTAATCGGAAATCCCACATCGCAAGAACCCACAATATTTTGAATCTTGAAATCAGAGAATTTGGCGGGAAATCCAAGTTTTTGAATAATACGAGCGAACTTACGAGCAGCGAGTTTGGAGTCGTCAACAGACTTAGCATCGGTACATACCAGTTTGCCGGAAGAGAAGACCAGGGCGGTGGTCTTGGGGTGTCTGATACGGAGAATGACGGCGGAGAATCGACGGGGTTGTACTCGGCGTTGCGGGCTTTGAGGGCGATGGTGGAGAGAGATAGGTTGCAGCCCAAGTTAAGAGTGGAGACGGCGTTTTGGATGGTAGGAATTAACATTCTTGAAGATTGCTGATGGTGGTTGAATTCTACTTCTGGGTTTGTAGTTGTGTGTGGTAATGATAGTACCTCCATCAAAACTGTTTTGATGTATGGAATTATGTCTGCATTAATTAGGGTTTTATTATAAATGTGATGAAGGCGGTGATGATGTTTGATGTGAAGCAGAGGGAGAGAAAGTATGTGAGAGAAATATGAGTGATGTGATGTAAAAGATGAAGAGTGGGGGTATATATAGACAAGGAAATCTATTTTGATCTGTGTTGATATTATGGAAAGTTTCCATATTATTATTATTTTTTATTTTTCATATTATGGAAAGTTTCCATATTATTGTAATAAGGTAAATATAATATCAATACCACCTAGGGAGTGAGTATATTATACGGAGTAATTTGTTTTATAATACTTGTGATAATAATTATTATTTTATTATTTTTGCTTCATCCGTTCATACTTAAAGTTTGTATTACCTTACGTGAAAGGTTGAAACCCAATCAGTTAGCAACGTTGATGAAACTAGCTTTGTATATTCCACAGTTTCTACTCATATTATTCAACTACCTGTTTGATAAGACTAGGTTGGATGGTAGAATAGCTATTAAGTCAAGTCATTTTTTCAAAGACTCTATTACAACCGACTTTATTTCACTCATATGATTTTCATTATTATTGACACAGGATGTTTGAACAAACAAAAGGATTATACAACAAACAAATATATTACGAGTAATCGTTCTTGAGTAAAAGAGTACTCTTATTGATAATAATAAAAGTATATCATATGCAAAACTACGATCGATATTTGAACTAATAACGAAATACAATTACAACTAACTTTCTTAAAACAAAGATATACTCCGTACTTTAATCATATATACTGTATAGTCTATTATTCCGTATTATTATTGTCAATTCGACCAACTGTATAAAGAAATGTGGAGGCTGATCATAGTGATCAATGCAAAGTGGAATTGTTGACCATTCTTGCATAGTAAGAGCATCTCCCATTAGTAGCATATTAAACCTAATTTATTAGGATGGTTATGAATGTCATTATATTTAGAATAATGACAATTCATTTTCCATCATAAAGGGACTTTGGATACCTTTTGAGGTTAGTCTCATATGACACTTATTATATAAGTATGAGAATAATAAGACATATGAGCATATACATAAAATGTCATCATCCAAATCTCTTTGATAAATTCTGAGTATACCATCGAGTTCCAACTCCTAATGGTTGAGTACACAACCTTTTAGGAGTGTTGTGTGACCTTGGGGGACGACGCTCATTCCGATTTGTACCGTAGTCGGGGCGATTTTGTTTCTCATTCAGTGGCCTCCATACCACGACACAACAACGTATATTCTCTCGTTATATATCGCCCCTATAGTGACCCAATATTTCCAACAATTGAGAAACGAAATTATGTCACTATTATTATTGTTGTGTTCATCATTCTTGTCATTGGAATGATTTCTTTTGACAAAGATATGTGTTTTTGCGTGTAAGATTTAGCCCGTTGAGCGAGGGTGAGACAGCAGTTCGGTATTATGACACTCTAGACCTCCGATTGGGACGTGTAATATGGCGTTGGAAAGCTAAGAAGAAGGGCTACAACTCTTTAGTTGAAGTCGTGAGCTGATTCTGCCATTTACCCTTCGGAAAATGGGAAACAATGTCGTGGTAGTATGCTGAAAGTTTTTGAAGGTTTATGAGTAAATGGTATTATCTTATTTTATTATCAATATTCATCCTTGAGAATGAGGTATGGTATCTATCAGTTTAGTTCTTGTCTTCTTGTGATTAATGATGATAAAATAATTACATTTGGTAGATGAGTATCATTTATCGTCATTGATTGGAAGATAAATTATTATCTGATAAGAGTAGGATGTTATGTTGTTTCTGAACATATCTTGAATGTGCTAGTCTCAATATTTCATGATGAATGATGAATTTGTACATATATTTTTTAATATTATATGACTAAAAAGGTGAACATTTTCCTAAACTTTTATCGAGTCTTGATATTACATCTTGGAAAGAAGATTTAGACTCATGATTATGGATAATGGTATGTGTATAGTCAAATAAAATAATTAATGTGATTATTAGTGGTGTAATATAATAATGATTAATTATAAAGGATTACTGTGCAAATTATGATGGTTGGAAGATGACCATGTGGTGGTTAAATGCTCTTATAAGTAATGAGAGCAATATTTGGATTTATTATATAGCCGTTATAAATTTATTATAGAGCCATTATAAATTTATTCTATGCACTTAATATATATAATATTGAATATTATACATTAATCAATTTAAAACATTATGTATGTTTTGCTTGAGAAAATTGAATATGTATAATATATGTTGGGATTATATATTAGTGTGATTTTTCGTATCCTTATTAATGTTTTGAAAAGACACGTGTGTACCTGTCTTGTAAATTATTTTGGATACATTCGGAAGAAGAATTTAACTTCACACTAGAGACGCATCAATGTTCACTGGAGTATTTTTAATGACATGCATAATCTTGATCAAGTATGTATTAAATAATTGGATGAATTATTTGATAAATTACTCTAAGAATAGATTATGGAATAGATAAATTGTCAGGCATAATTATTTGATATCTAAAAGTTGGGATGATTAATGAATGAATAATTTGTATATTTTGTTTGAATAATTATGTTTGTCACTATTTCGTGGCGTGACAACATGTGGGGGAAGTCATTCAACTTATTTGATAAAATTATTCATGCATCAATTTTTGAGTTGATATCTTATAATTTGTGAAGATTATGTATGTATATCTTTAATTGTGGGGGAAAGTGATGATCGATAGCATGTTTTATACATGAATAATTGAACCAAATATAAGAGTTTTAATTTGTTGACTAAGTCAATAAATAATGGTTGCGTAAGGTTCATTTATTTATGTTGTACATCTGGCTTACACCACAATATATGAGATTATGATGATTGGTTTTATGTGAGTAAAGGTTATATATTTTAATTTATGGATTTGCAAAAAGAAAATATAAGTGAAACAATCATCAATATCGTTGTTCTCTAATATAAGAATGATGATGTATATATGGTGCAATAATGAGAATTGCAACATGTTGGATATTTATAAAGATATTGGATCACAAGGTGAGATGCACAATGATCATGAGTAAACTTTCATCTTTATATAATTTTATTATAAGTCTATTGAGAAGACTGTTATAATTTAATGTATTATGTATGCGTATTATTTTGCTCTTTTAACCTTACCGGGGTAATGCATGGTGATTGGGAGCTTAATATTTATTGCATAATTGTGGGTAAGGGTGTTCAAAAATTAACCCGGACCGGCAAACCGGACCGGACCGAACCGTAAGGTCCGGGTCGGTCCAGACCGGGGCACGTACCGGTCCGGTCTCCGGGTCGCAAAAAAGTTGGTGACCGGTCTCCGGTCCGGTCCACACTTTAAAAAAATATCAAATTTAGTGTATTTTTACGGTCCGGTCTTAAGAGAGTTCGGTCCGGTCCGGTCCGGGTTTCTTTGTAACCGGTCCGGTCCGCGGGTTTGAGTTTTTGGGGTTTCCGGTCCGCGGGTCAAACCGGTCCGGTCCGGTCCGGGTTTGGACCGGTGAACACCCCTAATTGTGGGGGCATCAATTGCTATGGAATATAATTTGATGTATTTGAAAGGTTGAGCATATAGCTCTTAATGATCTTATAGCCCAAATTTGGGTAGTCCTTGTGAGACGGACTTGATGAGATCACCGTAATGATAAAGGTTGAACATATAGCTCTTAATGGTCTTATAGCCCAAATCTGGGTGGTCCTTGTGAGACGGACTTGATGAGATCACCGTAATGATAGAGGTTGAGATATTTCTCTTAATGAATCTATATCCCTATGTTTGGGTGGTCCTGTTGTGAAGGACTTGATGGATTCGCCGTAGTGTTGAGAGGTTGAGCTTTAGAGCTCTTAATGATTCTATAGCTCATAAGTGAGTGGGTTATGTGGAAATATCCTTGATAGAATCACCTAAGTGAGTGTGAAGGGATGACCTCCTTCTATGAGAGATTGAGTTATCTTTCTAGAGCAATCATCAAAATCCCAAGGTTCATTTGGCCATAAATTTGTTGAATTGTATTGCGGAACTCGTGTGGAACTTAAGGTATGATATGTGTTGTGAGGGTAATTCAACCGAAGTTCAATAAGGAATTCAAATCGAAAGATATTCTCTTATTGTAAGTAAGTTGTTGACTCATTTCACTAATACGTTAATTCATATCGAAAGATATTAACATCTAAGTGTCAACCTTTTCATATGCTCAGGATTTTTGTTTTCGGTTTACCATTTGCATTAGTGGGGGATTGTTAGAAATAATGCAAAGTGGAATTGTTGACCATTCTTGCATAGTAAGAGCATCTCCCATTAGTAGCATATTAAACCTAATTTATTAGGATGGTTATGAATGTCATTATATTTAGAATAATGACAATTCATTTTCCATCATAAAGGGACTTTGGATACCTTTTGAGGTTAGTCTCATATGACACTTATTATATAAGTATGAGAATAATAAGACATATGAGCATATACATAAAATGTCATCATCCAAATCTCTTTGATAAATTCTGAGTATATCATCGAGTTCCAACTCCTAATGGTTGAGTACACAACCTTTTAGGAGTGTTGTGTGACCTTGGGGGACGACGCCCATTCCGATTTGTACCGTAGTCGGGGCGATTTCGTTTCTCATTCAGTGGCCTCCATACCACGACACAACAACGTATATTCTCTCGTTATATATCGCCCCTATAGTGACCCAATATTTCCAACACACGTGAACACGGTGTCGAGTTTTTGCTGCCATGGCCTCTTCACTGGAGCTGGCTTCGTCCTCGTCTTTCTCTTTCCCATCTTTACTCGCAGCTTCAAGTATTTGTTTTTGTATGTATGTTGGTTTGTTGAGAGAGTTTTAGGGTTATCAAATTTGTTGGATGTGAATAATAATGGGGTTAGGGTTCATATATATATACACACTATTCGGCTATGTTAGGATTTGGACCGACTTAATTTCAACGCGGTATTACATGAAAGGAAATCTGTTAGCTTAGTGTTCGGATTTAGCTATTATTATTGTTGTTGTTGTTGTTGTTGTTATTATTATTATTATTATTATTATTATTATTATTATTATTATCATTATCATTATTATTATTAATGTTTTTTATTTTTTTAAAATAAAAACGGAACTTTCATTAAACACCAGAACAAATTACAAAAAGTTAGAAGGAAGTCGAGATACTATCTGGGCCCCCACTCCCTTAGCGATTGCAAGCTAATTCTAGTGAAAATATGAACTGCGGCACGCGCTCGAGCATCCTGTGATAAAACGAATTTCTGAATCCGTTGGACTAGAGAAACGGCATCCGTGTTGAGCTCGCCGAGAGAGGAGAAGGAGAAAGGTAATACGGGCAGCATCAGCATCCAATTATTATTATTATTATTATTATTATTATTATTTTGTAATTTAATCCCCCTTTCCACTAACCAAATAACTCAACTCATATATTTTCCCGCCTAAAGCTATCCACAACAAAAATTAAAAAAATAGACCAAATGAGCTTTGTGCGAATCGAACCCTTGACCTCATGTTTGTCACCCTTCTCCTCTCCAACTACACTCTAACATCTTAATGATTTAAATATCACTACATCACACATAAAGTTATACACCACAGAAAGTATGTAATTAAGGAAATTTGATTGATTACATTGATTACGAAAATCACATGTTTTAAATGGAAGATATCACATACGGAGTACAATATTTAATATAGAATGTATGATCAAATTTTAAAAAAAAAAGTATAAACATATTGTATTCCGTTTTAACCAAATAGTTGCATTATTTTTGTTAATAGAAGATTGCACTATCCCGTACAATATTTTAAATAGAATATAAAATAGTTATGATTATTATTGTATATCTTTCTGATCATATTCGAAAATCATATTCTTAACATCGATATAAAATTTAGTAACTATATAAAAATAGAATATATATTCCGATTGCCCTACAAGTCCTGATACATAGTAAAAACTCACCGAAAATTCTCTATATACTACTCTGAGACAATAACAATTACTAACATTTTCCTCAAAAATACACTAATTTAAATTGAGAAGTAAAAGAACATTTCACTAATAAATTCGCAAACTATTCATTTTCATTAATGTTCTTTTTATGAAAATAATTAGATAAATTATAAGATATGATATCATTAACCTTGAGAAAAAATCAGTTATCTGAAAAATTTATTTTTGAAATGAGCTATTTACTTCAACTTTTACAAAGATATACTCTCCCGTCCCAATGAATTCTTCGTCTATTCCATATTAAATATTTATGTATTTTATGGTATGTTAAAGAGAGAAGTGTGTATCTCGAGATGTGAGATGATATAAACCGAGTATATAAAAAATACTCCCTCTGTTTCAATGAAAGCTTCCACCTAAAAAAAATAAAACATTTTTTAAGGATAATAATAAAATATTCAAAAGTAGAGAGGGTCACCTAGGTAAGAGTGAAGAGTAATACCAAAAAAGAAAGTGAAGAAATTTAAGAAAAAGGAAAAGTGAAAGCTTTCAATAAAACGAAGGGAGTATAAACAATATTTTCATTAATTACACGTTACTCCGTATTTAATACTCCGTGCATTTGTAGACATTACTCAAATATTTTGATTAGTTTTGCGATTTAAAAAATATTTCCCTATTTCTATATTATACCGTCGATAAATAGTAAAAATAAAATAATAAATTTTTTATTTTAAATCTTAAATGAAATATTCTACGTAAGATAAATATAATATAAATACCGTGCATTGCACGGGGTCTATACTAGTTAATAATTAAGTAAATACGGTTTTTCTAACGTGTGCCCACTAGGCACACGTTAATAAGTTAATTAAAGCATGATTTAAATAGATATTGTATAAATATGGTAATAAAGCTTAATATTTCAACTTCTCATGATATTTATCATGGTTAAAATTTCCTTAATTAGGGTATTAACATGTGCCCACTGGGCACATGTTTCATGATAAATTAATTAATTATGTAGGTTAATACTCCGTATAACATTTTAAGATAGTGTGATTTTCTATTAAACCATTAATTCTACACTAGAATCGACTTTAATTGCGTCAATGATTTGAGTTTGGAATTAGCTTGGGATTCACTAAGCTTGAAAATTTAAGGTTCGAACCGAACACTCATATATAATCAATCGAATAATACTCAAACCTAAGTTGGCACAAGATAGGTATCGTCCAAAACTCTTTTGAAGGATATTGACTTGACCGAAGCAAAGCGTACTTGACTCAAAACAGCACAAATTAAACCCGATCGAAATCAAACTAAAACCAAGATAAGACGTACTAACCCATAATTAATCAAATTGTATATATATTTCTTCTAATATTACCCTTTCCGAAATCCGAATCTATATTTCTTCTAATATTACCCTTTCCGAAATCCGAATCACCTAAGATGAAAATTACGTTAAGAATTTACCCAAGACGAAGACGAGGATCATCAAGTCGCTCCAAATCCACTTATATCTACCATAACGTCGATGATGCTCGTAGTATTCTCGTAACGAATCCTCTGATCTAATCTTCGAAACCTATCTTCCAAATTGGCCGACCTTTGATCACGATGAATGTAATTCCTCTCGACTGGATCGATTACAGTACGACACACACAATACGTTCAAAATAGACAAAGATGGTGACATACACAATTATTCAAAATTAAAGTCAAAAATAACTCTTTAAAATAAACTTAACAATTACTCGTATAATTGTAGCCTTAAAAATCTTGTGGATAGATTGGAAACAAGTAAAAAACATCACATAGATAGATAAGAACAATACTAGTAAATTGTTTGTCTTTATCTACGTAGATACGATTATTATTTGATCCATGAATATACCCGTTACAAATAAGAATTTGTAAAATTCCTTTTATAAAGTGTTTTTTTAATCATTCTTTTTCTCCATCAATAATAAATGTTTTGTGTTTAGATTATCATTGCCTGGTTTTCTTTCATCGATCCAATTATCATTGGTTTGTTTTAATACGATATTGTCTTGTTAATTATTTTATAGTTTCTCATATTCCGCACCTAAAATTTCATACGGAGTACTGTATAATGATCAATTGATTTTTTGCTCAATGTAAATAATACTAAAATCAGTTAGTCTTACTTAGCTTGTGACGGAAGTATCTGTCATATTGTTATAACGGATCAAATAATGACCATCGATAAAAAAGGACAAATATGATGACCCATCTGATTTGCTTTTGTCTTAGCTTTTTCTATCTAAATATCTAAATGAACATTATTTGACCCGTCACATTAATATAACGGATATAATCGTCGGAAACAAGAATTTTTGTTATGAAATTTGTAGTTGTAAAAAGTTAAAGTAAACTATTTAGTGCATCAAACTTATTGTGGGGTCAATGACTAAGGTTATTACCTAAAACTACTTGTGATGAAATAAAAAGGTTGAATTGTGATGTAACCAGACCACAATATGCATGCATGCATGCATGCCTAATCTTTATTTATTTGAAATGTGTAGAAGGAGGCTATCAAACTATTACGAAGGAAAATCTCAATCATTTGCAACACTGTCAGCTGTGAATAAATTGGAAGACCTTGTCAAAAGAGAGAAACCCTACTGCAAATGGATCCAATTAAGTAAGAGCTTTTGTGACGAGTTCCACCGTAGTAATCAAAAACATACAAGTCCAAAAGTCGTTATTTCAAACAAAGCTCTTCCTACACTTCGACAATGAGGATTAATAATTTTAAGTCTCCTCTTGCTCTTCGTCTTCCTTCCTCCTAATGATCTTTGAATAACATTTTATTATAATTTATTACGGTATATATATTAACGTACATACGGTATACTATCTATATTTAGGAAACACAATATGATAATATTGTGCGAATAATAACATCGATTAGAAATAATATACTTATTATCTAGGATCTAATTGGTATCTTAGTTAAGGTAGACGACTATGGCTCTACCTTATACTCTCGTATAAATATGATAGATGTCGTATGTAACTAACATACACAGACATAACATTCAATAATATAAAACCTTTATGTTATCATAATTCGTTTTTTTATTTTCCCGATTAACTTTATTTCATGAATGAAGAAATTAAAATCGTGGGAAACTTTTAATTTTGGGAGTTTGATGTTTAGATTTTCTTTTTTTTTTGATGTTAGAACATTGTGCACATGGTTTGAATCGTCAATAAGAATAAACAAGTGTACCAAAGTTCATTGTGTATTAAATATTGGATTTTCAGTCACGGAGTACGGAGTACTTAGGGTATAGACTACAGAGGTGATATTTGCCAAACAATGCAACGGATATGACGACTGTCGCAAATTGCCCGACAAAACTGACCTGGCCCGAGCGACCCGATCTGAATAATCCAACCCAAACCCGACCTGACACCCGAACTAAATGTAGACACCCACATTTTGACCGCCAGGTGTCTATAGTAGGTCCCGCCAAACACCCGATGATGATCGGACGCAAACATGCTTTAATGGACTCGGATATGGGCTCGAAATCATGGACATTTGGTTTAGGCTTATTACGGATTACATATCTTACAAAACCAACCTCAAATCCAGGCCCAGTGGGTCGTTTCGAGTCAAATGAGACTAATTTGGGTCGATTCCGGCACCAGGGGTAAAACCGTCTTTTACGACCGAGTCAAAACCCGGTCGAAAAATATTCTCGAGACACACGAGTCAGCCGTGACACCCCACACGGCTGATTCGGTCCCAAATACTACAAAAATCATCTTCAAAAAATATTAAACAAATCCGTTTAAGGATAGAATTCGATCTCAAGTAGGAATTCTATCCGGAAACCGAAACAGTTCACAAACCGAGCTCAGACACTCGGCTAGAACTCCCTAAATAGCCGAAATACTCCCCTTTCAGCCGAGTTACTTGACTTCCTCACCAAGAAACGAGACTTTCATTCCCTTTCGAACTCTCGTGTTTCCTATCCAAACCGGTATTTCTTGTCACACAAACAAGGTTACCTCCACTCCTATAAATAGGATCTCACATTCAACACAAAAAACAGATTTTCACCAACCAAAATACACATCAATTAGTCATAAACTCGTCTAGCAAAAAATAAATTCTAAGCAAATCCCGACATATTCCCGAAGTATCCTCGAAATACCGACGAAACCACCCCCCATCCGGCCGAACCCATCGTCCCATCCCACGTCCAAAAAAAACCGACACCTTAACTCATCTGCATCATCTCGACGCTCCCGTGCCTAAGCCACCGTCCGACGAGCCTTATACCGAGAAAACGAAGCATGTAGGTTGAGGGTGTAAATCAAACCCGATTCTTCTCCTTTCTCTCTCTCTCTCACGTCTTTTTTCCTTTTTTTCGTCCGTCACTTTTTTTATGGGTCGTCGGTCGTTTCGTATTAATATGGGTCGTTCGTCACGTATTTTTTTTTTCTAATAATCGATACTATAAAACTATTTTTCATATAACGTTCTTAAAATACGATATCGATTCTCTAATCGAATATCGTATCTACAAGAACTAAATTAATTAATTCTCGTTGATGCTAATAAAATCATTACTCTTTTTAAACAAAATTCAATGATTTTAAACGCGGAGAGAATTAACATCTTTTTCGTTCAAAATTCTTTTTTTTACTTTTCGCCCGAAACAAACTTTTTCTAAACCTTTTCTAAAAACGTTCCGACTATTCGATATCGATCTCATAATCGAATATCGAATACGACGAATATCAAAAATATGAATCGAGTATAAATTAATCCATATTTGTACGCGATTTATAAAAATTAATGATTTTTCGACAAATAAAAAAAACCGGCAGGCCACCGCGCGGGTCGCGCGCCTGTCAGGCGACCCGCGCGGCAGCCTGATCCACCGGGCTCTTTTTCTTCGTTTCTTCGCTTTTCTATTTTTAATTCTTTTCGAAACTTACATTAAAATGCGACTTTCGCGACATATTTCGATAAAATACTTTTTTCGACCTCGGTCAACACGTGTTAATCCATCACGTGTCATTAAAACTTTTTTCGAGTCATGCATATTATTTATTCATGTCTTTATTCGATTTATTCAAACGTTAGTAACTCGTTTTCTCGTGTTTGTAGCAATTTTATTTTATTTTGTTTTTTTATCGTTTTATTAGACTAAAATGACTTCACATGCTAAAATAACTTCGATGTTATTAGTTTAACATGTATTAAACGACTTAGCAACCCATTTATTTATTTTTCTCACATGCTTAGGAAAATAATGTTTGCATATCATTCAACCGTCGAACTAACCCGTGTACACCAAAAACGAACGATATCTTAGTAAAGGCCGCTAAGTGCGGGCGGGGTTGGGTGTTCTTAGTGAACTTCCCAACACATACCCTCACCCCTTACTCAGAACCATGGTTTCCGGATGTCCGAATCCATTGGCAACGAGAGTCATTAAATACACAATATCCGATAATGTCGGTATCGGTATCATAATGCAAAGGGACGAGCCCAATAAACTCTGACATCGGAAATGGGCCGTATTTTGTATACGGCCCACTACGACATAGAGTGGGCTCGAATGGTATCGAATAACCACAAAATTCGGTGGCGACTCCTACTTCGATTTAAATTTCAATTTGACCATCTCATATGGAGATTCATTCGCCTCCCCAAACCCGCGCGTGGCCGCGTCGGGGTGGACCTATGTCATGTCCACAATTTGGTGACTCCGCTGGGGATCAACTGATGAGTCACTTACCATCGGCATCCCTAGGGTGAGACTCGAAAAGAAATCGTTCGAATAGTAATGTACACGTTTTAGTTCAATGGTTCATGCATAACCCAATTCTTTCCCGGGCCGGTTACTTGTGACCTACGTCCTACTATACCACGGTACGTTCCTAAATGGGCGCGCTAAAGACTTCGATGGCGGAACTCGCATGGGTTTTACGGCAGGTTCTAAGACCAACTCGGATTAGGAAGACCGTCCTGATTTGCGAGAAAGCTATCGTCGTTGGCATAGACCCTATTCGACCGACCGAGACTTAGACTAAGAGCATACATGGCGTCATTATACTGTTTCCGTGACTACGTGCTACTTGATCCATGTCTCGTCTTTTCAAAAACCGTCGTTTTCAAAAACTTACATTTTTTTCGAAAATCATCCATTTTCAAAATCCGGAAAGCTACCGAATTTAGGACTTATGATTTTGACTCAAAATAGCCTATTTTCTAGCCGGTATGCTGTCCGAACCATTTCAAAAAAAATTCAAAATCTCGGCCCGATAAACTTTTTTCTTTTTTTCCCGATTTTCAAAAAAAAATCGGGCCTTCCAATCCGACTTTGCTCGGGTTTTTCAAATCCAAATCCTCTTTTCAAAGCTTTCTTCTTAGGGCTTCCCGTATTTAGCAGTGTCGGGTCTTGTCATAATTTGTTAGAGTCCATAGCGTCGAAACTCCGTCGATCTTACATCACGAGTTTCTACCCCATCCCAAGTCCGCCTTATTTGTCAAGGCACGGCCCACCTACGTAGGACAAACTCCTACAAAGGGAAGCCCATTTACGCAATCGAGTCCAAAGTCTGGGGATTTCACACACGGATCTTCCTCCGAACGGGACTAGGCCCACTTTGCCAAATCCAAAGGAGGTCCACCTTCCACGAGTTACCCGTCTAGGAGTCGGTCTTCAGTCCCACTCGAGGGCTACCTTTCAGCAGAGCAATCAACCACGGTTGCTCTAAGGGTCATGTCTTACACGTGTATCATGTACCCCACTTTTGAGTCACTTAGATGTCACACCATCTGAGTCTTTAGTCTCACTCGGGGGCTGTCCTCCACCCGAGCAGTCAACCACGGTCACCTTAAGGGGTACTTTACACCGGTGTCCTTATGATGCCTTCTCCAAGTCGAACCTATGCTACGAACACTCGAGTCACCTAGGGTTAGGTCACCACGGTTGGTCCAAGCACGCGACACGGTCAAACACGGTCGCCCCCATTTTCGAATTCACCCTTATGTAGCTCGAGTCCAATTCGCGGTCGTTACTTTGTCTAGGTCAACGTTCGAGTATCCCGATCCCAGAGCCTTTGTCATCCCGTCATCCCGGGCCATGTCTAGTTCGACTCCTTCTCTTGCACCTGCGTAAAACTGAGCTTAGGCGAGTTCTAACACCTGTCGCTTCTTCCTACCAGGGACCCGATGAACGAGACACTACCTAACCACGACAAAGCCCGCGCTATCGAGAAAGGGGATATCCAAGGAAGCATGCTTATGCTATCTTGCTCCATTAACAATATCTTCTCAAAAATCAATGCCGCCCTAGATAACCTGGGTTCCAGGGTAGCCACCACTACTACAAAACATCAAATAGACAACTGTTTTTTTTGCAATAGACAACTGACTTACAACAGTTGAGTAGTTTGGAGTTGTATATTACTCTGAGCATAGACATCTGTTTTACAACAGTTGTCTATTACGTATATAGACAACTGTTTTTCTAACAACAGTTGTCTATTACGTATATAGACAACTGTTTTTCAAAGACAACAGTTGTCTATTACGTATATAGACAACTGTTTTATGAAATAACAGTTGTCTATCACTCTTATAAACAACCCTTGCATACGTATACATATTTTATATTTTTTAATAATTCTGAAATACTTACAAATTATCAAGCCATAAAAAATGAATACCATAGCGAATAATTGAACAAAAGAAGTTACATTTTTATAAAATCCAACATCCAAAATTCAAAAGATACATAAAATCATTATCCAACATCCAAAATTCAAAAGGTACACATAAAATCACTATCCAATGTCCAAAAGTACATAAAACCATAATCCAACTAATTATTAAGAAAATAATCCGCCCATAATCCACAAACCTCGTCAATATCTTCTTGAGAATATGGCATCATATCGTTGAAATGCTGCAAAATCAATAATATAAATGAACTAATTATTTTGTTTCAATTATGTGCATAAAACAAATGACTTAAACAAGAGAAAGTGTGAAAACCTAAGTCTTACCTCATTGACGGTTCTCTTCAAATCAGAACGAGTGATAATTTCAATCATATCTCATGAGATATGATTGAAATTATCACAAGGTCAACTTTTCCTGTGTCTGCAGCGATTGAGACAATTGATACAAAAAAATCAGGTAAACAAGATTCAATACACAGGGCAAGGTGTTGGCAATGTTATAAGATATTATATTCTGTAGAAGGTGAGAGGGCAAAGTGTCAATACCTCTGACAGGTTGCGGGAAAATGCTAACATCTTCCATGATCCCCATCGTTAAGACAGTTTCTACATCCCTTTTTCCTTGATTTAAACTGTAAACCTGGCAAAGATGCAGAAAAACAAACAAAGCCACTTGTCAAACAAAGGTTAACCATTTATTTGTGTTATTTCACAGCACAGGATGCTTGAAAACAATAAACATGAAGGAAATCTCTACAAAATGCCATTCAAAAGGCAAGATTCATACAAAAAACAATCCAAACACTGAAAAACTATCTCTGCAATTGGAGGACTATACTACTTGGACACCATATCCTCTTTGTTTCAGTCCCTAAAGAAAGAAGGCCAGTACTACATAAAAATGGGAAAATTATGGTAGTTAAATACTACCAACGAAGCGTGATCAAGTTTTTTTTTCATTGTACAGATAGTGTGGTACATGCAACAGAGGCTTTAAGAACAATCGCCACTATCTAAAACAGTGAGAACACGGGAGTAGTGAAAGCTACCTGTTCTTTTTTAGTTGTAAGCTGCCGAAGTATCGTTTCAGGCTGTCTTACCAATGGTTGGTTCGTCACGCCTAAAGACAACAATACAGGAGACTTGGTTATATAAGATCTAAGCCACAAAAAAGTTCTCGACGACACAAAATATAACTGCAGTCAAGTAGTATCTAGTTACCATTTGCATACTCATGTTTTATACTCCGTAGACCGTTACTCAAAAGACAATAAATCCACTTCTTTTGTGCCACCTAACAACTTCGACTAGACTAGAATGATCATAGGTTAAAACATACGTTTTTCTATCAAGGAAGTGGATAGAAATGTCGTTGACCTCTGCTTCAGAAATCTGTAGCCTCAGAATTCCTCCTGAAAGAATCTCAATGCCCGAAACCTTCGATAACAAACAGGCGCAGTTATTTACATGCAGACAGATTAGTTAATGGTTGATGTAATAGCCACTTCTGGAAAAAAAACACTTAATCTTCAAAGAACAGCAGATAAAAAGTATTAACCATGCCAAACAGGCCACACTCCATATACCAGCCATTGATAGATTCGATCACTTCATCCAAACGTTTGATGTTAACCACTTTTCCTGCAGAACTTGACAACAGAATTTAATTCAGCTGAGGGAAGGCTGAAATCATAACAAGCATTATTGAAAAGAAGATAGGAAACACTACCATATCCATCACGGAATGAGTCCTCCACAAACTTGGAAGGGAGAACATTAGGTCCTTCACAAACCAAACCTCAAAATTCCTGATTTGGTTCTACCTACGTAAATCAAACACATTAACCACCAGAAAGTGGAAGAAATCAAACGGGGCTAAACCGTTTCAAATAAAATCAACTTGAACATGAAATCCATTTCATTCATGAAATAGAGGTCCATATGACATTGAGTTTAATTAAGAATCATAAAAGTCACTAGCATACTCATACTAGTATACAATCAATCAATCACTCAATCCAAATCCTATTTAACAACCAACCAATCAATCAATCACTCGATCAATCACAATAATAGGAGGAATTAGGGATTAGGGATGGCATGTACTCTGTTTCATACCAAATTCGTCACATACACTAAGTATTCTGTTTCATTTGATGGCATGTATTAACTAAGGGATTAGGGATCAGCCTAATTAGAAAACACAGTAGTATCAGCCTTTCTATGCTACAACAACAGTTCCTGTTTGTACAGGCTTCTTAGACCCTGATTTTGTAGGAGTACAGCCTTTCTATGTAGAAGTTTATAAGAGCAGAAAAATTAGTCAAAGAAACAAGTCGAGAAACATGAATCTACGCCATTAAATCACAGATTCGAGCAATTAAAAACAAAATCGAGCATGATTATAGCAATAAAAACAGATCAAAATGCGTGAAAAACATCTCAAAACACTCAAAAATTGGCAAAAAACAATAACTCAAACATGAATCTACGCCATTGAATCGCATATTCGAGCAATTAAAAACAAAATAGCATGATCATATCAATGAAAACATATCAAAATGCATAAACAACATCTTAAAAACACTCGAAGATTAGCAGAAAAAATCACTTGCAAACATGAATCTACGCTATTAAATCGCAGATTCGAGCAATTAAAAACAAAATCAAGCATAATCATAGCAATAAAAACAGATCAAAATGCGTGAAAATCAGATCAAAACACTCGAAGATTAGCAAAAAATCACTCAAACATGAATCTACGCCATTAAATCACATATTCAAGCAATTAAAAAACAAAATCGAAGCACAAAACGCAGGTCTTTAAAGGATGACATTCTGTTGAATGAAATTAGGTAATCGAAGAAGATAATCGAAGAAATTAGGGATTCATGCTGTTGTATATGAAATTAGGGATTACCTGATTAATCGAAGAAGAACGAAGAAGATAAAGGAAAACGAAGAAGATCAGAGACGGAGCTGAAGAAGATGAAGGACGAACACTAATCTACAAGCAAATTGACAGAAATGAAGGAGAAGAACACGATGAAGGAGAAGAAATGAATGAAGGACTGAGCGTTATCCACAAGCAGAGAACAAAGCAGCATTGAGCACCTGCATCAATGTTCTGACAGTGTCTTTGGACGGAGGATCAAAGTGCGGCCCTGGTAAACGCTTATTGATATCACTGCATTGCCAACACAAGGCTCAAATATTAACGCACAAGCTATATATATATATATATACTGTTAGTACTGGATCTGTATGAAGCATATGAAGAGCATGGTGACTGACTTGTACACAATCAAAACGGCTATATAGAGCTCCTCAAAAGACAGAGAAGCGCGTCCACTATGGTTGCTCAATCATGATTCATGAAGTATACTGTACTAAACAACAACCACAACAATTGATTTCGTCATACACAGAAATCAATCAACAACAACAAAAAAAAGTTGATGAAGGAGCAAGACCTGATGAAAGCAATCAGAACCGCTGAGAATCGGACCGGAGAATAAACCGGCAGAGGAGATTACAGAAAGGTCCAAGACGAAATCACCGATAGCAACCCCCGGTCGAGGAGGTGAACCGAGTTCAGGCTTGAAAACACCGTACGGAAGGTTCTGGATAGGGAAGTGAGAATCCGGCGACACTTGTACGAAAGACTCCAATTCCGCCATTGTTTGTTACGGAGAAAAAGGGTGGAGAAATTGATGAGGTAAGTTAAATATTGCGTTAAGGTTAGCTTCATGATGTTGCTTTAGAATTTAGGATCTGGAAAAATTTGGGGATCTGGAAAAAATTAGGGTTAGAGGAATAATTGGGGATCTGGTTCATGACGCTGCGGGAGGAAGTTGAGCGGGAGTATTGGTGACGATTGGAAAACTAAATGCATTTCAAGATCGAGACAGCTCGTCAATAGACGATTTGAACTTGACTCGATTAAATTTTGGGTCGATAAATTAATGAATTAAGTCGAGTAATTATTGGGTCGATAAGTACGATAATTAAGTCGAGTAATTATGTGTCATAAACTGATAATGATACGAGACAGCTCGTGAATGATTTGAACTTGCATTGACTCGATTAAATTTTGGGTCGATAATTTAATGACAAGTCGAGTCGAGTAATTGTTGGGTCGATAAGTACGATAACTTAATGAGGAATTTAGAATCATGATGATTAGGACTGTGCAAAAACCGGGCCGACCCGGAAAAATGGTCCGGACCGGACCGGACCGGAATAACACGACCCGGACCCGGAATGTTCCAAACCGGGCCGGTCCCCGGGTCATAAAATTTATTGATTCCGGGTTCCGGTCCGGACCGGGTCAGACCCGGATTTTTCCGGTCCAGACCCGGAAACCCTGAATCAGTGAATTGAGTCCAGCAGTCCAGCACTCCAGTCCAGCCCATCTATTTCTTATTGTGTTTCTTTCATTCATTCACTTCACTCCTCCAACCCTAAGTCCCTATGACCCTAACTGAGTAACCCAGTTACCCAGTAACCCTAATACCCTATCACCATAGGTTATTAAACGAATTTCTGGAAATTAAACGAATTGGGAGTATGATGGTAAAGAACAAACCCGATCCCAGAACCACGAGCACGAGCAAGATCTTTGGTGCGGATCCGGGTTTTGGAAGCACTAGCAGCAGCTTCTTTGGGGGCGATCCGGGTTTTGGACAATGATTTCTCAATTCCCACCATATCTTTCTCTTTCCCTCTCCTCGAACTCTTCATCTCTCTCCCACTCTTATTCTACCAGGTTTTGATTTTGGGGATTTTGATTTTGATTTTGAAACCCTAGACTAGAAGTGCCTTCCAATGTTATAGTAGTACGATTAAAAAATTAAAAATAGGTTAAAACCGGGCCAACCGGACCCGGTTTTTCTCCGGACCGGACCCGGTTTTTTTCCGGACCGGACCCGGGTCAACAATTTTGGTTTCCGGTCCGGGTCCCGGGTCACGAGATTTGGCGATTCCGGATCCGGGTCCAACCGGGTCCGATCCGGGTCGGACCGGTTGCACAGCCCTAATGATGATCATATACGACTTATTATTAATCAATGATAATTAAATCAATTTTTAATCCCTACGCTAATTAAACACCGCAATTTAGTCTATAATCTTCGACTAAATTACAGTAATTAATTAAATTAATCAAACAATTTAGAAATCTTACAGCAACAACATAGCTCCTCTGTCGTTCTTCGTCCAATCCGAGAAGTTCTAACATTCGCAATCCACTATCGGCCAACGTTACTACAAACAAAAAAAACAAACAAAAACCGTAATAAATCAAATGAAACGGAAAAAATTCGACATCAAATGAAACGGAGGAACGGAATGACGGAAATCGGAAGGTACCTTTACAGGAAAGGATATGGGCTGAATTACACTTATTATTAGATTACTTAAAAAAATATTTGAGAGAAAGTGATATGGGTTGGGTATTAACAACCAATTTTTAGTGGTCATGAAAATTAGAATAGACAACTGAGTTTTATAAAAACAGTTGTCTAATATATAGACAACTGTTTTTATAAAGTTCAGTTGTCTATAAGTCTATAAAGACAACTGTTTATAAATAAAACAGTTGTCTATATATTATACATCGGTTGTTAAGAATATCAGATGTCTATTAGGAGTTGTCTATTTAATGTTTTGTAGTAGTGCACCATCGAAGAGGATCTTTCAAGAGCCCAATCCCGTCTAACACAACTAGAAACGGTAAGGCAGTCAATCACCCAACTGGGTCATTTGAAGGGTGAACATTCTTACGAAACTACCCGATACCCCCAGGATGCCAAGACCGATAGAGGTAATCCACAAGTCACCTCTCCGAACATCAAGAACCCGTCAAAGGTAAGGACATTTACCCACTTGGATATGTCCTACACTGTCGCTTTCCGAAGGTTGGTTTCGAAGGGCCTAATATTACCCCTAGGCCCAACAGCCGACTTACCCTTGGAAAGACGCTCCAAATCATGGAATGTCGAGCGTTAGTGCGAATTCCACAAAGGGAGGGGACACGATACAGAGCAGTGTTGGAAACTGAAACACCTTATCCAAGATTCCCTCGATACCGGGAAAACACCCGTCATGGAAACGTTGTCGCTTGCAAGGCCCCTCATGGACTATACAGGGCCCAACGACCAAAGCATCCAATCTACCTCCCATATATCCAAAAGTCTGGATTTGATTTGAGTCCTAGTCTGAGTCCGAGTCCGAGTCTAGGATGTACTATTTCTTTCAATTTTAAAGTCAGAATCAGAGTCAGAGTCAACTGTATTCCGTTCTCATTTCACATTTCAATAAAATAAGCATTTCTATTTTCTCATATATTTCCTTATGTGTTTCCGAGAACATGATGAACATCATCATACACTGTGAGCACATGCACGTGACTATTATAGGCACATCTATAATGACTACAGGAAACCGAACCCGTATTTTCCTTTACCTATTCCATGTCTGACATAGAAAGCCAGATAACTACCTTTAGCAGGAGCGGTATCAAATCATATGACAAATCTAGGTAGTCTCCTAGTTTGGGTTCAAGACGGGAGGCAAGCCCATTTCCCACCATAAACACCCATCCAATAAGACTACCCATTCTCTACCTTATGTGTTAGTCTGACCGACAAAAAAAAAGTTGGACAAAAAAAAAATCAAAAGTCCAAGGAAAAAGCAAAAGGCCAAAACAAAAAAGCTGGCCATGATCAAAAAGGAATTATCAACATCCCTCGACCAAACACGGTCAACTCAAATGAAGAATCCCATGACCGGGGCTAAGAGGTCAACCCAAAGAATTCAAAAACCCATGACCGTAGTTAACGATCAACTCAAGTGAAACGGTCAATTCAAAATTATCAAAACTCATACCATCAAATAAGGGAAAAACAATCAAGCTGCTCAGCTAACACCACACTCAGCCTTCCCACATTACAACCTTCAAGACCTTCCCGATACCCAGGCCAGAGACAGCCCGGAATTTTGAGGATTCAAGCTCCATAGGATACCCTAACCATTAGGGCCAGACATGGAAATCAGATCCCGCATTATCAAACCTACCTCGATCGAAGTTCGAGTCATTATTACTCGACTTCCCCCCTTCCTACCACATTACAATACCTTACCCTCGAAGCCTTAGCTCCACAAAATCGAGCTCCAGATTTCGAATCATCAAAGCCACTTACTTCCTAGCACCACATTCCCAAAAATATCTAAACCAGTTACCAACCCCAAGCACGGGAATTCAACTTGCGGTCGGCATAGAACATGCCCAAATAATTCACACCACCTCTGGGGGCTACCCCGGAAAATGCTCACAGTCACAGGATCAACATCCTAACTATTCTAGCCCTTTGGTCAAGACATCATTGGGAATGCACCTAGCCTACACCATTGCTATGGCTAGTTACACACAAAGCCCTAATAAGCTAGACATCATAATACATCTTTCAACACTGAACTACGGTTTGGTTTGATTTCACTACACGTGAATACGTAGGCAGCCTTCCAACAGAGGCACAACCACCCACATTGACACAAATTCAAAAAGCATCATCATTCTGGTCACGACACTGTCATGTTCTCAACAGTTAGCTTTGTCATTCCGGGGGCTTCTCTTTGGCAGAAGTTTTCCTTCCACTCACAAAAATCCAAATACCTTCAAAATCTAGCCTCCTTTCTTTAAGTGTGTCCTAGCACTCGCACAGTCGAAGACAAGAATCTGTCATAGGCTCGAAGCAATACCTACTTCGGGAACATACCCCGAAGCCAAAAAAATTCAAAAGAACACCAGTCTACGACATTGCTACCACAAAGCCCTGTCATACGGAAACAGTCTCGTTCCGAGGATTCGACCATGTTGCCACTCGCCTAGGCTACGGAATAACGCAACTTAAGAGTCTTGTCATCTTAGGTGGCTCATCCCCTACCGAGTTACGGTCTAACCCTTAGAGAGTCAAAGTTGTGTCTGTCAACTCGTCCTCTCGCGTCCAGAGTCGAGTCTGTCGGTATATCTCTCTCTCTTCAAATTCTCATTTTAAAATTTGCAAAGCTTAGCCATTTAAGAAAATCCCTTTCCTAGTCACCACGGGAATAGGAAATTTTATCACACTTCATCTAGGCATACAGGCCTAACCAGAAGATTTTAGAACTTGGAAGTCCGTGTTAGAATCTGATCGGGAATCAAGTCATGCCAAGCATTCTAATTTCCAAAAAATTCAAAAATTTTAAGCGTTTCCAAAAATTTTCAAATTTTTTTAGCATTTTCTTTCCAAAAATCAAAGGAAAATCATTTTTTTCCCCAGCGTGAGTCGGTATCCCAAGACTCCCGGAGAATTCTCAAAAGAAAATTCCCAGTGAAAATTCAAGCAACATTTTTACTGAAGAATCGGATGTATCAGTAAGCGGTACACCCGTAGCTTCTAATGGAGGCTCCCGCGCTATTCCGAGGTGGGATTATCAGTAAGCGATATACCCACAGCTTCCAATAAAGGTTCCCGCGCAATTCTAAGATGGGATGTATCAGTAAGCGGTACACCCGCAGCTTCTAATGGAGGCTCCCGCGCTATTTCGAGGTGGGATTATCAGTAAGCGGTATACCCACAGCTTCCAATGGAGGCTCCCGCGCCATTCCAAGATGGATGTGTCTGTAAACAGACACACCCAAGACTTTTTAGTTAGAAGTCCCCGCGTCATTGTTGACATCTACCCAGGTATGATTTCTGTCTTATGGCTGGCGAGCCCCACCAACGCAAGTCTAATGGACTCTAAACGACCCGATCGGAAGTCTGCCAGGTCTTAATCCTCGATTGGCCTGGTAGCTACTCTGACTTTAGCCTTGTCCAAGCCTCAGTCAGAGTGGGGGCTCTGTAGACACCCATATTTTGACCGCCAGGTGTCTATAGTAGGTCCCGCCAAACACCCGATGATGATCGGACGCAAACATGCTTTAATGGACTCGGATATGGGCTCGAAATCATGGACATTTGGTTTAGGCTTATTACGGATTACATATCTTACAAAACCAACCTCAAATCCAGGCCCAGTGGGTCGTTTCGAGTCAAATGAGACTAATTTGGGTCGATTCCGGCACCAGGGGTAAAACCGTCTTTTACGACCGAGTCAAAACCCGGTCGAAAAATATTCTCGAGACACACGAGTCAGCCGTGACACCCCACACGGCTGATTCGGTCCCAAATACTACAAAAATCATCTTCAAAAAATATTAAACAAATCCGTTTAAGGATAGAATTCGATCTCAAGTAGGAATTCTATCCGGAAACCGAAACAGTTCACAAACCGAGCTCAGACACTCGGCTAGAACTCCCTAAATAGCCGAAATAGTCCTCTTTCAGCCGAGTTACTTGACTTCCTCACCAAGAAACGAGACTTTCATTCCCTTTCGAACTCTCGTGTTTCCTATCCAAACCGGTATTTCTTGTCACACAAACAAGGTTACCTCCACTCCTATAAATAGGATCTCACATTCAACACAAAAAACAGATTTTCACCAACCAAAATACACATCAATTAGTCATAAACTCGTCTAGCAAAAAATAAATTCTAAGCAAATCCCGACATATTCCCGAAGTATCCTCGAAATACCGACGAAACCACCCCCCATCCGGCCGAACCCATCGTCCCATCCCACGTCCAAAAAAAACCGACACCTTAACTCACCCGCATCATCTCGACGCTCCCGTGCCTAAGCCACCGTCCGACGAGCCTTATACCGAGAAAACGAAGCATGTAGGTTGAGGGTGTAAATCAAACCCGATTCTTCTCATTTCTCTCTCTCTCTCACACGTCTTTTTTCCTTTTTTTCGTCCGTCACTTTTTTTACGGGTCGTCGGTCGTTTCGTATTATTAATATGGGTCGTTCGTCACGTATTTTTTTTCTAATAATCGATACTATAAAACTATTTTTCATATAACGTTCTTAAAATACGATATCGATTCTCTAATCGAATATCGTATCTACAAGAACTAAATTAATTAATTCTCGTTGATGCTAATAAAATCATTACTCTTTTTAAACAAAATTCAATGATTTTAAACGCGGAGAGAATTAACATCTTTTTCGTTCAAAATTCTTTTTTTACTTTTCGCCCGAAACAAACTTTTTCTAAACCTTTTCTAAAAATGTTCCGACTATTCGATATCGATCTCATAATCGAATATCGAATACGACGAATATCGAAAATATGAATCGAGTATAAATTAATCCATATTTGTACGCGATTTATAAAAATTAATGATTTTTCGACAAATAAAAAAAAAACCGGCAGGCTACCGCGCGGGTCGCGCGCCTGTCAGGCGATCCGCGCGGCAGCCTGATCCGCCGGGCTCTTTTTTTTCGTTTCTTCGCTTTTCTATTTTTAATTCTTTTTGAACCTTACATTAAAATGCGACTTTCGCGACATATTTCGATAAAATACTTTTTTCGACCTCGGTCAACACGTGTTAATCCATCACGTGTCATTAAAACTTTTTTCGAGTCATGCATATTATTTATTCATGTCTTTATTCGATTTATTCAAACGTTACTAACTCGTTTTCTCGTGTTTGTAGCAATTTTATTTTGTTTTGTTTTTTTATCGTTTTATTAGACTAAAACGACTTCACATGCTAAAATAACTTCGACGTTATTAGTTTAACATGCATTAAACGACTTAGCAACCCATTTATTTATTTTTCTCACATGCTTAGGAAAATAATGTTTGCATATCATTCAACCGTCGAACTAACCCGTGTACACCAAAAAAGAACGATATCTTAGTAAAGGCCGCTAAGTGCGGGCGGGATTGGGTGTTCTTAGTGAACTTCCCAACACGTACCCTCACCCCTTACTCCGAACCATGGTTTCCGGATGTCCGAATCCATTGGCAACGAGAGTCATTCAATACACGGTATCCGATAATGTCGGTATCGGTATCGTAATGCAAAGGGACGAGCCCAATAAACTCTGACATCGAAAATGGGCCGTATTTTGTATACGGCCCACTACGACATAGAGTGGGCTCGAATGGTTCCGAATAACCACAAAATTTGGTGGCGACTCCTACTTCGATTTAAATTTCAATTTGACCATCTCATATGGAGATTCATTCGTCTCCCCAAACCCGCGCGTGGCCGCGTCGGGGTGGACCTATGTCATGTCCACACTAAAGATCCAAGTTTAATTTTATCTTTTGCATTTGTTTTTGTTGGGTGAACTTATGCATTTGGAGTAATCAAATATGCAATTTCTGATCATTTGTTAGGTATAATAATTTATTTTAATTGATATTTATATTGATTGTTTTAATAAATATATTTTGAGTTAACTTGAAATCTCCTGAATTTTGTGTTACAGAAATTAGAAATTTACAATCTCATGAATTTTGAAATTTTATACTCCGTATTTAGGTTCAAAATTACAAAAATTTACAAAATATAATTAAGAAAAAATCGCAAAGTATTAATCAAAGTAACATGACTTACTCAGGATGACGTACTATGGTTTAACTGTACTTCATAACTATCATAATTCTTTCTCCAGTATCTTTAACGCGTACATCTTTCATCTTCCTCCACCTAATCAACCTAAAAAAAATTGAAAAAATTGAAATCAACCTATTCCTCCTCCTAAGAGCATGTACAATGGAGAGGATTTGCCCTCCTCTTAGCACCCTCTCTTCTCTAAGAGGAGGTCCTCTCCATTGTGGGATCAACATGGAAAGTCCTCTTATTTAGAGGAAGTTTAGTACTTCCTCTAATTTTAGAGGATTTTTAACATTGACCCTTGTGCATGTTACTAAAGGCTATTGATCATGTAAAAAATTAAATTAAATAAAAAATAATAATGATCATTAAATAATTAAAATAAATAATAAGAAAGATAATTAGGCAGATCCTCTCTATTATGGGGTAAAAATTAGAGAAGAAAAAATAAAGAGAATAAAGATAGTGGAAAATGAAATGGATGAAAAAGAGGGAGATGGGTCAAAAATATAGAATAAAAGAGAAAAAATAAGAGGAAGAAAACACCTCTCTAATGTACATTGTCTAATATATCATCTTTGTTTCCTCCTCGCTTATCATCCTCCTCCTCATCTCTCATCTTCCTTGAAAAAATTGAAAGTCGAAAGTCTGAAGATTTTTCTCATACTTCTGGTTCATTTCATGGGCTCATCAGGTAATAGTATTTGTTCCGGATTGATTTTTGTTGTTTGATTGAGCGATTTCTATTTCAAAATTCAGTTCGTTGGTGATGGTGAATTAGTTCGCGAACGAACTAATTCGTAAATCGGGGGCCGGCGAACTGCGAATCTGGTAACACTGGTTTTTCCTCTAGCTCCATCAATGGCGTCTGCGAAACTTGAACCCTCCAAATCAAGAACAGTTTTACAATCAGTAGCTCACTTTGACCTTTCGAAGACTTCAATCTCATCATCAATCACATCTCTTGCCATCACCTCACCAACCCTAGATTCAATTCTTACAATTTACGCCGGCACCACTTCAGGTCATCTCCTTTTACTAACCCTAGACTCTAATGCTGATGATCAGCTAAAGCTTACATATTATCTCTCCATCACCAACTCCATTATTACTTCTATTTTTGTTGTTCCGCAAATTAATAGGGGTTTACTCCTTTCCGCCGGCAATTTGTATCTATTGGATTTGATACCCTCCATTAGTGTGAAAAGGCTGACCAATTTTAAAGGTGTGAATGCTGTTACGAGAAGGATTTGTGGCTCTGGATGTGAAACTGGTTTGAGTTTTGTGTTTGATGAAGTAGAGAGTGAGAATTGGGGTAGTGCTAGTGTAAGTGGGAAGCTTATGAAGAGGTTAGGGGGCGGGATTCGAGCCAATGGTGTGAGAATTAAAGAGACAGAGGGTAGTAGTAGTAGTAGGAATAATAGTGGTAATGGTAGATGTGTTTTTGGTGTGGCCATGGCAAAGAAATTGGTTTTTATTGATTTGAACTGTAGGGATGTTGAAGGGCAACATTTGTCGTATGTGGTTTTGAAGGAAATGCCATGTGTTGAGGGTGTGAAATCGATGGTTTGGATTGATGATTCAATCATCTTAGGGACTAGTAATGGCTATACTTTGGTGTCTTGTGTCACCGGGCAAGCTACTTTGATATTTTCGCTCCCTGATGTGGTCGCTAATTCACGTCTTAAGTTGTTGTCTAAAGAAGAAAAAGTTCTTCTGGTGGTTGATAATGCGGGAATCATTGTGGATAGTCATGGACAGCCTGTTGGCGGGAGCTTGGTATTTCGTCAGGCACCGGATTCTATTGCGGAGTTATCTGGTTATTTGGTGGTTGTTAGGGATGGAAAAATGGAGTTGTATCATAAAAAAACGGGATTTTGTGTTCAAGCTTTTTCCATTGGGGCTAGCTTTGGAGACGGTTATTTCCTTGCTGACGAGGAAAACGCCAGTGGAAAATTTGTTGCTGTTGGTGTATCATCCAAGGTTAGCAGTCAAATGTTTATTTTTCTTACTTGTTATTTTTTTTTCCATGTCATTCTCAATGTTATTAAATCACCCTTAGGTTTTCACAGTTTACAGTGATGTGTGTATTTGCTGCTGTTGAGTTATTAGGTGCTAACCATGGTGTCACCTAACATTTACACCACTTTGCACGTAAGCAGTGGGCATTTGTTTTTTGCCCAAAGATACAAAAAATTATAGAAGTTGTTTGGTGACAAGTAGCGGTGGATGGTTTTCTGGAGAAAAAAGCTCCAATTTCCTATTAATTTCTTACTTAAAAGTAATTATTCACTAAACTAAAATTTTCTTCTTCCTCTTCACCTCCATACGCAACCATCTTCTTTCCTCCCCACATAAGCACCTGCTTTCTCCTGCTCACCTTGGGCACTTTATCTTTTCTCATATACACCATAAACATAGCATTACTTACATCTCCTTCTTTACTCCACCTTGGGCAATTCTCTTTCATCCTTCGCCCTGACTACCTTTTCGTCCTTCTCTCCTCTGAATGCCTTTTCTATCATTCATACTTTAAACCAATATAATCTTTATGTTGGTCGCTATTTCGGTGTTCAATTGCTCCTAGTTAAATGGTTG
This sequence comes from Agrostemma githago, assembly GCA_958450325.1. Taxonomy (NCBI): domain Eukaryota; kingdom Viridiplantae; phylum Streptophyta; class Magnoliopsida; order Caryophyllales; family Caryophyllaceae; genus Agrostemma; species Agrostemma githago. The sequence continues at coordinate 44,963,566 of OY288261.1, forward strand.
ATGCTTGTGGCTGAAAAAGAATGTTCAATGATGATTGTCAAGGAAGATGTTGGGAGGTAAGAGGACGATAGAAAGTCAAAGTAATGGCTAACAATTGCATTTGTAAGATTTAACTGCAATTAGAAGTTTTTAACAGAAAAAATCTGAGGTCAATGGCAAATTTTGACGTTTCCAGACGGTTAGGCCGCTTAGGCGTGAAATTGTATTTGTTAGTAGACGGAGCCTTACTTTTGGTACCTTTGAATTAAAAAAATGTTAGGTTTCTTCGTGCAAAGTGGCGTAAATGTTGGTACCTCCTGGAAAAAAAGAAAAAAAAACCAATGAAAAACTATAAACATCATTATGTCACTGCCTTGAAGGCTTCCTTCTATTGTGGGACCATTTTCAATCATCTTTTCTCTTTTCTCATCCAGTGATCTATTTGATCCTAGGTTGATCCTTCTCTCTATATCTCATTTCAATGCATCTTATTTCTTGTATAGCTGTATCCCTAGACATCTTTAACAAGTGCAAGATGTTCAGATAGCTTACATTTTCAATTTATGTATGAAATCCTAAACAGCCTACACTTGAAAATGAGGGGCAGCTTTGCGTTAATTCATGATGTCGAACTGCTTTATTACCACACATTTTACTTTTGCTGTCACCCATGTTTCTTTCACTTGTTTGTTAAATACATGGTTCTAATAGTTTTCTCATGAATTGATTCACCTTTATTCTTCGGGTTTCGAGTATTATGAAATAAATGAACTCTTTGAACTGTGTGTGCTTTACGTTCATCTTAAGAGTATAAAATAGGTGATCAATATCTTATCGAAGTTCCTTTGGAAGCAATCTTTGTGTGAGGGGGTAGGGCTTCATAGGTTTCACCTCCCTTTAACCTGGCAGGCAGGAGTTTCTTCGGGTTTATAAGGGGTAATCTTGTTGATGTTGGTGCTTCCTTGACAGGTATTCTGCTACCGTATGATACCCTATGAAGAACAACTTAGGGATTTGTTGAGAAACAAGAATTTCAAGGAAGCACTATCTATGGTAGAGGAGCTTGAGGCCGAAGGTGACATGTCTACTGAAATGCTGTCTTTTGTCCATGCTCAAGTGGGGTTCCTTTTGCTGTTTGACTTACATTTCAAGGAAGCCGTTGATCAGTTCTTACTATCAGAGACCATGCAACCGTCTGAGTTATTTCCCTTTGTTATACGAGACCCTAATCGCTGGTCGCTTTTGGTAAGTATATATTGTTTCTATATTCTTTTTAATTGGTGAATGAACTTTTAGTTTCGTTAGTTGGGTGAGAAAAGTAAATTCTAAAACAATTGATCAACTACTCTATTTTGTCTCCTACTTTGTCAGTATACACCGTTTTTGACTAGTTGAAGTTTAGAGTCGAAGGTCCCATTTTTGGTAGGCAAAAATCTTTCTTAAAGATAATATGAAATGGGTTGCGGGGTGGGCCATGGGGATAAGATTATCTACTCACCTAGTGATACCTTCACTTCAAGCTATTGTAAGTTTTAACATTTGCAAAAAATTGATTTCCAATCGCTCTTCTTAGTAGTATTATTATTATGGGCCATGCAAGGGACCTAAAAACTGTTGATCACTGTTGATCATGCTTTTTTCGTTTTTCTTCTAACCAATCCCTTTTTTTGATGTATGTCTTCAAAATTATGCTGAAGCAAATGGAATGAATTGTTATTGAAATACTATTGAACAAAATATTGAAACTGAGAACCTGAGCAATTATGCAATTTGAGCAAATTCAAACTGAAGAGTCTCATTAAATTTTCTATTTTTGAAACTTTATAAACTTTTGTCAGCAATACTTATCAATATTCAACAAAAGAGCTTATTTATTATTTTATTCTTAAGATTTGTGGTCACCCAAGGGTATTCAATATGGTAATCAAAATGCTTATCAAATCATCCTAAGTGAGTAATGCGGAGTAAATATTAGTCTTTAAAATCCATGGTCACTGGTTTGTATAATATAGTTCCTCCATTTCACTTCTTTTCTCTACTTTCCCTCTAAAATTCTTTCCAAGTTAACTATCCTCTTTCTAAATTTAGTATAGTAAAGCACCAATATTGCCTTTAATTTAGTAACTACCACTTCCTCTATCAAAATGACATAATCCTCATTCTCTTTAATTTGAGAGACAGGGTTGTAATTTTACTCTATTTCTTAAATCTTTTCCAAAATAGAATGTAGGACAATAAAAGTGGGATGGAGTAATGTTTTGGCAAAATGCAAAAGCAACAGCCAGAAGCACCGTTAATACTCCAACTTTGTGTAATAATGACATCAAGGTAAGAAAATGAGCAACAATACAATTGAAGCAATTTCATAATATGAACACAAAATTCAAGCTCCTGAAGTAAAGCTTCAGTTGTCATTCCAATTTAACTATCAGCCACATTGATTGCATGACCGAAAACGTTTTCAGTAAAGTTTCTCTAGTGTCTTCAGTTGAGCTAAGTAGCTGTAGCTTTATTGATCATACTGTCTTGTAGATAGTTGCTACCGTTTATCTAGTGTGTTTAGCTCATTTGTTGTCTGGAGCCCTTTTGTGCTGTGCTTGATTGCAAACCATGATGCACCTTGCTCCAATAGCATTAAGCCATTAGTTGAAGGTGAATAGGACTTGATTTCTGATGCTACAGTCCAGTTTACAGTCACTTCTATAATTGCCTTGTTTGCATTGGTTTTGTGAATTTTAGTTGGCCCTTCCTATTTTATACAAATTCTATTTGGTACTAGTGGAATTCTTTGTTATTGACAAATTATGTGATGATAATTTAATGATTGGTATTTGGACCTTTCAGGTTCCTAGGAATAGATATTGGGGTTTGCATCCGCCACCAGCACACATTGAAGACGTTGTAGAAGATGGATTATTGGCTATCCAAAGAGCAGTTTTTCTGAAGAAAGCAGGAGTAGACATTGCTATAGACACCCAGTTCCTTTTGAATCCACCAAGCAGGGCTGATCTTTTGGAGTCTGCTTTGAAAAACCTTGTTAGGTAAGATTCTTTACTCGTTTTTTCTTTTGTTTAGCTGCAAAAAATTCACGGGCTTTCAGCTACGTGGGGTGTTTTTTGGACGGGGGTAGGTAGTCAGTGATGACACTCCGCCTAGATAGTTTTGTGCATTCTCGATACTGGATCTAGGTTACATGGTTCGATGTTCGGTGGGTTGGGGTTACTGTGTGAAAAATTCACACAAAATAGCCGTATCCAACGCTCAACGCGTCAGACACGACCCCTGTGTCGGAGAGTCAGGGTATTACGGGTCTGAAGTCTGGACAAAGTTATTATGCTAGAGAGCTGTAAACCTTGAAAATGATCGTGGACTAAGAATTACCCCCGCTTGGATAGAGGGCAATGTAGGGGGACAATCTCCTAAGTTCGCATCCCAAAAGCTCTAAGGACTAATGATTTAAAAAAAAATAGTAATGAGAAAGTACCTTTTCAGCATTACTTACAAAAAGCGGAACAATGGCTTTTTATAGATCTTGATGTCACTCGTCTTCTTTCAGATTCTTTTTGCGACTTCTTATCTGGTGGTTGCACTCTTATTTTTCCTTTCTTGTCATTTTTTTGGATTTCGTAAGAATGATACTTCCTCCGTCCATAAATGTTCTTCCCACTATATATTCATTTAGGTGAGTACTACTCCCTCCGTTTCTATGATTTCTTCCACCTTAAAAGTGGCACATTTCTTAAGAAAAATAATAAAATAAGTAAAAGTAGAGAGAGAGTAAAGTAGGTGGGCCACCTAGGTAATAGAGAAGTGTGATAGAAAAAAGAAAAGTGGAAGAAATCAAAGAAATGGTTGAAAAAGGAAATGTGGAAGATATCAATGAAACAGAGGGAGTATAAAATAAGGAAATATGAAGAACGTAGAAGGAAGGAGGAAGTATATAATTTATTCCTGCAATATTTGATTTTTTTTCAGGTATCTGCAGGCTACCCGGAATAAAGATCTTCAACAACCAGTTAAGGAAGGGGTGGACACGCTTCTGATGTACTTGTATAGATCCTTGAATTGCCATGAAGAAATGGAAAAACTTGCTTGTTCCGAGAATAGCTGTGTTGTAGTAAGCATTTTTTTCATTTTAAGCTTATATATTTCTATTAGAAGTTATCATGACAAGTTTGTTTTGAATAGCGTTTTTTCCATCTCTGGATGACAATATGATAAATTCTGAACTGTTTTTTTCTTTGTTGAAGTGAATAAAAACACGTTTCATTTAGTATTGGAAATCTCCTATAGTGTGAAAATTATTACCTTGAAGATAAAATTCTAAAGGAGTTTTATTACTGAAATTGGCATAAATCTAACATATATTTAATTGGAGCTAAGGTTAAATACAATTAATTGTTACAAGGTTGATTCACACCAAGGACCTCTTCATATTATGCACTAAGTTCAAAAAGTTTGTTTCAAAAGCTAATCTTGGTTTGTGGTCTCTCAGGAATTTCAGGTTTAATGTGTTAACTTTGTTAAAACTAGTATAGATCCCGCACAATAATGCACGGTAAATTTAAAATTTTATATTTAGTGATTACTTGTTAATATCTACTCCCTTCATATCATATTGTTCCCCCTTCGAATAAAATACTACTCGCATATATTAAAGAAAGGGGAAGGAACAATATGATATGGAGGGAGTAATCGGTAACCTATTAACTTTAAACATTTTCAATCTTTACATTTTCATTTAAGAAAATAATTTAAATTTTCGAAAATAATCGAGTAATCTCATTTAATGCATTTGTCGGTAAGTGCTTGACTTGCCAGCAAGTTTAAAAATATATATGTTGTTACAAAGCTAATGATAATATTTTATAATTTTTAGCTGATTATTTAATTTAAAGTCTTTTTATCACGAAACCAACCGACTTGAAACAAAATACACCCCTTGTATATTCAGAGATTTTGTTAACAAATTAGAATATACGGAGTTACATAATATCAAAATATTATTTGATAAAAAAGGAGTATTTTATTTATATTTTAAAATTTGAAAGTATTTTATATAATTTTGCATTATCAAATAGTTATATACGTCTACACTTGGTTTTGATTGTCTTAACACTCATTTTTTGTTAGATAAGAAGATACATATCATAAATGTCTTTTTTTTAATAGCCCATACATAATATTTTATTTATTGAAGAATTTTGCTTTACTTTGATTTGAATTTTGATAGTATAATTATAGGAATTTAATGTTGTTCATTTGTTTCCATATTGAGGTGATAATATTTTGGAGGGAAATTTTTTTATGAGATGTTGACACCTAAGCACCCACTATTCTCTTATTTGTAGTAAGGGGTCGTTTGGTTCAAACAATAGGAATGGAATGGATTGGAATCTAAATCCAGGGAGGTACAGAATTAGAACCCAATGTTTATTAATACTCGTTTGGTTTAATTTTGGAATGGATTGTAAATTGTGCATGACTGCATGAGGAGGAATGGAGTTGAAATCATAGGGAGAACCTATGGATTGGGATTCCAAGGTATTAGGGTGGAATTAGAACCCCTTGCATTTCTAAGTCCATTCCAAAAGTAATGAAACAAACACTAGAATGGATGGAATCCATTCCATTCCATTCCAAAAGCCCCAACCAAACACCCCCTTAGAGGATTACCTAATACTCACCTAAGATGAATCACTTCAACTGTCACTCCGGGATTTGTAACAAGGCAGTGTTTGCCTCATGAGGAAGGAGTTTGCCTGCCAAAGGTAGATGAGGAAAGACTTCCAACCACTAACCAGTATTAGTGTTGACAGAAAAGCCTCCTAGCCCCATCGAAACCCGTACATGAGTGGATTTATAAAATTAGACAAATGCACCTTATCCATGTAATTAATGGAATCTCTCCGTCTTTGATCAAAAGATGCAGAAAGATTCCTGTCAATAACTCTAGACTTGCCGAAAAATGTTGAGAGCGAATAGCATACCCAAAAATATGTTAATAACCAATGGCACAACCCAAAAAAATGTTATGTATCTTTTCAGAGAAATATTATGTTTATTAGCTGCAGTGAACTAGTTCACCTATAGCACTTGAGATGGTTTACTTTTTGAAGTGTTAACGTTAGTCAAAAGTATTTAGGCCTTGATGATAATTCTTGGATATGACCTTACAAGTCGTATTTCAGTGCAGGAGGAGTTGGAAACTTTACTAGAAGAGTCTGGGCACCTGAGAACCTTGGCTTTCCTTTATGCAACTAGAGGCATGAGTTCAAATGCTTTAGCTATATGGCGTGTTCTAGCGAGAAATTATCCTCCTGGCCTGGATCAAGAGAGTGCCAACACCCACAGTTTAGATGATAGATCCTCGATGCCAGTTTTCAGCAAGGACACCGCAGCAGCTGAAGCTTCTAAAATTCTTGAGGAGTCGGTTGACCAAGATTTAATCTTACAACACCTTGGATGGGTATGTCATTCTTGTCTAATTTTGATTATGTGGGTATAGGATTGATGGCTTTGACATCATATATTTCGTATTACTTTTCTCTAGATTTCAGACATCAGTGAAGAACTTGCTGTTCAAATTTTGACTTCCCCAAAACGGGTCTATCCTCTTTCACCTGGTAGGTAATCTTATCTCTGTTGCTAATGGGCAAACTACAGCAATGTCTGGTCCTTGGTCCTTAAAGATTATGGATGTATGACTAAGTATTTTCATTGATTAATAATCTATGTCTATATATTTATCTATAATAAAGTTGGGATCCGATGGGTCCCTCCCTCTATATATTTGAGTCCGTGAATCCAAAATGCACCAGCGTCATTGTTAAACTAGGGGTTTCGTCGTCAACGATGAAGGAGAAAGGCGAAGGTAAGAAGGGAAAGAAAGAGGAACTGAGATAAAAGATGTAATATGTGATTAACTTCGGCGTAACAAGGGCAAAAAAAGCAACTTGTCAGCGCTTAAGTGCACGAGATTGATGGTGTTTGCCGGAGTTCCAATATTGGAATTGATTGGTGTGAGAACAAAAGAAGTTAATATGAGAAGGTGGAAGTGGTTCAGTAGGCATGATATTGTTTAATATAACTCAGTGGTAGGACTCACGGGCTCAAAAAGATAGGACGGCTCAAACAGATAGGGTGGACTCACGGGCTCAAAAAGATAGGGTGGACTAACGTGATCCTTATTCTACTATAATTAAGTATCTAGTTGCTAATTTATTTCTAATTACATTTTTAACCTTAATTTCCCCAAATCTTGATGTCATCTCCAACACCACCACCACCACCACCACCCGTCTCTAGTCGACCCTCCCATTGTTAACTCATCGCCGGATGTTGTACCCTTCTCTCTCCTTCCTGCCTCAAACACTAACCCAAAGTGCCACAACTATCCTAAGCACCAGCCATCATCGGAACCACGTTGGCAGCCCGTATCTAGCGCAATCCGGCCACCGTTGCACCTCATTTTGCATTCTCACCCCATAATTCACGAAATTGACCAAGCATACAATCCTGTTCAAAATCCAACGTGAAAAGGCGGTATGCGAAACTGACTGGCGGATTCAAAGGAAAGAGTACGGGGGACGACGTCGGCGAATTATATGTGCTCTAGTTGGCAGACGCCATCGTCGAGAAGCTAGAGTTACAACTTCTTTAACGTGTTATATATTCCTCTGGAACTCCGTTCTCTACTTTGACGACTCTGTGGCTTATGATTAACATTGTATAAACGGTATCTGAAGTAAACATTTACAGGTCGATATACTGTTTATTTCTTACATGTAGTCACATAAACACTTTGGTTACTGATTCTTTCTATGTTGACTCTTCTATCAGATGACGTGATTGCCGCTGTTGATCCGAGAAAGGTCAAGATCCTTCAAAGGTAATAGTGCCGTTCATTTTATGCTGTGTTGTCACTTCACATCGGTTTTTTTATACCACATGTTAGGACCTGGTTATGACTGTTGATAGGCCGATTTTCCCTCCACAACGCATCTCTTATTCTCTCTTGTGATAGAAACGTGACTTATTCATGTAGTGCTAATTCATCACATTCTTATGCAACAATAACAAAGCCTTGTCCCAAAATGTTTTAGGGTTGAACGAACATAGACCACCATACATTTCGTCACGGTAAAGTTAATATAAAGTTCCTAATAAGCAGAAAGCAGGAGTGACCTATGTTATTTTAACGAGTGTCGGACACAGGTACTAAACATATCCAAGTGTCGAATTTGGCATGACTAAAATTTTGTGACATGGGGACCCTGTGAGGATGCGAGTGTGGGGACATGTCTTCAAAGTAAAAGTACACTTCTAAATTTGAAATATTTCAATTTTTGTGAGTATAATGGAAAATAGTTTGACATATAAGACGTAAAATCATTATATAAACAATACTCCTAAAATGCGTTATAAACCTAACTTTCCTCTGCTTTTGTGGTACGGGCCACGCTATTGCAGCTCTCTTAGAGAATTGTCGGGCTAATAAGCGTCTGGTACGAATTCCATACCAATATCCATGTCGTCTCGTGTCGGCCCGAAAAGTGGAGTTGAAGTAACATAGAGCAGGATCCATGTTCTGCAAATTTACATATGAAAGCATAATCTTGGCACTCAATCCAATTTCTTATGAAACTATCCACTTAGAAATTTTAGCCTATTCTAGACTGAGGAGGGAAGGCCAGAGGAGTCCATAATGAAGAATGAAAAGACAAGTTGCTGGATTACTATGTTATTGGGAGATTATTGTCGCTGTTTTATGTTCCTGTGCAATATGCATCATATTTTGAGAAGTTATTATGAGATATTAGATTCTTATGTTAACTTGCAACTGTTAAATGGAAATAAGATGTTAATTTGTGCCTCGAACCTTATTTCAGCTTACTTTATTTCTTGTTATTTGGGCAGATTTCTCCAGTGGCTGATTGAAGATCAAGACTCTAGTGATGCTCAGTACCATACATTATATGCTCTTTCCCTGGCCAGATCAGCCCTTGATTCTATGGAATCTGAGAATTCTGTGCAACGAGCTGATAATAGGAGCTTGACTGATCCAAACATGTATAGGGTGGTAAGTAACACACTGCCCGAGAATCAAGTCAGAGAGCGACTTCAAATATTCTTGCATTCGTCTGATTTGTATGACGCTGAAGATGTCCTTGAGTTGATTGAAGGCTCCGAATTATGGCTTGAGAAGGTATTCATATCTATATCCTTAAGCCGTGTCCTAGGAATTGATGCTAATATATATTGAGTAACTGTTCTTGATGAAACTGGACCTTGACATGCGAAAGCAGCAGGACATTAATTTGAAGTTCTTTATTACGGAGTGTATCTCTTACATACTTGCTTTCATTGGTTCCTCAATCAACAGTGTCTGCACTTTATTCAGCTCATAATAATCTGTATTTTGCTTTGGTTCTGACTGAAAGTGAGAACTCCTGCACTTTTAGGAGAACAGTGAACTGTACTGAACTACTGACTGCGTGGATGTGTGAGTGGACTGATTCTACCTATCCTCTTTGGCAGGCTATTCTGTACAGGAAATTAGGTCAAGAAACATTGGTTCTACAAATTCTAGCTCTGTGAGTATCCTTTTTAAGTTACTATGAGTTACTAGTTTAATATTTTAAACATTAAACAAGCTTTTTATGACGTCGGACCCAGTATCCCGTCTTTGTGGTGGTGATTTGTTAGCTTTGTAGTGCTTTCTTGTATTACCTTTGTTCAGGCAATTTCACAACCTAATTAAAAATTACCTCACACATTTTGAGAAATGAAGTGAAATGGCTTCTAACGGAGTAACACTGCGATAGTTTGTAATTTCTGTTCTGACTCCTTGTTCTCTGACTCTTATTTTCTTTTAACATTATTATTATTTTACTATAGAAAACATGTACGGAGTATGTGTGAAGCAGAGAGGATATGGTGCTGGTAGATTTTACATGGTTTTTAAGGATTCCTGTAGCTTAGGTCATGGGGAAGGGAACATGAGTGGGTAAGTGTCAAGTTGCCTGTGTAACTTGAAAGCTGTTCATACAGCCATCAAAAGGCCCATACGGCCATAGTAACATACAGACGACAAATGGGACGAAGTTAAAAGATGTTTCACGCAGCCATTCCACGGCTCCTAATTACCATATTTCCCTGCCACACTGTAGTCACTCTTATGTCAGCAAATCAGGCTTCAAATCAAGCCATCAAATCTAGTGTGATTTCATACTTTCATATATGATACTCCGTAGATAAGATCAACATTGTTAGCAACTATAAATTTCTTCTGCATGTTAGAAGTGGGGGTGTAGTTATTGTGAGCTATTGGTTAATTTTTCAAGTGACTTGGAGCATATAAATGATTTATAAATGACTATGTTGGTGCTTCGTGTGTGTGCATGTGGATTTCTTGTGAGCCTATGCATTTTAATGTTTTTAATCGTACCTGATTTCGATCAGGAAGCTGGAAGATAGTGAAGCTGCTGAACAATATTGTGCTGAACTTGGCAGATCAGATGCTTATATGCAGTAAGTGATCCTTCTTTAATCAGGTGCTTATATTTGAAGAGTTATGAGAAATTAGTATCCATAGAGTTATAATTTTCCACATTTTGATTGCAATGTCATGCATCAGGTTGCTCGACATGTATTTGTATCCCCAAAATGGTAAGCAGCCAATGTTTAAGGCTGCGGTTCGTCTTCTGCACAATCATGGTGAATCTCTTGATCCTCTGCAAGTTCTGGAGGTATTTGACCTGAACTGCTATATCGTCTCAAACTTAGATATACAACAACAATAACAACATCATCAGAGCCTTAATCTCATAATGATTTGGGTTGGCAGACATGAATGATCCTTTAGAAACGTTCTTGGGTAATTGCACATCTCAAAATGCGAAAAGATAAAAAACGAAAAGTGAAGAGAAAATGGGAAGAGAAACATAGTACCAAAGTCAAGTTAATTTTATAGGTTTGGAAACAAAAACTCAATTTTCTTTTAATGTAAAAACTTAAGAGTTTAGATCTAAAATACAAATTAACAACACTAGTTTTGAAAAATAGAAGTAAAAATTAATGTTTCGGAAAAACTTGAAGTAACAAAGTTATGATTATATCAGAAATTTTTAGGTAAAACGTTTGATTCTGAGAAGTAGGCAAATAATCAAATAGTTCTAATGAGAATAGTTACTAATAAGAAATAAGTTTGTTTCTGAATTTTTGTCTTCTCTTTTGTGCATGATTTTGATTGTTTACATCTCGTCTCTTGAGTACAAATTTTTTCAAAATCCATTCTTAAACTGGGTGTATATTTTGTCAAAGTATAAAAAAAAGCAGTGATATTGAGGGTGTATATCTTGATAACTCTTGAAAATGCAGCAGTAAGGGAAACATTTTCCTGTTGGAGTTGAGAAACTTAGGCAACATTCCTGTCTATCTCAAAATCCTTAGACAACAATGATGTCAACATTGACATTTTCATTTAAATGGAAAATTATGAGGATCTTCTTGTATGCTTGCTTACTATTGAGTATTGACAGATGGAAGAACTTATTTCAATTTTGGTCTTGGTGAATAGAGATGGTAAATCTCCAAATCTCTTTTGGAGGAGTTTTGAGCTCTAAATCCTTTTCTTGATCTTTTTCTGCCTTGATTTGGTTATGAATAGAATTGGCGACACAATAACACAAGTCCCTTTTACGGTGCAGCCTGTCTGTTGAACTATGGCACTCGTGATAGCTAATATCAATGATACAATTATCTGTCACTGACCTGTTTATTTGACATATTTTGTCTTGATTTATGCCAATGCTGGTGAAGCAATGCATCTGCTCACATGTAATCCGTCACTGTGCTATTGCATATGCTCTCCTGGCTTGAGTGATTCAGTAATGGTTGTTAGCTACGGCTGTTGTCGGATGATCCATAATGAAATATTGCATGGAGAAGATTTCTCATTGTCTGACTACTGCTTCACAATACAATAAAAGTAGATGCCTCCTACCTTTGAGGATGCATAAAACTTATATTTTTGAGAGTTGAGTATTTTTTGTGGTTGTTAATGTAATGCTTCGGTCTTCATATGTATATATTTTCCAATCAGCTCATCAGAAATCAGTTTGTAAAATTGCTTCATTTGTTATGCAGAGATTGTCTCCAGATATGCCCCTGCAACTTGCTTCAGAGACTATATTAAGAATGGTCAGGGCTCGACTTCATCACCATCTTCAAGGGGAAGTATGTCTGACCAATCTTTTCTATCATGTTAATATGTTTATGCATTTTATCGGGTAATTGTCCTGGCCTTCACCCTTGTCTTTTCAGGAAAGTTCTTCATTTCCTTCCCACTTCTCCCTTTTTCTTAGTCCCTCCAATTTTTTCAATTTTGCTCCATTGGCCCACTTTTTTGTGGAGGTGAAGCTGGCCAATGGGGGTTAGAATGGAGGGAGTAATACTTTTTTTTTTTGACAATCTTTCTTATGACTATACTCTTTTTACTAAACTTTGTGTATTTATGCCCTTAAAATTTTCAGTTTTATTAATCTGAACCTATACAGTAATCCCCTTACCCTGATCTACGTACTACTTCTAACAGACTTAAAAAGGGGGCAAATTAGTCACTTCACTTAAAAAGTGTGAGAAGGTAGCAGAAAAAGTCTGGAGGGTGTATTAAGTAGTGTGACTAAGGCCCTCAACTTCTTTTCTGCTCACTTCAGTTCAGTTCAGTCAGCCCCAGGAGGCTCATCTTGTCTCAGTACTTTAGCCTATTTCAGTTGAGCTCACCTTAGTTCAGTTCAAGCTACTTCAGTCCAAAAGAACATGGCCTAATTTGATGGCAACATTATTAATCCACAACCGTTTAGTTAGAGATATTTAATGCATACGCCATGTGTTCTTTACCTTTTTGTATGGCATTTGATTTGAACATGTGTTAAGAAAATAAATTGCAATTTGCAATACTTTACACTTTTAGGCTTTGGTTTGCTCCAAGCAATCTGGAATTTTAGCATCTGTTCAATTTGTTGGTTTGCGAAGGAGTGGTGTTTTAGAGCTTATAGGGTAGCACTTGCAAGTGCTAAGTATGTTGTTGTAGTCCTCCCACTCCAAGGTCAGACCACAGATATTAAATGGTGCACACATAAAATTACAAGTGACCTCAATTTTTTTGCTCAAAATTTATATAGTGAATGTCAATAGTTGAAATGTGTTTTTGAGTTTTAGTTGAAAATATGGTGGTAGGGCTTTTGATAGTTTGAATAGAAATTGGAAGCACGTGATCTTTTGCGTATTTCTCATGCACCACAGCCCGCTCCATAGTTCATCCTCATAGCTAATGTGTGGCGAAGTGGTAAGCCTGGTATCACGCTGAAATCTTGATGTTTGCATCATATAGTGGAAAGGGGGTGTGAATCACATATTTTCTTCATTATGGGTTTGTTTATGGTATCCAGGGACAGATTGTACTTCTAGAAGATAGCTTGTTGATCTTTGGTCGGTTTCTGTCAAAGTAAATTTGTTTGGGATGTGTTGTATGACAAGGTGGAGAGGCATTGGAAAGGTGCAGCTTTAGATGTATTTTATTGTATTTGGGGTGAAGAGATTCATGCTTTTTTGCTAGATTGTTGTCATTCTTGGAAATATGTTTGAGGGAGGGTTGATTTAAAAGCTTCACTTACGGCTAAGGCTACGGGGTGTTTAAAGGAACACCATTGCTCTCCTCCGAAAATCACAAGTAATACTTGTCAAATTGTTATGTATTTGCTGTGAAAACTTCTGTCTATTTTGAACACTACATTATTTTTTTAAGCAAGTTTTTCTTTGATAAGAAAAAATGTACTTCCTCCGAGTTCCTATCATTGACCCATTTACTTTTGGGATGAAAAATAAGGGAAAATGAGTGGATCAAAAAAGGAGGAAGAGAGAGAGAGAGAGAGAGAGAGAGGTGGGTTCAAACTCAGCTCAAAAAGGGATATGTGTCAACTCGGACGAGTATTTATAATGCATCATTCCAAATGTCAAATGTGTCAAACTCTTGAGTTTAAGGCTTTCTAAAATATTGTCAACTGCTCAGTTTGAGTGAAGCTCACCATCTCGTACGTTGGATTTATGCCTGAAATTATTTAAGAAGTAATAGGTCCTTACTTTGTAAGTCCATTCAGCTCTCATTAATTTGAATTTGCTTATGTGACCTTCATGTATCATCAGTGTGTGAAATTATCGTGTTTTCCAAGTTTAGCTAAATGGTTACGAAAATCTGTTTCCAGATTGTGCATAGTCTTTCCCGCTCCGTGGATGTTGATGCAAGGCTTGCAAGACTGGAAGAGAGATCACGCTTTGTTCAAATAAATGATGAGAGCTTGTGTGATTCCTGCCATGCTCGTCTTGGGACGAAATTGTTTGCTATGTACCCTGATGATACTATTGCTTGTTACAAGGTTAGTGTATTTGTCTATGCTATTTAGCTTCACATGTACACAGGGAAAACAAAAAGTCCCAGATATTGATCATAGCAAATCAATACGTGATAGAATACTCAAAATGATTAGTTTGAATTGCATTGGATCCAGACCTGATCCTTGACCTTGCCCAACTTAACCTGAATAGAATTGAAATTGAAAGAAATTCATCATACCAAACAATACCAAACTCAAATGAATCTCAACCATTTAAACCTGAACGATTTGGGGACCCGAATTAAAAGAAACTTATTTTCTCAAAAACACTCTCATAGTATATGATTGGGTTTACTAATTCTTGATTTTACAATAATTAATCATTCCCTTGAATTTGGTACTATAGACTGTAAGAATTTGAATTTTTTTCTGCACCTTAGTCACCAGTTTGTTACGTTTTATTATTAAATTGGGTTTGAGGGAAATGGGCGGGATCCCCTTACGAGCTAAATTAGTTGTTTAATATATAAGAATTTGAAGAAAAACACCATCAATCAATCCATTCTCTCTTCGTATCCATCCCCCTGCCCTGTTATTTGGGAAATTTTACGTTGTAGTTGTACGCCTGCCTTTTTTAATATTCTAAGTTGTACCCCTGCCTTTTTTAATATTCTGAGCTTCTTGCTTATTCTAGACTTCTTTCAGCTCTCTATTAACTTTATCCCTTCTCAAACAACCGTACTTCAACCTTCATATTGACTCATTAGAGTCGTATCACCTTCCTTTATGAGGAGCATCACAAATTTCTTTAATACATGAAATGAGAATGCAAAGTCAAATTAATTATTAGTTAGATACATATACTTGGGTGGGTTAAGTGGGTTACTAGGTGAGCTAATAGGTAAACGAGTAGGTTATCGGGTAATTGGAATGGTAAAGAGACGATTTAGTTGATCAACTAAGAAACTAAGCTAGCGAAGACAATCAATAAGGGAATGGTATGGACTGATGTATAGAGTTCAAGGGTATCCCCTAGTAATTCAAAAATGTGAAGATACAAAATGGAAACTGAAAAACTCGGAGGTACAGTGTAAAATTTTCCTTTTTCTTTGGTTATGACTTGCTCAAGCTTACATCAACAATCCTTACTGAACATGCAAAGTAACATGAATGAGGGAGGATTGATAATGGTTGCCACCGATTTTCGTTTTTGTATCTTTACTGATGACATACCTTGTCTTTAAATTGCTTAAAATTAAACTGAGCGGTATCAATTATGATTTTGCCTCAAATAACACTATTCTTTGCCGATATTTCCTCAGTGTACATATACCCACAACTTGTAGAGAATATAGCGTGAACATTGTTGTTTTGATAAATTAAACATGTTCAACATTGTTTCTTAATATTTTATACGGAGAAATTATTTGTTAAAGTGAACTTCGGTCGATCATATAACATAATCTTGGGACGATAAATTTGGGTTGGGATTGTAATGTGATTGAAGAGAAGGTCGAAGATGAACGAGAGTGACATTATTACTCTCTGTTGTGATGCAGTAATCTGCGGTGATAGGGTTAGTAGAACTATGCAGTTGACTACTAGCAGAGATCCAAACCAAACCTATGTGATTCGAATTAAGATTACTTTTGTCATGTCACCATCTAGTTCCCGTGTGAAGACTGCTTGCATGCTTGCTTCATGTTCATGGGGTTGTCGATTTTGCTTTGCTTGTCTCTAATGTTTGTTTTCTCCACGCATGCAGTGCTTTCGTCGGCAGGGGGAATCTACTTCTGCGAAGGGGCGAAATTTCAAAAATGATATATTAATAAAACCTGGATGGCTCGTCTCTGACTTTCGGTGATGTTTAAAGTCAGGTGGGCAATGTGATGCAGCCGCCAGCCAACCGGTGCTTGAAGTTGTGAGTCTACATTACAAGTCTCACTTGGGCGGGCTGCCTGCGCTATGTTTGCCTTGAAGTTACATATCACAGTGTTTTGTTTTGTTTTTGTTAATGAAAAATCTCACTGCACTGCTAGTCTGCTACTGGTGCATTTTTAGTCATACATTAGTTTACCCTTCATCATTTCTCTCTCATTCCTTCACCCAACTTTTTTTCTCTCCTTTCCCTCAACTTCCTTCCCCAAAACCACCACCACCGCCCAACGTCCCCTTACTCCTTTGCTCTCATCAGTCTGGTAGCCGGCCGACGTTAATTGTACCTCGCATATAAATGGTGCGACTTGTAAATGTAATTTCGTAGATATTGTGTAAACTTGTCAATGTTTTGTGATTACTCTAGTAATGGTGTAAATGTCCTAATTTCTCATTGGTATGACCCTCATTAAATATTTTAGCCGCAAATTATTTTTCGACTATAACGCTTTGGTGGTCGTTGGCATGACTTATAAAGTTGCCCGCTGCTAGGTTTCTCTTCTATTATGCTTGGTACTTTGGTAGTGATAAACTGTGGACAAAAAGAGTACAAACAAACGGGATATTGCATTGTGCATCGCTATTTTGCTAGGAAAAACAATAGAAAGTGCAGGATTAAACAAGGAATGTCAATTATGGTATTGGTTTGCTGTGCTAAACCTACCCTCATAATTTCAACAAAAGATATTACTCCCTTCATTCAACTTTACTCTTCACATTTCTTTTTTTGACACTATTCACACTTGAGAGGAATCTTCGATATTCTCGACAATCTATAGGTGAAAATATAGTCATGTGAGATTTTGTTTGATTCGTCTTTTTGAGGACATTAAGAATATCAAATTTTTAATAATTTTTGCTAATGTAAAATGAAAGGTATCGCTTGTGTAAAATGCGTCTCGACAAATATGCCAAAATGAATAGTGAAGAGTGGATTTGAATGGAGGGAGTAATTTCTTTTAACAAAATATACTGGTATTAACATTACCTTGAAAAAGAAAAGATATTAATAATTGCTAAATAATAAAATGACTTCGCTGATTGGAATATTATATTAATCCATTATTCAAGTTTTTTGAACAATTAGATTCGATTTTAGGGGAAAAAAGAGAGGGTATATTTAAGAGTTAATTTTATTAGGTTTAGGGGAAAGAGTAATGAACCGTTGATGAAAGAAACGTGAATTTAATACTTACGTACAGGGTCGAGTTTTAGATTCGAATTCACATTTTAACTCACAAATTTGTTTATGAAGTCAACTTTTTCAAGTCGGGATAACCTCAAGAGCTACTGAAGTTCTAATAGAAACACAAACTTAATAAAGTGAAGCTTGTTGTCGAATAATGCTGTCCGTAACGAGTACATTAATATTTATTTATCAAAATATTCTTTTGGGCTCTACAGTTTACATCCAATTATCGAGTTACTAACTCAATCACAGTAGTATCTTACTATCACGGTGGTGGAGTATATTTTGGGGGGGCAGAAAAAAGAAGAGGAATTTGTGATTGAAGTAGCAATTCTAAACCCAAACCTTGACTCAGATTAATTAGTGCAGTGCCGCCATCTATCTCAAAGTAGTAG
Organism: Agrostemma githago; assembly: GCA_958450325.1. Classification (NCBI taxonomy): domain Eukaryota; kingdom Viridiplantae; phylum Streptophyta; class Magnoliopsida; order Caryophyllales; family Caryophyllaceae; genus Agrostemma; species Agrostemma githago. Next base: position 44,981,460 of record OY288261.1, read on the forward strand.
TAGTACTCCTGCTCCTGGGAGACACTAATTGGATAGCCATGAATACGCTTTAAGGTATTCTACATCACAAGGATATTGTTTGTTTGTTTGTTTATCTTTTCATAGTGTTGTTTCTTCTTCTTCTTCTTCTTCTTCTTCTTCTTCTTCATCCTTGCAAACATTACTACTAGAAAATTATGTACTGTAATTTATCAAAGTCTCAAGCTTTACCCACTGCTTTCCGAGTATCTTCCCAACACCATCAACATCAACATCAACATCAACATAAACATATGGGTTTAAATCTGCTCAACCTTCAATCCTTCTCTAATGGGGTTTATCCTAAACCCTCCTTCAGTCCCAAATACAACACTGCTTTTACTTTTCCCCCCATTCATTTTTCATTCGTTTTTGGTGGGTTATTGCCCAAGTCCCAGCAGCTAAAAGGGGTTAGGAGTTTCTCAAGCTTTAACAGAAATGGGGAGATTAGAGGTGGAAGAAAGTATCTACCTTGGTTAGCTGATACTGATAGTAGTTCTCATGATAAGGTTGGTAAGGCTAAAGCTGCCAAATCGCCTTGGGAGATTTCAGCCGACAAGTTTCTGAAAAAGAGTGATGCTTCTTCTTCTTCTTCTATAGGTGAGGACGAGGGGAGACGGAGACTGAGTCGGTCAGTGGATGTGGATGTGGCTGAGGATTGGCGAAATCCCCTCCGTCTTGGAAAGGGTGAGAAGAATGGGGATGAAGTTGTTAATGATTCAAGATGGAATGCGGTTAAGACTAGGGCTGGAAGAATGATGGATAGTAGAGTTGGATCTGTCAGGCCTGAGTCGCAAAGGTGGAGTAGGGAGGAAAGTTGGGGTAGGAAGACCTATAAAGAGGCCAGCGAGTCGAGTGTGCCTAAGATGGTTGGGGAAGGCTTGTATGGTGTTGGGCCAGTTTTAGCTGCTTTGTCGGCTGGGAGAAGAGACTTCTACACACTGTATGTTCAGGAAGGTTTGGAGTTGAGTAAGAATAATAAGAAAAGGAAGGATAAGAAGGGATTTGAGAAGGTGCTAAAAATAGCAGATAAAATGGCCTTAAGCATTAGAGAGGTCTCAAAGCACGATCTGAACATGATTGCGGATAACCGCCCGCATCAAGGTCTTGTGCTGGATACATCCCCATTGGAGATGGTACACATAAAGGAGTTGGAAACTGTTTCCCCTGATCACGACAAAGGGGTTCTTTGGGTTGCTTTGGATGAGGTCACCGACCCTCAAAATTTGGGAGCCATCATTAGGTCTTCATATTTCTTTGGAGCAGCCGGGGTGGTATTATGTGCTAAAAATTCTGCTCCTTTGAGTGGTGTTGTGAGCAAAGCTAGTGCCGGTTCGCTTGAATTGATGGAGATGAGATCTTGTAAAAACATGATGCAATTTCTGACATCATCTGCGGAAAATGGTTGGCGGGTTGTTGGAGGTTCGGTTTCTTCAAGAGCAGTTCCGTTGCGTGAAGTGGGGCCTGGAGAGCCCACTATTCTGGTTTTGGGGAGTGAAGGAACTGGGTTGAGGCCTCTGGTTGAGAGGTCGTGCACTCAGCTTGTGCGCATTCCAGGAAATATCCCTGTGGATCCGACATCAGCAAGATTTGAAGAAGATAACGAGAAAGAGGAGGATCAGGATCAGGATCAGGATCCATCCTCCTCAAGGGAGGAGTTTCAGTCGTTTATGGCGGTGGAGAGCTTGAATGTTAGTGTTGCAGCAGGCGTGCTTCTGCATCATTTTATTGGAAGCAACTACATGGGGAATGCGGACGATAATGCAGTTGGTTAAATTTAGAAGTATGAGCTTCAGTTGCAGCTGCCAAACAAAACCGGTGCCTAATCCTATCCAAGTTTGAAATACGAGCATTGTCGGCAATCCTTGTGTTTTGGCTGGAAATGAAGTGTCCAATTAGGGTCTAGCGTGCGTGGGTACACGAGAGAGGGTATGGAGAGTCGGATTAACAAAGTTTGTAAAACATTTCGACATTCATTGCTGCTGGCTTGGCTTTCTCATCGCTACAACTTTAGCTGTCTATTCCTTGTTTTTATTTCTAAACTTCAGACGATACATAAGCAATCTGAACAGAAGCTTTTCGGGTTGATCAAGATGGGCTTCAGAATGTTTCTTAAACAAAGATGAAGTTGCACAAGTAGAGTAGAGTAGAGTAGTCGTATCATTTTGGGTTGGGATGAAACTCATTTATGCATTGCCCAACTACTTCTAGGATAGGCAATGTTGGGTTTGGCTTAGCTCGTGTCAGCCTTGTCTTGGTTGGCCCATGCTTGGGCTATATACTAACATTTTTAAGTAAAAAAATAGCAGCATTTTACGATTAATGTCGAGAAAGTGAAAAAATGGGAAGCGATCGCCAAGGTTTGGGGGCTCGGTAACTCATAATCCAAGATTGTTTCGCTTGCGTAGTTGTACTGATTTTCGTCTCCTACATTAGAATAGGGGAAAGAAATGATGCCAACGGCTCATTATTCTACTCCTACTACCCTATACTTCACCATCATTCTCCTTCAAGTATAAAAATATTAGCGACGGAAACCTTGATGATAGAGTCGGTCCATGGCCTTCTTCCAATGTAAATAAGATTATACTCGTAGTAATATAGAACTTGAATACATTGCGTACAAATTAAAATTGTCAATCTCATTACTAGAAGGCATGCTACTCCCTCTGTTTTTTACAAGTCATTTTATTTTTCGACATATTTTTTTCTCTCTTCAATATCTCTCACAAAATAAGAATAAACATTCTCATATGTATATTCATTTCAAAGTTTATTTCGTAAAGTATTTTATGGTGTACTAGCATTTTTTTAAAAATTTGAAGCAATATATTCACATAAAAATTAAAGTCAAAAACTCACATTGAAAAATCAAAACATCATATATTGTGAAACGGAGGGAGTAGTGGAGTACTTTATAAGTTACATTCCTAAAAAGTGGGGAATAAAAAAAATATATACATATAAATTTTGCATTTAACTACTAAAATCCATATAAAAGAAACTTTGTTACGAGTATAAATTTTATACTTTAATATTTACTAGTTGGAAAGTCCGTACGATAAGTCGAAAGAGTGTGTCTAATACTCGTGAATGTGTTTTTAAGAAGATAATATATGCGGTAAATGTCAAATTAAAATTATAGGCGTGCATTATAGTTAGAATTTTTTTTTTACCTGAACTCTTTTTATGACTTAGAAGATTTTTCTGGTTGACGGATGCACGACTACTTCTATTTATATAATAAAATTTCATCATCTTATTATAATTTCTCGATGTGATATTCTTTTATTTTAATTTATGACCTTAAGAGTTGTTATAAGATTCAAAAAAAAATCCATTAATATCTAAAACGAATTATTTCTGTTATTGACGATGTAGAATTATATCACCTCATCATAATTTTTCAGATTGAGATATAAAGACGAATGATTACTCTTAATTATATACTGTAATAAAATTCAATCAACTTATAATTTTTTTGATTCGTTCCAGAAAATTTATAATTTTTAAATGCGAGATAATTATAGTCCACTTGAATTTATGGTCTTTAAGAATGTTTTTTTATAAGACTTAAGAGCTATGATAAGTCTCAACATACTGTGGGATAATTTTACTTGAACTCTCAAAAGATTTCTGGTTGACGGGTGATTACTTTTATTTATATAATAGAATTTCAATCATCTTATTATAATTTATCGGTGTGAGATACTTCAATTTATAGCCTTAAGAGTTGTTATAAGACTTAAAAGATTTTTCGTTAATATCTAAAACGAATGATTTTTCGTTAATCTCTTATTTTTGATATAGTATAAAATTTCATCAGCTCATCATAATTTTTCGATATTGTAATTTTTATATCACAAATAAAACTCGATGGGGGATATATATGATTTATTAAGAGCTTTGTATAAGACTTATTATAACTAGTGTAGATCCCACGCACTAATGCGCGGTATATATCTAGAATTTTTTATTTAGTTACTTAGTATTCTGTATCTAATTGGCAATATCTTAGCTTTTCACATTTTAAAGTTTTACCTTTTAATTTTAGAAAATAATTTAAAGTTTCAAAGATAGTCAAGTAATTTCATTTAATATATAATTAAATAAATATGTTTTTTTTGTTATAAAGCTAATGATAATATTTTATAATTTTTAACCTGATTAATTAATTAAAAGTTTTGTTTCTTATCATGAAACAAAGCCTCTGAAATAAAAAAAATATCTTTTTTTAAATATTTAGACTAGTTAGAACTTTTTCTAACAAATTTAAAGATAACATGATACTCCAAATATTATCAGATTAATTTTTTTATTTATATATTAAAATCAAAAATTGAAAGTATTTTATACTCCATATATTTTTTCATCATCAAATATTTTATAGTATTTGTTTATGTCATATATGATCTCAATAGTTTGTAACACTTATATTAAAAAAGTTGTCTCATAAATGTGTTTTTTTTAATAACCCATACATAATAATATTATTTATTGTTTTATTGAATTTTTTTTTCTTCTGATTTTTACATCAATATTTATTTTGTCTTTAATTTAGATATTATAAGTTTATAACTATTTGAGTTTAATGTTTTATTTGTTTCCTTACTTGAATGATAGTATTTGGAGGAAAAATTTTTAATGATGTTTTGACACCTCATCATCTCCTATCCTCTTAATAGTAAGATGATTTTTCGATGTGGGATAATTTTTATTTCAATTTATAGCAAAAGATTTCTGTTGATATTTAAAGACGAATGATTACTTTTATTTATATAATAGAAATTTTCTCAGTATATTGTAATTTTTCGACGTTGATAAGTTTTACTCCCTCCATCCATATTTAAACTTCAAGGAGATAATAGAGTATGTGGTGGAAAATGAAAGTTGAGAGAAGATGTGTGGTCGGAAAAGATATTAACCATAAAAATCAACTAAAAAGAAAAAAATTGTAGGGAGAAAGTTTAAAGATGAACAACCCATTAAGAAAATTAGAAAGAATAAAAATGAATAGAGGTACTACTTCAATTTATTGCCTTAAAAGCTGGAGTATTACATGACTCAAAAATGATTTTTGACATCTAAAAACGAAAAATTTGATTCACATGTTTCGGGAATATTGAAAAGAAAAACGATTTTCACGAGAATGTTAGAAAAAACATTTTTTTTCCCGAGTATATATTATGAGTATAAAACATTAATTTTTTTTCCAAAGAGCGTAATTTTAAATTTGGATATGGAATACTTTATAAGCGAGTATTCGTTTGGTCTTTGTTACTCGTTTTGTTTTTCATACCATTTGTGAAAAAAATATTTTGATTAATTAAGATTCAAAAATTTAATAATAATAAAAAAAAATATTATTATTTCCTCCGGTTTTCTTTTTTTTTCCAAATTTCTATTTTAGTCCGTCTTTCTTTTATTTCTTTTTTATTTTTTTCATTTCTGGTTCATGATTTTTACCAACTAACTTTATTAGTATTTACAATACTTTACATTTTTATTCTTTCTTATTACACTCAGTTACCATTCAACCCTTAGACCATGATTATCCATGGATGTAATTTCTTTCCATAGAGGGTCCCATTTGTTCCACCTCACTTTTTCTACTACATTTTCTCTCTCTTATAAAATACACGTACATCAATGGATTCACTTTTATCTCACTCACTCATCTCACCACATTTATCTTACCTAATACATTTAATTTTTATTTAATTTTTATTTCATTTTATAAATTTATTTAAGGCAACTCAAACAATTAACTCACTCCTAGCACACTAATTGTTCTTTCTTTCCCTTTTTCTCAATCCTTCAAAGTGGAGATTTTTTCTCAATCCTCCTCCAAGGATTGAGAATCCATTGATGTATCATCATTTTCACTCCATCCACCCTATGGATTAAGTACAAATCCATTGGTAACCTTGCTCTTAATATTACTTAATCCATTGGTAACCTTGCTCTTAATATTTTTTTAAAATGTATTCCCTCTGTTTCAATCAATTTCATACATTTGATTATTGTGCACTATTCATAAGTGAGAAGAATCATCGATATAGTTTCCGCGTAACTTTTAATATACACGGTAAAATGTAGTCGTGTGAGATCCTGTTTAAATTGTCTAATCGAGTACATTATAAGTATGAAATTTTTATAATTTTTAGAAATACGTAATTAAAGATATAGATAAAAGAAAACGTACATTAGTGTATGTGATAAAACAAATGTATCAAAACTGATTGGAATGGAGGGAATATCATTTTATATTCATTAAAAAAATTATTGTGTCAAAGATTAATTAAAATTGGAGGAAATACAATAATATGCGTAATTCAAAACAATAAAAATAATACGGAGTAGTAGTATTTCAAAAAAAATACTACGGAGTATAAAGATAAAAACCGCGTAATCCTGAGGGATCTCAACGGTTAGTCGGTGACATATAGTACCACCATACTATCTGTATAAATACAGGATACAACAAATTGACATCATCATCAACAGAAAAAAAACACAGTCTGAATTCTAGAGTTTAATACAGTAAAAAACATTGTTGAAATCTTTCGTTTGACGAAGGCGGCAGAGAAGATGGCGATGATGATGGGTAAGGTAGGCAGTTGTCATGGCAGTAGTGTTGAAGAAGAAGAGGCGAGGAGAAGGAGAAGGGCTTTGCGTACTTGCTCGTTGAAGCTTCGGTTTGCTGATCTCATCGCCAAGTATAAGGTTAAGGCTAAGGAGATTGATGATGATATGATGACTAAGACGAAGATGCTGAAGAGAAAGCACGAGGAGGAGGAGGAGGAAGCAAAGAAGACGTTGAAGCGACGTCGTCGTGCTGCTCGACTTGCCTTGGAGAAGTTGGAGGAATCTGCTCGTGCTGAGGTTTGCGACAGCCATGCCGTTATGAAGGAGCTCCAGGTATTGGGTGGTGTTTATGCTATTTCTAACCTCACTTTTCTTGGCAGGAGACGCATGCAACAATTTGGTCTCAAATTGATTCAATAGGATAAGGAATATAGGATTCATTTGAGATTTAGGGTTACCATTTTTGGAAATTGGGGAATTTGACCCAAATTAATTAGGGTTTGATGGCACCGGTTGAATGTATGTATGTAATGGATCCATACAAACTGAAAACTTTCATTTTTAGGGTTGTCTAGTGTTAGAGTAAAGATTCGTTGATTGGTTTTACTACTAGGGTTTGTAATTAGCGGTGTATTATTTCAGTAATCATAATAAAGTTTGTTTGTTTTTTTTCCAAGGAATTTTAGGGTTTTGTTTACTTGTTTGTTTGATTTGTACTCGTATAATTGTTGATTGCTTTAATTTGTGTGTGTAGAGCAGCTAATGTATGGTTCTGTTCTGCGTTGATGGAAGCTCTAATCTTTTTTTCCAAGGTAATACTTGCTCCCTTCATTTCTAGTTTCTTTTATCGTGATTTTTCTCGATTTTGTTCAAGCTTCATGATTGAGTTTTGGATTGTTTTGATGTGTTGTTGTTGTTGTGTACTTTTATCACAAATTCTTGAGCTGAAGACTGATAAATACATGCTTGAATTTAGGACTGTTTTGGTTATTTTATGTATCAGACATTATTGTTGGATTTGATAAAATATGGTGTGTTGTCTCGACAAAATCCTGATAACTCCGCCGTGAATTGGTGTCGCGAAAAGATTTCATACCATAGTATCTGCTAATACATCATTTATGCATTCTTTTTTGCTGTCATGATATTCTGGTTTATTACCTGACGAAAATAACACTAATCTTGAGCAAATTTGAATGATCAGCATGGTAACATCATTTCAGTAAGCAGATGACAGATGTAGACGAAATTATAATGGGCCGTGCAGCTGACATTGGAGAAAACGATGTGAGTTTCATCCATCTTTATTTCCTATGTAAGATTTGATAAGTGCATCATTACTCATGTTAGATCATATTAGATCGTAAGGAGTAATTAATTTTTCTCTCTATGCATATGTGAAGAATCCCCATCCAAACACAGCTTCTTGTAGCAAAATCAAATTTCACGTGTGTTTGAATGGAGGGATACAGAGGGACAAGGGGTGAGAGGCGTAAATTGGTTGAAGGGAAATCGAGAAATCTATTCTCTGTTGTATACACGAAAATATAATCCTTCCAACACAGTTTTTTTTGGAATTAAATATCATAGCATCATTTCCCCGCTCCTCCTATGGTTCTATCTACACAAATTTACTAATTACTCATATGTTCTTTTAAATCGTAGAGGACAGTGATGTTGAGGCAACTAACGAGGAGACGGAGAAGGTTAGTTAAAACTGGAGTGTGTTCTCAAAACCAGGTTATTCCTTGTGTTTTGGCTAAAAATTACCCCCTATTTGTTCGTTTACCTCGTTCAGCGAAGTGTCCAAGGGTTACACGAGACTACGAGAGAAAGTATGAGGAGTCGGATTTTTTAACAAAGTTTGTAAAACATTTTGACATTCATTGCTGCTTGCTTTCTCATCGCTAGAACATTAGCTGTCTATTCCTTTCTATCCTGATTCTCTGCTTCAACTGAACCCAAAGACAACATAAAAAAACTCCATATATCTCCAAAGAATATATTATTCAAGCTTCGGTTAATCTCCCTTAAAACGAAAACAACATAAAAACAACGGAGGGAGTATTTCGTTTAATCCCGCTTCTTTCTAAAATAACATAAAAATTTGACACAATGTTTATCTAAACCGATAAGAAATCAAATATAAACCGGATACAAGGGAAAAAAATACTACTTATAACATAGACGATCCAGGAGAGTTGTCATTGTCTAGCCTAACAACATGAATATGATACTCCTATTAAAAAAGATACTCCTAATCGTTATAGCACCTGATCTGACATGCATGATGCATGGTTAATTTGTAAGTGATGCAGGAGAATAACTCAAAAAGAAACTATTCCTCACTATCATCTACTGTATAGCTTTTAGCTAGCAGAGCATCATAATATCCTTAGTTAATTGCTTTACCTTATATATTTTTCACTTATATATAATCTGTGTCATTCCTACGCATTATTCAAGCAACCATCCAATAACACAAACTAGCTAGCTAGCTGATTTTAATGGCGTCTTTATACCGTGCCTTAGGTTCGTCATACAGTAGCAAGCGTAACCAGCAGGGTACTTCTGATCAAATCCCAATTATCTCCAAAGAAAATTACATGTACGGAAACACGATGATCAAGCATGAACTTCTGCTCCGAATTCCATCATGTATAGTCCATCTAGTGGAAGGGGGGGAGACAATAGAGGTAGGAAGGGGTGATTTCTCGCTATACGTGATTTCAGACCAGAACGTGGCCCTGGCCACCACCGTTAAGGTGGGAGAGTACCTCCAATGGCCACTAACGAAAGACGAGCCAGTCTTGAAGCTTGATGCACTTCACTACCTATTTACGCTGCCCATGAGAGAGGGCCACCCTTTGAACTATGGGGTGGGTTTCTCGGATCGGGCAGACAGGAAGTTGTTAGGATCGTTGGACTCCTTTCTTGGAGAACACTGTTGCTTTTCTTGCCCTTCCACTGCTATGTTTAAAGGGAGGAACAATAACAGTAATGATCTTGATTGGAAGGAGTTTGCTCCTAAGGTTGAGGCATATAATGGTGTCTTGGCTAGAGCTATTGCTGAGGGTACTGGCCATATTGTTAAGGGCATTTTTATTTGTAGTAATGCTTATACCAATCAGGTATCTACTCTTTCCCTTAATTTTTTTTACGCAAATTCTTGTTTACGAGAAGAAGGTTCATTCTCTTCTAGTGGTAGGAGTTCACCTATGTCAAGTGTCAACTAACGTTAAGGGTTTGATTCTCATTTGCAATTAAACGTGTTTTTTTTAGTATAATTAAAAACCAAAAAAAATTGTGACGAATATATCCATCACAAATTTATAGAGCGTGCCATAGAGGTCAAAAGTGAACGAATTCCTTGTGTTTTTTCATTGATGTGTAGAAAAATGATTGTTGAACTACAGGTACAAAAGGGAGGAGAACAGATCATAGAGCGTGCCATAGAGGAGGAAAAGAAGAAGAACAAAAATGGGAATAACAGTATCCCAATTTCAAAAACCAAAAGCATGACTAGCTACAGTCCCATCCCCCCACCCAACAATTATCACCCAAATCAAAGCATCAAGCGGTAAATTAATTACTCCTTCCTATTCTGAGTATTCCTTCCACTTTTCTTTTTGAGCTTAATTTGGTTTTCTTCCCACTTTCTTTTTTAGGAAACAATTTTAATCATTCTTTATTTTTCCTTCAATTCTTTATTCTTTTCCTCCAAACCTAAACTCAACACCTTTTCACCTTATACCCCACCTTTTACACTTCATACCCCACTTTCTATTCATCTCTCTTACTTTATCTCCACTCTTTATTACGAGTATTATTTTACTCTCCTTGGTTTCCTCCAAAAAAAATTAGGGAGGAATACTCTAAATAGGAGGGAGTATTTAATTTCCATAAGCTAGCATTCGGTTAACCATCCTGTATGTATATCTATGCATGTTTCGTTAATTATTTGGTTGTGATGGAATGGTGTTTTTCACTGATGGTGGCGGCAGAGTGAGAAATCTGTCAGAAACAACAGAGAAGATGAGCAAAGCGATGCTAAATGGAGTGGGGATAGCCACAGGATCAGTGATGGGTACTGTAGTCAACTCTAAACAAGGCAGGGCTTTTTTCACCATGCTGCCTGGTGAAGTCCTCCTCGCTTCCTTCGATGCTCTTGGTAAATACTCCATACTCTGTATTATACTACCCCTCCTTTCCTAACTACTACGAGTATAATTTGTTATCTATTTTCATGTTGATATGTACAACACTAAAAAGTCAAGAGAATCTTCAATATTCTCGACAATTTACCAGAGAAAATATAGTTGAGATCTAGTTTAATTCGTCTTAACAAGTAGATAAATTAAGAATGTTATTTTTTTTAAATTTTTACTAATGTAAAATAAAAAGTATCGATGTTGTAAAATGTGTCAATAAATATGAAAAAACAAATGATGTATTTGGTTATGAAGGGGGAGTATATGTATGAATGGAGAGGAAAAAAAGTCAGAGAATAAAAAGATTTGTAGTGTGAATTCATCGATTTCTGAGACGGAAAGATAATATGGAGTAGAATATAATGGCAATTGTTTCTTCTCTGCTTTTTTTTTTTGGAAAGTGAAGATCAATAATATTAATAATAAGTCATCCGGCATCTACAAACGATGTCAAATTGAACTGAATACAAATTTGTGAAAAATAAATAAAGAACATCATTGAGACAAAGATCACTATTAGAATAATGCGCTTCTGCATAGCCTTCTATATATCGTTGTTTATTGACACAGCCTTTCGCGAAGGAATCTATAGATCTTCTGAAATAGCCTCCATCCTCTATTTTGACAAATAGTAGACAGAGATCTGACCTCAATTGTATCGCCGTACGTAGGGATTCCATTGTTCTCATGATCTTGCACATAGTTCTTGAAATCTAAGCCCTATACTAATGTAAAGGACTGAAACCTTGAAATAAAGGAAAAAACCTTAAAAAAAAAAAAAAAAAAAACGAAACAACTCTCATAAAAGAGAGACTTTTATTGAATAAGATTTGATAATTAGTAATTAAGATTCAAACAATTTTTGGGGGCTTGGTTCACAAACTTATTAGTCAATCTGACTCCGGCTAAAATGTACTCCATAAGCGATGAAACAATTATATCTCTTACTTTTAGAGCGTTTGCAGTATGTAGGATATAATAGAGACTATTTAGGCTTAACGTTTTCTCCTTGTCTTTTTTTTTGAGCGAATAGATCATTTTATTAATAAAAAGTCATACGACATCTACAACTTATATCGAAATTGAACGGATACAATACTACTTCCTTCATTTTCTTTTTATCTTCCCAATTTCCTTTTTTGGCCACTTTTTTTTTATCTTCACATTTCATTTCTTTCCATTTTAGTCCATAATTTTTACCATACTACCCTTACTATTTACAACACTTTATACCTTTATTCTTTTTTTTTTACGCACATTTTACCCTTCTACTCTCAATATTTACTAAATTTATCATTTTATATTCATTACAAAAAAAAATTGTGCCAAAAGTGAATGAGAAGATAAAAAGAAAATGGAGGAAGTATAAAATTTGAGTAAAATAAATTCTCGTTAAAACAAAGATCTCTCACTAAGATTTTGATCTCCGTTTCTGCACATCCTCTTTCAACACATCGTTGTTTAATGATACAACTTTTCACAAGAGGGTCTTCGGATCTTTCAAGGTTCTGACGAGAATCAATTTCATCTAAACCAATAGATTGTAGCCGCCGATCTGACATAAATTGAGATACCACATGATGAACGATTATAACACTGATGATCTTCCGCGTCCTCTCCACTATAATAGATTTAACATCTCTCCTCAAGGAGAGAGCGAAACCCATCAATTGATGGGAGCGAAACTCTCCTTAAGGAGATGACTTATTATAACTACAATACTAATAATACTAATAATAAAACGATATAATTAATTAAAAATTAAAAATTGGGGCTTACCACCATTAATGGTGGTAGCCCCAGGGTTTTTTTTTTGAGGCTAGAGTTTTTTTGTTGGGAGGAGGGAGAAGGGTTTAGCGAATAGGTAGTTTTCTTCTTGTCTTAAGATAAGGTAATAACCCCAATTTTATATCTTATATTCCCTCCCATTTATTGGAATCCTACCATTTTATTAAAAAATACTCGTACCTCACATTTATTCAATAAATGGTGGAATCCAATAGACACATGTTAGAAAACCCGAAAAATGATATGAAAACCAAACAATTCATCTTTTTTAAAATCATGAGATTTCCATCTCCTAGAATGACATAGAGGCTTTTATGAGCCATGGGTTTCGTCTGTTGCTTTTGCCTAGACTCTACTAATATACGGAGTACGTCCCATTCATTTTTAATTTACTCTCAAACTTTAAACCCTAAATTGATTTCTAATACCCAATTGATTTTGATCAACCCTAATTCAATCAAACATTAACCTTGATTTTGTTTTAATTTTGCCATCAATTAATGTTGATTTCTTTCCAAATTTACAAGATTACTCAGATTTGTACCCACTGTTACTCATTACCCAGAATTTTTTTGATCCATTAGAGATGATGAACTAATCGGTGATATAATTCACCAAATTTCTTTGATTAATTCTAATAATCCTATTGGCTGGCAGATTTAAAAATAATATGGAAATTTTTGGTAAAGTGAAAAGTAGGAGGTGAAATTTGGTTGATGAAAGAAGAATGAACCAAGGATTCATGAAAGAAATATGGTTATGAGATGCTTAATGATGATGAAGGTTATAATTGAAGAAGAAAAACAAATGTTACAAATTAAGACCAAACCCCACTAAATCCATCAGTTTTGTAAAGTGATTTTGAGCAAGGGATTGATCATCAAATCAATAAGGTTACAAACTTACAACGTACTCCCTCCTAATTCTTTTTGTCCCCCTCTTTTTTTTTTTTTACAAATATTAGTAAGAAAATGCGGGTATAAAGTAGAAATATGGTGAGGTTTGTGAGTAAAAGAATAAAGAAATAATTGAATGAAGAATAAAGAAATAATTAAAATACAATCCAAAAATGGAAATAGGGAAGATTGTTGAACTAGTGGCAAAAAAAAAAAAAAGAGGGAAGATAAAAAAAATTATCTAAAGTATAAAGTTTGAAAAAAATGGTTATTTGAGATATAAATTTTCAATTTTCCATAAATAAATACTCCATATAAGTTTCACATTCTACCAAATATTTTCACATTGTGCACTAGCTAATATACATTTTTTTTTTTTTTTTTTTTTTTTTTTTAATTATGTATTGTTGTCAAAAGTTAACTATGATGAAAATATTGTTGCAGATAAGATAATATGTGCTGCTGAAGCTGCGGAAAAACAAGCTCTAAGTGCCACCTCTGACGCTGCTACTAGAGTGGTTACTAATAGGTACTGTATATTTTCTTATTGATGTAAGATCATACAGTACAATCTGGAGTAAAACATTTTAACAACGGTTATAACATATTTCACTTAATTAGTCACAACGCCTGAAAATGTAAATTTAAAAGCAGGTATGGTGAAAAGGCAGGGGAAACGACGGAAGATGTGCTTGCAACAGCAGGACATTGTGCAGGCCCTGCTTGGAATGTGTTGAAGATCCGAAGGGCTATTAATCCCGCCACCACTGCTAAGTCCGGCATGCTTAAAAATACAGCCAAGATCAGCTTCAAAGCTTGAATTATATATGGTATGAAGATTATAATAATATGGAGTATACACTAAATCTTCAAAGGTCTCATTTGATGTCAGCTACCTACCTCGTTTTATTTTTGCGCCTACTTAAGAATTTTGAGTTTATGTAATTTGTGTTTGATGAAAGGTGTATCATGTGTGGGTATAATAATAATAATCTATATCGAAAAATTACGATGAGCCGATAGAATTCTATTTATAAATAAGACTAATCATTCGTTCTTATATACGTATCAAATAAAAAACTTTTGAGCATTAATTTTTTTTTTAATAAGACTACAAACAAAAAGATTATTTCTACATCGAAAAATTATAATATAGTGATGAAATTTTATATTATAAATAAGAGTAATCATCCGTTCATCAATATTAACCAAATATCTTTTGAGTCTTAAAAGAAACTCTTTAAGACCATGTATAATAGAGAGGAGATTTGCATCATGTTATTTCTTCTCCCTCTCTATTTTTTCGACACTTCATGCTCTCTTTCTTCTATTGCATTTTCCACTGTCTACATCCTATTCTATTCTTCAATTTTTATTCCACAATAGAGAGGATCCTCTTAAATATTACTCCGTATATTTTTTTATTGTTTTAATTATTATCCAATTTTTATAAAAGCTAAAAAAAATCACATGTAATATATTATTGGTTAATCACAAAGGACAATGATGTTTTTCTCTAAAATTAGAGGAAGAAGTATTTCCTCTTACTGAGAGGATGTACAATGAAGACATTATAATAAAGAGGACCTCCTCTTAGAGAAAAAAAAATGCTAAGAGTAAGGTAAATCATCTGTTGTACATGCTCTAAGACCATAAAATTATCTGAAATTAAGTATGATTACTAATATCATGTGATATCTTATTTATTATAATGACATAGTTTGATTAAATTTCTTATTTAACGAATGTATATTATCAATATAATTAAAGTAACTAACACAAACACTTTTAACCTAGTAATCATATGATAATAAAGATTATGTTGAAGTAACACAAATATTAGATTATCTAAAAGGTCGATCAATGATGGTATATATGACTTGCATTGTGTGTTAGAATTGATGCTTCAGAAGAAGCAAATGCCATTATTTTGGCAATAGACTTGTGAGTTATTTGGCTCAATATCGAAAAATGAAATTTCCAGGTAAATTAAATTCATAGAGTTCAAATTTAAATGAATTGTATAAATATTTTTTGGGTGACAACGGTTAGACACCTTTGTCAAAATTAAATGCGCACATTCTAAAATCTACTATTGATGTAAAATATTTTAGAACGATTTTATTTTTCCAGAAAACCATTGTCAAATTAAACGATTACGATGATTTTGGGACATACAAAACGACGGGTAATTTAGAAAGCAGGGTAACATTAATAACATATATCCTTGAACATCCGTTGTTAAAAATAACCTTACAACGATTTTGAATTAATAATCGTTGTTAATTGTGCACAAGTATCCTCTCCATTACCTCTCACAATTCATTATAATATCATTTAATCGGGCAGGGTATATCATGAAGAAATTCTAGCAGTTCATTTTAGTTCCCCATTAAAACTCTTCATTGCCACCATCCCAAGCAAAACTCTTAAAATAATTAAGTTAATTGACCCTTATAAATTACAAGTAAGTTTACCTTGTGACAGATATATCCGTTACAAATCGATGACGGGTCAAATAATACCACTTGGTTAGAAAAGACAAGGTTTGAAAGTATCACGTGAGTTTGTCTTTATCTACCCAAGTGGGTATTATTTGATCCGTCACACGTTTGGGATGGATATTCCGTCACAAACCCTAGAAGTTGAGGAAAAAGGAGTATCTCTGATTTTATAAAATGCATCAACTTTAAAATAAGGTATAAATGAAATAATGCTTTTCTAAGATTGATGAGACTAAATGGAACTAAAAGTTGGAGGAATATCTCTAGGATTTTTCCCCACCTGCTAAGTGCGAAAGGCCGATTTATTAGAACCTCGAATTTATTATGCTAAATCGACAACTAGTAAGACATTAAACCAATCAAGTTAAAAGTGATCCCCGGCGCAACAGAGGTGCAACTAATTGCTCGCAATTGCGGTTTAATAATGGTACAGTTTTCCTAAAGGGAGCTCCGGCGCACAAGGCTTATGCAGTTATGCTGCAGGAGCAAGCGATCATCTAGCTGAAGCCCTTGGCTTTGATCTCGATCCTGCAATAGGGCTCTGCATTAGTTTGTTCTAAATGGACGGACGTAGCTAAAGAGACTGAGCGAGCAATGATCAAGGAGATAAGTTTGTATGTCGAACAGAAAACATAGAAAGATGGTCAGCTGACCTTTACGACTCTTATCTCTGCAGTGTGGACTTCCACAGCAACATCGAAATGCCTTGATGGGATGATGCTTATCATCAAAATCGATGCCATAATCCTGTTTTCAAACAAAAATCATCACATTCAGTTGAACTATGAACAAGTAATGCAGTTGCACATGCATTTTCAATCTCAGTTTCTTTTATTAAAATTTAAGAAACACAATACTCGGATGTAGTGAAATTCAAATAGAAGCCAGTCCCAGTGTGTTTTCGGAGCACTTGAATTTAAAGGGAGGTTTACATTATTTACATATTCGGAAAAAATATATATGATGATGGATCAATTAACTCACCCACGATAGCTCTTCATAGGCTTTCACCTCTTGTGTAGTAAAGAAAGCAACCTGGCAGAGTAAAAATATAAAGGACGATTTAGAGTGTGCTAGAAATTTGCCAGGGTTCGAACTTAGAAGTGTAGATTAAAGAGAGAATAATAGTACATGGTAATAGTGATGATCTACTGTCTCGACTTCAACAGGAACATCGAGCAAGTTGGCATCACCACATCTGTGTACAACTTTGAGAAATTAGCGCAACAAAGAAAAACATACGAACAACAATGATATTTTCCTGTTGCCTCAAGAGATTCTACATTTTTACGGATAGTGAGGTAGGGCAGGTCGGATGAACACAGTTTACCCGATAAAAAATACTCCGTACATGCTAACCTTTATAGTAGAAATTATTTAGAGATTTCAAGCCGATGTATATTATAAAAAAGGACAGAATCAATACTTGTGGTTGATAAATCTCGCCACATTTCCATAATTAGTAGCGTCCAAACAAAGTGCAAAATCGTCGTCCAAAATACTCTCAGAATTCCAATCTGCATCAAGATGAACCGGATATGTATGCTTATCGCTCCCTGTACTTTGTCTATTCCTTCCGTCCAACTCCGTATTTGTAACAACCTCTCCAACATACTCACATATAAAGGCACCCATCGGCAAGTCTTCCAAGGTCCTAAGTCCCCATCCTTTTCCACTGGCTGTCCAAAATACCTGACATATACATACAGCATTTAAAGATTGAGAACAACATAGTTCTACTGCTCCCACGCACACATAGTCCAAAACCAATGAATAATGAGTTTCTAGCTAACTAAAGATCTATATTAGGAGTAAATAGGATTTATGTGACATAAATCCTAGTAGTAAATTGTGATCTTTGATATGTCATAGGTTATGAAAATAACCTTGTATAAATATCTCCTTAGATGAATGAAATGAGCAACACGATTCACACAAATATATTTCTCTTAACAATCTAAGACGTGAAATTGTTGAAGTATGAAGTTTATTCCAAATTCCAAAACCAGAGAATGATGAGTTTATGACAAACTATGATCAGTAAATCTTTTAGAAGGTTGTCTTATGACGAAACCAACCCGAATATTCATTCATATTTCATATTGTTCAATCCATTATATGGGCATTTGGATTCGTCTCACAATGAGAGTGAGTGTAAGACTTGAGTAAAAATCATGCACAAAATTGGCAAAATTTTATGCAAATAAGTACAATTACTGCAACATAGAGTACTATATAAAACAAGAAAGATACTTTCACCTGCAATTTACGGGTGATCCCTCGTTGCACAACTCGATTACCACACTGCATATTGCACCCGCATTTACTCCAACATTCCTTGATAAACTTCCTGACAGCATGGCCCTTGCATTTTTCCGGTTTCTTCTGGTTCTTAGCCCTTTCCATGGGGCAATCTTTACAATAAACTTCACGCCTATTATCAACGAGGCAACTTCTTAAGAACTCTAACTTCAAAAGCCCGTCGTTGGTGTAAGCAAAGTCACCGTTAGTTGTACGGGTGCATGCACAAGGTACTGATGAGGACAGACAGTCCCCTGAACAACTAGAACAACAATCCTCTTCTGAAATCCTAGCCAAAGAGATGTTAACAATTGCTTTTTGATAGATAATATTTTTGGGTATGTAGAAAAACTCGGGAGGCTGCCTATTCCCATGGCCATGGTCAGCCACCAATGAAATATTCACGCTTTCCTCACCCTTTGCAATATCATTAATGAAAAGCTGAGGGGGCTGCCTTTTCTTAATCGCCAGAGCCCCCTGTGAGGTTTCCGTTCCTATTTTCTTCTCATCCTCAACTCCTTCGACATGTTCAAGTCCTTGACTAATCACGTCAGAGGATGCCATTCCGACTAGTGAATTATTGTTAGCAGTATTATTAACTTTTGATTCAAAGAAACTGGTACAAAGGTCTTCTAGTAAACTTTTGAAAGAAAAGGGAGGTCCAACATTTTTATACATTCTGAAAAACTTGTCTTCCACAGATTTCATCACACTGTCGGTGTGACTATCATCTATCATGTAAGAAGTCGCACTGCCAAATGTGGAGGATATACAACAGAGTTTCACATCTCCTGATTTGGATGAAGCTATTTCAAGTCTACATTCATTTTTCCTGAAATTGGATGCTGAAGCACATTCTTTATTATTCTCGGGATCTACACATAAGGATGACTTTGCAGATATGTTTCCAGATGAAGAGGCCTCAACCAAATCCGGGAGTGCTACACCAAAACAGGAATTAATTAATCATCTTACCAGTCCAAGTTCAGTAAGTTTTAAATGAGTCCGTCACACCACGATATTGAGGCAACTCTTTTTAATATGGAACTATTGAACATTTCAACCTTATATATTCATCCCGAAACCTTGAAGTTTCACCATATCTTACCAAGGGTTATCTACCCAAGTTTTAATCTTCCCCAGTTTATATCAACAACACTACAACAGTGCCTCAATGGCGCTCACGGTCTCATGTAAGGCAAATGGGTGTCAGGTGTACACAGCCATGGTGAAATGGTGTAGTAAAAACGCATGCACACTTAGGATGACACAAGAAGCACAGAGTTTAGTGAGCCATCATGTTTATGCTGCCATAGTCCAAATCCCGACGAATATTGAGTCTTTGGCCTCACGAGGTACGTATGGAAGCTAGATTACACATTTCAGAAACATAAAAATTGCAACATACCTGAAATCTTCGAGGTAGTCCGTGACAGAGGTATGCAGTCCAAATCACATTCAATGTCAGGCATAACCAGTTTCTTAGGACGATAGTGATCAGGAAGCTTTTCTACATCGATAGGAATAGAACCAGATCCACTTCCTCGAGACTTGGAGCCTGACGAGATTGATGCTCTTTTGGAAATAGTTTTCACTGAACCTGACATAGTATCAGACAAAAGCTTCTCTTTTCCTTTGTGAATGGCAGAGCAAGAACCTAGTCCAGTTTCAAGACTTTCAACTTTCCCTGGACGCAATCCTGAAGTTTCTTGTCTTCCCCCTGAAAAAGAAACAGAAGCAACGCCACCTTCTTTCAGAACGATCCTCATATCACTGCTGTCTATATTAGATGATGCCTCGTCCTCTTCGGATCCCTTGTGAAGTTTCTTGAATGGAGGTGCGGACATGTCCGAATCCTGTGGCTTCTTCCTCTTTGTTTCAGTTTCCTATTTCAGATCAAATAATTAAAATTTGACTAATATGAAGTATATCTCAAAACTTTAATAAAGCCCACTTATATTACATATCCCAAAAATATGAAAATATCAGCTGGCCTAAAGTCATTTAGGCATGCTAATGATGACCCGAATAAAGGTTTGCACAGAAAATATTTCTCACAGTTTCTAGAATCTAGAATTGCACAAAACTTTTAAGAGTGAATGTGGTAAACTTGGCAGAACCTTCTCTTCCTCGAATATAGCATCGACAAGAGCACGATAGTCTTCTGCTTCGATGAAGCCCCAGTTTTTGTCATACAACTGGTAGAGGCGCTTCAGTACAGGCTTTACTTTTTCGCGACTAATTCCTAGTGCCTTCATTGCCTCAAAGGCCTTCTCAATCTTTGGGCTCTTCATTCGTGATAACAATCAAATGTATAAATGGGGTTGATAAGTTGTATCGCACTGTAACTCAGGCCTGCAAAATGTAGCATGCATTGAAAATTTACTACACTTCTGACGAAAAAAAAAAACAAAAAACTTAAACCCCGCTTCCGGAAATGGTAACCAACGAAAAGTATATGTCTGTTAACTCCCATTTAATAATACTAGAACATACTCATCCGTCCAACATTCAATTTCATACTTATGTCAATTGCAATGGCCCTTGACTGTTGTGCAATTACACACAATCTAGCTGCAAATAGCATGTAATTGCACGGTGAAGAGTCATTGACTGTCGCACAGCACGACAACCAAAATAAATAAAAAATCGACAATGAGAAAGCAAATGTGAGGTAGCTAGGTAGCTAGCTAGCGGTTGAAGTTATTGAATGGTGTTACTCTAGACCTAGGATTAGAAGCTGCCATTATCTACAGATCGAACTCCTTGGCTCGATCTCATTATACAACTATTCTATGGAATAATTGAAAGAGTATGTTCAACCTAAACACAGCACAGTACGGAGTAGTACTATATAACAAATTTATGGTTTCTGAAAGCATGAAGTCATGAGCATTAAGACTACTCTGATCTCTAATGGCCCCCCCACAACTTGTTAAAAAGAATGGTACAGAAAAACAACAGTAGTTCAAACACTCAAACCTCCTGTGGTTCATTAATCAAATCTTTTCAATACCCTCAACTAGATAGGGCTCCTCCCTCCATTTAGATGGGCAGACAGACCGACCACACAAACAAACAAACAAACATGCATACTTGACTCGTCTTAAGGTTTAGACGGACAGACGGGTGGAAACATTAACTTGGGTCCCCAACCATAAAATTAAAGAGTCAAAACTTACAACAATAATAATAATAATAATATCAAAGTAGTCCTAAGTAGAAAGGGAGGGAGGATCAGAGTGGGACCCTTAGAGAATCCTTGGTTTATTAGGTCCCCTCCCTCCCTCCATCCATCCCTTTCGATTTCAGAACACAATAAAATAATGCTGCTCAACTGCCAACTTCAGACTCCAACCACGCCTAAAACACCCTCCCCACCTGCACACCAAAATACTAATCACATTCCTAACTAATCATCATAATAAGAAGAAGAAGAAGCCCTTTTGTTTAAAAATCTTGGGATGATCACGTACATCATATATAACCCAGAAAACGCAGAATTCACTTTGCTTGCTAATACACTTATACCAATCTACATTGTTATTATTATAATAATGGTGGTGGTAAATAAAGAGATTAATTAATTACAGTTTAGTTTCAAGTGTAGGGAATCAAACAGAATTGAGTGGTGAAAGTAGAGGCATCAGGCATGCATGTTGAGATGAGAAGTAACAGTGATTACCGAAAATACAGGGGGGAAGGGGATTCTTGGGTTGGGATAGTGATGGTGATGATGATGATGATGATGATGATAGTGATTAAAGCTTTTGTTTGTTATAGCAGCAACAGAACAGATAGATGCAGAGGATCAGGAGAGGAGCAAAATCTGCATAACAGCATGAAAACTATATTGCGACGCACGGGGTCCATCGTTTAGGGCACCCCTTTATAAATAAAGAGTAACTCTTCCCTTCCCTGTAACGGAACTATCCATCGTATTGATATAACGGATCAAATAATGTCCGTTTAGAACTTTAGAATTTAGATAAATAAGGATAAAACCTATTGAGTAAATACGAGTCATGTACTTTGTTTTTCTCTTTTTTATTTTAAATGAATATTATTTGACCCGTTACATTAAAATAACGGATATGTCCGTCACGAATAAGAAATTGTAATAAGTAAAAATATCACAATCTTACAAAAATAAAATAAAATTGGTGGGTTAAATTTTGATGGAAAATCATGGGAGTATCATCATAAATTTTGGAGTATATTTTGGTGGGGTTCGTTTAAGATCTTATATTAAACTAATTTATACTCTTTCTCATTCAATTAAATTTCACTCCAGTGTTATTGGTTAATCAAACTTTTTTTTTTAAGAAAATATATCGCTATACTAAGGGTAAAGATTTGTTTCAATATGGTTAGGTAAGAATGATTTATAAATGGTAATTGACTCATATATCCTCATACCATTTTTTTGTTCGTTATACGAAATTACTTTTTCCTAACGAGCCTTTACTCAATCCCAACGAATTTTCTTAGAATTTTCCTATTCTACCCTTAGAGATAAGATAAAGTTTTAGCTTTTGTTGAGATTCAATCAAGTTTTTCATCTTTAATCAATTTTAAATAATCAATCAATAATTCAAAATTCGATTATAATTTTAATTCAATTATCGATCACGTAATACAAATTACTTATTTACGGAGTACTTAATTATTTTTATATTTCATTATTACATTATTATTTAATTAATTATTTAGACTCAAATATTTAATTAGGGTTTAGTTATAGATTTGAAAAATACTTCATAATTAAAAATAAAAGTAATATTCACTTCAGCAAAAAAATAAAAGTAATATTTAGAAAAAATATCTTTAAAAAATAAATTAAAAATGGGAAATTAAAAAAAAAAAAAAAAAAAAAAAAAAAAAAAAACTTATGCACGCAGCCATCCCCCACCCAACCTTCACCCACCCTACCACCCTCGTCACCCACCATCTCAACCACCGTCACCCACCGCCCAGACCATCCCACTATCCACCCGACCGTCACTCAACCCACCCACCACCCACCCGATCCGACCGTCACCGTACGGCCGTACCCACCCCACCCACCACCCATCCGATCCTTACCCACCGCCCATACCACCACCGACTCCACCCACCGCCCGGCGCCCCAGCCACTCAGCCCCTAACGACCCCATCCATTCCTCCCAATCGATCCGTACAGATTCGATGCTACTTTGTGGTGGTTCTATGGGTGGTTGGAGTGAGGATTTCTAGAGAGAAAACGCGAAAATAAAATTTTGAATGATGAAATGACAAGGATAAAACAGTAAAATGTCGTTAGGATTGAGTAGAGGCTCGTTAGGAAAAAGCACGACCCTATATTAAATCTGTTATAAATATAGGGTGTTGCTCTTCGCAATACACATTTTAGTTGACGCAGTACCATTTTTTTGATTTTGTCCCTCTCATTTCCCCTCCCTCAAATACATCCTTTTTGTTTTTCCTCTCTTTTCTTTCTCTCTTCTCCATATCTACTTTATTCAACGCAGTACATTACTTGTACTGCTACATTTATTTTAAAATTTCATGAAGTACGTTTCCTTTAATTTTTGAATAATTTTTTTTTTTAAATTTATCAACGCGGTACGTTTCTTTTATCACGGAATAAACATGTTTTTTTTCAACTTTGACGCAGTATATACTCAGTTCATAACTGTAATGCACTATCCGATTGCGTAGTTCCAATTTAATACCCAATATTAAAGTATTAAATCCAAGAATTGAGTTTATGTTTAGCCACAACTTTAAATTTATGTTTAAAGTCACGTGAGACATCGAAACCAAAATAAAAAAAAAGACTCCGTAAAAAAGACTAACAAGTCGTACGTAAGGTAATTAATGGTTGAAAATCGATAACTGAAACCAAAAACCCTAATTTCAATAATTAGGGATAAACAAAAAAACAAAAATCGTAACTAATGATATATAACAATAAACAAAAAAAATCGATTATTTTGAACTTTGAAACAAAAAACTCTAATTTCAATAATTAATGATAACTAATGCTTGATACACATTCTTTAATCAAAATCTTTCAGTAATTAATGATAAACAAAAAACAATAATCATAATTAATGATACTCCCTCTGTATCTATATGTTCGTCCACTTTCAATATAATACTCCACCCATATATTAAACAAAGTGGACGAACATATAGATACGGAGAGAGTATATAACAATAAACAAAAAAATCAATTATTTTGAACTTTGAAACAAAAACCCTAATTTCAATAAGTAATGATAATTAATGATTGATACCTGTTCTTCAATCAAAATTGTATCCATGATCTATTAAATTTGATAAATTGAATGAATGTATAGTTAGATTTGGAGGTTATCAATAATAATTGAAAAAAAAGAAGATGCATTTTAGGGTTAGAGTAGAGAGGGTGAGAGAGGAATGAAATTAGGTTTGTTTTTTTGCTAAGGACATGCAATGGAAAAATAGGGGTAAAAAGTACTGCGTCGAGTAAAATATGTACTGCGAAGAGTAACTCCGTAAATATATTGTACAACAATATCGTAAGTATAGGAAATGAGATTATATTGATGTGTGTATTACAATACATGTGTTGATCGAAATTTATAGATATCGAAACAAAATGGACAGTGTTAGGAAATAAGTGCCTAGCAATTGTCCTTTTGGGCCTTGAATTGATTTGTTCCTGATATCTTTCCTAAAGTTGATCTTCTTGTTTTGATAACATAAGATTGTTTGGTTTTAGGAAAGATTGACCTTTGTTTCCTAATTAGTTTAGGTAACTAGTTTAATTAGGTGGAATAATACTATATAAAGACCTGACTACCTGACTAGTTTCTAGGTTAATTAGGACAGAGAGATGATTTGAGAGCACAATATAGAGGACTGATTTGTGAGGGTTTCTTGAGGGGAAAACTCAGTTTGTTCCGAGTCTCTATTATTTGGTGGTTCTATTGATCTCGTCTTCGTTGGAGACCGTTGGAGTTTGTTCGGATCTTGGTTGGCCGCAAGATCGTTTGTCCTTCGTCTCATCGGTGAGTTCGTGGCAGGTCGACTCAGTCTGGGTAGTCTCTTTCCTGTTTGAGATTACTATCTGGTTGGTAGAATTGGTAGTACTTCTGGCTTTAGTTGTGAGCTATTAAGCACGTGTATTACAGTCTACTGTTGTACTATTATCTCCACAATAGTGAATTTGGTCTCCTTCTCGGTGTGGACGTAGCCAGTGATTTTGCTGGTGAACCACGTAAATCTGTGTGTCAGTTTATTATTGTTTGCTATTTGTTTTGTTCTTCTCGCATAATTAACAAACCGTAGGTAACGGGACGCCTCCGTTACAACAAACTGGTATCAGAGCTTCGGGTTCGGCTTCCGCTGAGTTAGGCGTTATTTGGGTTTGTTGAATTTTTGGTGAGAAGATGTCCGGAGCAACAATTCTAAAGGTTGATAAATTCACAGGGAGTAATAGTTCCGGGTTGATAGGCTCGGGTGAGGATGGTAGTGTTGGCAGTAAGTTGAAGTTTTCACCTGTACGGGTCGAACTACGCAATTCTGAAGACAAGATATCAACAGTTGCTTCCGCTTCTCAATGAGGCGGGCTCCTAGGTGGAGTAGGACTCGTGCCTTGGGTTAAAAAAGGCAAGACCCGTGCCTTGGGTTAAAAAGGTATGACCCGTGCCTTGGGTTAAAAAGGCAGGACCCGTGCCTTGGGTGAAAAAGGCAGGACCCGTGTCTTGGGTGAAAAAAGACAAGACACGTGTCTTGGGTGAAAAAGACAATCGAGATCTCGGGGAAGATCTTTTGTGCTTTGGGCTGAGAAGCTGAAGCAGGTTGTACTACGGTACTCTAGGGAAAGGAGAAAAATTACTATTGACTGAAGACCGTTGAAAGATGCGATCGTTCGAGTCAAGGTGGAGATTGTTAGGAAATAAGTGCCTAGCAATTGTCTTTTCTGGTATCAGAGCTTTAGGTTCTTCCGATCTGTGAGAAAGATGTCTGGGATGAGCGTAGAAATTGAGAGTTTTGATGGGAGGAATAGTTTTAGTCTGTGGCAGATCAAGATGCGGGCGTTGTTGAAACAATAGAGACGGTGGGCGCCATTCGTGAAGAAAGACGACACAGTCACCGCTGAGATGGTCGTTCGGGAGGAGAGTACAGTCTGTCTGAGGATATCATCACTGAAATCGAAGAAAGTAGAAGTAGTCGTAGTACTGATAAACAGGTGGAGCAGCAAGTAACTCTTGATGAGAGTGAAGCAAAGTCTGAAGATCAACCACTACAGTCCGAATCTGAATCTGAATCTGAACCATCAGTTTCTTCATTACCAGTTCAGAAGCAGTAGAGTTTGGCCCGTGAGCGGTCAATCAAGCTTCCGAACAGGTATGGTAATGAAGATGGGGTGGGTCTGTCTGATCTGGTTCCGAATAGCAAGTTCCAACATGGTTTGGACTTGCTAAATTCTGGGAATATCTGATTGCCCCTTGTTGGGCAATATCTGAGGCAGGAGAGGGAGATGAGTTTTATTTCTGGTACATCTGGCATTCGTTTGAGTGCATCTGGTACATCTGTCTGATTGAGGAGATTTCTGATACATCTGATCTGGCATTCTTTGGAGTGCATCTGGTAATCTGATCTGGCATTCGTTGGAGTGCATCTGGTAATCTGATCTGGCATTCGTTGGAGTGCATCTGTCTGATCTGACTGTGAGACAATTCAAGTCAAGATGGAGATTGTTAGGAAATAAGTGTCTTGCAATTGTCCTTTTCGATCTCGAATTGGTTTCCGACCTGAATTTGTTTAATTAGAAAAGTTTCCTAATTAATATCTGATTGATTAGAGTTTCCTAATCAATATTTGAGTATCTAACCTAGGATTTTCTATTGTATAGGGTTTCCTAATCTGTTTATGGTTTCTGTTTAGGTTGAGGGTAGTATATAAACTCTCATACCTCTACCCTAAGAATTATGATATCAATCTGAAATCTGTAACTTCTCCTCAAAGTTAATAAAACTATCTCCTCCTTCTGCCCGTGGACGTAGCTAACAGGTTGTTAGTGAACCACGTAAATCTGTCTGTCTCTCGATTTTACGTTCTTATTTGTTTGTCTTTCTCTTCCGTTATAACAGACAGGTCTCTTCGCGGAGAAAAGTATTGCTTAGAAGGATAATAACATCCATATTATAACACTCCCCCTTGAATGTCTTATCCAAAGTATTACAATTTACGATGCGAATGAAACGTTGCCTCATTAAAACCTTACCAGGAAAACCCAGTGTGAAAAAACCATGGTTAAGGAAAAAGAGCACAACTCGCATTATCCCCTCATGATTACATAACTTAATACGTTGAAATGATACATAATTTGGAGAAAACTCTTGATCATCGATGTCGATTCCATTGTAGCTGATGATAAATTTGATATTATCTTCGATTAATAAAACTCGTGATATACTTGCAATCATCATGTATCTTCAAATTAAACTCATAATATTAATGCACAAATTCTTGGGAGAGACCGTCTCCCACTAGTTATTGAGAGACGACCCATTTTACTCCCGGATAGTACCATATTAATGAGTCACCTACCACTCATCATCAAGCATTATATATATATATATATATATATATATATATATATATATATATATATATATATATATATATATATATATATATATATATATTGTTTTTTGGTATCTTCGTGACATAACTTGTTCACGATAATTATCATGTCACAACATAAAGACACGCATCTACCTCGTTAAAGACCTTGCTAGGAAAAACCCATTGGGACAAAAAACCTAGTCGAAGGAAAAAAGAGTGTAGCAGCTTATCTATTTTGATCTCTTCAGGAGAATCAATCCAATCATCAAATAAGTCATTTTAAATAGAAAAATTTGTCAAAATAATGCTCAAAAATAAACTTATTATTGTATTGGGTTGGAATAAAAATTAATTAACAAAATGGTGCTCTGATAGGTTCGGATTGAGCTTCGTTTTTGTGCGGAGTATGACATTTGGTGGTCATTAGGGTTTTGGAATGCTCCTTGAAAACCTTGATGGTGCCCAAGAGGTGGGGCCTCATATTGTTGGTAATGAGGTTGAGATGATGGGTAGTATGGTGGATTTTGGGGAGATTGACTTCCATATGGAGAAATATAATTAAACATGGTGGGTTCACGATGCTAATTCGAGTAATAACCATCATGATCATAAGATTGATAGACATTCACTTGTTGGAAGTCATTTCCATAACCTTGAAACTCGTACCACGAGTCTCTTGATTACCCCGTGAAGCTTGATAGTAGTTAGGAGACGTCATGACATCACCTTGATTCATAGAGGGTGAAAATGAATCACCCGTAGGCACTTGGGCAAACATGAGAGTCCTAGTGCTTTTGAGGCACTAGGAAAAGAGAAGAAAGAACACGTAGAAGAAGAACAAAGATGAACACGAAGGAGAAAACACGAAAGCCAAGAACAAAGTCTAAAACTAAGCACACAAGAGTATAAACTACGTCGTCCCCGGCAACGGCGCCAATTTGATGGTAGGAGTTTGTCGTCTATCCTACCGATCAAAATAATAATCAACGAACCTAAGCTAGGTAGTTAGGGTAAGTCGAGTCGATCCACAGGGACGGGAGTTCCGAACTAAAGGGTGCTACGGTCTAAGATTAGGTTCAAGTCGAACTAAAGTAATTGATTGTAGTTGGTGACTAAGGTAGGAATAACTATAAAACTAAGGCAATGGAAACTAGGACGATAATGACAAGGGAGGATTAACAATCAAAGAAGAGGCTAGGGTTAGGTCGGGTTCAAGGGTGTCTAGGCGATCAAAGAGGATAAGGGTGTTGGTGCAATCCACTAGCCTTGGTTACGTCCGGGCTCTCGCACTTAGACGGTCAAAGGAGTCTCTACACTATGCTCACGCTAATAATGATGATATCCAACAAACCAATATGCAATAACATACAAGAGAAAGCAAGGAAACATGAATTTCTCAATCACAAGTCTACTGGGCATTTCATCAAACATGTTATGTGCACAATGATAGGAGGCAAATTAAACAACATCAGGCACAACCAATTTCACCCTAATCACCCTTAATAAACACCCAATCCCCCTACTAACACTAGAAAGAAGATTACTCACTCGCAGGGACGCAGCTATTGGTAGGCCACCATGGCCATGGTCCGAGGTCCATTTTCCGAAAAAAAAAATTCGAGTAGGTTCAATTTTTTTTTTTTTAAATCTTCACTAAGACACTAATTACTCTATTTTGATAACTGATAACCACAAATCAGTAATTATGGAAACAAATTCCAAAACACAACAATTACCTATCCAATTTCCTAAAAGTTTATATTCTTTTCCCCAAAAAAAAATTCAATATCATCCATTCATCCCTGAATTCTAGGAATAAATTTGTATATAAATATATAATGAACTTAAAATTGATTTGGGATAAATTGGTAAGTTGGTGACCAAATTACAAAAAAAATAAAGACTTTCTGGAAAAAAAATAAAGAACCCGGAGTCCAAATCGGCGACCTGTGGGACTGGGACAGTTGGAGTCCGGGCCTCTGGGGACTGGAGTACGTGCTGGACTGCTGGTGGTCGTGGTGGACATTATTGTGCCGGAGTCGGACTGTCGCCTGTCGGGCTGTCGGAGTGCCGGACTGTCGGAGTGCCGGATCTTGGAGAAATCAATTGAGGAAAGTAGAAGGTAATATACTAATATCCTAATTCCTAAATACTAGTTTTTGATTTCTTTGTGAAAAATTTAATCAATTTGTTTGATTCATTGATTGTATATCACTTGTGTAGTTGTATGAATTTGTACTACAATAAATGAGTAAAAGAACTTAGTATTTGTTAGCTAATTGTTTGTTTATTTGGATATGAAATTAACTAAATATAATTTTGATTTGGGTAATTAATTGGGTAGAAATTAATAATATTGGTAGGTTGAAATGTTGAATTTAGAATTTGGAAGGAAAATAAATTTTAAGAGGAATAAAGGATGAGGAATTGAGGATTGAGAAATACTGAAAAGTATTGAGATTAATAAGATATGCAAGTTGCCAAGTTGGGTATTTGGGTAGAAGTAATAAAATAATCAAAATATCAAATAATGAATTAAACTATTAAAGATTCAAGGTTGGCAGAATGGCTGGCAGAATGGCGTGTTAACATAAATAAGTTCGATGTAGACATATCACTATGTCAGATTGTTAGTAGAAATAATCACTATACTGCTCACTGAGTCACTGCTGTAGTGCTGTACCCAAATTAAACTTGATAAAAAAATTGGGAAATACAACTAAAATAATATAATACTCACAGTCATTTGTTTACCTTTGATTAAAATACAACTCACAAATAATATCAAAGTAAACAAATAATGGA
The DNA here is from genome assembly GCA_958450325.1 of Agrostemma githago. NCBI lineage: Eukaryota > Viridiplantae > Streptophyta > Magnoliopsida > Caryophyllales > Caryophyllaceae > Agrostemma > Agrostemma githago. Next base: position 45,012,174 of record OY288261.1, read on the forward strand.
AACAAAAATAATATAATACTATATTAACGAAAAATAATGTCAATTTTATTTGATGTAGTTCGATCATAATGGGAAAAACACCTACGATTACTGAACTCTTCAAAAGAAAAATTGGTGAAACATCGACAAATGCGTCAACTGAACAATCAACGGATATTCCCAACGAGAGAATTGAAACTCCACTTCCTGAAAATAGACCTAGAAAAATATCGAGAACTGTGGAACTGTCATCTACTTCAAATGAAATCGAACGAGATCCTGGACTACGTAGACAAATTTGGGAGTATCCACCCGAAAAAAGAAATGAAATTAGACGAGCGTATATTTTGAAGGGTCCTTATCAACCAGTGTTTAATAAGAAAGAATACAAGGTATCTGGTTCGGGATCTCACGGTCGTCGATTTCAGGCTGCTTGGTATGAGAGATATAAATCATGGTTAGAATATTCCCCTGAAAAAGATGCTGCTTTTTGCTTTGTATGTTTCTTGTTTAACAAACAAGATGGTTATAGAGCTTTCACAATTGACGGCTTCAATACTTGGAAGAATGCCTTTGGTAAAAAGGGTGCTTTTCTATCACATATCGGCACTGAGCCAAATTCACGTCATCAAAATGCTGAGAAAGAGTTAGAAGATTTTCTTAAACAAGAAAGACACCTCCCAAATGTTTATGCTAAGCAAACACCCAAAGAAATTGCTATTAATAGATTGCGGCTAGGATCTACAATTAAAGCATTACGATGGTTAGCTTTGCAAGGGTTGGCATTTAGAGGTCGAGATGAAAGTGAAAGCTCCAGTAATCGGGGAAATTTTCTTGAACTTCTAAAGCATCAAGCGTCTTTTAGCACAAATGAGGCAAGTTATGTTCCGAAAAATGCCACATACACCTCGTCAGACATACAAATAGAAATACTAACAATTATGGCAGAGAAAGTTAAACGAGCTATTATAGAAGAAATTGATGGAGCATCATTTTGTATTATTGTCGATGAAGCAGGAGATGTGTCGGGAAAGCAACAAATGGCTCTCATTTTGAGATTTGTTGATAACCTTGGGCTAGTGAAAGAGCGTTTTTTCAGCATCATTCAGGTTGGAAACACTAATGCTACGACCTTGAAGAAAGAAATATTTGAAGTTCTATCTCATTATTGCTTCAATATGAGAAACTTACGAGGTCAAGGTTATGATGGTGCAAGCAATATGCGTGGTAAATGGAATGGGTTGCAGGCAATTGTTATAAGAGAGTGTCCTTATGCTTATTATGTTCACTGTTTTGCCCATCGATTACAATTAGCACTTGTTGCTGCATCAAAAGAAGTCGTACCTGTTTTCCAATTTTTTTCCAAGTTATCGATGGTTGTCAATGTGGTTCTCGCATCTTATAAGCGAGTTGATCACTTGCGGAATGCTTATTCCAGTGAAATAGAGATGTTGATTGAAGATGGAGAAATCGAAACTGGTGTTGGTTTGAATCAAACAAGCAATTACAGAGACCAGGGGACACTCGTTGGAGCTCTCATTTAAGGTCTATTACAAGCCTACTAAAAATGTTTAGTGTCACTTGCTCGGTACTCTATAAGCTCATTGATGAAGGGGACACATCTGCTGAACGTGCACAGGCAACCACTACACTTGAGACAATGACTTCTTTTGAGTTTGTCTTCATTTTGCATCTTATGAAGAAAATTCTAGAAGTCTCTGAGTTACTTTGTCAAGCTTTACAACGAAAAGCTCAAGATATTCTAAATTCTTTGCACCTTGTCGAGAGCACGAAAGTTCTTTTGCAAAAGCTGAGAGACGACGGATGGGAGTCTCTTATAGCAGAAGTTGTCTCATTTTGTGAGAAGCGCAATATAGAACTCCCGGATATGAATTCTATTTATAAAGAAAGAGGAGGTCGCGCCCGTCGTCAGCATGATCAAATCACAATTGCTACCCACTATCGTGTAAACTTATTTTATGCTGCGATTGATGTGCAGTTACAAGAGCTGAACCATAGATTCAATGAGAATTCTATTGAATTGCTGACACTTAGTTGTGCTTTAGAGCCTAGAGGAGGTGGACAATATTTCAAGATAGAAGATATATTCAACTTGTCCATAAATTTTACCCCGAGGACTTCACAGATTCTGAAAAGGAGGAATTAAGAATACAATTGCTTCATTACGAGGTTGAATTATCAAGACATGAGGATCTTAAGAAACTCTCGACCATTTATGAACTGAGTCAGTGGTTGGTGAATACAGGAAAGATGAATATTTACCCACTTATTTTTCGATTAACGAAGCTTCTGTTGACTCTTCCTGTGTCTACAGCAAGTGCTGAACGAGCTTTCTCATCGATGAATATAATAAAGACTACTCTTCGCAACAAGATGGAAGCAGATTTACTCGGGAGTTGTATGATTATCAACATTGAACGGGAGATAGCGAAAACGTTCAACATTGATTCAATTATAGATGAATTTCGAGACTCAAAAGAGCGGAGAGTCCTATTATAGATAAATTTTATTAGAATTAATTTATGCACTTCATTTGTTTATTTGGGATACATTTTAATGGATATCAATTTTTCATGAAGCTTTAAAATATTTTGTACTTATAACGCGATCGTACACGCATCATCTTTTTCCTAATATGAAGTCGTGTTAAATTTCGGCCCTATGCGAAAATAAATCCTGGCTTCGTCCCTGCTCACTCGTGTCTAAGATGGTAATCACAACACTCATAATAAAACAAGCGGACATTCATCATTGAATATCGAGATTACTAAGCATAACACATATGAAAACTAAGTAGAAAAGATTACGAAGAAGAGGGATTATACCAATACCAAAGGATGAACAAAATATTAAATCTTTACCTAAACGGTTTTTCTAGCGTGTGCCCACTGGACACACGTTAATCCCCTATTCACTAAAACAAAAACCAAGGGGCAATTTTGTCATTTAATCTTTCCCGCCTAAATGCTACCTATAAATAAGGAAAATTGAGTTTAGGCCAACACATATCAAAAGATTATTATTCTAACAAAATCCATCTAAACATTCATATCAAGAGGTCCAAATTTCTATAACAATTAACAAAAGATCCTTAATACATACTCCGTATAATTTTTAAATTCAATTATTTATAAAATATTAGTCATATTTAATATCACTAAAGTTACTCCGTATTAAATTCATTAGTTATTGAATTTAAAATTAAAAATTTGTAACAGTATATTATTTTACAAATATTTTATCATTAAAAATGCTACTTCGTATAAAAAATATACAAAAGTATTATTCTTTAATTTTTTTTTTGTGATTCACAATAATAAAGTCAATAATTTTTTAATAATTATTTTTCATGACACGTTATTGAACCAACGGGTCAACCCGAATTTTGATCCTAAATTCACGGATCATTTCGGGTTTAATTCAAATGGACCACGGCCTCGTGGATCAAATTTTTAGGGTGTTGACTCTGAAAAATGGGCAAAGTTTACGAGTCGGGTCGAAATTTAACATAACTATTTTTTAATTTAAAAATCCCCAATCTAATCCTAATCCCCTAACATTTAGGATTAAATTAATTGAAAAATACTTTACTAAACTCTAAATTTAAAAATTTCTGTGTAATCTTTTCAAAGATATGTACGATAATTAATAACAAAAGTAATGACAGATATGATCCAATATTAAAAATATTTTTCTAACCTAAAATAGGTAAAAATCAAGGCATTCGATAGTATTTTCTACTTATTATATTCTGACAATATTTTGTGTCACAAATTAGACGCGATCTGATCCATTATTTGTTAGGTATACTTTTTATAGAATATCATTTTATGGATGATACATAAAAAAATGATAAAAACGTTAATAACATATTGTATTTTATATATGAATCAGCATATTACTAATCTTATACGCTCTCCATCATACTCCATAATAGAATGTTACATTTTATATATGCAGAAGGACGCAATAGTGAAAATAAAATTGCATTTATTATGCTTAAAAATAAAAAGTAGAGATAAAATTTTCCCCAAAACGAAATGTAAACTATTGACGGAAACACTGAAACAGAAAACCGTAAATCATTGAGAAGATGATATAATTTTAGTCACAACTCACAAGTCACTAAAATCTTTTTATGAACAAAACAAAATTAAAAAAACCGTGCAGAGGCACGGGTTTTACACTAGTAAGTTAATTACAGCAAAATTATCATGGATATTGTCTAAGTAGGGTAAATAGAACTTAATATTTCAATTTATCATGATAATATCCACGTTAATATTGAACTAGTATAGACCCCGTGCCACGATGGACGGTATTTTTAATAAATTTATATTATAGCATATTCCATTTTAAATTTTCAATTCTTTTATTTTTATAGGAGTAAATTAAAAATTACTCCCTTTTAAAATATCAATTTTAAAATTTACTCACTTTTGAAATTTTTGTTACAAATAACTCCTAAAATCTATCAAAAGTTCAAAAATTGCTCCAAAATATAATTTTTGGATGAAAATACCCCTAACTTTTTTATGCCATATTACTTCACCTCACCCTCTAGTCAAAGACATTTTCGTCCTAAAAGTAAATTTTGGAGCAATTTTTGAACTTTTGATAGAGTTTGAGAGTTATTTTTAACAAAAATTTCAAAAGGGAGTAAATTTTAAAATTGGTATTTTAAAAGAGAGTAATTTTTAATTTACTTTTTTTTATAAATCTAACAATGGTACGTGTAGCCGTGTAAGTATATATGAAAATATTTTTGACATTGCAAAACAAATCAAGATAATTAGATAATGTTTTGAAATGTCATAAAATGTGTGTTTTAATGAAAGTATTACGTATATTTTTTTATCCTCCGTATATGTCATCTTGCATTTAAACACGCTCATTTCTCTTTTCAATTACGGAGTACTATTTTCTAAAGAATGTGTACTGATGATTTTTTTTAGTTGTTATGGTGAAATAATTTTTTTGTATAAAAAAGCCTTAATTTTTCAATACTAAATGAAGATTTTTTTTTCTTTTATAAAATGAGTCATCTCACATATCATATGAACTTACTCTATGATTTAATTTGTGAAAAAAAAGAGTTTATTGGTATATTCCGTATTTTGTATACTTTTGTAGAAATTAAAGTAAAAAAAAAAACTCATCTCGAAAATAAATTTACATTTAAGATAAATACGTTTTTTTGTCACAAAGTTAATGACATTATATTAGATTTCAAAATTGATTTCACAAAATAAATTGTCATTTTTTTTGTATTAATGACAATTAATAGATTGAAATTTATTTAATTTTTGTAATGATTTTTTCTTTACTTATTTAGAGTAGTGTAATTTGGAAGGAAAACTTTAGAGAGATTTATTCTTTTAGTGTATAGGGGATTAGTGTGTAAGGGATGTATGTAGTCTAATTTTAAGTGCTTATACAAATTATATACCAAATGAACAATTATAATACCAAGTACTAAATGTATGTAGCACGTTATATACACATTATATACCAAGTGCTATAATATAAATTATAATATATTCACGTTATATTTGGTATGATATATTTTTAAGTACATAATTATATACCAAATATATGCAAAGAACTCTTGAAACACACATTATTTTATTATTAAGGGTACTCTAATATTATTTACCCTTTAAAAATTATACTGTCAAAGATACTCAGAAATACAATTATCGATATTATATGAAACTTATATGTGATGAAATATAATGTGATATAATAATTATGACATATATATGGACGCAATTGAACAGGTCGAGCAAGTTCGTAATATATATGAAAAATAATATAGATGCATGTTATAAGAAATTTATGCATTACATATGAAATTTATGGCATAATAATTATATTATATCACATTATGTAATCATATTATATCACATTCACAACCGCCTTAATTATCAACAATTAAATGACCACCATCACCTTAATTAGATAACGTGATATAACATTTGGTATTTATAATAAATATGCAATAACCCATATAGATAAGTCAACCAATAAAAAAATAACGTGATATGACCCAATTAAGAGGAGCCCAATAAGTAGCCCAAAAAGTAAGCGGGAAAATATATGAGTTGAGTTATTTGGTTAGTGGAAAGAGAATTTATATTCCACAATACCTCATTCTCCCGTAGATGTGAGGCTGACGATTCTTCAATGGCATTTGTAAATTTGCTATGAGTTCGAGAAAGTTTTCAAGTAATTTAAATTGACTGATATATTGTCGTTTATAATTGTCAAGTCAGAAAAACTTGGCGTAATCATTCGAATTTTAGCCGGAAGAATCTATATGCCACCGTGGAGAAAGTAGCAATGAAGATCAAACATATCAATGTTTTTAAATTTACGATAAAAGAATATCGTATTATCGTACCATAGACGGTGACGAAAAATTGAAGGGAAACAGGAACGGTCCAAAGACCATCCTCATGACATCACCTCTGAAGATCGAAAATATTGGATTTTTATTAATATAGGACAATATCGTGTGAATGATTTAGGAAACACAACAAGATAATATTGTTATTGTGTGAATGGTTTAGGAAAAACAATGTGAAGGTTTAGAAAACACAATAGTAAAATATGATGCGAAGATTTAATTTTGTGTGAATATCTTTGATTTTCTAGTTTTAATTAGATACCATATCTTTATAATACTGTAATATGTGTTCGTATTCATAATCAGTAAAGAGAACAAGTTTCAATAATACAAATTTCTTTATATTTTATCATGTCTTGTTCCTTTTTTGTTTGATTTTTGTGATTACTATCAAGTGTGATCTCACAAATTCTCTCGACTTTCATTTGCCACCACATTTTGATACTCCTCAATTTTCATCAATGGGAAGGACGAAATTGTGAACCTCTTGGAGAGACAAATGGAGTAATAACGAAGATTACTCAAGTTACCCCAAAGAAAAATGTCAGGCTCCATCCCGAGGCTCACAACTCACAAGTGCTGAAAACATCAAAATGCTTTCTCAGCAGAAGGCCAAAACAAAATTAATCAAAACAAAGACGGTGTATTCTCCAAAAGATGAACTCGGAACAAAATAACGATCTTCTATTAAATGTTAATCCCCAAAATTTGAATAAGTGGGTTCCGCTATATACATCGCTTTTCACGAAAGTAGAGCTCTTCTGATAAAAGCAGGATCTGAGGTTTCACGCTCGCCAGAGCATCAAAAATTGCAGGAGGGAGGGAAATAATGGCAGCTTAGCTCATGTCTCTACATGTCAATCAATCAACCTGTACAAAAATAAGCATCTACTTTGGGGCAAGGATGGCCATTGTTCCAAAACTGGGTCAAGTCGAGCATGAGTTAGTAACACAGAGAACCTGACCCATTGCCATCCATGCCGATACAGGCTCACAAAACGAATAGTGCAAGAGGATGTTAATTATGCTTCAGGAGTATCTACACTTTCCCAACTTATCTCTCGCCCACACTCTCCACAAACAGTGGTGCAACCTATTTTAATTCCTCCGCTCCTCAGAATCAGCAAGTGGGAGATGCCTGTGCATTTCCTAACCTGATGACGATACCTCATCTTATTGACAATGTTGGCCACGGTGCTAGATTCTGGTGGTGCCACCACAGGCTCGCCCCCAAGGCTAGGCTCTTGAGTATTTGATGGTGCATTAGGGATAATATGAGCAGGAACCCTACGGACTTCCTCCCACTCGGGGACCCTCCGTGATTCCATGCTTCTTCGGAATCCTTCCCATGCCATGTCCTGCTCTTCTTTCGTCAGCTTCTCATCTTCGTTCTCTTGAAGCAATGTCTCGTGCTCATGGAAGTTCATTATCCATCTATACACATACATATCAAAAATTATCGTAAAGAAACTTGATGATATAACTGGACCACTGCATAATGCATATCACAAATGTAAACAACAAACAAGTGATTAGAAAAAAGACCCTTCGCTTCCGGGTGAGTCTTCAACAGCTGATGACACTAACTGCCAGTTTAATATTCACCAAATTAAAGCCATCGACTTGTGTTCTTCCCCGCCCTCTAAACAGCAAAATATGAAGAGGATTCTAGTGATACTTTTTCCTCTAAATTTATGAGACCGTAATCTCCATGTTTGAAATTAACACAGATGGAGCTGATAAATCACACTCCCTCACTCAACCCGAGTTGGATTTATTCCATTTTAAGCCATCTCAACCTAACACTTATGTTTCCTTTCACAATAATTTTTGGGGATGCAAATTACAAATTTATCCTCATCAATTTACAGAGAGGAAGAAAGAGCAGTAGCATGAAGAAATTGACCATTTATCTTGAAGGTCTGACGAAAAGTCGGTCCAAAAGTAAACATAAACCAACTCTTGAGTCAGGGCGAACAGATATGCAAGCATCACATCTACAAAGCATGAACATGCATGCCCGAGAAAGCCTGAATATGAGCTTCTCATAAAAACAGCAAAAGCACTCACGTAGTAGAATCACGCTTGCTTGTTCATAAGCAACATGATAATACATACAAAGCCACTGAAAGTAATCATAAAGTTAAATAGGGGAATGTAGATAAGCGTAAAATGTTGTAGCAAGGGCAAGATACCTCAAACGATGCCGTTTGAGTAAGAATGCCATCAATTTGTCAGAGGAACAACTTTTTGGACAATCAGAAGCATTAAGTTTCATTAGAAACCCATCTTTTATGCTGTTAAGTGTACTACTTGTATGCGCATTTTCATCACATAGCTCGGTTAGCTTATCAAGGTTCTCATCATCTCCAAAGTCAAACAGATGTAACATCTCTTCTTTAGACATACTCCTGTGGACTTGCTGTCTATCAACCACCCTCGCAGCAAGGCCTTCCTTTTGGACCTGTACATCACGCTCATGTAAGATGACCATATTGACATGAATAAACAAGGACACTTGGAACGCTTGTACATATGGTAGTACCTGACGCTTATATATCTTCTCTTCTATAGTACCTTGCGCCACCAATCGGTAAGCATACACGGGTTTCTTTTGACCATACCTGAGACGATAGCTATAAGTTTAGATGAAAAATCATGATTATACATCACAACTGAATAAATATAAAATTTCAGAAAGAAACGGGGCTTACCGCCAAGCTCGAAATATAGCTTGAAGATCATGCGTTGGATTCCAGGACCCATCAACGATAATTACACGATTAGCTGCAAAAAGGTTGATACCCAACGCACCAGCTCTAGTTGATATAAGAGTGCACTTCACTCTCCCATTCTGGGGGTTATTAAATGCATCAATGAGTCTCTGTCTTTCAGAACCTTTTGTCTTGCCATCAATTCTGTTTTACATAAATAATAAAAAGTTTGGGAGAATAAGCTACTTTATTGTTCCACAAGGAGTTGTCCGCTATAAACAGATGAAAACTATCACAAATGGCAAAATCCAATCATGGGACAAGAGGAAAATAATCCTTAGCATTACCAACAAAAGGTATTAATTCACTCTTCTAACATCAAGAATTTAATATATAAAATAATGAAAATAGCTTCAGATGATCACAGGAGTTTTCATATAGACATACTTACCTGTACCAGTCCTTTCCTCGTTTCCAGAGCTTCCCCTTCTTACCAAGGCGAGATAATCGAGAGAGATAATTTTCAATAAGATCAAGAGTTGCTAAGCTCTGGCTAAAAACTAGGGCTTTATCACCGACTTCAGTACTCTTGGTTAAAATGTCTAGTAACAACACCATTTTGCCACTACAGTCAATCTCTTGGTGATTATGCTGATTCAAAATGTTATCCCACCATCCCTGCATAAAAGGCAACAGCTTGGAACAACTATACAACCATAAACAAACTGCAATGGAAAGTGAAATGGTGGAAGCAGTAGAGGAGTGAATTATGAGAAACAGTATTATAGTAGATCCCAAACCTCGTGAAGGAAGCTTCGACCACTTTTCAAAGAAGTTGATTCAATTTTCGCCTTATCTGTCATAAGTTTCCGTTTAACCAAGACAAAAATATATTCAGCCGAAATTTTGCAAGAACAAAACGAGATTCAGGCATCACAATGAAAAAACAACTATCGACTTGCATACATTTGTGTAAGTTATGATCAATGACAGGATGATTCCTAACAACTAATTGCACAATTTTTGGAATGTGTTTTTTTTTTATTTCTACCGTGGTACAGTATTAAAAGAAAAAGAATCAAGAAATACTTCCCAGTACTTCACGCAATGATAAACGCATCACGCATGCTACCTAAAGCACATATTATAATCCCAACAGCTCAATCAAACAACCTACCTCCATTTACCGCATTAAAATCCATATTTTCATCACTTGAGCTGGCTTCTGGGGAAAAAATTTCGACAACATCTTCTCTCTTTCCGTACTCTCTCTCCTTCATCAGTTGCAGAATCCAGGGATGGTTGCATATCTATAAACAAGAAGGATATCATTTGGGGATGAAAACAAACACTTCCGATACTATTCTGACGTGGGTCTATCTTTCCATTTTCGTAATTATTTTCAATAAATATACATCATCGAAATTAGAAAATAAAATTATGTATCCAATACTGGAATTTCAAAAATATTAGGTAACACAAAAACAAGAATAAGTTCCCTTATGTTGCAAAAGAAAAAGGTTCAGAGCGTACAGAAAAACTATATCATGTGTATAACAATAAGATGCAATATCGAAGATCCACCTAGCATGGTACATCAGTTACATGGTGTTATAACGCCATCACCAATTTTAATGCCATACTTTGATATAACAGATAAAATCATAAGAATGGTCACACCTAGATTCACCTAACCCAAGTTGTGTTTCAAGTTTTTAGCTACGAAGACACCTTTAATGCACGTCAAGTTCAAGTCTTCTGGTGTCTGACAATGAGTGGCACCTTTGTGGAAACAAGAACATAAGTTTGTAAGGTGATCAGAAAATAAAATGGAATACCTGGGCTAAAGCGTGATAGCCAGCGAAACAATGGTTCTTCTTTATTCCGTCAGAGGAAGATTGAAAATTGGTGAACCCATGAGCGTCAAGAAACTTTTTGTAAAGTTTTCTTTGCAACGAAGAAAGCTTCACTGATATAACAAACACGGTTTTAGGTGGTAAGTCCTTCTTGACCACACTCATGTCCATTCTTTGTACAAAACCTTTCAATTGTTCGTACAATATATGTGATCTTTGATTCATTATTCTAACATCTTCTGCTGTGGAGTTTGCATGTTGGCCATTCTCTATAGGATTCTGAAAACTGTATACATTAAAAAATGTCAGAAAAGGCCGCAAGATATTCATAGAAATCATCAAAGAAAATAATTAGAGTAATACCGATTACGAAATTCATGCATGCTTCCTAGGAATCCTTCTCTTACAAAATCAACCATCTGTGTCACAGAAATCCAATCTTAGTTAACCAATACCATGATGTCCAGCTAAAATTTCAAGTATAGTGTAATATGCAATTATGCACTAACACAGTAATATTCCATAAGGTTGTTCTGAAGAGGGGACCCTGTCAAAGCAATTCGCCGTTGGCATTTCACTTGCTTTAAAGCTTGAGTCGTTTCTGCCATGGTATTCTTTATCATATGCGCTTCATCACAGACAAGAATATCAGGTCCTTCCTGAAGAAGTGAAGAAAAGATAAGAGAAGATCTCAAGCTCTCAGAGTAACTAGTTCAATAGCCAGCAAAAAGAAATAATAGGTCACAGTGTCACACTACACCGCTAAACAAAAAAGATAATGTAGAAAACAGTTCTCTGTTGTGTTTGGTATATCTCGTAAAAGAAAAATTGATGTGCAGCAGGAGATGAACAGCAGGACACAGCATTTCAAGATGCAATACAAGAAACTGAGCAAAACACTCCTGTACAACCAACTTTGGGTGGCCACAACCACCAGTCCAAGGCAAACCACCACCCTGGCCAGCTGAAAGCTGCTAATCCTGTGCCTAGTCTGTGGATCAGTTTGGTTGTGTGTTAGTTTGAGTCTTAATTGCTGTGCTAGGTTGTGCAATTCTAGGCTAGAACTGTTAACTTGGTGCCTTAATTTCCTGTGTTCAACTGTGGGAATTAATTAATCTATATCCTTAACCTTGTGCAAAATCTGTGCCTACTCTGTAGTTTACACTGCATGATGCCTGTACGATAGCTACATCTCAAATCAAGGAGTCAAATAAACCATAATAAAATTCCATATTCACACAATGTTGCCCTTGTTCAACAAATATCTACGAGTATAAAACATGAGAAAAGTTTCATAAATACAACCAGATAACTCCTCAAAATCAGAGGCCTTTGAAAATATTAAAGGCAATCCACTAAAGTAGTAATAATGCTTGAGAGTTCATACATATATACAAACAGTACAAATAAGAATGATTAATGGAAACATGGAAGAGTAAAAAACATATGCAAAAATACCTGAAGGGCGGAGCAGATTTTTGTTGCTTCATGATTCTTCACATTCTTTGCAAGAGATAAATTTCTAAATGAATTATAGCCAATTAAGAATACCCCTCCTTTTTTCCTCCACTTCGTAAGCAACTCGGCTCTTTGCTCCCTAACCAACACATATTTCAGTTGTGAGAATGTCGAGAATGTTGTTGACAGTAAGAATGATGCTGTTAGCCAAGACTGAAAGTCGAGAATCAAAAGTATGAAGTTTAAACCTTACAGTGGGGTATCATCCCATAAATAGCTAGCAACAACAGTGCATAATTCCCACTAACAAAATGTTGAATTATTATTTCCAATGACAAATGACCATTCTTTCACACAACTTTTATTTATAATTTCCAATGACAACTGTCGCAATAAATCTAACACTTCATCAGCTAAAACAAAATCATTTCCTTTATGAATGCGATGGTTGATTCCCAATAATAAATGCCACAATATCGCCATTGGAACCAGCTTTAGCATGCAGGATGTTTAAACTATGTACTTTCATAAATTATAAAAATTGGAATATAATGACAAGAAACTAATGCAAGTAGGGGTGTCAACAATCAGAGCCGGCTCGTAGAGCCCTTGGAATTGGCTCGGTCAGAGCAGTCAAAATGAGCCCGAGCTTGTTCAAATCTCAGCTAAACCCGAGCTCAGTAAGGCTCGGCTCGAAAGCTCGTTTGGGCTCGTTTTTTTAGTTTTTTACATTTTGAGTTCAATAATTTTAAATTTTAATAATTCTAAATATATGTTTATTTGATATTTATAATTATTATACTTCAAAATTTTATAACAATATTTTTTTGCCTTTTAAAAAGTTTATTTTTAGTTATATATGTATAAAGAGACGAAAAAAATATAATCGTAAACGAGCTTGGTACGAGCTAGAGCCAAGCTCGAGCTTTTTCCGAGCCGAACTCGAGCTTCAATTTTTTGAGGTCGACGAGCTTCGAGCCAAGCCCGATCTCGAGTTTAAGACTACAAACCAATCCCGAACCAGAGCCAGAGCTCACCTGAGCTCGAGCTTAGATCGGCTCGTTTACACCCCTAAATGCAAGTATAAAGATTTTCAGTACATCATCCATGAACAACAACTCACAACAACAAAAACTGCAGCAGCTAATTAGCCCTCTGCAACAAAGACTAAGCAAGAGAGAAAACCTTGGTCTATCTTCAAGCATATAAACACGAAGAGGTTGGAGTTCTGAGGGCTCCCACTTCATAAACTCTTGCCGCCAATTGTGGAGCACATTTACAGGTGCAACGATCAGTGCAGTCCTCAGACCTAAATCAACACTTCTCATAGCTGTGTATAAGAAGGCTATGACCTGGAAAAGGAGGTGTTCATGAATATGCAGGTAAAAAAAATTATGAAGGCCTATTTTCAGATGGTTACCAACGACTCCCATGTTATTTGCTACGGAGTACAATAATCCAAGACACAGAAATAAGCACTAATGTGTTTAACGGGATCAGCACCATAGATCATTCTACATAGACAATAATAGAAAAGCAAAAGAAATATAGAAAAGGAATAAATTATATGGACTAAATGTACCTGAAAAGTTTTGCCAAGACCCATTGTATGAGCTAAAATACAACCAAGGCCTTTATCCCCAATCTTCACATTTCTGATGGACTGAATGATGTTTTCCCACATAAAACGAATGCCTGCAACCTGAAATAATATATCCCATATAGTTAAACAATGAGTCCGTTGAAAACTCAAAACATAATCTATAAACTTTTTAAACATCTACTACCTTTTATAATTCTTTTTCCAAATCACCTACCCTCCCTGAACTTCAATCTAAACATGGCACCGCGGTTTTAGCCAAACAAACCAATATGATAAATAGCTTCCAAATAAAAATGGAATTACTTTTTCATACTTAGCATTACTCTTTCATACCTAAAATTTCCTAATTTTCCTATTTTACCCCTTTATATTCTATAAACAACTTTCATTGATTTTTTCCCATTCTAAACCAATTTTTTCATCAAAATCTCTACTGATTCTCATCAATTCTAAAAATCAATCAATCATACTTGCGACTTCATTATGGATGATAATTCGGTAATCTTTATCGTAGAGTAATTGTTATAGAAATTTACTTTTTCATAATTAGGGTTTAGGGGTGGTGGCAGGGAGGGCGGCCGACATTTTCTTGATAAAATAATACTCCCTCCATTCAACTCCAATTTACCCATTTACTATTTTAATTTTCAAAATTCAACGCGATCTATAAGATAAAATATAATCATGTGTGATGTTGTTTGAGTCGTCTTAATGAGTACAATATAAATATCAAAGTTTTCTAATTTTTACTAATGTGTAACGAAAGATATTAACCATGTAAAATGTGTCTCGACACATCTGCAAAAGGCAAATGGGTAATTGGAGTTGAAGGGAGGGATTAACATTAATAATCTAAAAATAAAAAAATAAAAAACGAAGCGGGGTGGCCGAGTGGTGGTGAAGGGAGATGAAGTTTGGAAAAGAAGAAAAAATCTCTCTCAAACTCTCCCCAGAAACTTAGGTGGAGAGAAGGAAATGGGAGGGGTGGCGTAGTGTAGTAATTTTTTAAGTATGATTGACTAATGTTTAAGTAGAGAGAAGAATGCAAGTAGGTCGATGTATATAGAAGAAATTACGAAACAACCTAATAGTGAAAAATGGAGGGTATTTTTTGGTTAAATTTGCTAGCTTTACTAAATCCCAACTAAAAAAACATGTGATGTAAAGTTGCCCTTAGCTTAGTCACATCCCTCTATCCTAAATTCCTAATATCCACAAATGCTAGTACTTACACTCTCTCAAACGATCTTCGCGAAAAATCATCCGGACATCATCTAAACTTTTCAAGATCACAAAGTAGCGCTCAATCCACGACACACTTCCAATTCATCTCTCTATCATCTTGGTTATTCTTGGGTCCAGAAAACATGCAAACATATTCTTCTCCAGTAAAACCACAAGACAATACTAAGAGTCTTCTAACAAAGAATGGTCTACAAAATGAAATCAAAGATGGCCAATGTTGCTGGTAATTACAATAGAAAAAATATAATAATTACAAAAAAAAACTACAGAGAACAAAATAATTAACTATATTCCCCTATGACTACATAAATAGAGTGCATACATAGCTACATCTAACAAGAAGACTAACAAAAAAAATGAAATGTTGTGATAGGCAGCAAACTGCGTATATACCTGATGTGTTTTTAATTTGGCAGAAATACTTGGAGGTATCCTTACAGCATCTTCACCTTCTTCTCTAACAACATTCACAATGAAACCAGTTGAGGCGTCACCGAGAACTTCAGAGCTAGCATCTTCAGGTAAAGTTCCATTACGAGAGCTATCATCCATCGTCATGGGTATGCCTGCGAATTGAGCTTTTAAAGACTTCAATCGCTCTTGACGTTCCTACACAAGCCCAGAAATCACAAATGTATTTGAAAGTAAACAACAATTACAATGAGAATACACAGTATAATTGTCATTTCTATGATGAAGAAGTTCAATCATTAAAGAAGACAATCTACGCATTCTAACATGAAGGCAGTACCTTTTCCATGGCAATTTTTCTTTTTGTCTCCTCTCCCAGTTCAGTATCATCAATTATCCTTCTAATTTTCTTTTTCCTTGACTTGGTTCCACTGAAGAATTAAAGCAGTAATTTAATTGACATTTAGAAAGAATGGGACAACTCTAATCCAACTTTGACCAGCAACAGCACAAAAAAATGCTACATCAACAATCAACTTTCATGTCAAGCATAATTTCACTGAGCAGGTTGGAACGGCTAAAATAATACATACAGTTACGCATAAGCAGCTGTGATCCAGCGAACATGTCATCATAATTTTTAGTGTGACATAACTACAAGCAGAGCAATACTTGGTTCAAGTGTTCAAAACTCAAAGTGACAGTAGTGTGTGTGTGTAGCTGTCGTAGAATAAAATGTAACAGAAACATGACTTACATAGAGTTGGAATAATCATACCACGGGCATATAAACTAGTGGTTTCTAGTAGGCAACATTTCCTTGGGGTATGTTTGGATAGACGGAAATGGAAAGAAAGGGAGAGAAAAAAAGGGAAAGGGAGGGAAGCAAGTTCCTTTTTTTGGTTAGGAAAATGGGGTGAAAGGATTTGGAGGGGGAGGGGGAGGGAAAATGGATCCCTCCATTTCCCTCGTCAAAGGCAAATCATTTCCCCACCAACATTGGAAAGATTTGGAAGGAAACTTATCTCCTCCATTCTCCCTTCCCTCCCCTCCCCTCCCCTTCCTTTCCTTTCCCTTCACTCCTTCCCCCTCCCCTTCCTTTCCCTCCACTTTTTTTATCCAAACACACCCTAAGGGTTTGCAGACAATAAATAAACGGAAATCTGGTAATATTTCCCATCAGTCATTCATCAGTATTAATTATTCAGGCTGTTGTTTTTCCTGGTTCTACTATAATGTTGTAACATCAGTTATAAAGCTGATTGTAGTTGGAAAGCTCAAAGGAAATACGAAATATGTAGTAGGGGTGTCCTCTGTATGGATCAAAAGAAGCTGAAAGATGCACATTTTGACATCCATCAATACAACTAATATTGAAAAGCAAAGACAAAATTAAAAGCCTACATAGATAAACATTGCTAAAGAAAATGAGAAAAAGTATAAGCCAAAGACATTATTCAAAGATCAACCTACCTGGCAGAAACACCAACATCATCTGACATATCCGTATCGCTGTCAGAACTAGAGCTTGTTGAATCTTTGGAGCCAACTGCTTCTTCGAGATCAAAGGTCAGTTGTTGCAGACGATCAGGAGAACAGCAGCAACACCGCCATTCATATGGTTTTGCTTCTGACAAGCAATCCTCGCCAAGGTTCCTCTTTATACATGATTCACAAAAGTGAAGTTGACATGAGATACAATTTACTAAATCCTCATTCCTTCCGCACCATCCACAGTAGCATTCAGTGCAATCATTAGCCTGCCATGTATAATAATAAATCGATGTCAATACTCAAAGACAGTCCAACATATCTCACATCTTCACCCAAACAAAAACACGAGAAAATGACTGGCACAATCTCAAATCTTTCTTTTCACTAAAATGTACGAGTAAATACTAGCCCTATAAAAGCTTTTAAATATGAGGTTTCCGCCCTATGTTCCAACTCGGCTTCTGATAGAGCAGATAGACTGATCATCAGTTTTTTCTACAGGAAAATTTGTTTATAAGATCATGATTCAAATCTTTACCTTCATCTTCTTCTCAATTGTAAATTTGCACATCTCACAAGCAATTACTTTGATGAGTGGATGCTGATGTATGATTTTTGTGGAGTTACCACAGCCTGTGCAGTAGAACTTTTTGCCCACCTCTTGGGAAGAGGGCTCAACATTGATAGGTTGAACATTTTCATCAGTACTAAGTTGGTTCTTTTGTTCACTGCAGTCACGCTCATTATAATTATCTGCAAGAGTTTGGGCTTTATCACAACTTTCAGTAATGTAAGTCCTGGCTTTCTTAGCTCCATGGCCCATCAACTCATCATCATACGAACGCTTAAAACCCTGAGGACATTCGGGTGAATCAGCATCATAATGCCGTCTATCATTAACAGCATCATCAAAAGGTTCACCTGCAGCATCAAGATCTACACTATTGTTCCCCCTACCATTCTGCAGATTAATGAACAAAATAAACGTAAGCTAAAAGATACAAGAAAAAAGTGGAAATGTGACAGAATATTCCACAAGCATCAAACTACATTATATCATATTGATACAGAGGCATTTGTCAGATTCTCCAGTACTCAGTGTGCTTCTTAACTGCCACTACGCCTGTTCATATACTTGCTTTTGTGACTAGCTTGAAATTTAACAAAGAACAGACCACAATTGAACAAGCCACATGGTCCAATAATAAGCATTTTTTGTGAACTTACAAGTTACAATCACCTCCATTCTTAAGCTACATAATTCATCATAAAGCTCAACTGGAATAACAAAAGCATTACTACAGTTCCGCAAAGGATCCCCAAGCGACTAAGGGGTTAGATGCAAAAAATACATGGTCTTACTCATGCGTGGAAAACATAAAGATATGGGTCCAAAGAAAATGAAAATTGCATCTAAGAGCAGGGTTTCATCAGATGCAACTAGTATAAAAGTGTAGGCCATTTAATGATCCATTTTTAACTTTTTATGTCACATACCAAAGTTAAAGAAATTGAAAATAATGAACGGGAATTTATAATACCCAAAATAAAGGAAAACCCAAGAACACAAACCATAACAAAGGCTAGTTAATATTAACACAAAATAATCAGCCATCAACTGTTCATTTAGATATCAACTTGAAGTGTGAGACAAAGAATAAACATACTTTCCAGTCAAAAATAATATAAGGGTGAGAATATAAACAGCCAAGATTATGAAACCTGTTTACTCCTCTTTCTACGCCTCCTTCGTTTCAGCAGAAGCTGCAGCTTCTGATCAATGCTGATGTCATCTTCTTCTTTTACCTGATTATCAATAAATATGATGCATCATTACAAAATCACACCCACCTATAATCAAGATGTATTCTCCAAAGAGTCCAAACATTTATAACCACTTCTCACTACCTAAGTTTGCATACTATATGAGGCCAAATTCAGCTTGTTTTCCTGCTCAATTTCCAAAACGAATTTTGAACAAAACGGGGAAATAAAACACATGAATTGCTACTTTCATTTCTAAGAATTACCATTATAATAACTAATAAGGACGCGAACTTTGCAAAATTCTAATTTCGAAACTTGCAATTTGGGTATCGACCTCAACGTATGTATTGGGACAGAAATATAGTACGATATGCTGAAAATATCCTACTAATTTGTGTTTTCTGACATTTCTTCCATAAATACTTTTGACATTTGAAAAGTAGTAATAACCAATTTAGAGACACGTTAAGGACATGATTAAGTGTATTACTAGGTTGAAAGCCCGTGCGTTGCTAACTTACTTATATTGAGAAAAAAATTATAAGGGTATAATGTTTACCTGTTATGTCTAGTAATTTGTTTACATATGATTAAAAATTCCTTCACTGAGAGAAAAAAAACAAATACGTGGGATAAATGTGGTAGAAAACACTGTCGATACCTAAAATTGAATTAGTTTGTGATAATTTGAAATCATGTCACCATATACTACATATAATGTTTAATTGGTACAACATTTTCCTCTTTTTACATTAAAAAGACTTGCTTAAATAAACTAAATCATTATAAAAAGTAAGACAATTAGATTAATATTAAAAATTACTCTCATCATTTTCTCTCACGTAAAAAATGTTAAAATTTGACAAATTAACAATTAATTTGACCTTACATTTAAAGTCTCTTGTATAATAATGTTTGTTATTTAAAAATTCGACTTGAAAGTTTAAAAAAATAAACACACTATTATTAAACTACTAAATTTGAGTAGAAAGATATATATATATATATAACTTTATATAATATATATTATAATATACTTCCTCCCATCCAATTGATTCTACACACTTACTTTTAGATGGTCTTCGAGGAACAACTTTCCACCAGTTTCCACTTAGACATGACAGTTTTTCAATAAAATTTGTAATTTTATGAAAGACTTTTTCACAACAAGCCCAAATTTATAATTTTCATCCATCAAAGTTTCATACTTTTTCAAGTAATTGCTATCAAAGTTTCCCATGTTTGACCTCCAAAAACAAGTGGGTAGAATCATTTGGAGGGAGTAATTGTGAAACCCCTAAATTCAAACGCATGGTTTATTCGAGCTTATAACTATTTATAGGAAACTGTAATGTACATCCCTCTGTTTCATTTTATTAGTTGTTTTAAGATGTAACACATAAATTACGAAAATGTAATGTCTTACGGAGTATTACTTACATGCAATTAATGATCACTAAAAATATAATACAAGTATTTTTCATCAATCTAATTGTTTAAAATACTTATTTTCCTAGTTATAATTTTGGAAAATGTGGAGTCTAACTCTCGTGGGGAAAAAATAGTACAAACAATTAAGAGCTCTATCTAGGAAAATAAATACTTCCTCCATTTTTTTGTATCTTCCTAATTTCCTTTTTGGTCCACTTTTTTTTTTATCTTCCCATTTTATTACTTACCATTTTGGTCCATAATTTTTACCATACTACCCTTACTATTTACAACACTTTACACCTTTATTCTTTCCTATTTACACACACTTACCATTCTACCCCCAATATTTCTTAAATTTATCATTTTATATTCAATACAAAAAATCTTGTGTCCAAAGTCCATGGGAAGATATATTTAAAATGGAGGAAGTAAAATTTTTAAACACGCTAATTAAGTGTCAAAATTTAAAAAATTATCCCAAAACCTTTAAACGCGCTAATTATACAATCATACCATAGACAAATATCTCACCTACGACTAACTCAAAATATTGTGCATAATTGTACCAAAGTAAAGTAATGAGAAGTCCTTAAACAACCCAATAAAAGTTGGGTATTGATAGCCAAAATTTTGTACAAGTTAGGTCCTTAATAAGGTGTTAAATCCATTACTACTGACGTTTAATTCACAATGAATGAGATTATGAGAATCAAACTTTCGCTCAATGTCACATAGTCCCTTTTATAAGCTAGAACAACCAGCTTGATATTGATTGGGCCTCAAGGTGCTGCGGTGCAAATGACCACACGGTGCATAACTTGAGGTCAAAGAAAACATATGCATCTTCGCACGGCCACTCTCAATCTCATAAAAAAAACAAGCACTTGAATAAAAAAAAGTGAACGACAAGCAAACCTTTCTATAATTTTTCCTTTGCTCTTCAGAAAGCTCCAATTCGTTCCCATTAGCTATAGCATCAACAAGAGATAGATCACTAGGACCATCATCAATGTCATCAATCTCCTCAACCTTAAAAAAAATCAATCAAGCATTTTATAATACTATCTAAAAACACTGCATTTATTAATTTAAATACCAAATCTAAGCATACAAAGCCAAACTTGCATCATTGCATTAGTAAAAATGATTTTCCGAAATTCTTGTTCCTCTCATTAACATATCAAAGATATAACAACAAGGATAAAAAGAGTACTGTGCTTCGTATTAAAAAGAATCCAGGATAATCAAAACAGAAAGGCTTAGGAAAGGATGTAGAGCTAACAAGAACGGGAGAGAAAACTATTGAACTACACAAAACATGCCAACCAAGCAAAATAATAATCTGAATCCTAACAGATTTAGCTACAAGCCTACAACTAAATGTACAGCCAAGCTCCACAACTGCCAGAACCTGGACAAAAGAGCAGGTAATACTGATATAATTAACCTAATCCAAAGAAAGATAAATTGAAGTGCCTGCTAGTAACGGATCATGAATTGATCCCTTAAGGTGACATTAATCAATCGTTCACAGGCATCAGTAACATCTTATCAGACAAACAAAGGTGCATACCTCGTCCACACCAGGAAATTGAAGTCCCAAAGCTGCAGCTTGCTGAGGAGTACTGGCCAAGTAGACTGAAGCCCATTGCTTACTACCAAAAGTAACCTCTTTCGAAGAACCCTCCGAGAATAGCTTATTAAAAGAGCTCCAGTCTGCACTAACATTGTCAGTTAACCCCTCGCCACTATCTTCAGCAGCCATTTTTTTCCCCAGGTATCCACTAGCACCTTCCTCCAAAGTTTTACCATGCTTCCTGTGATACAAGTATACTTCATCAACTGTTAACCAAAACAAACCCCTGCATACGTCTAGTGAAAAACTCGAAAGGCTGGAGATGAGACACACTTTCTGACAGGCCTTATGGTCTGAAGCCGCATTTCAGCTTCTTTAATTGATTCAACAGCTTCTCCTGCAATCTCAGAACCTACCCAATGTGTCCTTTTCTTCCATGCTTCTGTACAGCAACCATTCGGAGCCTTGCTCTCAATCCATTTATAAATGTTTGGTAGATCAATACCAGCACCATCTAATTGCTCCTATAGAATAAACCGATGAGCAGCCATATGTAAACATACAGTGATAAGTAACTCATTCAACATATTCAATAACAGAAAATTACATAATTACTAATTTACTATCTGCCCAGAATATCACTTTTAACAAAACTTCAAACATCTTAAAACTAGCTTCTGCGCTTTACCATGGTCATTGCATTTATTTAACAAATATACGCGCCCTTCATCTAAGGTGGATAAAAGAAACATCTAATTGCTCCTATAGAATAAACCGATGAGCAGCCATATGTAAACATACAGTGATAAGTAACTCATTCAACATATTCAATAACAGAAAATTACATAATTACTAATTTACTATCTGCCCAGAATATCACTTTTAACAAAACTTCAAACATCTTAAAACTAGCTTCTGCGCTTTACCATGGTCATTGCATTTATTTAACAAATATACGCGCCCTTCATCTAAGGTGGATAAAAGAAACATCTCTGTCACTTTTTGCCTCGCTTTTTGCCTCTTTGTTTATTCCTTTAGGTTCTTGTACAAGATGCAACGTGTGAAAAATAACTATATCAACGATGCATACGCAAGTTGCGAGCGAATTAATCTTTTATATACTAAATGAATAAACACTAGAAAAGAACCGGACACGTGACGCACTCACAAAGAAAATATTCCCGCCTAAGGTAAAGTACTAATGGGCTGATTATGATTGGGGTATCCAAAGACATCAAATAAATCTATACTCCCTCCTCCTTGAATAAACCTCTTATTCCTTTTGTGGATTTTTTTTTGAGTTAGCCCCATTTCCTCTTAAGGAAATATTTTCATCTCTATTTCTCTCTCATCACATGCATCATATCAACACTATCGTCTTACTTTTTCACATTTTCTTAACTTTGTGCCAAACCCATATGGGGCTTATTCAAGGAGGGGGTAATAATTATTGATAAAAAATCTTCTTAAGACGTAGTAAAAGTATTGTCAAAAATAGCTCATTAAACTATATCTCATATACAAAGTATATTTTATGAAATCTTCTATATAATAACCTTCTACGAAGTATAAACTAGTTGACTAACCAGTAGAAAAGAAAAGAAGTAAACTAGTGTCGTGCTCTCAAAGAAAACTTTTTTGCTTAAACTAAAGCACTAATGGGTTGATTATGATTCGGTTATCCTTAGACTCTTCAAATTAATCAATAACAATTGTTGATAAAAAAAATTCCCCTAAGACATAAGAAAATTATTGATAAGAATAGTCCAATAAAGTGTCACATCTACGGAGTACTCCCTCCCCACCACATTGATGTTCCCACTTTGACTTGGCACGGTGTTTAAGAAGAAAATGTAGAGAGGTATAAAGAAATATGATAAATTGTTGGGTGGGGTTTAAGATGTCAAATCACAAAAGTAACCAATAGGAAGAGAGTATATTGGATGAATAAGGAAAGTTTTGAAGTGGGAAAATCATAGTGGAATTTCCTTTTAAGGAAAGTGGGAAAATCTTAGTGGTGGGGAGGGAGTATATTTTATGAAATCCTTTATAGTATGATCTTCCAAATTTCTAATACTAATTGAATCAGCACTAGAAAAGAATTGGATGTGTTGCGCGCACAAAGAAAATTTTCACGCCTAAAGTAAAGGCGTAATTGGCTTATTATGATTGAACTATCCAAAGACTTATCGAATAAATCCATACTCCGTAATTATCCATAATTTAGGATCGGGAACCTGCCCAATATGTTCAACCCGTTGGGTCAATAATATGTCTACGTTAAATACGTTGCAATGTTACGTATGAAATATGAAATAATATACGCATAAAGTATTTTTTTTAGTACTTTAAATGACAAATATGATTAAAAAATAATTTAATAAATTGTAAATCGACCATAGTTATGATAAGTAATGAATATAAATAATATATTAATATTAAATAAAATAAAACTCTAACAATATATTTTTATCGATATTATAAAAGGTAAAAAAGGTCGAAAAACTATTTATTTTGTAATTTTATTTTATCTAATGCTAAAACTCATACGAGATGAGAGTATTATTTATTATATCCACTTTTAAGATTTACTCCCTCCTATTTTCCATTTTCTTCCCTCTTTCTTTATTGAGCTTTTCTTCCCTCTTTTCTTTTTGGGTTGTACTTTTAATCATTTATTTAACCCTCCTTCAATTATTTATTCTTTCCTTATCACACAAACCCACTGAATTTATCGTCATTACTAACCATTATCGTAATAATAAGTCGTGCATTTGGACTAAATCTGGCAAACAAATTGGGCCGTGTCGGGTTCGTGTTCGCATCAAGTGTGGTCATGAACCCTTCAACCCAATTAAGTCTCATATCGACCCACTTATATAAATGGGTCATAAAGTCTCAACCCAAACCAATGAACTTCGTGTCGAATTCTTGTCGTGTTTTCGCATGTCTATATTTGGAAAATATAAACATATTGATGTGACAAATGAATAAAATAATTTATACAAATTTAATAAATACTCTAGGTTATTGGTGTCAAGTTCATGTTTTGAAAAATCAAAACACACCCACCCAATTAAATCTCATGACGTGTTCGTATCGACCAACTTACATAAATGGGTCATCAAACCTCAACCCAACCCCATTAATTTCGAGTCGGGTTTGTGTTGGTTTTCTGGTTGTGTCAATGTTTGTCGGGTCTAAATTTTGCACGAGGCCTAAACAAGTACTGTGGTTCTTGCTTGTTTCCGGACTGCTAATGCATTATGGACAAACAATTTACGGGAGGAAGAGGGGAATATAAATGCTCCCTGAAATAAAGTCAATCCCAGACTTTGCAATTACTGGTAAACTTTGCAAGTGGCAATATAAATCAATCCCCGATTAATGTGACAAATGACAATGAGTTACATAGAAATAGAAAGAAACATGTGCAATATTGCAAGAAAGTTTCACAGGTAAAGAAGATAAGTACACACCAATAAATGGGCGCTGTCTGCTTCGAGCTCATCAAGAGTTGCCTCCCATTCTTCTGTAAATGCTTCCATTTCATCTTTGACAGCCTTCTCCAGCTATCAATGACCAAACAAAAAATGGTTACATTAGCAAAACAAATTTGCACATTCATAATCAAACAATTCTACAGAGTACTGACATCATCTCCGTGGAGATTTACTGCCAACTCTTCTCGAACTTCCCGTTCAAGCTTCTCCAAGGACTCCTTTTCAAGTGTTTCTTGCGCCTCTGCTGCCTAAAATGGGAATCAGAAGACAAATGAACAGCATAAAAAACTTGTGAATGACAAAAAAAAAAAACCGAAAAAAGAAAATTTTAGTCATATTAAAAATTATAAATACCTTACTCTCTACTTCTAATAAGTCAGCAATTAGTTCTTCTATTTCTTCTTCAGTCAGGGGGGCCTGAAAAAAAAATGTTAAAAGGTAGGCATCGATATCAATTGAAAGTAAAAATTCGCTTGACTGCGTTAACTTGCCTCGATCAGTGACTTGTCTTCTTCTGATTCTAGCTGCTCGTCCTCATCACTTGGCTCTTCTGAAAACATTTCTTCAGAGAGCACGTCATCATTGGTTATCACCTCCTTTCCGTCGGGTTTCTCCTCCATCAATATATGCTATATGCCTAAATATGGCATAAACAAATACACTTAGCAGAGAAACCACCAAATGAGCTTTATCAGCAACAAAGATAGATCATAAAATTGCAGTCAAAACAAATCAGTAAGTCGTGTCTATATTATACGACATCAATCAATTATACGAAAAGCAGCTACAAAATCCCCAAATAAGAGGAACCAAGTTCTTTAACCCTAGAAATTAAACTCTAGTCAGTAAACATAATTAATACTAATCTAATTATTAATCTACCCATTAATTAATAAATATTAACATTATACGGAGCAATAAACAATAAAATCGACAACTAAATAAGTTAAACAATGAAGTTCAAATACAGCAATAAAAATGAAAGAAAAGGAAGGGGAAAGTTATACTCCGTACCAAATTTGGAGAAACAGAATGCCGAGAATTAAGAAGCAGAAGGATTTCTATTCTTACTGCTACGCCTTTTCTACTACCAGTACTCTAAAACCTACGGAGTATCACCCTTCCCAAAAGCTACTGTATCTACTCCTTCAGAAAATGAGGGGTTTTATATATACTCGCTTTGTTCGAATTTCAAATGGTACTTTTACTTTTTCACTTTTGACGAGACGTGTTTTACGTTATCAATCTTTTTTATTTTACATCATCAATGAAAATTTGATATGGAGTTTTTTTAATTTACTTATAAAATGAATCAAATAAGATACCACGTCACTATATTTTCTTGTAAATTGTCGAGAATATTAACGTTTTTTTTTAATTGTAAATAGTGTTTAAATGGAAACGTAACTATCTGTGACAATTATGTCATCAACCTAAACCCAAGAGATAAATAATGTGAGTATTTTGAGTAAAGTAAAATAAAGAGGGGTCTAGAAACCAAATGAGAGTAAAAAGTACTCTGTACTCCGTATGTCTTAAGCTCAATGTACCAAACCCGTAGTGAGACGACAAACATTGTCATGGTGGTTTTGATCAATAAAACCGAGTCATGAAAATAGTTTCAAAAGAAAGCATTGTTAATACAAATATCCAAGTGTATGGACCAGCCACGAGCAAAGAGTTGTCGGCAGGATGAGACGAATTACAGTGGGTTTAACCACGGGACTGAAAGTTTCTAAGTAATCGAGCCAGGGTGTTGGTGGAAACCTTTGGCTATGAGGCAAACTTTATATTTATCGGATATTCTAACGTGTGCCCACGGGCACACCTTAATATCTTAATTAAGGAAGGAATCACGATGTTATTATTACGAGAAATTGATACTTAGAAAACATAATTGTCATTCTTCCCTTAGTTAACATATCTTGATGTTGTTAAGATTGTATTTAATTCGAAAAACTCATTTACAGCCTATAACGTTTGGGTGGGAAAGGGGGGACGAGATTCCAAGTTTTATTAGAGATAGGGCCAGAGAATTCATCATTCATGGCAAAGTGCCACTGAGGGTCATTAAGAGCTTGTTTAGTGGACGAGGGTAATATCGAAAAATCACAAAATATTGGGAGAGACGGTCTCTCAATAACTTATTGAGAGATCACTCTTCTGTACCACTCTACGTTCTATTCGTATCTTTAATTGATAACTTTGTTTTGTACCTGTTTTTATAAGAAGCGTACCATATTTATATTTGTATACTCTTTTATGTTAATCGTACCATTGTCTTTCAGGAGACCTACCCAAAACTTCCATTTTATGTCTCAATCATTTATTTACATTTCTATACTGGATTGGTTTTATTTATTGGTAATGTAACACCCCGTTATTTTCCGAGTCATTTATAATGCGTTACTTTTCTATTTTTACTTAAATCGGGTTTTTAAGTTGGAAAAATATTTTCGATGTCTTTATAAAAATTAAAGTGTTTTGGGCCTTCTTATAGTAAATCAATTTTTGGACTATTTTAAAAGTTGATCGTTATTTATAGTGTTCGGAGTGGACTTTGACTCAAAAAGAAAAAAAAAAAGGAAAACCTAAGTGAATTAAAACCCCACCCGTGCCAATTCCGTTCCCCCGTCACAAATCACAATTTCTTTATCTTTCCTCCAACTTTGCCGGCACACTAAAGCTCTTCTCTGTGCGTTTCCTTTTGTTCCTGTTCCGTTTCCAATTGTTCAATCGCTATCGTAAAGTCGGTTCTTAATCCTTGAGTACACCTTCACGTTTTATCTTCTTCATCATTAAAACTGTAAGTATCGATTTTATTAAAGATCTTTTAATTTATTTTTCTTCTCTTTTAATATATAAACAGAGTTTTTGTGAGTAGGCCTTATGAGTTAGTAAATCTTATTCAAATTTATGGGTGGAGTATTATTTGAGAGTAATTCTATTGTCTTAATTGTCGATCTGTGGCGAAAACAGGAGTCGTAATGATTGATAATTGGATCTTTGTACGGAGTTTGGTTATGTTGGAAGTCGATCGAGGGGTATTAGAATTACGACATTAGTGTGGTCTCGTGTGGTTGTGCACGTATGGGTATTTCAGTTTGTAGACATTGCACGTATGAATTGTATAGTGGGTTGTTCATGATGATGAATTGAAGATGAATGACAAGAAAGCAATAAGTAATAGAATAGTGTACGTAATTGGATATAGAGAAATAAAAGTTGGGTGTTTTAGTTTCCATGTCTCACGTTTAAGGCCAGTTATATTACGAGTGTGAGTTTGTAATTAAGAATAATGTCAATCATCATTAAAGGTTTTGAGAGACTTTTAATTGGTAATAGATTAGGACGGTAACTATATGAATGAATCGGTTAGACTAAGTTATTGAACCATTTATATTATTTGTAGCTTGTGGGTTCGAGGAGAAGAAATTCTTGGAATAATATTAGCTGAGTTTTGACCGTCTTGGGGGAGGTAAGGACGTTTTACCCTTTTCACATTTAAGTAAAAAGCATGTTCGGTTTAAATTATATTTTTAAAGCGGTTTTGTAAATTATTTTATCAATGGTGGATTTTTATGGTACTCGTAATATTTTGGATATTGAGGTATTGTTTTGGTAAAATTTTTGGAGGTTATAACAGACTCTTGGAGCTCTGTTGGTCTAGTTGGTTTAAGGTGCGTTTACGATGTTCCTGGGACTTCGTCCCGAAACTGAACTCTTGGCCCGAGTTATATTTGAGTGGGGTAACCGGCCCCCACTTGCTAGGAAGTTAGACTTTCTCCTTTGGCAGCATCATCCTACTGACTGTCCAAATGCGAGAGGTGCGCACTATATAAGTCGAACTAAGCACAGGTGATACCTCTAGACCGTGCAAGGGTAGGACCTTGGCACACAGGTGGTGAAAAATATATTTTGGTTTGTTTTGATTTCGACTACGATGTTTTTAAAGTATTGTGGTTTGGTTTCGAGACGGTGAATTTTAACTCTGGATTCAGTTTACTACAAATTATAATTATTGTGAACGTTTTCATTATATTATATTTTTACTCAGCTTTGCTGACGTCCTTTTGTTTTGGGTCGTTCCCCCGCTGGAATCTGTACCTATTCGTTATTTTGGGTACAGTTGATAGGTACACTTGTTAGGCTGCATGGGTGCATTCTGACTTCGGGTTTTGCTGAGCGAGGAAGGATTTTAATTATTTAACATTACCTCCAAATTATTTATATTTATATTGGACCTGTTGGTTTGAGATTGTTTTAAATCGTTTTGGATTTTGTAAAACTTAAGTCTTCCGCTGCAACGTTTCTATTTAAATTAACTATCGAATTTATATTTCTTTTAATTTTTATACTATTATTTTACCTTGCATTTGGCCTGTGAACTAAATGCGGAGTAACAACTTTAAATTTTCCAGTTTTATTCGTTTATTTTGGTCGCGAAAATTTAGGGCTGTTACAGGTAATTCGATCATCCAAATACTACGTAATCAATAGTTCACTCGTCATCCAATAACCATAATCCCCTTTCCACTAACCAAATAAGAAACTCATATATTTTCCCGCCTAAAGTTATCCACAACAAAAATTAAAAAAAATAGACCAAATGAACTAGGTGCGAATCAAACCCTTGACCTCATGTGTGTGACCCTCCCCCTCTCCAACTACACTATAACATTTATTGATTTAAATATCACTACATCACACATAAAGCTATACACCACATAAAGTATGTAATTAAAGAAATCTGATTGATTATATTGATTACGAAAATCACATGTTTTAAATGAAATATATCACCTACAATATTTAATATGGAATGTATGATCAAATTTTTAAAAAAAGTATAAACATATTGTATTCCGTTTTAACCAAATCCCCTATATACTACTTCCTCCGTTCTTTTATCTATATCTTTAATTACGTATTACTAAAAATTATAAAAAGTTGATATTCATAATGTATTCGATTAGACGATTTAAACAAGATCCCTCATGACTATCTTTTATCTTATATATTAAAAGTTATATTAAAGATTTTTTTTACTCATGGATAGTATCAAAAAAACTAAACGTATACAATTCGTTGGAACGGAGAGAGTAAAAGAATAACAAACTTTCCAAAAAATTTCCTCCAAAATACATTATTTCTAAAGATGGAAGTTAAACTAAGAGTACTTTAAAATAAATTGGTAACCCATTATATTTCTGATAAAATCATCACAATGGTAAATTTATAGTATAACCATTCTTAGCTTCACACTAGAAAAATATATTCGATTATTTTTTCTAAATAACGTTTTTGTTTTTCGAGTTTAATCTCTAAACATTAATTTTTATAAAAATGTGGAAATAGTCCAATTTCTATTTCATAAAAATAAAAAGTAATACAGAGTGTGTGTCTATATGAAGGAATTAAGTGTTTCGAAATATGAGAATAACATAAATAAAAATATACTTTGTAAATATAATATTTTCATCTAAACATACATTTATTAGTTTTACTCATTACTTTGATTGCTTATCAATTTGAAATTATTTTCTCAAAATTGAGGAATGTAAACATTAATATACCTCCAATTTAAAATCTTTAATTAGTATGCTACAAAGTAAATTTTATGTATACCGTGCATTTATGCACGGGGCCTATACTATTGTAAGAGTATATAAATATTTCTGGCCTCTAACCATCGGAGCCAGAAGTTACGAGTTCGAACCCTGTCAGCCCCCAATATCTCGAATGATACAAAATACTCCCTCCGAGTTCCTATTATTGTCCCAAAGGGATTTGGGGTGGAAAATAAGGAAGGGAAAATGAGTGGTTCAAAAAAGAAGAAGGAAGAGAGAGAAATGGGAGAGTAATTGTGAACCACACATTGATGGTCTAAAAAAGAAAGTGGGACAAAAATCAAACTCAACCCAAAAAGGAAAGTGGGACAATAATAGGAACTCGGAGGGAGTATATTAGGAACATTTTATTTAAATCATAATAAAACACTAGTTACAGAAGCAATGCTCAGTCCTTTCTCTCGGTGCACAATTGCACATACACTGATACACACACACAACCTCAAACAGCCACACTTATTACAAGCTTTATACTAATACACACTAATAACAGTACTTTAGTTGCTGGCGGAAACGAGTAGACCGCAATGGAAGTAATACGCTTTGTGACTTGTTTAACGGTAACTCCGATATATGGGGCTGTACATGCAACTCTCTGCATACTTGAAGAGATTCTCAGGACGAGGAAGTCTAGTCGCCAAGCCTACAAAACCAGTATATACAGCCACGTAAAATTTTACGCCAACCTAAAAAGCACGCACAGACAGTTTATGAATAGGGTGTTTTTGAGTTTTGTTAGAGCACGTGCACGCACCTAAATCATAGGCCTTAGCTGCAACATTAGCAGCAATATGAGCTGATATCTTCCTTATATTTGAAAAGGGTGGATAAATCATCCCTTTCTTATAGTTCTCTTCACTTACTTGCCCGGCTAAAGCTTCCGCTGTCATCAAAAAACAATTTGTATGTTATCATAATGTAGACACGCTGGAAATGTCGGCTATGGGATCCTGGAAATCTCGGATAAATCTATCTATTTAGCTTTACTTGGTAAAATGACTTACAAGCTGCCAGAAGCATATCATCATGGACTCGGATTGCACCAGATATTACCAAACCAAAGCCAAATCCAGGGAAAATGTATGCATTATTGGCCTATTAATGTTTATATAACAAGTCATTTAATCATCCTCATTGAAAATTTTATTAAGGAAACATATGCAGCGAAAATAATGCTCTGTACCTGGCCTGGAACAAAAGTTTTACCCTCGTATTCAACAGGGTCAAATGGACTGCCACTAGCAAATATCACACGTCCCTATTACAGGTGAGAAAAAAACATTAATCGTTAACAGCCTGTACATCATACATGAAGCGCTTACATGTTTTCTGGATATCCTACCTTGCTCCAGGTGTAAGCATCCTCGGCAGTGCATTCTGATTGTGATGTGGGATTTGAGAGAGCCATAATAAGAGGTTTCTGGACCATGATGTTGTGAATAGTTAGTTTTTTTTTTACTGATGGTAGACGATACACAAAACGAATCCTAATAAAGGTAAGAGAAACAGCACAAGTATTATATATGTTCATATCTATAGTCACAGACTCACAGCTTCTCAAATTCTCGTATAAAAATGCCTTAAGCTAATATTAATGTAAAACTGTATGTTTTCGCATATTAACATCTACATTGTGTTCAGGACTCCTTCATTATTTTGAAAGGTCGTCTACGGTGTTATCTTAAGACAGTTTTCAAGTCACTTGGTCAGTTATTATAGTTTAGTTACATTCCTGGAATAAGAAGGAACTTCCACAATTTTGTTTCTCTGGCTGCAGGAGTTAACTGGCGTACCTCATTAAAAGTGGTCATAGCCTCGATAACTTCTTTTGTAAATGTTCTTCCAACTCCAGATGAACCGATCAATACAGTTGGTTTAATTGCCTGAATATGATAATAGCACACAATAAATAAGACAGACACAAAGCAACATGTCAAAGAAGCACACAAGCTATTGAAGTCGGTCCTTTTGTAAGCTTTAAAGTTGCACCTTGACAGCACTAACGAGATCACCGAGAAGTTCATGTTCATGAGCCCAAGGTTTCTTGAACTCTTGGAGTGAATCCTTCCTAGAGCTAACAATCAACCCCTGCCAAAAAACCCGTCACTTTTAGAGGGTCGACAAACATCGAAGTCCATGAAAATGTTTTTAGGCATATTGGTGAATGATTTCGGACCTTAGAGTCCACAAGCCAAATCTTCTTGCGAGTTTCTTCCACTGGTGCTTTTGTCTATGATAAAATATGTCAAACTGAGTCAGTCATCTTCCTCCCTCAGAGCGCAGAGTTTCTCGATATGTATATGTATCATACCTGTTTGCACATCTCCAAGGCAATAAGCTCGGCAATTCCTGTACCCGCCTACATGAAGATAAATTTTCACAGTCGTATGTTTGATTTACTGTAAGTGATCTCAGATTTTAAACAAGTTTTCTGATCATAACTGCCATAAATAAGAGAAAAAAACAGAACGATCGATTAATGGCTACAAGTGAATTTTAATTTGTTCTTACTTCACCGGCTCCAAGGAATAAGAACTTTTGTTCAGCCAAGTTTCCGCCGAGTAATTTCAGTGCTGCAACAACTCCTGCAAGAACAACTGATGCAGTTCCCTATCCAGAAAAGAAAGTCAAATTATTTCCCTTATGTATACTCGGTGTATGAAAACATCATAATTGGAATGAATGCTAACGTACCTGAATATCATCATTGAATACAAGATGACTTTTGCTGTATTTCGA
This sequence comes from Agrostemma githago, assembly GCA_958450325.1. Taxonomy (NCBI): domain Eukaryota; kingdom Viridiplantae; phylum Streptophyta; class Magnoliopsida; order Caryophyllales; family Caryophyllaceae; genus Agrostemma; species Agrostemma githago. Next base: position 45,046,013 of record OY288261.1, read on the forward strand.
GAGCAACTTGAAAGCATTGTGATTGGCAAAATCTTCAAACTGAATATGATCAGGGTGTTAAAATGAAGAAAAAAGAAAGCTACACAGTAGAGCGACCTTGAAAAATAAGAAAAAAAGAGGTCACTGCACCTGTACGAGAACTTTTTCACCATAGTTTTGCTTTACTGCACTCATAAATTCTTCAAGAAGCTCATCATATTCCTACAGTTGTTTTTACAAATCTCAGTACAAGGCAAGACATGACATGATACCACGATTCACAGATTCATGAATGTAAAGCCAACCTGTCCAGTTGCCCTTTTCTGCCTTAGGCCAATGTAAAACTCATCTTTTAGCAATTGCTCATTGTTTGTCCCGACATCAATGGTAACCGGCAAGCACTGTCCATATAAAGCAGATAAGTTTGATGCTTCAAGAACTGCCAAAAGAAATATTTACCGATGATAGGATAAAGATGATGCTTACAGAAGAAGGACGAACTCCTCCAAGTGCCGCATAAAGAGCTAGTTTGCCCACGGGGATCCCCATTCCCTGAAAACATCTTATATTAGTGCCCTGACTCCAAGACTAAGTGAAAGTATCATTTCAGGTAAAAAAGATATATACGGAGTACATTTCAGGAATACGTCTAGCGTAGAAGTTTCATCGAGTTAGTTTTAGGTACCTGACAACCAAGGTCTCCAAGACCCAATATGCGCTCACCATCGGTCACAACAATGACTTGAACAGTTCTCTCAGGCCAATTTTTCAATACTTCAAGGATCTTTCCCCTGTACGTGAGAGACAATCAGTAGAAGCCTTCCTAACACCATGAAAAACGCTACAAATACACAACAAATAAAGAAATGAACATACTTCTCCTTTAAACTGATGTATAAACCCTGAGGATGCCTGAAAATGCATCCATATTTCTGACAAGCCTCCCCAACTGTTGGTGTATAGACAATCGGAAGTAACTCCTCAACATTGTCAATGAGAAGCTTGTAAAACAACCGCTCATTTCTTTCCTGTATACAGATAAATCAGAGAGTAGACACACGAAATCAGTGAATAACTGACAGTGCGATAATACAGTGTCTAAAAGTGTTACATTCACACACATGCATGGTCTCTAAATATTTTATTAATAACCCATGATAAGTAGAGTACAAGTGACCATAGACGATACCTGCAGGTCCATCACGGCCATATACTTCTGCAGCGGAAGTTGATACTGGCGAATGTTGGTCATTAATTTTTTCTCCTGCAAGAAAAATTCAGGATAAGTAAGTAACTTTGAAGCAATCGAGCTCTTATAGAAACTAATAACGGTAGGTAGTCACTAAACCTGAAGTTGCTGCGAGATGACAACGGGAGGAAGAAGACCACTCAAGTAGTGAGCATCTCTCTCTTTCTCGGAGAATGCGAGTCCTTTGTTATAGGCTGGGTTCCTCAACAAAGAATACCCACTGCACCCAATTTATATAATCAAGCCAAGACTATGCAATTACGATCACATTGCAGACATTATAATGCATAAAGAATATTCTGTACTATCAGTGTATATATGAGCTATAACTAACAACACAGGGGGATCAAAGGTTGAACTCAGGTTATCCACCTCACGAAAATTGAATTACAAATTAAGCATTAGTGTATGCATACGACGATCTCATTTGAAGTCTATATTTCCATCACAAAACACGCAATAGGTTAACGTTGAGACGAGTCTATGCATACAACAATTTCATTAAAATTTTACAATGTGGCAACACCGAAAGTCATTTTTGAATAGTTGAAGCTTTACCTCAATTGTTTAGTGGTAACTGGTAAGTTACCTTTTAATGGATTAAAATCAACTCTCAATACCTTAAATAGAAACTCCCCATTGCGACGGAGGGAATCACAAATATAGCAAATAAGCAAAGGGTAACAAACTAAGAATCGAGAAAATAGTTGAAGTCGTTGGTCTTTACCAAGTCACTGCACATCACTACTGTCATAGACTCACAAGAGAGGTGTACACTGTACAGTAGTAAAGGGTAATACTTGATGCTCCAAATCTTGAGAAAATAGTTAAAGTGGTTCATCTTTACTGAGCAACTGCTCATCATCACTGTCACTGTCACAGGGAGGGGAGGGGACTGGGGAGGTGTATACTACTTCATCCGGACACTATTTTTTGCTTCATTTTATTAAAATACTCCTCATAAAATAATGAGTTATTGAGCCAAAGAAATAGTGTCTAGAGGGAGTATCACTCTTTCAAAAAAAATAAAAAAAAAATAGTTACTCCCTCTCTTTACCCTCCACTTCACATACTATATATTTGTGGTGACCTACTTTACTTTAGATCACTTATATCTTTCATTTTATATTAATAAAATATCAAAATTTGATAGTTTAATGTACTCAGAGAATCAGATAAGATCGCACATTGTCAAAAATATTGAGAATTCTGCTTAGTGATGAATAGTGTCAAAAAAATATACTAAGTGGCAAGTGGAGTTGGGAGGGAGGATAAGTTGTTGATCTTTGCAACCAAAAATTCCACTTAGGAAAAAAGAAAAAAAAAAAAAAAAACTAGTGATAAAATTTTATTTGCAGCTCCGTCAAGACTCAAGACTAGTGTAGTATGTATCTACTCTGTATTGATCAACTTCAAGTACGATACCAATCTGAATAAGTAGCTAGATGGTGTTATAGAACCAACCAAAAAATGTTTATATATTCTAACATGCCCCCTCACACGAATGAATGTCCACGGGACTTGAATTGTAGATGCAACTCACGTTTCCTCATATATCCCTAGGTATTGCCAAATTCCACTTTAGAAAGGAAAGGTTGGAATTCAAATCCGAATATCTTTGCGCTAACTTTGCTACCATGTTATGGAACCAATTAAACCAAAATCTAATCTTAAGAGGTTTATATACTGTAACAGGGATGAATATTACGATGATTGAAATTAAAGTAGAGAAGTAGAAGAAAAAAAGGAAGGGGAAAAGTGGAAAACCTGGCAACAGAAAGAGTCCAAGGAGTAACAAGGTGATCCTCGGTGGCACAATCCTCACCGTACACGTCTTGAACGCCACCGCCCACAGCTGAATCAACGTCCACCATTTCCTTAACAGCAGCAGAACTATGCTCCATCTTTTTATTCTTATTCTTATTCTTATTTTTCTTCTTCTGATGTTCCCACCACCACCAGCCTTTCAAAGCTAATTTCTTTGATGATCTCCCCCCACTTATGTTAATATCGGTATCCTCTAAATTGTTGTTGTGGTTGAAGCTGCTCGTCGTGTTACATGTGTTACTTATAGAAGCACACGCACCACCTCTGAAGCATGAGCTCGTTAAATGCTCTTTCTTACATGTATTATTATTATTATTACTATTTTCCTTGATGTTCATGTTCCTGTTTTTCTGAATTCATTAATCAACATAATTAGTTAGTTACTGTAGACGATTACTCCACTAAATTGACCATTCTACTTTATGTTGGCGTCAATCAATGTGTACATAAATGACCATATCCACGAGATATGACCTAACGTTCAATCTCGACGCCACCCTCTCACATGCACCCTTTATTAAAAGAGTGAACCCCCATAATAAGGGGTGCATGTGAGAGGTGGCGCCGAGTTTAAGCGTCATCCGGTGACGTTAATTATTTTTCCTTATTTTAATGGTTTAGTTTGAGCATTTGTCAATATGAAAATTATACTGTAAGTGGTGGTTAGTGATAATAACGAGACAAGATAGTTCATAAATAACTTGAGCTCGGTTCGGTTAAAGCTCGGGCTTCGCTCGACAATATAACGAGTCTAGTTGAGCAACTATTAACTCGAAAAGCTCGCAATTAAGCAGGTATAAATAATAATGTGATTTAATTTGCTACAAGTAATATTTTTCTCTTATTTTAAAAATACTAATCGTAGTTATTTACAGAGTAGTTCTTTTTTCACTCTATGAAATGTTTTTATTGATTTGTGACATATATACAATCTGTATATATTTTCATATCACAAGATATTAAAAAATATCGATAAAAAAAAAATACATATACGTAATATATACTTCTATATAGGCTCAAACTCACATTTTAGTTCACGGGCTTGTTTGAGAGTTTCATTTTTCAAGATCAGGTAATTAAACTTAACATTGACTTGAGTTCAAATTTTGCTTAACGAGCATAAACGGAGCAAGGTCAAACTTGTGACCGACGTGACTCGTTATCACTCCTACTAGTAACACAACCATTATTCCTCTCTTTTTAAATGAACTTGCTCCAAGCAAGTAGCTTAAGAGCAAGCTAAGTACAATGATTAGCTATAATACGGAGTATAATTTTTGCATCCCTCCGTTTCAGTTATTTGTTTCTCTTTGATTATAATACTCGTCATAAATAATACTCAAGTTATTGGGTGGAAAAGATTAGGTTAACTTGCCACCTTAATATTTTAAGCCCTCCAAGTTACAAACCCCTTCGCTAATACACCAATTGAAAATAAACTATCATCGAGACACGTTTTGCACCATCAATATTTTTCATTTTACATCAACAAAAAATTACTTGTATAAAGTTTGATATGATTAATCTAGTTATAATATAAAAACGAATCGAACAAGATATCAGATGACTATATTTCGCTCTTATACATTGTCGACAATATTAAAAATTCTCTTTCATAGTTAGTTGTTACTATTAGAAGTCGCAATAATTGTAGTAGAGGCCTATTAGAAAAAAGAAAAACGAGGGAAAAATAATGTGGCAGCAGGAATAGAGAACGACAAGGACGAAAAGGAAAGATTATGATTTATGAATGTAGAGAGATACAAGGGGTGGAGCGAGGGAATATGAATATACCAGGTATGTACAACGAGGGAGTGAGATCATTGTGACGACGGCCACAGGCGACACCGACACGACGTCGTATAACTAGGAATACGTACTTGGGTAACAAACAGAACAGAACAGAACAGTCAGAGTGAATGGGTGGGTGTCTTTCTCTGACTCATACAGTCTTTGTTTCCAGAAATTTATTAGAGGGAGGCGGCTGTCTGTCTGTCTGTCTGTCTAAATTGGAGGAGTTAGATACACAAATTAAGATTAAGATTAAGATTAAGATTAAGATTAAGATTAAGATTATGTTAAGAGTTGGACTTTTCCTGACACTCAAGCAACTATTTTGTTCCAACTCCTTTTCATCTCTCTCAATTCTCATAATACTAAAACCAAACTTAACTGCAACCTTTTAAAATGGGTCCAGGGTCACATTACATTATTAGCAACCACATGTATAGTTCTTAGACCGCTTTCAAGGGAACGATCATGATCTATTCGAGTTACTCTAATAATGAATTAAGTGTGAGATTGGTGATGACGACCTACATAAAGTGGTCAAGTGATGACCTTCAATTCTTTGGAGCAACTTGACCCTATTCATCACCTTGATGTGTCATGTTCTAATTGGTTGATACTGATAAAAAATACAAAAGATAAAAGGTAGAAAAATACTAAGAGCAACCACAATGAGTAGTTCTTATCCTTAAGGTTGTCAAACAAACTTTATTTGATAAAGTTTGTCCATTATGGACAAAAGTTCTTGATATTTTTAAGAAATTGAGTTCTTATTTAAGAACTTGGTTTGTGCTCATTCCAAAAAAAAGTTGGTCAATCCTTATGTATGAGATACAACAACCTACAAACCTAAAAAACCCTATAGACATGACTAATTTAAGGTATGTCCCATTTAAGAACTTTAAGTAAAGTTCTTCCATTGTAGGTTAAAGTTCTAAATTTATTGGGTTTGTCAAAATATGACATGGCATGGACAAACTTTATATCAAGTTTGTCCATTGTGGTTGCTTTAAGTGCTAGGCCAAATGTTAGTAGAAACTAGGAAGTGATGTGGTGTACTGCCGGAACCATGAACCGAAAGATCCGGAATTAAACCAATGGAATTCTTTCCGCGATACTCTAAAAATGTTTATTAGAATATATTCGGTATTAGCATATAATATATTCTCGGGATATTCCCGAACTATGGAATGTAACCTATATATATAGGCATCTCGTTAATGAATAATATGACACAACTTTTCCAATTCATTCTCTTCTTACGTTTGGCATGGTATCAAGCCACGAATCCTTCGCCTTCCAAAACCCTAAAAAAAACTTTACCTTTCTGCCGCCATGACAGGTGCAGCAGCAGAGGACCCGAAACTCGAAACAGCCACTACGATTAACAATCTCTCCCCCTATTATCTCGGGACACAAGACGGTCCCGGAGCTATTATATCCCAAATCAAACTTACTAGCGAAAACTATGAAGATTGGAGCCGATCAATGAAGATGTCTCTTAAAGCGAGACGAAAATTCGGTTTTTGTGATGGTAGTATCACGAAACCGACAAACACTGAAAAATTGCTTCTCGAACAATGGGAAGTTGTCCATTGTACGATTATTCAATGGTTGATGGGTGGAATCTCTGACGGTCTCAAGCCGAGTATTGACTATTTTGAAAACGCTAAAGAGCTTTGGGATGATCTTGCCGATCGATTCTCCGTGGTAGATGGTCGAAAATTCATGCCCTAAAAACCGACATAAAAAATTGTTCTCAAACCAAGGCCATGTCGATTACTACTTATTACGAGAAACTGAAAGTGTTATGGGACGCTTTAGCTATGCACGAGCCTCCGTTTGCGTGTAAGTGCGGTCATTGTTCGTGTGGAATTTCTGATCTAAGGCCTCGTATGCTCGTCACGATGGTGAACGACTCCACCAATTATTGATGGGGCTTGACCCGGTATTGTATGGGAATATTCGGTCACAGATTCTCGCGTCGGAATCGTTACCGACTCTAAACAGAGCATACCATGCTCTTCTTCAAGAACGACTTCGAGTCGTGCCTGTGACGGTCCCGGAAACACCTGATATCATGGCTTACGCAGTCCAAACGCATGCTCGGCCAGATAATCGCTCTAATTGGAAGGAAAACCGTGACCATGAACGGTTTGAAAACAGAAATTGTCATGTACTTTTTGTACGGCTCGGGGTCATGAAGTCGGAAATTACTACATAAATAATAAGAATTTCCCGGATTGGTGGGGTAATCGACCACGCACCTTAGCTGATTTCTTGGCTCGTCGTGGGGCTCGGTCTAACAGTAAAAGCAGCAGCCGTGTGCAGTCGCAGATTAGTGCACGGGGGGGCTATTTCTGGGTTGTGGTGGTTCTGTCCCTTCTCACGAACAGCAGCAGTACAACAATACTAACAATGGCAGCACCAACGGACAATCTGGCTCGTTCGTGCAAATGTTGTGCAAATTTCCGAGGACCGATTAAGTGGTATGTGTGAGTGGTTAATAGCTACGGGGGCATCAAATCATATTACGGGTAACTTCGCCTGTATGCGCGATGTGAAAAGCATTCTGACTCGTATTATCTGTTTACCAGATGGAAAATACAAAGAATCAAACCTTATCGGAACCGTGTGTCTTAACGACATAATTATTCTTACCAATGTTTTATATGTCCCTTCGCTTAATTACAATTTAATTTCTGTATCTCAACTTCTTGTGTCAAATAATATTGGGATTAAATTTGCTAATAATTGTTGTATTATTCATGAACTCACTTCGAGGATGATGATTATATTGGAGCTGGTGAGCTGAGAGATGGACTATATTTTCTTCGGGGTGTGGAGCAACGACCGCTTGTGACTCGGGTTAATAAAGTCTCTAATTGACCTGAGGCATCGTCGACTTGGACATCCTGCTGACAAAGTGTAAAAACCCGGATTTTCGATGACTTAAAATAATAGATAATGCGGAAAGTTATCTAAGTCATTTAATTAAAATTATATCAGAGTGTAAATAAATCCGGATCGCTACAGATCCTTACAACAAACGACTATTAATTACATAGTCTTGACTCACTTAGTACAGAATATAGATTGTATTTTATATAAACATATTATTAAATCTCTCTTGCTCGATCCTTTCCCATCGCCCCATACCTGCACAAATATATAGAATAGAGAGACCGCTGAGCGGGACAGCAACCAAACCGTTCATCTAATATCACCTCATACACATAAGATAATCATGTGAATAACCCATGATATACTTATAAAAATATTAAAGGATATCACGTAACAGATAGTTTCATTTACTTCAATTAATCAACATGTGAGGTGATGAAAACGATAAGGTTTAAAAGATGGGACATTGGCAGCCATTTGATTTAAAAATCATTTTTCACGTAAACAGAGAATAAACACACGAGTCGTGGCTCCTAGTATCACCGCTACTCCATATTGGCTTGCATCTCACCAATAGAAGTAACCGTGTTACCAACTCGTAGACCGAACCAATCTTATGAGGTTTACATCTCACCCATAAGGCTCAATTGGGCCCGAACTTCTATTATATTATACGTTTATTCAAACGGGGCTCTGGGCTGAAATGAAAGCTGATGATTACATTCTCTGCATCACCAAGAGGGAACCCGCAGTTTTCAGAATCCTGTTCTACCCCCGCTACCTAGGTGGTAATACTGATTAAGTACTTGTCTATATGTGCGCCACATACCCTACGCAGACTCTTGAACCGCAGCTCTCACTGCCGTAGGACGACTACCTTAAACACTAGGTCGACTCTCGGACCGCAGCCTCCGAGTCTGCTTTTCATTACAAGTGCAGTCGAAACACCACGCATGGTAGAATCCAACACAAGCTATTCATCCCAGACTCGCATCGTAAACTTTATATAAAAGTCGCCCGTGAACAAGTAGTATTTTATTTGGTGACCTTCAATAATTGGTCGGACTCATTTGAAACAGTCAAATCCTCAAATACTTACTTTCAGTGTGACAACATTGTACTTTAATCCTCAAGTGTCACCCGAAACATCATATCCCAAATATCGTATAACTTCTTTTCAAATAGTAAATCTTTTAAATGAAGTTTTATAAAAATAAAATTTAGGTATAATAAAATACGGAGTATTGTTTTAAAACTTATAGTTTATGAAAAATATAATTTAAGTCATTTTTAATCGATTTACAAAATTTGACGTAAAATCATTTTTTTAAATATTTATAAATGCCGTGTAAAATTTTGGAATATAATAAATCCATTTAATTTTAGAAAAATGAAATTTATAAAGTTTTACCTATATAAAAATAATAAGTGAAGTTTTATTAAAACAAAATATTTTGCAAGTTACTAATTTACTCTATCATTATAATATATAAACAAATGTAAAAGTACTAAAGAAAATTAAATATGACCAAAATTACAATCATATAAAACACATACAAAATATATAGAAAATAGAATAAACATACATAACAAATAGAATTAAACATACATATAAAATACAATGAAAATGATATACATAAATTTTATCATTTTAAGTTCTTTTATTCATTTTCTCATTTTTCATATAAACAGAAATGTAAAGGTGATAAATAAATGAATTAAACAAGTGATAGTTTAGTCAAGTTGAATTTAGTCGTAAATAAATATATAACACAAATAAAATATCACGTAATATTTTTATATATATAAGTAATTTAGTCATACAAATAAGCCTAAATATTTAAGTAAGTAATTTATTAAATTACTAACATAATATACTTATATATACGAAATGTTGTTAGAAAAAAAGTTTGGTTACCTTAATAGCTATTACGGAGTATTTATTAACGTTATTAAGAATTAAGGGTGGTCAGGTCAATAATATCGTCTACGTAAGAAAAGTCATCTCATCCCCTTATAAAGACATTTTCGGATCGAAATGATTTGACCCAAATATGGTACTAGAAAAGTTATTTCGTCAAATATTGGGCAGCTCCTCATTCCAGATGCTCCAATTATATAGAAGGACGGGATAGTAAATATAGTATATAGTACACTAGTACGGAGTATATAATATGTAGGAATAGTAGTATAAGTAATACTAGTAGTATCTATGTATGTATAGTGGGTGGGTAGTAGAAGTAATACGGAGTAGGATGTAGTAGTAGCACTAGTAGTGTAGTCAAGTGTAGTATATATAGTGTAGTATGTAGGGGAATAGAGTAGTGGAGTAGTAAACATGTGTATGCATGAGGGAGTACGTAGGATTAGCTAGGAGTAGATAGATAGGTGTAAGGTAGTAGAAATAATAGGTAGGGTGAGTAGGAGCATACTAAGGCATGCATGTGTATTGAGTATGTGTATGTGTGACATACGTGGGAGGTAAATAAGAGTTCGAGTTTCGGTCCGTTTCTCGTACAAACGTCTTTCTTTCTTTCTAAAAAAATTGAAATATAAGATCACGAAATTAAAATAATGAAAAACGTAAATTATATTTTTAAAAAGAAATTTGTAAGACGGTAAGTAAAATAGACAATAAATAGTATTATGGGACAAAAGTTATAAGAAATCGTTATTTTAAGAATTCGATAAATTATTAAATTTTTACGAGACGAGAAAATGTTAAAACGACAGGTCAATACTAAAAATGTTTTCGAGTTTTAAAACTTTATTTAACGAAAGATAAAATTTTAATAATACGATAAATAAATTCCCAAGTTTTTATAACGGAATAAGTTTTTATTAATGAAAATAATATATTTTATTAATGAAAATAATTTTTCAAACGTTAAACTTGGTTTAAATAAATGTTTAAAATTTTAACTCTATTTGAAAAATACGGGGTGTTACAATCTATCCCTCTTAAAACAATTTCGTCCTCGAAATTTCAGGCATAACTTATGCAATTAACAAAGTTATGACACCACACGAATAAAATGAAGTGTTAGGGTTCCTCTCGCAAAAATGACTCGGTTCCCGAGTGACTTGCTCATATATCTGATCTCGCCTCCAATATTTTACAAAGGCGGTACATCCCAAATTAGTATGGTAGGCATTATTGATCAACTGTAGATTCAAAATTCCTATACAGTGACACTATTCAATCTCGGGTCATTCTCGAGATTAGGTTTATTGTTTGTCTTATCTCCAAAATATCACGATGTTTATATTCCTTAAAATTGAAAGGTGTTGTTTTATGGGTAATACAAGTTTCTCGTAGCATAAAAATCCATTAAAGGAGGTTATCCTAATTCCCATATAATCTGTGGAGCGTTCATAAACTATGATATTATTAGGTTTTGTTGGAGACTTCTCTCATAGATTCAAATACGTAGGTTATACAAAAGTCCGAAGTTCTCAGGATGACATTAGCATTTCTCGTCATCCAGGTTGATCTTCTAAGGTTGATCCTTAAGTATTTTTGTCGGTTACGACAGGGTTAATCCTCAATTTCTTATTTTTGGTTTTCTAAATTTCTCAAAATTTCAAAATTGTTTCTCTGTTGTTTTATTCTTCAAACAACGAGTTAATCTTAACTTTACATCAAAAATTCTTTGGTTCACAAGTGTCCTTTACAATTATGACACTTAGGGTTTGCAATACTATCAACCATTATTCAATAAAATTGCTCCCAAAAGTATATACGGTATTTCCTAGGGATTCCCCAAAATATTGTTTACAAATCATTCAATCAATCAATTGGATTCTACAGATCCAACAAGGTATGCTCAACATATATTTCCTCAAAATAACATTCGGTGTATATAATGGTAAACCTCAAAATAATTTTGATCTAGGATCGTCCTCTTAACATTCTCAAATACTTAGTTCCCCAAAAATATTGATCATCATAAATATCACTCAGTTTCAAGAGTATACTCTCTCTTCTCATAAGATGGTGGCTAAGATATAGGTTAGAATACCATGAACTAAGTCTCGCGATAGGTTACTGCTCTGCAAGGTTTAACACATAAGACACATCCAAAAACGTGACTCAAGGTCCCCAATTATGTAAGTGTTTTGTGGTCGGAAAATTTTTAGGTAAGCAAAACAAATACTAGGTTAGTAACGTTCTTAGCATAACGATCTCGGTGGTCATCTCCCTGGTATAGTCCATGATCATGCTTCTGTATTGAAGTTTCTTGGTAACATCCTTTACAAATAACTCAAACAGATTCATCTTGTTGCGGTTTGTTCTTCTGTATGATTTTGTAGAGTTGTTTCTTTGCTTCGTGCATATTTGGTGCGTCATCTACGTTATGATCTCGTATTAGTACTATACCATAGTGTCAGCGGTTCTAAACAAAATTTCTATCATAGTCTATGTAAGTAAGACTGATTAATGTTTACTCGACTGGAGATACATGGCAAAAAGTTCAAGACTAAGTATGAAGGTAAGGTTGGTTAAAACGAGAATCCGGGAAACAAAGTGAAAGTCATAAGAATTAGAAAGTGTGTGAATGATTATAACAATTTTACTAATAGAATGACATAGCACTCTATCATAGATCTTCTCTTTCGATGATAAGAGGAGATGAAGTTGGTATTTGTCAAAAAGAAATTCTAAAATCAAGCTGGGTTTTGGAGAGTATATGCGAAAATGAAAATTAATTGTATGTGGTTCAAATTTCTCAGATAACTAAATAAAATTGCGATAGGTTGATTCAAAGAATATATGATATATCAATAGGTTGATTGAAAGTAAAACATAATTCAAAACAAATTGGTCAGGGTTGAAGGTTGAATTGAGTATTTTAAAAATTTATAATATGAAGTAAAGCTAAAAAATGTCACCATGAATTTAGGAAATCAATAGGATAGGAACAAAGGATTATCATGTTGATCAATTCAAGAAATGTCTTAACTTGGTGAATGAACGAGAATGATATCCAATCACAAAAAGTGGATATGAAATAGTTTGGCTCAAGTAAACGGGTCATAACTGAAAGGTTGAAGGTTAAAGCTGAAGGTAAAATTCAGATTAACTGGTTTTGAAAATGAAGGAAGTAATAGAATACACAAAACTTGAAGATGTGGTCGGAGGTATTTAATGAAAAATCAATGTAGGGTTCAATCTTTGAAATATAGCTTAGGATAACACATGATCTCCGATCTACAAGGTAGGTAATTAAAGTTTCAATTTGACGGGCTAAAGTCGTATGCCTCAAATTACAATTTATAATCACTTATAACCAACTAACTAAAACAGTAGTATAATGGAAATAAGGGTCGAACCCAAGGGAATCAGATTAACCTAATTATGCTAACTAAAGTGTAGATGAAATCGATCTCTAACGTAATTAAAGACCGTAGTAACTAAAGGGGGGTTTTGGATGATTTTCTAACAACTAAAATTAATAAAGATTAAAACTTTAAGTAAATCAAAGGATGAGAAATAACTTAGACACAAGCACAAATCCACACTCAATAGCGATTGATCATCGTAAGACGGTTTCAATTAATAACCTTGACTACTCTATCGTGAACATGAAATTCCAATTCTCTTAAGAATAGTTAACTAAAACGAATCCCGTTCTTAATTAACCCTAACCGTAAGACAACCTAAACAATCCAGTTCTAGGTTCAATTAGACGGAAGCAATATAGATCTGAGAATTCGATAGAGAATAAATAGCACGTACAATCCAGTCGTGCCTTAGATATTTATGTGAATCGCTTCTAAGTACTAATATCAACGTATCCCGTTCAATATTAATTCCTAGTTGTTACTAATGTAAAGTCAATCAGTAAATCCTACTCAATTAACGATACTAACGATAGAACGATGCAATTAAATACTAGTTGTACACATAGCAATCAACAACAACATTCATAGAATTAATAATAAAGCAATTCATAATAATCAAGGTTAATAATCAAAACATTCAAACTCACAAACGTTTCTCGAGTATTTCAAAGGCTTGAATCTAAGTAGAGAAATTAGTTACACATACTTGCGGTGGAAAATTAGGGTTCTTCAATGTTCTCCCTTTTCTTCCTTGATGGATTGTAAAAACTCGATGTGAATGATTATGATCTCCCTCTCAAAACTAAAGCTAAACTTAACCTAATAAAAGTTTACTAATAATAAAATAGTAATAAAAATATCCTAAAGTAATAATAAAGTTTCCTAATTAAAATCCAAGTCTTAAAACGTAATAATTAAAGCAAAATAAGCCGGAATGCGTGATACGTTACAGGCCGCCGTGCGAGTCGCATAAGGTCCGCGCGACTCGCACAGCCGCGCGACTCGCCTGAATGCTGGGCGACTCGCGTTGCGAGCTGTTACTGTTCCGTTCCATTCTTCGATTCTTATCGTTCCGGGTCTTCAAGAGGGCTTCCTTTTCCTTCGTTCTTAGCCCAAATCAACGGTTCAGTGGTTAACATCTTCAAATTAGCCTGTATTACATTCATACCAAACTGACACAAATGCAATACAAGACAACCGATTTAGCTCACAAAATACCCCAAAACCGTCGTAATAAATACGACTAAATACGGCCAATCATAGGTCTAAGTCAACATCTAGTTAGGATTCGAGGAATAATACACTACATACGTCAGCACGTACTTGATCTTCATGTGTGTTTCATCTTGACAAGATAACTTGACTCGATTATTCAACGTGATTCAGTTTGAGTTGACTCATATAGTTTATTCAGAAGATGTCCTCATTTATTGGTGCGTCACAATGATGACGTCCAAGTCTCGAGCAGTTGATGGCTATGAATGTCAACGTCTTCCTTCTTGATTATCGTATTGATCAAAAATAAATTTAAACTAGCCGTTAGGCTAAAGATTAGGCAATCAATTTACAAACAATTACGCAGATAGCATGCCAACAATTACACAGGTAGATATCGTATTTTCCCTTAATGAAAATTCTACCCCGATAAATTATTTGATAGGATCCTAATTGTTTCTAAGTGAATCTCTCATTTTAGTGATCTAATATTGTATTAGTATTTTTCGTAAGTCTACCCAGGCGCGCTCCTCATTAGGTAAATGGAGCTCAATCCTTACTTACGGTCACAAGGTCGCTCTGATACCAACTGTAAAAACCCGGATTTTCGATGACTTAAAATAATAGATAATGCGGAAAGTTATCTAAGTCATTTAATTAAAATTATATCAGAGTGTAAATAAATCCGGATCGCTACGGATCCTTACAACAAACGACTATTAATTACATAGTCTTGATTCACTTAGTACATAATATAGATTGTATTTTATATAAACATATTATTAAATCTCTCTTGCTCGATCCTTTCCCATCGCCCCATACCTGCACAAATATATAGAATAGAGAGACCGCTGAGCGGGACAGCAACCAAACCGTTCATCTAATATCACCTCATACACATAAGATAATCATGTGAATAACCCATGATATACTTATAAAAATATTAAAGGATATCACGTAACAGATAGTTTCATTTACTTCAATTAATCAACATGTGAGGTGATGAAAACGATAAGGTTTAAAAGATGGGACATTGGCAGCCATTTGATTTAAAAATCATTTTTCACGTAAACAGAGAATAAACACACGAGTCGTGGCTCCTAGTATCACCGCTACTCCATATTGGCTTGCATCTCACCAATAGAAGTAACCGTGTTACCAACTCGTAGACCGAACCAATTTTATGAGGTTTACATCTCACCCATAAGGCTCAATTGGGTCCGAACTTCTATTATTATACGTTTATTCAAACGGGGCTCTGGGCTGAAATGAAAGTGATACGGGTAAGTCGCGTCACCGTAATCAAAATAATCCTAGATTACTACTAACGGATAGCTAGCGGTAAGTAGGGTCGATTCCATAGGGAGGCAGGTTGAAAATTATATGCTAGTCAATTAACTTAACGGCTCACGATTTTAATGATTTGAGATGAACTGACAGTAACACAGAAGTAATAAAAGTATAAATTAAGAAAATCACCAGAGTCGTCGGATCACTACGATTAAAACAAGTAAACATGCGATTTCCAAATAATCAGTTAACATGAGTTAAAGAATATCGACACGGTCCTCTCGGATCACTAGTCATCCTAGAAGTCACCTAACGGGCTCTCGCTACGTATTAGGAAATTCTATCGATTACAACGAGTCTTATATTTTCCCGGGCTTTCGCTACGTAGGTCGGGATTACGAGATACAAACAATCAATTACGACCTATAATTAATTATTCGTCATTATAATGTTGTAAGAGCGATTTAACTCATGAGGGTCGATTATTTAGTCATCATAAATAAATCTGTTTCAATCTGTAATTCACCTAAAACCCTAGTGACGAAAAATTAGCTAAGCATATTTACGATGATAATAATACTAACAGATTGAATCATGATGAATAATAGGATGAATGAAAATAAGGAGAAAATAAGGAGAAGAAATAACAGTAAACAAGAAGGAGGAGAAGATTAGGGAAGAGGAAGAAAGTACCGGATTGGAATAAATAAAAGAACAGAGACGGAGAATTAGAATAATAAAAATAACCCGATCGAGAATATGAATACAGGAATTCTGATAAATAAACTTGATAAAAATAAAAGCTAAATATTTACAGGAAACTAAACTAAAACTAATCTGTGTGAATGATTGAATGAGAAAAAGATAGATCAGATCATCAAATTAAAGCTGTATTTAAACTGCTTAAGCCCTCAATAACTGTTCTTTCTTTCCTGCTATCTTCAATCCCATTAACTAGGTAGTGGGAAGAACTGAAGAGCGTAATAGGGGGAGTAGTGGGTAACGTCAACTGAATTAGTATTGGAGTGGTATCCCATCCTGCAGACTTGGATTTTAGGCTGGTAGACTTGAGATCCAAGTCTGCAGACTGAGTTCAATCTAGGCTTCCAACGGACTTCTCCTCAGTCTACGGACTGTCTGCTGCACTTTCCCAGTCTATATACTTGTGCTTTAGTCTACAACTTTCTTACTTCCTTCTTCTCAGTCTATATACTCACAGTCTAGTCTATAGACTTGCTTCCTTCTTCTTGGTCTACAATGAATCGGTTTCAGAGCTTTAATATTTTGGATGCAATTTTTAGCTCTTTTAACTACTCGGTCTCGATTATTTGCAAAACAACAAAAGAATACCCGAGTAGCACATATGGGAGAAAATAGCGTAATCCGACTCCTAAAATAATAAATCGACATAGAAATGCGTGCCAAAATAGGTGAAAAATCGAATAGGAACGACACGCATCAGAAAGTTGATGATTACATTCTCTGCATCACCAAGAGGGAACCCGCAGTTTTCAGAATCCTGTTCTGCCCCCGCTACCTAGGTGGTAGTACTGATCAAGTACTTGTCTATATGTGCGCCACATACCCTACGCAGACTCTTGAACCGCAGCTCTCATTGCCGTAGGACGACTACCTTAAACACTAGGTCGACTCTCACTACAACAGTTTAAGTGTTTGGCGACTGAGTTTAGCTACCGTCATCTGTAGCTAAAAAGAGACGCGCGACTGTTAACAGTCGCTAAGCGGTTTTCGCTACAGTTAGTCGCATCTAGCGACTGATTTCAGTCGCTAAAAAAACGCGCGACTGATTTCAGTCGCTAAAATTAGCGACTGAAATCAGTCGCTAAGCTCTCACTTTAGCGACTGATTTCAGTCGCTACTGGCGTCAGTTAGCGACTGATTTCAGTCGCTAAATGGTGTGATGTGGCGACATACAGCGTCATACAGCGACTGATTTCGGTCGCTAAATTGAAAAATTAGCTACTGAAATCAGTCGCTGTTGTACCTGAAATAGGCCGGTTATAATTATTATTTTTCTAGCCAAAATCTGCACAATAAAACAAACCAACAACCACAATACATCCCAAACATCATTCCAAACGTTGTTCCAAACGTTATGCAAGCTTCACACTCCAAATTTGGCAACTAAGTACGCAAACGTCATGAATACACTAAATTAAAAGTGTTGTTACAAACTGTTTTTTCAACAAGCATTCAGAAACTACAAACTGTTTTCAATCCACTCACCTAACAGTGAAACTAACTGACGCACCACTACCACCCCCATTGTTTGGGTCTCTAGGATCCGACGGTCGGGGAATGGGGGCGGAGTTACAGTTATACTGCTCCATGCTCCTAAGGCGCTGTAGCTCTTGCAGAATTTGCAGGTTAACTGACTCCTGCATCTTCAGCCTCTCATCCTGCTCCTTCAGCTTCTCGGCCATAGCATCCCCTCGCGCCCTTTCCTCCTGCAGTTCCGACCTCATCTCAGCCATTTCGGATGGCACACACTCCGTCGAGGTCGCATGACCCCCCCGAACATTGGGTGGTGTCCAATACAGGGAATGAGCGGTCCCCGTACCGTACACCGCTCCCTTGCGGTACCCCTCCACGACTCTGAACCAAATCGTGCTCGGGTCCACACCTTCATTCTCGGGTGCTCTAGTGGCCTGCTTATACGACATCTGAAAGAAAATGAAGTCGTGATTAGGTGGGTTGTGTGAAGAAAAAAAAAGTAACGAAGTCTTATGTTTTAAACTTACACAAATGTCCAGATCCTTCTTCGTGGCGAATGTTCGACCGTCAGTATCGTCCTCCTTGCTCTTCGTGTCGAGAAATAGCTGTACCAGCGGAGGGAATTCTCCGGTTTTCTTCTTCAGCTGTTGACAGTACATGTAGAGTTCTCATTTATATTTATAATGAAAACATAAATAAAATCCGAAATAAAATTAAAAGGTAAGGAAATACTAACATTCATGGCCCGCTGGTGCATCAACTGCGACCCACCATAGTGGGTGCGCTCAGCAAAGCCCTCGGGGTCCCCTCCCCGCCTCTTGTTCTTTTTCGCCTAGACGGATCTTGTAAGGAACTTCGGGTCGGTCCGGGCTGTTCTGAACTGTTGGTTGGCGTCACCTACAATTTATACACTTTGAGATCAATAAGTGTTTTGAAGACATATACAACTTTCTATTCAAGTACGGACACTAATTGAGTAATCGAACCTTTAAGGTGTTTCATTAGCGTCTCGTCGCTCGCCATCTTATACATCATGTCTTTGTATCTGGGCTTCGCGACATCCATGTACCGGTCTCTCACAGCCACCTCGAGACCCTCGTTGTAGAAGTGTTTCAACTGCAAGATCGTTTGTTGTCATTGTATTAGTAATCTGTAAACAGTAACATATAATTAATAAAAAACAGAAAATGGTGTACCTTGAAGTTGGCAAACCACTTCTCCCGTTGCCACAGAGGCAACTTCGTCCAACTCGTGCAGTAGGTGGTCAAATCATTCATAAAACTGTCCTTCACACCAGTTACCGTCGCACGAGTACGAAACCTACACCAAAGAGTGAAATAAGATGATGTCTCACAAAAGAAAAAGGAAATATAACGTCTCACCATGTGTTCTCCGGGCTAATAATAAGGCGTCCGTCGTCTGTATACTGAAGCCCTTGATCCTGTTGCGGTTTTTCTGGTTGCTCCTCGTCGTTCACCCCTTGGTTATCCTCCTCTCGCCGGTTCTCCTCCTGGTCCTCCTGCTGCTGGGACTCCCTGTTGCTGTTGCTGCTCGAACTACCGTACCGCAGCCTGCTGCCCAACGTCATATCTGCAGACATATAGTAGTAGAAAGTTAGAAATTGACATCATAATATTGAAATAATTTGACTACAATATGTAATGCAGATTACTATGTACAAATAATATAACTTATTAAAACTATACCCCACTAAAAATCATCGTCACTCTTGTTGTCATCTTCCACTTGCCTACTCGAACCAACGACATCCTCTTCCTCGTAGTCATCTTCCTCCTCCTCGTCACTGACCTCTAAGTCATTGGTGTCGTCCTCCTCCTCGACCATATCAGTAGAAGCACCTTCTTCCTCCTCACCACCTTCATTGTCTTCAAAATCTTCCCCCACATCCACCTCATTATTGTCATCATCATCATTTGCAAAAAGATTCTCATCAACTGGAGACAATGTTGTACCACTAGAAATGACATCCTCTTGGAAGAGGTCAGAGTCATAGTGCCCTCGTGGCTTAGTTTTGAACACCGCCCACCACTGGTTTACAGTTCTATCGTTCTTTGTGGTTGGGTAAGGCGCAAAGTACACTTGGTGTGCTTGATGTGCAAGTATAAACGGATCGTACTTGGAGTATTTTTTGGTATGATTAACTTCAACTAGTTTGTACCTTTCATGTACTCTAGTACCTAGCACAGAGTTGTCCTTCCATTCGCATTTAAATACCACAGCTCTATACCCACGATCATTTCCAACATAGCACAGCTCGAAGATGTCCTCCAATAGACCGTAGTAATCTTCACCCTCAAGTGACGACACACTCACACCGAAATTACATCTACTCCTACTGCTACCATGGGCAAATGTATGAAAATTGAAACCATTAACCGAATACCGGTTCCAAGTCCTAACCTTCCACAAAGGACCTAATGCTAGACTCCTAACCAAATCATCCTGAATATTCTCTGAAATTACATGCTGCTTAAGCCATTTGGGAAACTGTTCCTCATGCTTATTCCAAACATCATCAGCATTTAAATGTGGATTAGCAGCCACAAATTTAGTTACAAACTTCTTCTCGTACGGCTCTAAAACTTTGCAGTTTGATAGCAAGTACAGGTGAGCACGATTGTACTCCTTCTCATCTAATGTCCTCCACCCGCCAGCTGATGACGATCCCTCACCCACCTTACTTTGAAAAAAGTCTGGTATGTTGGGGTCAATCGTCGTCTCGGGTGTTTCTAGGTTTAGATTTTTGGCTTTGGTGTTCACTTCTTTCTCGAAATACAGAGAACAGAAGTTGGCTATCTCCTCTGTTAAGTAAGCATTACATATGGAGCCCTCAACCCTCGCCTTGTTACCAATTTTTTTCTTCAAATAGTTGAGAAATCTATGACAATCATCAAGCAATTATGTTATTATCAAATTATAGTGTCTAAAGTTAGTTAGTGGGTAAAATAAGTAAGTAGTTGAAAGTTCTCACCTCTCAAACGGGTACATCCATCTAAACTATACCGGTCCTCCCACTTTAGCTTCGTAGGGCAAGTGGACCGGTAGATGCTCCATTGAGTTAACGAAGGAGGGTGGGAAGATCATCTCAAGTTTGCATAGTATCTGAGGAATTTGATCCTCCAAACGAGTCATGTCGTCATTTGTAACTGTCGACGAACACAAATCTCGAAAAAACTGAGATACCTTGGTGATAGGATTCCAAACACTTTCTGGCAGCAGGTGCTTCAACGCAACAGGTAGTAACCGCTCCATGAATACGTGGCAGTCGTGACTCTTCAAGCCTTGGAGCTTCAGGTTCTTAATGTCCACACACCGACTAAAATCGGATGCATACCCATCAAGGAACTTCAGTTTCCTGATGCGTGCCATTCCTATTCGATTTTCACCTATTTCGGCACGCATTTCCGTGTCATTTTATTAATTTTAGGAGTCGGATTACGCTATTTTCTCCCATATGTGCTACTCGGGTATTCTTTTGTTGTTTTGCAGATAATCGAGACCGAGTAGTTAAAACTGATTCATTGTGCGGAAATCAAGAGGAGATAAAGGTGAGCCAAAGAAGGTCTATACGAAAGTGCAGCAAAACAAGGAGGAAGTCTATAGACCAAACTGACAAGTCTGTAAACTGAGGAAGTCCATAGACCAAACAGACTAAGTGTAGACTGAGGACAAGTCTGTAGACTAAGAACAAGTCTGTAGACTGAAGAAGACTGAGCACTAGACTGAATAACTCAGTCTGCAGACTTGGATCCCAAGTCTGCCGGCATAAAATCCAAGTCTGCAGGATGGGATACTACTCCAAGACTAATTCAACTATTTTGACGTTACCCACTACTCCCCCTCTTACGCATCTTCAGTTCTTCCACTACCTAAGTTAATGGGGTAGTTTAAGGAGGGAATTAAGGGACAGTTATTGAGGACTTGAGCACTATAAATATAACTGTAAATCATCTTCTTCTTCTATCTTTTATTCTTTCATTCAATCATTCACACATGTTCTTTAGTTTAGTTTAAAATTCACTGTAAATATTTAGTTTCTCAAATTCTAGTATTTATTATTTCGGGTTATTATTATTATTCTTATTTCCTCCGTCTTATTCTAGCAATTTTCAATCTCGGTAATTTTTCTCTTCTTCCTTGATCTCCCTCCTTCTCATCTACTGTAACTTTTGATTTTCGTATCTTTTCTGTATTTGCTCTTCTTCTTCTTATCTTTTCTGTATTTGCTCTTCTTCTTCTTATCTTTTCTTAGATTTTCTTGTCTACTGTAATTTTTATTCATCCTGTCTTCTTCCTCTTTATTTTAGTTTTATTATTCCGTCTTCTTCATGTCTCATTATGTTATTTTCATTATTATTGTAAATATGAGTAGCTAAATCTTTCCGTCACTAGAGTTTAGGTGAACTACGAATTGAACCGAGTTTATATGTGATAACTTAATAATCGACCTTTATGAGTTAAATCGCTCTTGCAACATCTTAATGACGAATAATTAATTATAGGCCGTAATTGATTGTTTGTATCTCGTAATCCCGACCTACGTAGCGAAAGCCCGGGAAAGGATAAGACTCGTTGTAATCGATAGAATTCCCTAATACGTAGCGAGAGCCCGTTAGGTGATTTCTAGGATGACTAGTGATCCGAGAGGACCGTGTCGATATTCTTTAACTCGTCTTAACTGATTATTTGAAAATCGTATGTATGCTTGTTTTAATTCGTGGTATCCGAAAACTCTGGTGCTTTTCTTATTTTGGATTAATTCATTTTTTTTATTATTATTTAGATTCTATTAGACTGTCATTCACCCAACCAATCGTTATAAATCGTGACTCGATAGATTAATTGACTAGCCTATAATATTCAAATTGCCTTCCTGTGGAATCGACCCTACTTACCGCTAGCTACCCGTTAGTAGTAATCTAGGATTATTTTGATATCGGTGACGCGACTAAACCCGTATCAATTTTGGCGCCGTTGCCGGGGAGGCAACGTAATTTTATTTGTTAGTTAATTAATTTATCTCTCGTCTCGGGGAATTTTTATTCCTTGAGACCGATCTCACTGTTTCTATGAGAATTGTTGTAGATTTTCCGCAGGAGTCCGATGAGACTTTTCGAGCTTACATGCAACGGTTTTGCAGTTGACTTGGCTCTCTGAAAAACAAATATTTCACTAATGAAACACTAGTTCTTACCGTTTTGAAGGGTATGACGGAGTCTACTAAGGCCTACTTATATTCTACATGTAAGGATTTTGAAAGCAAATCCTACGACGAGGCAGTAGATTATTTTGACTGGCTAGCTGAAGAAAGTGTGAAACCTGGCTTTTCACTTTATTTGCCTAGTAATGAACCCATTGGTGAGATTAGTGATGTGAATATTTTTGAGAATCCATGTTTTGACTGTGAGACAGGTTGTGACGAAAGCTATGACACGAGTCTCGCGGCTCCATTTTGTGAGAATCTATTTGACGAGGTTCGTGAAGAACCTTTTGATTTGGAACATGAGGTCAAGTGGGACCGATATGAGAATGACGCGTTCGAGGAGAATATTGAGGTTCGATGGGACGAGTATGAAGACGACATTGTAGAGGAGCCATTGGTTTCTTTGCCCGTTGTCTCCTCTCCTTCCAAGGTTTTGTCCTTCGTTCCCTCCGTTCCACTTCTTTTTCCTCCTCCGTGCTTATCGGCTCCATTGCCGTTAATTTATGATCATATTCCTATGAACACTGACAGTTTATTTTCTGATTTTAACATTGATTCCTTATGTCATGCTGACAAGGGAATTAGTTCAGTGTTTCAGGTGGGAATAATGGGTCTACCGCCCCGTGATAGGATGGCTCGTTCCATATTTCTTATATTTGCTACTAACATCTTATCATGTGCTTATATATGCTTTCATATTTCTTATGCTCGAGAATATGACATGTTACTAAGAGCTTTGATTCGTTTTTTTTAATGAAAATGACGAAGTGAGCCGAATCACGGTCGTGCGGGACCGTAAAAACCAGCGCTGGCCGGGAGACAACCCGGGTATTTTTGTTTTTTTTTTGCATTTTTTCTAGTTTTTGTAAATAAATAACATAGTTTGCATTTATCGAGTGAGGATGAGGATACTTATATATATCAAGTTGGTGTGCAGGGATTACTGAGCTACAGTATACCCGACTGAGTCTAGTGAATTAGTATAGACCGGTGATGCCAGTCTATAGACCGGCAAGAAGGAGCAAGAAAAGGCGACTGGGTCTGGGCACCTCAGTCTACAGACTGGAGGAGAAGCGCAGGATAACAACCCCAGTCTACAGACTGAACACCCAAGTCTATAGACTTAGTGCTTGGTCTACAGACTTAGTCTATAGACTCACCCTTACCCAATCTCCCAACCTATCTACCCAGTCTACAGACTCAAACTCCTTCCAACCCTTCACCCCTCTCCGACTCCCTGTCCCAGTCGCCTCTATACCAATAACCCCCTACCAAACCCTAACCATCCTGCCGTCGGCCACATACACTGCCCACTGCCGCTCCTCACCATCACTTCAACTTCATCTTCATCCATTGTCGGACTTCGCCATCTTCTCCACCACACTCCCACTCCTACCGCCGTCCGACTCAGCCGCCATCCCTGCGTCATTCCTCGCCTGACTTTGGTGCTTCCCTCGCCTGAGTCTCATCCTATTCCGTCACCTCTCGACCTTCGCCGCTCTATCAACCAGTCTTCCGTCCATCGCCGCTGTTCACTTCGCCGGTCATCCTCTTCACTCCGTTCTGCCCGACTCACTTCTCCAGTCGACTCTGCCTCCTCCGCCCCTATGCCGTCGCTCTCCCTCTACTCCACTCCACTCCATCCTCTCCCTTTATTCTCCATCGCCTGACCACCACTCCACCATATCGCCGCCGTTCGCCATTCACGCCGCCAAACCTACCACAAAACCCTACCCCCGCGTCTCAGCCCTCACTTCGCCTTCAATCTCTTTCGCCACCCTCCGATCACCCTCACCTGCCCACCTTTTGCCGCTCCCCTCCGTCTGCCTCTGCCGCCGCGCGCGTCCACCTACCACCGTTCACCCCGCCCCGACTTCGCCCTTCCTTCGTTACTCCGACACCACAACTCCACCACTAAACCCTAACCTTCACCCTTCGCCTGCCTACTCCTGCTTCCTCCCGCCGTCGACTTTCAGCAGCCGGCTGATCACGTTTCCTTTCTGCAGTTCGAATCACTTCAGCTGATCAACTGTGATTGGCATGTTTCACGTGATTAAGTGTTTGGGTTTCACCTGCTTTGAATTTACGTATTTTCTTCTTTTTGTTCAGATTTCACGTGTTTCGAAGGTTTTCGAATTTTACAGGTACAGTGGAACGCAAGGAGAAAGAGTCACAAACTAAGCTAACTCGAACATAAGCCGAGCATATTGAATCGGACCAAGTGGGCACGAAAATCGAGGTCGAAGTTTGATCATGATTAGGGTCTGGTTTGGGGAACCTCGTACATATTCGGTACTCCTCGTTCCTTTCACTCTTTAATTGCTTATTTAGTTACTTTTATTTCCTCTATGTTGTTCAGCTGTTGTCCGATTTGTGTATACAATGAGGACATTGTATTGTTTGTTTGGGGAGGTAACTAATTTGCATTAGCTGCATATTTTTTGCATTTCAGCATGCATTTTTTTCATTTTTTGAGTCATATTAGGTGTCGGAGCAGGTTAAACAACAATGATGAAACCACTGTTGTCTTTCCTATACGCGTTTCATTTTTTTATCTCATTTTAGCGACATTTTAGTTTACTTGATTGAGTCTGGTTATGGCATATCTCGATTTTTATTTCAGTGAACGAATAAACTTGGCTTAAATTGTTGGCAAACTACTTAAATTCTGAGGATTAGAGCTTTATGAAACCGATGACATCCATGATCGGTCTATTTAGGAATGAGAGTAGTTCTCCCTATTTCGCATGTAACATCAAATTGCATAAGTGTGAAGTCCGTCTCTTAAGTCTTTGTGCATTCGGGTCATAACTATAGCATGTATTGAGGCTTTACCTTTTCCCCTTTTATTTCCCTTTCCCGTTTTCGTTTTTACTCAAAAATCGAATTATTCCTTCACCACAAAATTAACCACAAGCCTAAATTGCCTACCCTAGTCGAGCTAGTCATGGTGATATTGATGTGTTGTTGAGATAAGTCGGTTTGGTGTATATATATGTTTCCAAAAAAAAAAAAAGAAAAAAAAAGAAGAATAAAAGAAAAGTGGAAAAAGAATTTAGTTGTGAACTCCGATACTTCGTTGTGATAATATTGTAGAGTTGATTTTGGTGAAATAAGCGAGATATGGTGGATGTCGTCATTAATCGACCTTGATTTTATCGTTTGTTTGGTTTGTATTTTGGTGATGTAATTTGGAAGTTTGGATTGTCTAGCTCGACTATTAACTCCACATTCCCAAAATTATAACCGCTTCTTACCCGTCACTTAACTCATATCCCATTTCACCATTTTATGCCTCATATATGTTTTAGTCTTGATTAGTTTGAATGCACAAATGATTGGTAGAGATTGTCATCACATTAGATTGCATGCATGTGTTTATAGGTCGCAGATTAGGCGAGCGTCTTTCTTTCTCTCTATCTCGCATTTATATTCCACATCCCCTTCATGAGAGTAGAGTGTAACCGCGAGAGTCCGACAATGATAAGGCTAGCAAGGTTG
This sequence comes from Agrostemma githago, assembly GCA_958450325.1. NCBI lineage: Eukaryota > Viridiplantae > Streptophyta > Magnoliopsida > Caryophyllales > Caryophyllaceae > Agrostemma > Agrostemma githago. Next base: position 45,072,571 of record OY288261.1, read on the forward strand.
ACGGTTCACTATTATTCTTTTGATTATGCCATAGCTTGAGTCAGTTCATGTTTTCTAAGTGTCGCTAGGTTGAGTTAGTTTTTGTAGCGAGTCTAGTTGGGGTAAATAACTTTGAGTTGTATACCGTTCCTATAGATTTTGTGTTTTATTGCTTGAGGACAAGCAATGGTTCGGTTTGGGGAGATTTGATGCGTGCCGTTCCTATTCGATTTTTCACCTATTTCGGCACGCATTTCCGTGTCATTTTATTAATGTTAGGAATCGGATTACGCTATTTTCTCCCATATGTGCTACTCGGGTATTCTTTTGTTGTTTTGCAGATAATCGAGACCGAGTAGTTAAAACTGATTCATTGTGCGGAAATCAAGAGGAGATAAAGGTGAGCCAAAGAAAGTCTATACGAAAGTGCAGCAAAACAAGGAGGAAGTCTATAAACCAAACTGACAAGTCTGTAGACTGAGGAAGTCCATAGACCAAACAGACTAAGTGTAGACTGAGGACAAGTCTGTAGACTAAGAACAAGTCTGTAGACTGAAGAAGACTGAGCACTAGACTGAATAACTCAGTCTGCAGACTTGGATCCCAAGTCTGCCAGCATAAAATCCAAGTCTGCAGGATGGAATACTACTCCAAGACTAATTCAACTATTTTGACGTTACCCACTACTCCCCCTCTTACGCATCTTCAGTTCTTCCACTACCTAAGTTAATGGGGTAGTTTAAGGAGGGAATTAAGGGACAGTTATTGAGGACTTGAGCACTATAAATATAACTGTAAATCATCTTCTTCTTCTATCTTTTATTCTTTCATTCAATCATTCACACATCTTCTTTAGTTTAATTTAAAATTCACTGTAACTATTTAGTTTCTCAAATTCTAGTATTTATTATTTTTGGTTATTATTATTATTCTTGTTTCCTCCGTCTTATTCTAGCAATTTTCAATCTCGATAATTTTTCTCTTCTTCCTTGATCTCCCTCCTTCTCATCTACTGTAACTTTTGATTTTCTTATCTTTTCTGTATTTGCTCTTCTTCTTCTTATCTTTTCTTAGATTTTCTTGTCTACTTTAATTTTTATTCATCCTGTCTTCTTCCTCTTTATTTTAGTTTTATTATTCCGTCTTCATCATGTCTCATTCTGTTATTTTCATTATTATTGTAAATATGAGTAGCTAAATCTTTCTGTTATTTTCTGTCACTACGAATTGAACTACGAATATGAGTAGCTAAATAGAGTTTAGGTGAACTACGAATTGAACCGAGTTTATATGTGATAACTTAATAATCGACCTTTATGAGTTAAATCGCTCTTGCAACATCTTAATGACGAATAATTAATTATAGGCCGTAATTGATTGTTTGTATCTCGTAATCCCGACCTACGTAGCGAAAGCCCGGGAAAGGATAAGACTCGTTGTAATCGATAGAATTCCCTAATACGTAGCGAGAGCCCGTTAGGTGATTTCTAGGATGACTAGTGATCCGAGAGGACCGTGTCGATATTCTTTAACTCGTCTTAACTGATTATTTGAAAATCGTATGTATGCTTGTTTTAATTCGTGGTGATCCGAAAACTATGGTGCTTTTCTTATTTTGGATTAATTCATTTTTTTATTATTATTTAGATTCTATTAGACTGTCATTCACCCAACCAATCGTTATAAATCGTGACTCGATAGATTAATTGACTAGCCTATAATATTCAATCTGCCTCCCTGTGGAATCGACCCTACTTACCGCTAGCTACCCGTTAGTAGTAATCTAGGATTATTTTGATATCGGTGACGCGACTAAACCCGTATCATTTCCCTACCCACTCTAACACGGCCTTTCTCTGAGCCTTATCAAGGCTAAACAAGGCCCTAGGCTTGAACCCATCCCGCTTGATATGCATTTTCGGACGGTCACAAATTTTTTTCAAATCTTTTCGGGATCCTACGGTGTCACATGTCTTACGCTCTACATCCATGACGGTGTGAATTAGTTGCTCAAAGAAATTCTTCTCAATATGCATCACGTCCAGATTATGTCGGAGTAATAAAGTACTCCAATATGGAAGGTCGAAGAAGATGCTTCTTTTAAACCAACCATTTTTTAATTTCTTAAGATCTTTGAACTCTTGATCGGTCCCGTCCACAGTAGATGGGAACTCTAAAATCACCTCCCAAATCTCATCTCCTTGGAGACGAATCGGTGCCTCATCTAGCACCTCCTCACCCTTCTTGAAAGCTCTCTTATTCTTCCTATACATGTGACCCTCGGGTAGAAACTGTCTATGACAGTCAAACCAACTAATTTTGCTTGAATTACTTAGGTAGAATGCTTTACTTTCACTCATGCAACAAGGACACGCTTTTTGGCTTGCCGTAGACCAACCGCTCAACATACCATACGCCGGAAAATCATTTATAGTCCACAAAAGCGATGCTCTAAGCTGGAAATTTTGTTTCAACAACACATCATATGTCTCCACCCCTACTTCCCACAAGTGTTTCAATTCCTCTATCACTGGTTGTAAGTAAACATCCAAGTGGTTTTTGGGATTTTTTGGGCCGGGAACAATGAGAGAAAGGAATATGAACGGTGGTTTCAGACAAAGCCATGGGGGTAAGTTGTACGGTGTGACCATGACAGGCCAACATGAGTACGACTTACCGAACTGACCGAAAGGGGCGAACCAATCGGTACACAACTCAAGTCTCACGTTACGGGGTTCCTCAGCAAATTCAGGGTAAATCGTATCAAACTGTTTCCACTCCTCCCCATCACTAGGATGACACATCTTCCCCTCTACACGAGTTTCTTCCTTATGCCACCTCATTTGTTCGGCAATGGTTCTGGTTGCATATAGTTTTTGAAGTCTAGGGGCGATGGGAAAGTAGGTAAGTCGACTAAGTGGTATAGGTTTTTTATGCCTCGCAACACTCTTTCCCTTCCTACCCCTCAAAACAATGTTACCATCTACACTTTTGTATCTACCCTTCCCACATATCTTACATTCCTCAAGCACGGCATCATCCTTCCAAAAAAGCATACATCCATCGGGACAAGCATCGATCTTTTGATGCGGAAGTTCAAGACCTTTAACAATTTTTTTGGTATTTTAGAATATTTTGGTCATAATGTTGTCTTTTGGGATGAGTTTCTCAATCAACGCAGCGATACCGTCTACGCACCCAAAAGGTAGGTTATACTCACATTTAAGGGTCACTACCATAGACGCCACTTCTAACAATGTCACATCACACCCTCCATATAATGGCTTCTCCGCAGCCTCTAACATATCAAAAAAAGCTTTCGCTCGTGGGTTTGGCTCTTGTGGGGTTGGTTGGTCATCGTCGTTAGTGTAAATGCTCTCATCATTAAACAAATTGCACTCAACCACATCAACAATCATTCCTCTCACCCCGCCCTCATTCTGATCCACCACAGTTACCCCAACAGCAGACGTCTCACCATGACAAATCCAATAATAATAATTTGGGCTAAACCCATTTGAGATAATATGTTCCTTAATCAGAATATCATCCAAGAATTTGAGGTTCTTACATTTCACACAAGGACACCTAAATCTACCCTCTGACGCGTATTCGGGATGGGTTTTAGCGAACTCAAGGAAACTATTAACACCCTCTAAAAATTCAGTTCTGGGACGTCGTCTCTTATCTAATCTTTACTCATACATCCATTTTCGTTCCTGTCGCTTCATTTTTTTATCTAAAAAAATTGAGACAATACCACATACAAATTATTTTCTCTTAAGTAATTTACTAATAAATACACACTACTTACATATTTTGTAAAATTCTCAATTCACCTAAACATAGTACTATTTGCACCTAATCATCCATAATTACGTTACTAAATCGACATAATTGTATTTCAATTCCAATTTCCTAACATATCAAAACAACCAAATTCATTCAACTACGTAACCGCAAACCCTAATTTTATACTAACAATCTACCTATTTCAAATTGGGGAACCTATTGGGCGATTAGCATTCTAACAACACTAAATATTCCGACAACTAAAAAATTATCCAACCCAATAAATAATTTATTTAAATCTATAACAACAGAAATTAACAAATAATTGAAACTAAATATAGATAGATAAACATACCTTGAGGAAAATGAGAGAATTGAAGAAGGAATGAAAAGGAATGGAGGAGGGGCGCGTTTTAGAGAGAGAAGGGGGGGGGGGGGGGTTTAGAGAGATAAAGTGAAATGAGTGAATGAGCCCGGGGGGGGGAGGGGGGGGGGGGGGGGGGTTGTTCGTTAATTTAAAAAAATTTAACACCCTTAGCGACCGAAATCGGTCGCGCGTCCATTTATTTAGCAACCGATTTCAGTCGCTGGGTCACAGATTAGCGACTGAAATCGGTCGCGATTTAACTAATTTAGCGACCGAAATCAGTCGCGCGTCCATTTATTTAGCGACCGATTTCGGTCGCTGAGGTTAATTTTTTTTTTTTTAAAAATCCGTCTCCTGGTCCAGCGACTAATATCAGTCGCGCGTTGTACTTTCAGTCGCAAAATTAGCTACTGAATTTATCAGTCGCGCGTGATTGGTAGCTATATGAAATATTTCTTGTAGTGTCTCGGACCGCAGCCTCCGAGTCTGCTTTTCATTACAAGTGCAGCCGAAACACCACGCATGGTAGAATCCAACACAAGCTATTCATCCCAGACTCGCATCGTAAACTTTATATAAAAGTCGCCCGTGAACAAGTAGTATTTTATTTGGTGACCTTCAATAATTGGTCGGACTCATTTGAAACAGTCAAATCCTCAAATACTTACTTTCAGTGTGACAACGTTGTACTTTAATCCTCAAGTGTCACCCGAAACATCATATCCCAAATATCGTATAACTTCTTTTAAAATAGTAAATCTTTTAAATAAAGTTTTATAAAAATAAAATTTAGGTATAATAAAATATTGTTTTAAAACTTATAGTTTATGAAAAATATATTTTAAGTCATTTTTAATCGATTTACAAAATTTGACGTAAAATCATTTTTTTAAATATTTATAAATGCCGTGTAAAATTTTGGAATATAATAAATCCATTTAATTTTAGAAAAATGAAATTTATAAAGTTTTACCTATATAAAAATAATAAGTGAAGTTTTATTAAAACAAAATATTTTGCAAGTTACTAATTTACTCTATCATTATAATATATAAACAAATGTAAAAGTACTAAAGAAAATTAAATATGACCAAAATTACAATCATATAAAACACATACAAAATATATAGAAAATAGAATAAACATACATAACAAATAGAATTAAACATACATATAAAATACAATGAAAATGATATACATAAATTTTATCATTTTAAGTTCTTTTATTCATTTTCTCATTTTTCATATAAACAGAAATGTAAAGGTGATAAATAAATGAATTAAACAAGTGATAGTTTAGTCAAGTTGAATTTAGTCGTAAATAAATATATAACACAAATAAAATATCACGTAATATTTTTATATATATAAGTAATTTAGTCATACAAATAAGCCTAAATATTTAAGTAAGTAATTTATTAAATTACTAACATAATATACTTATATATACGAAATGTTGTTAGAAAAAAAGTTTGGTTACCTTAATAGCTATTACGGAGTATTTATTAACGTTATTAAGAATTAAGGGTGGTCAGGTCAATAATATCGTCTACGTAAGAAAAGTCATCTCATCCCCTTATAAAGACATTTTCGGATCGAAATGATTTGACCCAAATATGGTACTAGAAAAGTTATTTCGTCAAATATTGGGCAACTCCTCATTCCAGATGCTCCAATTATATAGAAGGACGGGATAGTAAATATAGTATATAGTACACTAGTACGGAGTATATAATATGTAGGAATAGTAGTATAAGTAATACTAGTAGTATCTATGTATGTATAGTGGGTGGGTAGTAGAAGTAATACGGAGTAGGATGTAGTAGTAGCACTAGTAGTGTAGTCAAGTGTAGTATATATAGTGTAGTATGTAGGGGAATAGAGTAGTGGAGTAGTAAACATGTGTATGCATGAGGGAGTACGTAGGATTAGCTAGGAGTAGATAGATAGGTGTAAGGTAGTAGAAATAATAGGTAGGGTGAGTAGGAGCATACTAAGGCATGCATGTGTATTGAGTATGTGTATGTGTGACATACGTGGGAGGTAAATAAGAGTTCGAGTTTCGGTCCGTTTCTCGTACAAACGTCTTTCTTTCTTTCTAAAAAAATTGAAATATAAGATCACGAAATTAAAATAATGAAAAACGTAAATTATATTTTTAAAAAGAAATTTGTAAGACGGTAAGTAAAATAGACAATAAATAGTATTATGGGACAAAAGTTATAAGAAATCGTTATTTTAAGAATTCGATAAATTATTAAATTTTTACGAGACGAGAAAATGTTAAAACAACAGGTCAATATTAAAAATATTTTCGAGTTTTAAAACTTTATTTAACGAAAGATAAAATTTTAATAATACGATAAATAAATTCCCAAGTTTTTATAACGGAATAATTTTTGATTACTGAAAATAATATATTTTATTAATGAAAATAATTTTTCAAACGTTAAACTTGGTTTAAATAAATGTTTAAAATTTTAACTCTATTTGAAAAATAAGGGGTGTTACACAAAGTCATAAAATCTTTGCCTTTAGCTAATAATCTTAGTCCGTCTGACGGACATGTATGTGATATATGTCATTTTACAAAACAACATCGACAAAGCTTTAATAATATTGCATCTGAAATCTTTGAGTTGATTCATTGTGATTTTAGGTACCATATCGAACTCATTCGTCTTGTGGGGAGAAGTATTTTTTGACTATTGTTGATGATTGTTCACGTTCCGTGTGGGTGTATTTATTAATTGATAAGACGGAAGTGACCAACATGTTTATGAATTTTTTAGCTATGGTTGAAACGCAATTTTCGAAACAGGTCAAAACGGTCCAAAGTGATAATGGGACTGAATTTAATTATTATATGGCGGGAATTTTTTTTCGCCGAGGTATTCATTTTCAGACTTCATGTGTGGGGACACCTCAACAAAATGGTCGAGTCGAACGTAAACATCGTCATATATTGAATGTCGCTCGATCACTTTTGTTTTAACGCAATTTGCCTAAATCTTTTTGGGGTGAGTGTAATCTTAGTGCTACATATCTCATTAATCGCACCCCTTCGGTCCTTCTTGGGTATAAGTCCCCTTATGAGATTCTTTTTGGAGTATCTCCGACGTACTCTAATTTGCGGGTTTTTGGTGGTCTTTGCTTTGTTCACAATCAAAATACCCAAGGTGATAAGTTTGCTCCTCGGGGTCGAAAATGTTTCTTTGTTGGTTACCCACATAATAAGCTGGGGTGGAAAGTTTATGATATTGACAAAGAAATTTTTCTTGTCTCGCGGGATGTTATATTTTATGAGGATAAGTTTCCTTTTCGGCATGAGGCTGCTCTTGATTCATCACCCGTTGCTCTCGATGATGAACCAGATCTTTCGTTGTCTTCCCCCTCCCTCGAGCCTGTCCCACAGATCGATATCTTGGTTGAGTCGTCGGGAATAGATACTCCCCCTACGGCCCCTCTCGATACAGCGTCCGTTGAGCCTCCTGATCGTGGGTTACTCTTGGTCGTGGGTTACGTTCTAGGGTCCCTTTGTCCCGTTTACGAGATTTTGTTGTCGGTACCATTACTTGTCCATCTCCTCAGCTCAGCTCACATCCTCCTCTCTCGTCATCCTCAGGTACGCCGTATGCTATTGCTGTTGTGTGCCAAATTTGGACCGTTTTTCCTCCCATTTAGACCCATTTTTCCTCTGTTTTGTGAGACTTGAGTGCGATTATCGCCGTATTTTCCGTAATTCTCACATTAGTGTCTCTCTTTTGCATTTTACGTGTTTTTGGTAGTTTTCTGTCTATTTTGATAGGATTTTCGACCGAAAACGTGTTTGAGCTTCTACGAGCAAGAGAAAGATACGGTCCAAGAGCAAAGCACACAACTGAAAGTTCAAGTAATCCAAATGATCAACGAAGAAAAAGACCGGAAAAGAGTCAATGGACCACCGGGTGAAGTTTCGCCCGGTGAGTCATCACCGGGCGAAGTTTCGCCCGACGACATTTCCTTTCATCCCCGAAGATTTTCACGGCGACTTGACCGGGCGAAATTTCGCCCACCGGGTGAAATTTCGCCCGATGGTGAAACCGGGCCGGAAACGCAAAAACCGAAGAAAATCTCACCGGGTGAAATTTCACCCGGTGGGATTATTATGTCAAGCCGCGGGGCGAAATTTCACCCCATGAAGATGCAAAGGGTGAAGGTCTAGCTAAATGAAGAGGAATTGGATTATGGCCCTTGAAGTTTGTGCAACCCATTAAGAACACTATATATACCCCTTCTAGGATTTAGTGCCTCTTTTGTGCCTTAAGTGAGCCTTGGGATTAGCCCTTAGGAGTAGGAGTAGTGTAGAAAGCTCTCTAGTTTGTAGTAAGCTTACTAGAAAATTCTCCACAACAATTAATAGATCTACTTAATATTAATACAATTCTCCTATAATTAATACTAAAGCTATCACCTTTATTGAAGATTGTGCTTAATTGTTGAAGATTCAAGGAGTTTATCAAGGGTTTATGTGACAAAGATCCTTGCTTTATTTCTTGAAGATTCATATTTGTATTATTGAAAATTGAAGATTTATGCATGGATTAGTGACAAATTCTTGTGTATTTCTATCAAGATTCAATCTTTATTATTATCTTCATCTTCCATCTTAGAATTTCTCCATTGTTGGTAAAATTCTCTTCTCTCCCTTTCCTCCATTAGTATAATTATTAGTGTAGTTTTTATGCATGTTTTAGACAATTCATCAATTATTAGTGTTATATTGCTATTCACCATGATTAGTGAGTAGATTTCTTTGTTGGGGAATTAGGGAGGAGGATTTGGATTATTTGATGTAAGGGATGTTGGTGGGTTGTTTACTTGTTAATTATCAATGTTAAGGTTCTTGTGTCTTTGTTGGCTTAGAATCGCGACTAGGCCGACCTTGACTCATTTCTACCAATATGGGGAAACTCGGGGTAGAAATTACTTTAATTTGAGACTTACCCTTTCGTCGCGAAAGCGGGTTTAGGTAGGTTGGGTGAAGAAACCGAATGGTGGAAATTTTCCTTTTTATCGTTGTAACAAAAACTCGATCCCGAGACTAAAAGACCCCATTTCCGACTCCCGACTCTCCCCAACACCTTTCCTATTTATTGACCCTAGCCTACGACCTCTTGACCTCCCTTAACATCTCTCGACCTCTCTCGAACATCTCTCGACCTCTCTCGACTCCTCTCGACCCAAAACCCCCATCTCAATTCCAACCACGATTTGACTCTAGACTTGACCAATACGGCTTAACCCATCTGGGCCATCTCCCTGCGGATCGATCCCGACCTACCACTACTACATTAGTTAGGTTGTCGGAGTTAAAAATATTGTTTGATTGTACGGGTCACGACGCCCGCACATCAATTGCAAATTATGTTACTTGTAAAAGATTTTCGGAGAAACACCGAGTTTTTCTTGCAGCAGTTTCTGCCCGGGAGGAGCCCACTAGTTTTGTTGTGGCCGTTCGTGGCGCCGGTTGGCGTGAAGCTATGCAAAATGAAATTACGATGCTTGAAACGAATCGAACATGAGACTTGACATACCTTCCTGCTAGTAAGAAAGCTCTTGGTTGTCGCTGGGTGTATAAAATTAAATATCTGTCTGATGGTACCGTTGAATGCCTTAAGGCTCGTCTAGTTATATTTGGCAACAATCAAGTTGAAGGTTTGGATTACGGTGAAACATTTGCCCCGGTTGTCAAAATGATTACTGTTCGCCTATTTTTGGCTGTTGTTGCGATTAAGCGTTGGGAGCTCCATTAGATGGATGTTCACAATGCCTTTCTTCACGGGGATTTGACAGAAGAATTTTTTATGAAGTTACCTCACAGATTCGGTAATGGTAAAGACGGCAAAGTGTGTCGGCTTCATAAGACTCTTTACGGCCTGAAGCAGGCCCCGCGCTGTTGGTTTGCCAAGCTGACTGCCGCGCTTAAGACTTATGGTTTTACTCACTCTTACTCAGATTACTCATTATTTAGCTATTCTCGTGGTGATATCTGCCTTCATGTCCTTGTTTATGTTGATGATCTGGCCATAGCAGGTAATGAATCTTCTGCTATTTCCGCATTTAAAGCTTATCTGGCGAGTTGTTTTCCTACTAAGGATTTGGGTCCTTTGAAATATTTCCTTGGTATAGAGGTCGCTCGGAATTCCGACGGATTGTTTTGAGTCAGCGTAAATATGTGCTAGATATTATTTCCGAGACAGGAAATCTTGGAGCTCGCCCTGCTCTCACCCCCATCGAGGAGAACCATCGTTTGGGTTCGGCCTCTGGGCCGGTCATTGCCGACCATGAGCTATATCGTCGCCTTGTTGGTCGTCTTGTTTACCTTGCTGTTACCCGTCCCGATCTTTCTTATGTTGTTCATGTTCTGTCCCAATTTTTGACTGAGCCGCGCCAGAAACATTTTGATGCTGCTTTGCGGCTTGTCAAATATTTAAAAGGGTGTCCGGGTCAGGGTCTATTGATGCGTGCTGATAGTGGCTGTGATGTCACGGGATGGTGTGACTTGGATTGGGCTGATTGTCCCCAATCTCGTCGCTCCGTTACTGGTTGTTTTTTTTTTTTGGGGTTCCCCTATTTCATGGAAAACTAAGAAACAACAGACGATTTCCCTTTCTTCCACTGAAGCTGAATATCGTGCTATGACGGCTCGTCTGTGAGCTGAAATGGCTCAATGGTTTGCTTCTTACTTTTGAAGTTACCCTTTCTCGTCCTATGCCCATGTTCTGTGACAATAAATATGCTATTTATATTGCGCAAAATCCTGTTTTTCACGAGAGAACTAAACATATTGAAATTGAGTGTCACTTTGTGCGTGATGCTATTCTTGGCGGGTTGGTTTCTCCGTCTCATGTGCCTACTGGTGCGCAACTGGCTGATATTTTAACAAAGGCCTTAGGCTCGAAGAAGTTTCTTGGCTTTCTTCCCAAGTTGAGAATTCTCGATCTTCATGCTCCAACTTGAGGGTGTATTAGAATATATTCGGTATTAGCATATAATATATTCTCGGGATATTCCCGAACTATTGAATGTAACCTATATATATAGGCATCTCGTTAATGAATAATATGACACAACTTTACCAATTCATTCGCTTCTTACGTTTAGCAGTGTTTCATAATAGATCTCGTCCTTTGACTGACGCAATACTTTTTTGAGTAATAACTTCATTTTGGGTTTTTCTACGTTGTACCCTTCTGTTTTTCCGTTTTCTACCATGTACCCCTCCTATTTTCAACACTCCCACTAATACCCCTGTGGTTGATTAATTTCATAAAACCTAACCTAATCACAATTATCCGTCTAATGCTCCGTTAATTAAATGGCATGACAGTGATTATAGGCTATGACATAACCAGTTTTGACGACCTTAGCTTGTATTCCCTCCATTTTTCCCAACTTTTCCTCCATTTCATTAATTGTCCCCATTTTTCTCATTTTATACATCAACTTCTTAATCTTTATTACCTAATTGATTTTCCTCCACTTTTACCCCAACTTATTCTTTATGTTAAAATAATGATATTTTACTGATTTCTAACGAAATTAAATTAATCACATTGACAAGCAAAGCATTAATGTTGCACTTAAAATAAAGAGTGAAAAAATTATGATAAAATAAAGAAAAAAAATAAAAATTATGCATGCAAAATTAGAATTAGAGAAAACATAGGAGACGGAGATGAAAATTAATCAGGGTTTTTGAGTAGAATAATTGTAATTAGGTCACGTTTAATGAAATTAATCAAATACAGGGGTATAAGTGAGGGTTTAGGAAACAGAAGGGATATATGGTAGAAAACGAAAAAACAGAAGGGTACAACGTAGAAAAACCCCTTCATTTTTTAATAAAATACTCCTTTATATGAATAATTTTTTTATAAAAGGACTTAAAGATTCATTCACCTTCTCTCCTTTTTGCGGAATTATATTGTTCATTTGTTTGGATGATCGTATATGACTGATCGAACCCATTTAAAAGTAGTATTACAATTAGTGGAGTACTAATTAAATTGTGGAAGTTATTAAACTTAATCGTATTTTTTTTATGTCAAGATTAATTAGTTGGTAATTAAAACAATTTGTGTTAGGTGTTTTAGCTATAACTTTCATTTTGGAAACCAATAGATTACTTTTTAAGACCACTCCCAAGCAAGATCAAGAAGGAGGTCATGATCTTCTTAGATCACCTTAATTATCAATTAGGGAGTGTATTATCATGACCCAATTGCAAAAGAGGTCATGAGTGACCTAGGTCATGACCTTTGTTTGGGGAACAATTATATGAATTTGGGGACTGCGGCTAAATGTAACAGAGAAAGAATTGGGAAAGTTATCGTGTCTTATTCATTAATGAGACACCTATATATATATATATATATATATATATATATATATATATATATATATATATATATATATATATATATATATATATATATTTAACAATTACATCCAATAATATCTCGGAAATATCCCAAGAATATATATTATATGCGAAGTACGAAATATATTTCCTTGGAGATCGAGAATGCCCAGCTTGGGAATAAAGTCATGAAAATGTTTCGAGCCTACGGCCTTGGTTAAAATATCAGCTAGCTGTGCATCGGTAGATAGGCACATATGACGGAGAAACCAAATGGTCAATAATAGCATCACGCACAAAGTGACAACCAATCTCACGGCTCATTTGGTTGCCCTTGGAAAATCATGGAAAGTAGGAATTCTCACGAATTAAAAAAATAGTGTTGTTTGGTTGCCTCAAATTTGCACGAACGGAGGAAGTTGTTTATCAACCCCCTCTTGGTAACTTGCAAACTTGCAATTCTCATGTATTAAGTTATTTCATAGTTAACCAAACACTTTTTAAAACTTCCCGTGAATTAGAAAAATAACTTATTTCTCATAATTTTTTACTCCCATAAATTTGCACTTCCCGCATCAACCAAACGAGCCCTCAATGCGCTTAGTTCTTTCGTTAAAAATAGGATTAGTTTTCTTCCTTCTTAAAACATTTACTCCGTATTTTTTTTTGTGAAAAAAAGCCTATGATATATAGTTCCCAAGATCAGACTGAAAAAATGAAGTTATCCTCTACTTAAATCTATTTTACATTAGACTTCTGTTCTAAAATACCTTGCGTTTTCAATAAGTTTACTTTTTATTGAATAATACTCTGTATTATCTATTTCCATCGGTCACTATTTTTCGCCTCATTCCATTAAAATACCCCTCGCAAATATTCATGAAATGGTGCGTAAAATAGTGACCGGAGGAGAATAAGATATAAAACTTTTTACTTAATTCTACCTTAAAGAGTAGTGCTTCAATGGTTAAATAGTACGGAGTACTACTCCCATCTCGTTCATTTATTTGTCTTTGATTAAAGTACTCGTCACAATGAATATAAAAGGCAAACAAATGAACGAGACGGGGAGTACTACGTAGCTAACATTTAACTTGGAGACATGGAGATCAAACCTTGTTAAAGACTTGTTTCTGAATCTATAGAAAAGGTTTAGCTAACTATCAAATACAGAAATGACAATCTAGCTTAGTACAGGGTGAGTAGATTACAAATACAAGTATCATATACGTCAAGATTGGAGGCTCGACGATCAAGCGACGTAGTACAAGACATTAGGGAGTTTGAATGATCGTTGCCCAATTGCATTTCCCAGCAAGTCACTCCATTGATCCCCGGAGACGCCTCGAATTTTATAACCCTCATCAACTATCTCCTTTCGCTTACTAGATTTATACTCTGTCGCCAATGTGCCTTCATCCGACTTACCCCTGCAATTGTGACGGAATTAATTACAAACAACTTACTCGTACCATAGTTATGAAATTTATGCTTTTTGGGATCCGTTTGAAGTATTATTGGTTCTCCAATGCCCTTCTTGTCGAGCTGTCGATCGACTGACTATCTACTTGTCAAGAACCTCCCTAAATTGTTAAATCAGCGACATAGACAGAGTAAGCGTTATCTTGGTCATTAAAGCCAATTAGGTTATGATTCAGTGTCGAATCCTAAATTTGGTGCGTGCCCGATCATGATTAAATGTTAAAAGGATAAGAAAACAAGTCGGGAGCATATATAATTGAGTACCTGAGAATAAGTCTTTTCCAGCCAGTAAAACCAACATACAGTAAATTGGCCTCAGTGATGTTTCTAAAGTGTTCATCTCTTCCAGATAGGATGAAGATAGTGAATCCGCGAAGCTGAAGCTCTTGGTATAGGATCCAGCTAGCCGCGATAGGAGGCGCCTCACCCAACGAAGCCCACTCGTTGAATGATACTTCATTAAACACCTCTGTTCTGAATTTTCATGGTTAATCATCAGTTTTCATTAGGAACGGTTAATATAATTCTCTTATTTTGTAGAGTACTTGTTTTTATCATAAAGATATCCATGTGGTACTGTTGGTTGCACCGATACGGACACGAATAAGGACACTGACACTTATCGGACACGGGACACATCGTTCAGATTTTTTCAAGACACGGGGACACGACAAAAAAAGACAATATGTATATCGAAATAAAAGAAATTTTAAGCTCTTTATAACGAACATTAAAAAATTTGTCACTTATAAGACCACAAAACCGTGAAATAATAAAATAGGTCTCGTAAACAAGTTCAAACATTTTTCTTACAAACCCAAGATCAAGGTCGACGTCGGCATCGGAGTTGGGGTCAGGGTCAGATGAGAAGGGTTGTTGAAACTTGAAAGGGGTAACAATAGGATGGTTGGTGGCTATGCAATTGAAAAGAGGAGAGTCGTTTTTTTTTTGTGTGTCCTGAACCGTGTCCTAAATGTGCCGGTACGTGTCCATTTAAAAAAAAAAAAAACCAAATAGGATTTTGTGTGTGTCCGACACGTATCTAGCCATGTCCTAGGCGTGTGGATGTCCGACACGGGTACGCCACAAAACAGGCGTTTAGTTCAGTGCATAGCAATAAAGAACAAGGTGGAGACTACCCGCAAGCGGTGCGCCGCGGGCGCTCTACCAAAGACCAAAGCCCGGCCCGACTCGGTGCACGCGCATGTGTGTGGTGTACGTAGTCCTCACTTGTACACATCTAGTAGGTCATTTAAGTGGGTCGTATATAAACACAATTTAAAAGCATTTATTTTTTCATGCGGGATAGTTAATGCCACTTAGTTTGCTTCTTTGGAAGCATTAAACTCTAACAAGGAGCACTCATTTCTTTTGTTATAACGGCAAATACTCAACCAATAAAAATAGGAAAGACAGAGTACTACACTACTATGCTTCGAAATAAGAATGCATTTTTTTTTCATGGAAGGCAGCTCAATAGAAAGTCGTCCAATAATCGAAAATGTCTTAACCTAATTGTTAAAACGTGACTAGGTGTGCTGTTCGTTGAAAAAAAAACATCTAATAGAGTAACATATTTAACCAGCTTTTAGAAATACAATCCAATTTAGAAGTCTCACTTTTGTAAAGAAAACAGAGTTGCTACTTCAAATTTCAACATTTTTGCTTAAATTTTTCTTCCTCTTACGATTATATAATTAGGGAATGTTGAGAAACAAATACTAGTACAGTATATAATTAACCCTCTTTAATTTGGTTTAACTCCCTCTCACTACATTTTAATTTTATTCGTATAATCTGTCTTACCGAAACTACACTGTGTAAGGCGTGATACCGTCTTACTTTATAATTAATTAGTGAAGATAGAAAAATCAATAAAAGTACATACCCAAATCCATGGAGTTGATAGTAGGGCAAAGTGGAAAGAAGAGTGTCGTCAAGGCCAAAAACCCAAGCATCGAAGGCATGAATGGAGGCATTAAGAGACCTAACGAAGCTCAGAGCAGATTCGGCAGAAACGTAAGTGTCGGACTGATAACGTGGGCCGGTCATGTAAGTTTGGAGAAAGGAGAGGCATCGGGTTGGGACGGTGGCCCATGAGCCAACGTCGTTAGTCTCAACGGAGAACCGCCAGCTCTCGCAGTAGACGGTTTCGTCTTGATGGGAGGTCGGGAGGCGGAGGCGGAGGCGGAGGTTGTTGTTGGGTCTGGAGTGCGTGGGGAGTGTGAGTGTGAGTGTGAGCGTGAGCAGGGAAAAGGTGAGGAGTGTAAAGTTCATGATTGATTAATTCAGCTTTGGAGGGGGTTGTTGAATTTGCCGGGAACAAAGGTTACCCACTCTTATTTAAAAGGAACCCACCCAACCCAACCCAACCCAACCCAAGTGCGCTTCTTTTGCACAAACAATCCGATTATCTGATTTGATTTGATATTCGCTCTAAATCCGATCCGAAATTTTGAATATTACATTCATTTTATTTATTTATTTATACGAGATATGGATATTAGTTTTTTTTAGCTAAGTACATCATTTCATTAATAAAAAGTTATATGATATCTAAACTTATAAAAAGTGTATATAGAGGATCATTTGTCTATTTTTTTTAGTACATGCTATTTTTCATTTTCTAAACTTTACTTTGAGTATTATTTTAAATATAATTACTTACCAGACTCTTAGTAACGGCAGTGTTTTGTAAACAACATATTGGGTGAAAAATAGCATGCCTAAATAGTAGATTGACGATTTGACGGTTAATCTACTAATTTCATATGTTTGATAAACAACATATTCAAATAACATATTGACCTGAATCTAATGCTTTTAAATATGCTGCTAATAGCAGCGTATTGAAACAAAATATTCAATTTGTACATGAAAATAATCTGATTGTGTGCTATAATATGCTAATTATCCAATGTTATTTCTTAATTTTGTTAATTTAATTTTATAATACAATCACATAAGCTATTACAATTTGCTAACGTATTCTGCTAATGTTATGAGCTATTACAAACCTGTTAATATCGTTTACCAAATAGGCCGGACCTATAGCAATCTAGAAAACATGATTAAAATATAAGAACAACATTTAAGCATGAAAGTTTTATTTTGAGATAACTGGAATAGCAAAATAATAGGAAATTATCTTGTGAGATAATTGAAAACATGTATCACGGTTTTTCTAACGTATGCCCAGTAGGTGCACGTTAAAATGTTAATTATAGAAGAAATCTCATTGATGCTATTTAGGTATGGTTATTTTAGTATTTCGATTTCTATCGATAAGATCACTGGTATAGATCCCGTGCTCAGCACGGTATATATAAAAGTTTAATTTCGGATTAATTATTTATACTAAATAAATTTTGATTTTACGTTTCATTATTTTTTTTTTTCATTTTTATATTTTGATTTGAGAAAATAAATTGAAATTAAACTAATTAAAATAGGGACCTTAACCAATACCAATGAGAGGATTATACAACCAATTGTACGTAGCTCTATGTACAACTGGTTTTAAGATTTTGAGCTTTATCACAAAGTTTTCGAGCTTTGCTATAAACTTTCTGAGCTTTAGTGTAAAGTTGTCGAGTTAAATCACATAAATGTTTAAGCTCAAAAACTTACAACTCAGTTCAAAAACTTTTATAAACTCAGTAAATATATACAAAAGCTCAACAACTTTGACCTGGCCGGTTGTACAATGATATTGTACAACCAGGTGTATAATCCTATTTTCGAACTAACACTCCCCCGTCCCTAAAAGATTGTCCTATTTTCCCATTATATGTGAGAAGTATTTTAATGAAATATGACAACTTTAGTGGGACGAAGGTAATATCATGAAATGTGTATTCCAAAGAAAATACTACTCGTTTTTTTATATATAGGGACCATAACCAATAGAGTACGTCTGTTTTTTTAATATATACTCCCCCCAACATTGATGTTCCCACTTCAATATGACACGTTGATTAAGAAATCGATAATGAATGGTGGTAAATTGTTTTGTGGGGTTCAAGAAGTCAAATCACAAAAAATAATCAATAGAAAGAGAGTAAATTGGATGAATAAGGAAACTTTTGAAGTGGAAAAATCGTAGTGGTGTTTCCTTATTAGGAAAGTGGGAAAATCATAGTGGGGGGAGGGAGTATCATTCATGCTTCTTAGCACATCCATACTTCTCTTTTCAATATTTATCAAAATATGATTTTTTTGTGATACATATTCTCATATGAATGTTATTTTCAAAAGAAATTTAATAACATAATTTTATGATAAATTTTAATGTGATACAACAAATTTTTATAATTATATAGATGTGCAATACAATTTTTTTTTTCACAATTAAAATTAATGGATTATCAATAAACTCATCAAATATCATTATTTTTCTTATTTAGATATTCAAAGAAAAATCTAGATGAACTTGTTCACTTAATTAAGGATTTGTTCATAATATAATTAAGTGCAAATTATATATGTAATATGTTTAATCCTTTTAATATTTTACGTATTTAATCCTTTTAATTAATAGTGATCACATTTTTTGCTAGTAATGAGCAAATACCTCACTCTATTTCAAAGCAAACAATAATGGACGCATAAATAATTAGGTTAGGTAGATTGAGCCACTAATAGTGTAATGAATGCATAAATAAACGTATTTAGATTAGGTCATCCGTGGAAGACCAAACGCATAAATATAATGACCAAAGTCCACTAAGAAGTGATTATAGAATTGAGCGGGAAAATATTGAAGGAGATGTTTCATCATTCTTCTAGAATCTCTATCCTCTTAGTATAAGATCTCTTAGTATAAGATGGATTGTGGTTCATTCTCTAATTGACATCATATGATATCTATCAAATTTGAAGAATTCTTGTTTGTTACATAGATATCAATCATATTTTTGTAACTCATTTAGTAGTTTACAACGAAAAAGACTAGAACAAATAAACAAAGAATGAAATCATTATCATAAACTTTTAGGATTCGTTTGGTTACTCGCCTAATTACCAGGAAGTGCAAAATCCCGGAAAGTGCATTTTCAGGGAGTTGTTTGGTTGCCCATTTCATGAGAATTGTCATTTCCCGGGAATTGTCACTTCCTCCATAATGAGAAAGTTACTCACCAAGCCCTCCTTGGTGTGTAGAACTTCCCGCATGAAGTCATTTCCCACCTGGCAACCATACAATATTTTTGTAATTCCCATGAAATACAAATTCACGTGAATTTAAGTTCCCGATAACTTCATCTTCCCATGGTGAACCAAACGAGTCCTTAGTTTGTTACTTAGCCAGAAATGAATATTATTTAGGGTTATTTCATGAGAATAATATCAACTATGCGTGTGCTTCTTAAATTAATACAAACTATACGTAATCTCATTTTAATACGAACTATGTCTTCATTAACCTCGCTTTGCTATGAGTGACCGACTACCTGTTGAACCTCTCTTATTCAACTCTTTCTCTAACTTTTTTCTTCTTCTTCTGATTTACCTTTCGTGTTCATTCTCGGTCATTGAAAAAAAAAATTCTGAAAGTTTATCTTCCATTTCTTTTTCATTTAGTCTTATAGAACCTATGAAAAAAAATGTTTTTATTGTTATTTTGGTTTCACGATGACTGCAACGGACCTAATAAAATCCTAGAAAGTTACAACAAGTCACTATGACCTGTAATAGCAAGTCATAATTTCATACATAACAAAACGAGATTAATGAATGTGTAGTTCATATTAAAATGAGATTACGTATAGTTTGGATTATTTTAAGAAGCACACATATAGTTGATATTATTCCCATGAAATAACCCTAATATTTAAACCTTATTTAGACACACGTTAAGATCTTAATTTATTTTTGTCTACCACCTAAATGGCTAAATTAATACGGAGGAATATCCTAACCGTTATGGTATGATGGATACTTTATCACGAGGGAACAAACCATCAAATTTTAAAGTTTATGAAAGGTTAAAATGAAGTTCCAAGAAAATGAAAGGCACATTACTCCCTATATATCTAAATGAAGTTATCACGTCATATTCGTATGAATTTAAATTATACTCTTGTCTTATTTGAATTACACCATATTGTAGTATATTTATTTAGTTATATATACTTGAAATTATACAATATTTACTCAAAATTATTTGAACTTATACGGAGTATTTTATATATGCTTGAAGTTACACTCAATTTATTTGAAATTAAATCATTTTAGTTTGCTTATCAATTCTTAATTTTCAGCTAAATTTTCATCTAATTTAGTTAAATTTTTAATTTTTAACTAATTTTTTACTTGTAGTATGTTTTGTCAAACAAATTAGATAATGGAAAATTATATTGATAATTGTTTCACTAAATTTACTAAAAGTAGGTTGAAGCGAAATTAAAACTAGAAATCCGTCACACAAATTCTTGTTAATATAACGGGTCAAATAGATATTAAATAAGTTGGATAAGACAAAAGCATAATTGGTGGGACTTAGTAAACAATGTCCTTCTCTCCTCAAGTGACATTTACTTGATCCATTTTAATCTTATCCGTCGTAAGGGGAACAACTGAAAGTCGGTAACATAGTACTCCGTATTTGTGTTGGACCGACTCGAACTTGAATTTAAAGGTGTGACATAATAAAGTGGGTGTGTGAGTGAGATGAGATGTGAATAGAGCAAGGCACTTGTAAACTTGTTATGCGGACAAAAAAGTCCCAAATGTTGTGCCTCTATTGGAGGGTTATAGTAATGGGTTTTTGATATGAAACAAATTCTTGTTTGTGATGGAGATATTCCTTATAAACGTATAACGGACCAAATATCATACCTGTTGAGAGTATATCAAGCTGGTGAAGTTAGTTATAACAAACTATGTAACTAACTCCTCTTCATATAAATACACACATATGTGTAATGTAATACGTGTAACACAACAATATAATCAATATAACAAATCTAGATATTTTCCTCTCTTCTCTCTTACTGTTATCAACAATGGAGCTTCACTAGTTCATATGGTATCAGAGCAGGTTAGCTCGTTCTCCTCCATGGTTGTCTGAACACTTTGATTCGAGCTTCTGGTATCGATTCTTCGCTCGATTTTTTCTTCGTTTTCGCTGATACATTCATAATTCTGTTTCATTCGTGATCGATTCCTCTGATTCTGTGCGATTGTTTGAGTTTATATGCTATAATCAGTTCAATTAATTCAATCTGATCTAATTAGCTTGCTCAAATATGCCTGATTCTGAATCATCTGTTTCATCTCATGAATATGAATTGTATGATGATCCTCTTTACCTTACTAGCAATGATCAACCTAATCTGCAACTTGTTAGTAATGTATTGAAATATGAAATAGATATGGTTACTAGCAATGAATTTGAATTGCGTACAGGTTGCTGTCTCATTAGCTCATACATTTTGAAACCAAAAAAAATGGCGTACTTTGGTTGCGCTCTCGCCGGTCATTCTTACTTTCGTGATTTTTCATACTTCGACCATTTACAACCGTAAACTGCAACCCCTGATATTACATAATCCACGGATACATATTTGCACACTGTATTCAGTTTCACTACAGCCTACACTATGAATCTTCAGGGAAAGATGTAAAGTTCGTTTTCACACAATCACTTGCTTTGTCATGGTCTTAACTTCACTGAATATAAAGTAACACATGACTACGATAGTATACAAACATGAACTCCAGGACAGACATGTACTGAATTTGTTAATATCGTCACTGAATTCGAAATTCGATGTACATAACTAATTGTACTGTACTCTTGCTTTTCCAGCAGCAGCGGGCAACTCAATACATCATTCGGTTCGAACATAATGCGCGCGTATGTCAAATTTATATTACACGTAACCAAATTAATGCCCAAGGATTAGTTAACATTAATTAAGCCGTAGAAACCAGCCATGCATTACACTGATTGCTGTTTGCAGGAAACTGATTACATACATACCCAGTACGCTACCATTTTCGTCATTCATTACATCCGCATATGGTTTCTAGTATGGACACGAAAATCCACCATCTAGGACATGAAAATTTGACCACCATCTAGGACATGAAAATCCGCTACCTTATGATTACATGAAAATTTGTCCGCCATCTATGACGGACAGCCCACCTACAATCCACCATTCTAGGGCTAATTAGTTTTACATTCCAACAAACTGCCACGGAGAAAACACCAGGAAAAAGTTGACTACTAAACCACTAAGGAATGATCATAACAGAGCACACACATATAGTCCGATTATAGAGTACTAAATGCTGCTACTACCCGCATACCTCACAGACCACAACGGAATCAACTTTCAGACCGAACCTTCACCCCATAGAACCTTGGGTACCTGCTGGCCAGCATTGCCATCAAACGAGCGTATGTCGATATCGTATCTTTGTCAGCATCATCGTACCCATTAACCTGCTCCTCAGTAGGCACAGTGCAGTAGAATGTCTGCCTCTTCAAGTACGCTTCATCATCCGAAGTGGCAACCCAGGCATGCGGACCAGCTGTTGAGTCAAGCTGGCTCTCATAATTCGCCTTCCCTTTTCCGGCCCTCTCAAATGCTCTTTGCAGCTTGAAAGCATTCCTGAAATGACGTTGGTCATGCTCAAACTCAAGGACTATGGACCTCATGAAATTGCCGGTCTGACCATTATATATTGGTCGGTACTGTCTTATCATGTACACGAGACTCTTAAGTTCATCTCTTACACAAGCGAAACTCCTTCCAATTACATTGTTACCCGAAGTGTCATATGGGAGGTTGTGCATAATTACGATGGGAGGGTAAGAATATTGGGTTGACATATTATTGTACTAATTACTGAAATGTTTTAATTTGTTGTGGTGGTGTGGTAAACAAAGGTAGAACTCTATTTATATAGGGTGAAATCTTCTCATGCAATTGACAAATGGTGATTGCTTGGACAATTGTAAAAATCTGAAGATGTAAACAGTAAAAAGGTACCAAATTCATCACACCTTTGAACATAGCAGATTCCTTGTAACTTCATCCAAGCATATCTACATTGACAAGTATGGTGACATGATAACTCAAGCAAGCAAGACAGCACATCAACACAGTGATATTAGAGAGCAGATTTCCCGAAAATTACCTATTAAAGACGCAATCTATTCCATATGCTACTCTGTTCTTCTCCGTCACTGTTGCAGAGAGTAGACTACACAGGCCTGTGAGAACTCGAATATATTGGGCAATTCAATCCTGCCTCATGAGGAATAATCTGTGGTCAATTGTGATTTGGGAATCACTGGTGGATTGCGTGTCTGATTTTGATGTCGAGGAGATGCATATTTTGGGAAAATTTAATTTTGAGGGATGTAAACTTCATAGTTAAGGTGGTTGTGCCACATAACATGTTTACCTCTATCCTATTTCCCGGACAGTAATCCGTTTTTACGAACAACGTACCGATGCTATGTACTTCGACAATATGTGCGGACCATTATCGATGAATGTAACAAACAGTATGTCACGAATCTATTAATGAAATTCCCAAACGCCTTCGTCCTATTACGTTATGTTCAATTTAGCCACCTATCCTTATCTAACCTCGCTGGTCATCCTTAAGTAATATTAATACACCGTCTCGCAATATAAACCACTTTCAACACATAACTGTCTTAACAACCCCGTGATTTATCACGGGTTGTAAACTAGTTTTAACTAACTTAGAATCCAATAGTTACAATTCCAAATTCTAATAAGGTTTTCCAACGCGATGTCGTAAATCAATACCCCTATTTCCACAAATTCTTATATGAGACGGTTTCACGATAAGTTTCTTGTGAGGTAATTAGTTTTATTATTATTTTATTTCTATTTCGATGTCTTACAATAAATTATCGTGAGACAATTTCACAGGAGAATAAATGGTTTTACACCATGGCATTAGAGTCGATGAATTTGATACCCTAATAATCTTCAGCTCCCAAATAGGCAAACGAAGCCAGCAAACATTCCTAAGACTTTCCTTAATTACTCCCTCCGTTCATAATCTTTTATCTAATTTTATCGTTATTTCTAAAAATTATTACTCGTATATTGGAACGAGACAAAAGACACTCAACGGAGAAGTAATACTCGTACTCGTACTCGTAACGGACACAACACAAAAGACAAAGACTGCGTTTTGGTACTGTTGCTTCATTTATGCCCGCTCCCTTGTTGTTCTTGGCAGTCGATGAGTTGAATTGCTTCCGACTCGGAACAATGATGATGATGATGATGATGATGATGATGATGATGATGATGTGAATATGAATATGCATCATACGATTGTGCAAGTCTTAACTCATGATTCATACGATCCCCTCTCCCTCCCGATTTCCCCCCAAATCCCTCTTTTACAAATTCATATCATCGACTCCTGCTCACCATCAATCCTCCTCTTTTTCTAGCATCAAACGATTGTTATTACAACAGGAGTACCCAGAATCAGATACTACCATCCAACCACCATTACTGAAACAATACCCCGATAATACCGTATGCAAACCTGCGAACTTGCTGCTTAATTCCAAATACTTGATCCAATCACGTCAAATACATGCTTACATGATTACAACCCACTTCCTGCAATCACACAAAGCTCCGTTTCATTGGAACAATATTATAAGATCATACACTCGACTCAATTCTCCATCTTATGCTCTCTCTGTTTACTTGGATATGTCCCGGGCCGGGGTTTTGCCCGACCATTATACGCTTCCCATAACTATTAAGGCTGCAGGTCAAGTTTGTACATTGAGGTCAGGCCGACAGTTTCATGGTGTTGCCATTCGGTTTGGGTTGGACAACCATGAGTTTGTTGAAAGTGCGCTTATTAACTTGTATGCGAAAGCGGGTGATTTTGAGGTTGCCTGTAAGCTGTTTGATGAAAGTCCTGATAGAAAGTTGGGTTCTTGGAACGCGATTATTGCGGCATTGACTCAAAATGATCGGTCGAATGATGCTTTGGATATGTTTTTGAGGATGAGGAGGGTAAGGATTGAGCCGGATGCCGTGACCATGGTTAGTGTTACCTCGGCGTGTGGTGGGTTAGGGGACTTGGTGTTGGCTCAACAATTGCATAAGTTTGTTTTCCAGGTAAAATTTAGGAGGGATGAGGATCTACTCATGGTTAATTCAGTGATTGATATGTATGGGAAATGTGGTAGGATGGACTTGGCTAAAAGGGTGTTTATGGAGATGGATCAAAGGAGTGTGTCGTCGTGGACGTCGATGATTGTGGGTTATGCCAATCATGGAGAGTCGAACGAAGCAATGGAGTGCTTTCATGCCATGATTGAAGCCAATGTGATGCCTAATCACGTGACTTTTTTAGGCGTGTTGAGTGCGTGTGTGCATGGCGGGATGGTTGATGAGGGAAGGCATTGGTTCGAGGAAATGAAAATGGTGTATGGCATCAAGCCTGATATGAAGCATTATGGGTGCATGGTAGACTTACTTGGCCGAGCAGGGCTACTCGAGGAGGCTAGGAATGTAGTGAAAGAGATGCCAATGAAGGCGAATACGGTGATATGGGGAAGCTTGTTGGCAGCATGTGAGCGATGTAATGATGTTACAATCGGAGAATGGGTGGCCAAACATTTCCTTGAGATAGAGCCGGGGAATGACGGGGTTTATGTTGTCTTGTCAAACATTTACGCCAACAGACATATGTGGGAAGAAGTTGAGAGAATCAGAGAGGTGATGAAACAAACAAGGCTGCCTAAGATTCAAGCTTACAGTTCGGCCATTGCTCATTCAAGTTTGTGATACAGCCTAAATGGGCAATACTCCGCAAGAAATCTACATCTTTGTGTATTTATTTGTCTTCAACTCCATGGAAAGCTAAATCGAGTTGAAGCAGCAGGGACTCAAGTTCCCGGATGTTACAGGAACCGTAATTGTAACATTTTCTCTTGTGAATTGTGATATTCTCAATATCACTAATATTGTTTATTTTTTCCTCATTTTTGAAGTCTATCTTCAGACTTCAGTTAACTAACTGTTCTTTTGCCCAGTGTTTTTCGACTATACCTATCTATAACAGAGGTGATTTTGTTTCGAGTGCGGAAGGAATGAAGGGAACACGATAGATGAAACAACAAGAAAAAGTTCACAGCTGCATGGTATACAGGTACATATGTGAGTCGTAAATCACGATTTTAATAATATGGCGCGGAAGCTGAACTTGTTTTTGGAAATATTCAATATTTGTTGCAGTAGATACATGAAAGTCTGAATTTCTTGCAATAGCTGCTGCCTCGACTTGCGTTGCTCTTCCTCGTCGCCTGACTACAATTAGTACACTACCTGGGAGTTGGGACCTTGAGCTGTGATAGCTTCCTCCATCTTCTTAGCCATGACAACCAATCCATTACCAATAAAAGAATCCAAATCGTCAAGTTTCCATCCCTCCACGGGTTCGACTTCATACTCCCACTCAATGACACAACCGCCGGAGACCCTAGGCAATACACTCACCTTCGATACATACGAGTTAAATCCCACATTGCTGTCAATAATGGAGTACGTGAAAGTCATCTGCTCCGAATCAACGGACTCAAGCTTTTGCTTAGTCCAATTGACATGGCTCTTATCCGGGTGAAGTATGTGGGTCCTGAACCCGGCACAGTAGCGGACGCACCCTGGTTTGCCCTCTTCCCCTTCAACTCGGATGCAAGTTTCAAGAGTCGGGAACCACTTGTTTAGGCCGCAAAAATCCTCCACCAAGAGCGGCCATACTTGTTCGGGCTTTGAACTAGCTAGCTCCGCACTTGCCTTACCTTGCCATTTCTCCATTTTTACTAAACTACTCTTAAAAGTATACGGTATTATTATATTTCGGAATGTAAGAAGGCAATGCTTATCTTCCCCCTTAATATAATGTAATATACGGCTGGTTTAGAAGGCAATTGCTGTGGCTATAATCTGGGCGACAGACATGTTCATAGCCTCGTTTAGAATGTTTTAGATGTTGCAACAGTGATTAGTACTGCTGAAGGAGAAGGACTAGAGTGGTCCACCATTAAAAAGACTGCTCTGTTTGTGGCTATTCCATGTGTAGTTAGTTAAACTGAACTTTCGTGTTTAGACTGTACTACCAACTAAATCACCTTCATTAACACATAATCAGATTCCTTAACCAGCAATCTATGGCCTAAATTTATGTTGTTTAGATTTCAGCTAAGCATTCTGGTTCATAACATACGGACCAAAGCGCGGCCTCGCTAGCCATGACAGCAGATTTTTTTAAAAAAAAAGCAAGAACACATACACCTCAGTGTTGAGCAGAAATAACATTGCAAACTGTAACAACTGCTGTCAAATTTGCCAGTCTAGAGATTTACAGATTCATCTAAAGAAAAATTTGTTCACATTTTCAGTTACATGGCTCACCATTCCTTCTCACATCTACTCTGAAAATCCTGTCAAGTTTACGCTATATCTAACAACAAAGGCATCATCTACAAAAAAATATCATTCACACTTGCAGTTCGTAAACTCAGTATTCCAGCTTGCATTTGACCTGAAAATCAAACACAAGTTCTATGCTACATCTCTTTCAAAAGAATGTCTCTCATGCTTCCTCGAACCGCTTTAACAGTCACCAATTCCTCCCTTCTGTGCTTTTTGGTATCATTCTCTGAGAAACCTTTCATCCCATTTGATTGATTCTCCGCCTTTCGTACAATCTTGACCTCGACATCACTTCTTCTGGAAGGTCCAGATTCATGCTCCAAAACCAGATTCCTGTTCCTGTCAATGATTTTCATTATTTTTATTTTTTCACCCTTCTTCAGAATGACAGCATTCAGTTTCACCCTAGACTTTGGATTTGCCCCATCGGACACCAGCAACTCGACCACATCATCTCTCACATCATCGTCATCACCATCATCATCATCATCAGTACCAATGTCAGTAGTGAGATTGTTCATCATCACAGCATCTCCAATAAGGTGGACTCCATACAATTCCATCTCTTCAGCCCAATGTGATTTCCTAACACCCCCTTTTCGACCCAATAGCTGCCCAATACGTTCGTCCGAGAGCCTGTTCTCTATGAAATCATTCTCTGATTCTCTTCTAACATAGAGTGAGTGGTGTACTTGGTAGAGCAACCATAGGCATCCAATCAAGAAGAATGCATACTGTAGTGTCTGCTTAATCACTGACATTTCGGGCTTTTGATTTTTAAGCATCTGTTGGGTATTCATGTCCGATCAACACTGAAGTTCAAATTTCAAACTGAAATACATTAGAATGAAACCAGAGGATTGAAGGTGAAACTGAAAGCATCAAGAAAGTTGAAATTTCACAGAAAACTAGAGAAGATTATTACTGTAGTTAGTAGAAATACAAATTGGCATCGCATTGTAACCAAAGAATCAAAGAATTGTGGCGGAGTTGCATAAGACAATGGCGAAAACAGGATTTGCAAGATCAGATACGGAGTAGAGGACATTATGAAGATGAAAGCATGCAACGAACGCAATGCCAATCCACCATTAGTAACATAGAATAAACACAAGATACTTGAGACATGCACATTGAATTCAATTAATCAAGAAATAAATGCAGTGAATGATCGAAATGGCAGAGATGAGATGATGAAAATGGTTAGGGAGATTACGTACCTTGTTTTGGGGCAGATTGAATGGTGTTGTGTGTGGAAAAGAAACAAGATTTCTTCAGATATTGTAGCTAGCTAGCTTAATTACAGTAGTCCGTCTCTACTTTGCAACAGAAATTTTGTTGGGAGGGAGGGAGGATAGTGATGCTCTCAAGAAATGAAATACTCTCGTTGCTGGTTTTGTTGAGAATTATAGTAAGAGTTGTATCTTTCTCATTTATTAGATCACCGATCGATTTATATAATAAGTAATAAGTATACATATATTTAAAGTTTGATTTTCATCTAAATCATGATTAATGGAAAAGAGATCTAATGGCTTGATTCACTTCTATCTTCTTGGTTGTTCTTCCGTTTCTAGATGGTTATTTGTGACTTTCCTGGTCGTTGAGGTAGGGGACAGTGGCGGACCCAGAAATTTACGGGAGGGGGTTCACTTTTAATTTTTTTTTTCTTTTTTTTTTTTTTGCAGATACTATAAAAAAAATAATTAAAAATAGAAACTCATATGTTGTCACATTAACACATAATTACATATCGTCGGATAAACTATAAATATTAAATAAAATCCGATTGAATTTTTTGTAATATGTAAAACAATATGAAATTTATAACTCAACTAAAAAAAATGGTAAACCAACAAATAAATATCTAGTACCATGAAAAAACTCCAAAATTAGGGTTCCACAATTGGGTATTAGTATATTTAATTAATTAATTGTAGTCGATATCAATGGACAAAACCCAAACATTGACATTAAAAAATACCCGAAATATTCAAGTATCTACTCTCCGTTCAAGTCCAAGCTTTCTTTTTGCTTTTTCACGTTTGCCAACGCGCATTTTGCATCGTTAATATCTTTCATAACATATTAGTAAAAATTATGGAAATTGGATATTAATAATCTACTTTTAAAGACGAATCAAACAAGATCCCACATGCATATATTTTCTCTAATAGATTGTCGTGAATATCGAAAGTTATCCGTGATTGTAAATAGTGTCAAGACAAGGAAGGGGAAGGTTGGAATTGAACGGAGGGAGTATAACTCAACTAAAGAATTAATGGTAAATTAACAAATAAATAACATTAAAAAAAATCAAAATTAGGTTCCACTATTTGGAGATATATTTAAATTAAATTACATCCTCCATAATTGGCAAAAACAAAACAATACCCAAAATTTGACACAAAAAAGTACCCAAAAAGGCAAAAACAATCTAACTATATAAGATTAGAATTTAAAATTGATAATTGAGAAAAGAGATTTTTTAAAATGATAAAAAATACAACATATACTAGTATAGCCTAGTTGTGTAAGAATTGGGGATAAAATGAAAGGTGAAGATGAATGAAAAGTGCACACAAGGGGGTTCAAACCCCACCAACAATGCCAAGTACAAGCCTCATTACCAACACGCCACACTACTCTTGATTGCTCCTAACACACGTAAATAGTACAAGTACTTAGCATCAGTTTTTTTTTTCAAAAAAAAAAATGAAAACCGAAGGGTGCGCACGTGGGGTGCTGTGCGCACCCCTAGATCCGCCCCTGGTAGGGGTTCCTGCACAAGGAACACATAGAGCCACGAAGGGTGTCCGATGGGTGCTCTCTAATATCTAAGTCAGTCTTCTTGTAAGGAGAAAGGTGACTTTGTTTCTTAGAGAAAAGTTGAGTAGAGTGGTTATGTTGTGATTACTCTTTAATGTTGGGTAAGAGGGTATTTATTATAGGAATGGCTTGGAGATAGGTCGTTACCTTATGGACAAATGGAGATACCTGGCTGGCCTTATTCACCCCGTTGTCTACGGGTTTTCTTCTCTAGGAGGTCGCAAGCTCTCGTGCGAAGCTGACTTTGGTGCTTGAGAGGAGCTGCCCTGACCCTTGAGGTGGCCGAGATGCCTGCCGTTCGTTGAGGGAGTCAAGTGACCCCCTAAAGGCCGAGCTATATCCATGGTCTGATTCTGAGGCGGGGGCCTTGAGTGGCCAAGGAGGTGAGTGGCCTAGGATAGAGGGTCTTTCGGCCAAGGCGGTGAGACAACCCCATCAATTGTCGCTCGGCTGTCAATCAGAGTTAGGCCCTACTTGGTCGTCTAAGTATGATAGGCGGCTTGCCTGCCCATGTTGTTCATTCGCTACTCTGACCTGCATCATTATAAATTAAATAGGTGATCGGATGAATGAGATATAACGCAACAATCTTTCCCTTATAACTCCTAATTCTCAACACATAGTTATTTAGTTTTTTTTTTCTTCAAATGTTAACCAAACACCATTATAAATTAAAATTCGATATTTGGACAATGCAATCTTTATAAGTTTACAATGTTAGTTACTTTCAAACTTCATTACAATGATTTATCCAAACCAAGCAAAACATCACCAAAATTCAATTTGACTCAATAATCCATATAAATATACATATGGAGTAGTCTATGTTAGGGTCAAAAATTTGCACTTTCGGAATACAACGTGGCATGCTACGAGTGGACAGTCAAAAGGTCAATAGGTCAAAGGTCAGAGGGTCAAAGACGATAGTCAAAACCAAAGGTCAGAAGTCAAAGTCAATAGCCGAGGGACAAAAATCAAAAGTCAAAGGTCAAAGGATGAAAGTCGATATTATTAGAGTCATTGGGCCAAGAAGGGGGTACGATAAAAGAGGAGATGGGCCGAACCAAGGTAAAACAACAACACAGCCCAACAAATGTAATTATCCATTCAACTCCATCAAGTGCAAAATAAGAAAGAGTCAAACACCAACTCTTCCATTGAAGGCACAATTACAGCAGATCTGGAGAGAAAAGAGGAGGAGAGTATAACTGATAATAAAGAGCAATTAAAAGCCAAGATTTGGAGAATAAAGGGCAATAAGAGCTCAGCAATAAAGGAGAATTAAAGGAGAAGATTCTGAGGGGTAGAAGAGCAACGGCTGACAGCAATATAAAAGAGGAGAAGAGGCAAAGGGAGAAGATCATCCAAAGACACCAACTCAAACAAGCATCACACAGAATACTCATTGTTCCGGTTGACGAATCGGTTGACCCGACGACGGATTCGGGTCCTTAGTGTTCGGATATCGCTTGCTTGATTTCCTTTGATCTCTCCTTTCCCCTCTCCTGTGGTCGGACCTTCCCGGCGGAGTGAGCCTGCTCCCTGCACAAGCAACGCACAGGGCCTCGGAGGTTATCCGAGGGAACCCTCTCCGATGCCTAAGTCAGTCCGTGAATGCCTTGACGAACCTAGCTCGTGAGGAACTAGGTGGCGGTTTTTAGGAGTAAGAGTCTAGAGAGAGAAAATTCAACCCCCTCTAAGTGGGAAATGGGTGGGTATTTATACTTTCCCACAAGAGAGAAGGTTGGAGGGAAAAAAGAGCGGGAGAATGAGTGGATATTAGGGTTACACGTGGACCTGCTTCATCCACTCATTCTCTTTTACCTTAGGCAGAAAGACGAAGGGACCCCTGGCAATCCCTGCCCTGCTTGGGAAGGAGGTCGCCTGGGGGCAAGTGGTCAAGAGGAGTCTACTGGCTCCTCCCAGCTGGTCGCCCTACCTTGTTGGACAGGCGACCCTCTTGGAGGCACATTCACAGAGGAAAGTCCTGGTGTCCTACCTCGACGGCCTGCTGGACAGGCGCTTCGGCTCCCGGGTTGGGTACTTGCGGGGCCTGCCAGTCGGGCGACCCGGCGCAGGCTCTTCAACCCTCATCAATTGGCCCTCACCGGCCGGGGGGAGGCAAGGTTTCTCCCTGGCAGGTGGACTCTTGATGGTGAGTAGTTGACTTGTGGCTATACCCTTTGCATTTAATGCGTTCGCGTATTCCCGAGGGGGAAGGTTTCTTCCGCATTGGGCATGCTAAGAGTTTAAGTATCTTCTGGTCATGATTGCTTTCCAGACCCAATGGATTTTGGGGCAGCGTGCTTGTATGCTGATTGGTTGTGTCCCCTGTCGAAGTAGTTGGGGCGCCATTTAATGTTTTGGCCACCCTTTTCGTATAAATTGCGGCTCTTTTGCCATTTTCACAACCCATCTTCAACCTTCTCTTCTTCTTCCTTCAGTGAAAATGTCGTGGATTACCAAAGTACTTTTCTGCCATGGAGCTCGTGTAGTGAGCCGTCGCTTTACGGGGCGTAGGAAGCTAAGGTATCCTCGGGCGTCTTTTCTCATTTTGCGCCGTAGCTGGCGATCCCGCATTCAACGTCACCGCAAGCTCAGGAGGGCTCTTGTCAAAGCGGGCAAGTGTCCTCAGAGGGCTCCTCCAGCCGCCCCGAAATTCAGGCGCTGCCCCCAGGGTGGGGGTTGTTTCGACAGGGGGTGCCATGAGTGTTTTCCATGGCTACACCCTGAGCAGTTCGACCCCGACTGCTCAGAGCTGTCCTCCTCTCCTGAATCGGGCCCTTCCTCTCCTCTAAAAAGGAAAGTGGGCTGCGGCTCTTGTGACGATACCGAGACAGTCCCTTATGGTCGGGACTGGGATGTCAGCAGCCGGGATTCCGGCGACAGTGACGGCCAGGGTTACTCCTCTGGTCGTGAGGATGACGACGACTCGGCGGATCCCTTCAAAGATTCAGACGATTGGGACTGGGGATCTGATGCTGGGGGATACAACAGCCCTGGGGGTTACTCCCCAGGTTTTGATGATGATTAGGTCTGCCTGAGGGGTGCAGGCAAAGTGAGCTAGAGACAGGGGCTCTTTTTGTATTCCTGGCTTACATGCAATGTAACTTGCCCGATTTTCGGATTTTCCTTAATTTAATGAAAAAGTCAGACGGTTTTGTTTACATGTGTTATTTTTATTATTTGCTATTATTTGTTTTTGTTATTTGGAGGTAAGGTGGACGTCACAGTGTGATTGTCCTCCCAGCGTCTTTTTGTCTTCTCGAGGCCATCCTTGGGAAGCTGCAAGTGGCTGCTCTCTGAGAGCTCGACACGTGGGCAGTAGCCCTTGGGCGGATCTTCGAGGCTTGGCGACTTTTCGTCTGCCTTTCCCCCTATAAAAGCAATCTGTCACTCATTCCTCCTCTTTTTCTCTTTTCAAACTTCCTTTCTTTCCTTCTGCAAATTTCTCGGTGTGAAAACTCGAGCTCTTCTTCGTACCTCCGTTTTTCTGGGAGACTCTTTTTTCAAGCTTACACTTCCTCGGCGGCCGACCCTAGGTTAGACTTTTAATTTCCAACTCTTGCTCCCTTTTCTTTCAATTTTCTTGCTTTTTCCTTCCCTCTTAGGGTTGCCATGTCTAGAACCCGTCCACGCATTCTGTCATTCACCGACCCACTGAGGGAAGAGGAACTGGAAAAGGGGAGGGAGGACTTCGCCTCCTCCTCTAGGGAGGTTGATCTTGGGATGGCTGAGGAAGAGGACCCGGCGGGCGATGGGGGTGGCAACTCCCCAGAGCCTGCCCCCCGCGACGTTATTGATTCGGATGACGAGGCAATGGAGATCGATCCCTCCAGGACCTCTGGTCCCCTTATTCCCCGGGAAGAGGGGAGGACTTATTACTTAGACAAAACCAAGTACCGTATTCCCTTGAGTACATATCCTGACCCAAAAAATCGGGATCTGATTCTCGCAAAGAGCGCCGCCAACGCGATTGAGCGTTTCTATAATTTCGGGGACGGGTATACAATTGTCGTCCCCGGCGAAAAGGACACCGTGTGCTGCCCTCCCGACGGGTGCATTGCGGTTTATCATAAGTGCTTAGAGTTTGGCCTTCGCTTCCCTCTTCATCCGGCCCTAGAAGAGATTTTCAGGCGGATGAATGTGGCCATCGCCCAGCTGACAGCCATGGCTGTCAGGTCATTAATTTCGTATGTGTGGACCTCCCTGTTCCATCGCGCCGAACCCTCTGTTGACGCCCTAAGATTTATGGTTGGCCTGCAAATGGTCTCTTCCGGGAGTGAGGGCTCTCCTGGGTATTGGTCCCTTCTGAGGCAGAAAGGACATACACTGGTGTGGCCTGCTATGGACAGCCTGAGAGATTGGAAAAACAATTTTCTCTATGTACATAGCGCCCATGGGTGGAGAATTCCTCGCCACTTCAGGAATCACGTCCACACCAGGCTTGAGACTCCTGAAGAATATCATCCTGGCGTGGGGGGTAAGGCTCTGGAGGTGAAATTGAGCAGGCAAGACAAGGACTTGGTGGACAAGTTTGCTGCTAGTAATGATAAGCATGGGGTGTATGGTCCTTCAGTATGGCTTCCTCATGCGGAGGTCATTGCTACTGACAGGTACCTGACCCGGGTGGGCATGAATCCGGGCTTAGAAGAAGGTAGTTCAGGAGTGTTGATGATTTTTCCTTACTCGTTTTTTCTTTTTTAAATGGCCTTTCTAACCAGTCGTCCGTTTGCTTTGCAGACCTTGCCACCTTCCTTTGGAGAAAAGGGGAGGTGAGACGTTTGGGTTTGTCTGGGACTCTCGACGTTATCCAAGTCCGTCCTTCCCTTCCTCCTGACTTCAAGAGGGGCGAGAAAAACCTGATGAAGCATCTGAAGGGCCTTTCGTTCAGCAGGCCGAGGCTCCCTGCTCCCCCTAGGTCGACCCCCGCCAAAACGGCGGTCTCTGAAGCCACTCCTTCTCCGTCTGTGAAAAAGGCGATTGCTTTCTAGGTTACTCCGCTCCCTGCTAGCAAACAAGGAGGTCCTTCTGCAGGGGTTCAGATTCCCCAGGGGCCGCAGGCCGCTGGCTCTGAAGAGACGGGAGAAAGCACTCCCAGGGGGCTGATTAGAAAGAGGAGCAGGGGGACTCCATGCACAGATCATGTGGTGGATCTGGAGGCTGATACGCCTGACCCCAAGCGTCTTGCTCAGGGAGTTCCTAGTACCTTTTTCTCTGAGGAGAATGCTGAGTTCCGTTATGCTGCCGGCGATAGCCAGGATGTCTCTGCCCTACTTTCTGATTCTGGGGCGGTTTTGGCAGACCATCTCCTCAAGACTGTCCACTCTGCTACCCACCAGGTGACCCAGTACATCCAGCGAACTACCAGGGTTATTCAGGCCTCTGCTGAGTTAGTGGCCCTCAGTCGTCTGAGTGACGAGGAACTGGCCAACTCCGACCGCCTGACTACAATAGAAAGGGACGCTGCCCTTGTTGCCAGCCTAAAGGATCAGCTGGCCAAAAGGGAGAGCGAGCTGGAGGAGGCCAGGAGCCAGGCGACTCACTGGAGATCCCAAAGCGAGAGGGCCATTCGAGAGGTGTCCCGCCTGGAGGAGGAGGCGAAGAGAGCTAAGCAGGCCTTTGCGGAGTTGGAGCAGGCGAAAAAGGCTTTAGCCGGGCTGGACCAGGTCAGGAGGAAGGCTGCCGACCTAGAGGAGCGTCTTTCCAAGGCGGATTCGGCTCTTCAGGCGGCTCTCGGCGATCTGGCGGCGAAGACTGAGGAGTGGCAGAAAGAGAAGGATGAGATAATCCAGGAGGTGGAAACTGCCGTGTCAGCAGGCTTTGTTAATGGTGCCAACTCTTGCCTGGGGGTGGTCATGGACGCTGTCAGGGAGATGTTCCCAGGCTTTGATGAAGAGGCTTTTCGAGCCCTCTATACTGCCAAGGACGAGGCCCAGATGCGCAGGATGGATGAAGAAGCTGCTACATCTGCCCCAGAAGCTCCCCCTGCTTAACATGGGAGGCAGTCATCCTAAGAGGGCTCATGTCTGTCCCCTGTCGCGCTTACGCTAATATTTTGACTTATCTTTTCTGCGCACCGAGCCTTTTTGTGGTCGGCTGCCGTACTTGATGTAATTTTTTTTTTTAGAAAACCTTTACTTGGTGTATCTCCTGCTACTTTATTTCTTTTTCTAAGGATTTCCCCGTTTGTTTCCATCCTGCCTCTGTTTGAATTTCTTGAGGTATGTCCTACCCTCTGTCTGCCCAGAGGTTGGTAGGGTGATTTATGCGTTTTTTATACAAGGTTGGGGGGCTTGCCCCCAGTCCTTGTTCGTTTGGCTTGTTCCTGGCTCTTGGTCAGAGTCCAGGGGGTCTGCCCCCTGCCTGCCCAGTGCCTGGCAGAGTGGCTTTATGCGTTTTTTATACAAGGTTGGGGGGCCTGCCCCAAGTCCTTGTTCGTTTGGCCTGTTCCTAGCTCTTGGTCAGAGTCCAGGGGGCCTGCCCCCTGCCTGCCCAGAGGCTGGCAGGGTGGCATTATGCATTTTTTATACAAGGTTGGGGGGCCTGCCCCCAGTCCTTGTTCGTTTGGCCTGTTCCTGGCTCTTGGTCAGAGTCCAGGGGGGCCTGCCCCCTGCCTGCCCAGAGGCTGGCAGGGTGGCTTTATGCGTTTTTTATACAAGGTTGGGGGGCTTGCCCCCAGTCCTTGTTCGTTTGGCCTGTTCCTGGCTCTTGGTCAGAGTCCAGGGGGCCTGCCCCCTGCCTGCCCAGAGGCTGGCAGGGTGGCATTATGCGTTTTTTATACAAGGTTGGGGGGCTTGCCCCCAGTCCTTGTTCGTTTGGCCTGTTCCTGGCTCTTGGTCAGAGTCCAGGGGGCCTGCCCCCTGCCTGCAGGGGGCGTTTGAATTTTTGTTGGGGGGGCTATTTTCCTTAGTTCTGGCAACAGGGGGGCCTCCCCCTATTGCCCCCTGCTCGTTTGTGTGTGAAAACGCGAGTTTGAACAAGCAACGAGTATAGACTTTGAGGATCTTTTCATTTTTTCGTAAAAATCTATCACAAGGGTGGTCGGAGCCGTCGACATTCTTTGACCGTTCTCCGCCAATTTTAAAGAAACGAAGACTACTTTAAGATTCTGCTTAAACATAATATTTCTTCAGGGTGTCTGCGTTCCAGTGAGCAGTCAACTCTTGGCCCTCTAGATTGGCGATTTTATACGTGCCTGGCCCTAAGATTTGAGTTACCTGGTATGGACCCTCCCAATTAGCGCTAAGTTTGCCGTGCTCTCTCGATCTTCCCACGGCCTGTGTCTTTCTGAGGACTAGATCACCCATCTGGAAATTTCGCTGATGCACTCTTTTGTTGTACGCCTTCCTCATTCGTTGCTGGTAGGCGACGATATTGTCGCTGGCTTCCTCCCTTACCTCACTGACCAGATCTAAGGCCTCTGCCATCGCTACCTCATTCTCAGCCTGGTCGTATTGTAAGGAGAGCAGGGAGGGGATCCTGGCCTCAATTGGTAATAAAGCCTCTGCACCATATACCAGGCCGAACGGGGTCTGGCCCGTAGACTCCTTCCGGGTGGTCCGGATTGACCAGAGTATGCTGGGGAGTTCGTCGGCCCACCTGCCCTTGAGGTCATCCACCATTTTCTTTAGGTCATTCAAAATCTGCTTGTTGGCTGCCTCTGCCTGCCCGTTGGTTTAAGGGTGGCAGACGGCAGAATAAGCAACCGCAACACCGTGACCTTCCAGCCATAATCTCAGGGGGTCATTATCGAATTGTCTTCCATGGTCAAACACTAGCATGTTTGGCAGGCCGAACCTGGTGATAATGTTCCGCCAAATCACCTTCCTGACCGCGGGCTCGGTGATGTTAGGCACTGCCTCAGCTTCCACCCATTTGGTAAAGTAGTCGATAGCTACGATCAAGAACTTTCTTCCCCCGGTGGCTACCGCGAAGGGGCCCAATATGTCCATCCCCCACTGAGCGAAGGGGATGGGAGACAGGATCGGCCTGAGCTCCTGGGCCGGGGCATGGATGGATGGGGCGAAAAGCTGGCATTTTCTGCATTTTTGGGTTAAGTCCTTCGCGTCGGCCAGCAGGGTCGGCCAGTAGTATCCGGCTCTCAAGGCCTTGTGTGCTAGTGACTTCCCTCCTATGTGATGGCCACATATCCCGGAGTGGATGTCGTCCAACACCTCCGCCACCTGCTCTGCCCCCAGGCACCTGAGCAGAGGGGACGAGAAAGATTTTTTGTACAAGTCTTCTCCTATTATGATGAACCATGCAGCCCTTGCTGGTATTTTTCTTTTCTGTACAGGGTCGGTCGGTAGGACTCCGTGTTTTTTGAACAGGATGATGGGGGTCCTCCAGTCTTCAGGCCCTGCTTCCTCCACCGCACCGACGGTTTGATAGGGGACGGTAGATTCTCCTGGACGACGTCCACCCATACTGACCTTCTTATATCTTGCAGGCTGGAGCTAGCTAGTTTTGACAGGGCGTCCGCTCTGTTATTCTGGGATCGTGGGATCTGTCTGATTTCATATGATTTCAAACCTGATAGTTCCCTTTTTACCACTTCCAGGTACGCGGCCATTGTTTGGTCCCTAGCTTCGTATTCTCCATTGATTTGGTTGGCGATGAGCTGGGAGTCTGTGGCCAAAACGACCCGTTCTGCGCCTGCAGCCTTGGCCAGGTTGATGCCTGCAAGTACTGCTTCATACTCGGCTTCATTATTCGAGGCGGGGAAGAAAAATCTGAGCGCATGCTCAAAATCGGTCCCTTCCGGACTGGTCAACACTACCTCCGCCCCTGCTCTGTTGGCCGTTGAGGACCCATCGGTGTATACGATCCACTCGCCGGAGGTTGGGCCATCGTCTTCAGAGTGGGAACATTCTGCCAGAAAGTCGGCCAGGGCTTGGGCCTTGATGGCTGTTCTTGACTGGTATGTTATCCCCAGTCCACTCAACTCGATAGCCCACTTCAGCAATCTGCCTGATTTCTCAAACTTCTCTAACACCTTCTCCAGGGGTTGGTCTGTTAGTACTACGACGGGGTGTGCGTCGAAGTATGGCCTCAACTTCCTGGCCGCCATAACAACTGCGTAGGCCGCTTTCTCGACCATAGGATAATTCTTCTCTGCTGCCCCCAGGGCGTGGCTTACAAAGTATATGGGCTGTTGAGCGCCTGCTTCTTCCCTTAAGATGATCGCGCTGACTGTCACGTTGGTTACAGCGATGTAAAGGAAGAGCTTTTCTCCTGCCACCGGTCTTGCCAGGGTGGGGAGTTTCTTTAAGTGCTCCTTCAACTGCCCGAACGCTTCTTTTTGCTCGTCTTCCCATTTGAATTGCTTGTTGCCTTTCAGCACCTTGAAGAATGGGGTTGACTTGTCTGCTGACCTGGCAATGAACCGTGCCAGGGCGGCCATGCGACCTGTCAGACGTTGGATGTCCCTGATGGTCCTTGGCTCAGGAAGGTCTAGAACAGCCTGAATTTTCTCGGGATTAGCGTCTATCCCTCGAGAGCTTACCAAGAAACCCAAGAATTTTCCAGAGCGCACCCCAAACGTGCATTTCTTCGGATTGAGCTTCATTTTGTAGGCGCGCAGGGAGGAAAAGGTCTCCCGCAGGTCTGCCAAGTGCTCTTTGTCTCCCTTACTCTTCACAATGGCGTCATCGACATAGGCCTCTATGTTTCTGCCTTTCTGGTTTTCGAACACCTTGTCGACCAGGCGCTGGTATGTGGCTCCTGCGTTTTTCAGCCCAAATGGCATCATCTTGTACATGTAGGTGCCTGAACTGGTGATGAATGCGCACTTAACTCTGTCTGGCTGCCATAAGTACACCTGATGATATCCTGAGAAGGCATCCAGGAAACTTAGCACAGTATACCCACTGGTGGCGTCCACCAGTTGGTCGATTCTGGGGAGCGGGTAACAGTCTTTTGGGCAGGCCTTGTTGAGGTTCGTAAAATCCACGCACATCCTCCACGCGCCTGACGATTTTTTGACCATGACCACATTTGCCAGCCACTCAGGGTAGTCACAAACTTCTATAAAGTCCGCCTTCAAGAGTTTTTCGATTTCTTCCTTGATTGCCAAGTCTTTTTCTGCGGACATGTTCCGCTTTTTCTGCTTCACCGGGCGGGCGTCCGCGTTTACGTTCAGCCTGTGAACGATGCACGCTGGATCGACCCCTGGCATTTCATCCGCCGAGTAGGCGAATACATCCTTGTTCTCTTTCAGTAGCTCGACCAGTTCAGCCTGGTAGGATTCTTCCAGGTCAGCCCCTACAAGGACTTGTCTCCCTGGCTCCAGGTCCACCAGCATGCTTTCTCCCCCAGGTTCCAGGTGGTTTGGCGCCTGGTTACCGGCTGGAATCTCGCCTTCTCTGCTGGGGGAGCTGTCGGCTTTTCTTTTCCCTTTTCTTTCGCTCTCATGAGCCTGCAGGGCCACGGAGTAGCACTGTCTGGCCGACTCTTGGTCTCCGCGTACTTTGCCTTCTAGGCCGAAATCAGTGACATAGGCTATAGTGAGAGCCCTGATTGATATGGCCGCTTCAATCTCGTCCAGGGTGACTCTGCCGATCAGGGCGTTGTAAGCAGACTTCGCATCCACTACAACGAATGATGCTCTGACATTCCTGGCAGCAGCTCCTTCCTCAAATGTTACAGGCAGGTCTACGATCCCTACGGGAAATATTCCTGCTCCGCTGAACCCATATAATGACCCGGGGGCAGGCCGCAGGTGCCTTTTCTCCAGACCCATTTTGTCGAAGGCGTCTTTGTACAGCAAATTCGTGTAGGCACCGGTATCCACCATGCATCTCCGAACAATGTGGTTGCTAATCACCAAGGATAGCACCAGGGGATCGCTGTGGGGGTACACCACCTGCCCTGCATCCTCGGGGGTGATGCTCAGCGTTACTCCTTTTGGGCTTCCTGCTCTTTCAGCGTAGCAGATTTGGTTTCTCAGCTCGCGAATTTGCCTTTTCTGCCCTCTTCGGCTGATTGGACCTTCTGCAGACCCTGATATCACGTGGATCACCAGGCGATTCTGTACCGAGCCTTCGGGCTTCTCAGGCGTCTCTTTCTGGGATTTGTTCCTGGCCGCGTAGTTGGCCAACCAGCCGTTCCTGATCAACTTCTCAATCTCGTCTTTCAGGTGACGACATTCTTCGGTGGTGTGGCCTACGCAGTCGTGGAAAGTGCAGAATTTCTTGGGGTCCCCCCTTGGACTGCGCGGCTTGCTCGGGCGGTTCCACTTGGCGGTTTCCTTTTCCAGCTCGAAGATTTCTGCCCTGGATTTGTTAAGGGCTGTGTAACTGTCGAACCTGGGCTGGTAAACAGTGCGCTCCTTCTTGGGGGTATCCCCTTCCTCAGTTCTATGCCTTCCGGATTCGTTTCTCCCGCGTCCACCCTGCGGTCCCCCTTGCTGCCTTGTAGGGCCTGCAGGGGTCTCCGGCAGGCTGTGGAATTCCTCCTGCAGCATAAACCCCTCTGCGATTTTTCTGGCTTTGGCCAGGGTCTCCGGCTGGGCCCTGATCATCTGGTTCTTCATTTCGCCGGGTAGCAGGGAGTTGGTTAGTGCATATGTTGCTGTCGGGTCGTCAATTTCCTTCACCTGTTGGAACGACAAGTCGAACCTCTTCAGATATTCCCAGACAGTTTCGCCCTTCTTCTGCCTGAGGGTCATCAGGTCAAAGCGGGTGAGACGTCGTCGTTTGTTTCCGGCATACTGGTCCAAGAACATCTCTGCCAGCTCGATGAAGAAAGAGACTGACCCTTGCGGGAGGTCCCTGAACCAACCCTGGGCTAGGCCTACCAGGGTGGTGGGGAAGATTTTACACCAGACTGCGTCGTCGGCGTCGTACATGCCCATGTGGCTTTCGTACGCAGCCAGGTGATCTTCCGGGTCTGTAGTTCCGTCGAACTTTGCAGTTGGCATTTTAATTTTCGGGATCGGGTACGCCTGGACCTCAGGGTGAAGCGGGGATTTAGTTGGCCTGCCCACCATTTTCGCCCTGCTCGCATCTGAGTAGCGACCGTAGTCGTCCCATCTATCAGGGGTCGGTCGCCTGCCCTCAGGGGAGCGGTGCCTTGGTGGGGGCCTCGGCCTGCTAATCGCCTCGTCGCCTTGAGATGGGGAGTGATACCGCGAGCGCTTCTTCTGGGCGGACTCGAGGTTATCACCCTGACGGTGCCTGGGCCTCATGGGCTGGCCTTTGTTGAGCCTGGATTGCAGGCCCTGGGACAGCCCAGGGGGTGGCCGCAATCCCTCAACCGGCGTCAGCCTGGAGAATACATCTTGCTTCTCTCCCAAGCGCTTGGATACTGGCTCTTTGTGCCTCATGCGATCCCTCAGGTCCTGGGATAGGCCTCTTCTTTCACGAGCGGTGGTGGATTCTGTAGTATGGATGGAGAACGCGCCCTCCGGGCCAGCTACTTCCTGCCGTGCAGGCAGCTCCTGATGGGCTTCTGAAATTCGCTTTTGCACTTGTGCATAAGCCTGAGCTGTCTTTCTAGCCTTTTTCTGAGCGTTTCTGACGGCGGTTCGCTTTGTGCCCCCGGTTCCTTCTCCACTTTCAAAGTGGAGCAACCTGGGGGTCGTAGCGACCCTGCCTATCAGATCGTCAGGGGTGAATTCCTGATCTAGC
The DNA here is from genome assembly GCA_958450325.1 of Agrostemma githago. Lineage (NCBI taxonomy): Eukaryota > Viridiplantae > Streptophyta > Magnoliopsida > Caryophyllales > Caryophyllaceae > Agrostemma > Agrostemma githago. The sequence continues at coordinate 45,115,519 of OY288261.1, forward strand.
ATGGCTGAGAAGAAAGCCGCAGTCTGTACCATCTGGGCGGGGGTGAGGTTCAGGACTGGCCTCGCCTGACTCCCCTGCCCAGCCATGGTAGCTGCTCCTTGGCCCGGTGCCCCCTGCAGACTGGCCCGCCCCACACCCGGAATCGTGGCGGCAGGTGTCATTTCGGGCGGCATGCCATACTGGGGGGCTTTGGGTGGGTTTGCCACTGAACTGGTGTCGAAAATCTCAGGCATATTCAATTGCGAGTGGTCAATTTTGAGTTTTAGAGTGGTTGATTTTGTGGGTAATCTCGTGAGCACAACCTAGATCTTCCCCACAGACGGCGCCAAATTGTTCCGGTTGAGGAATCGGTTGACCCGACGACGGATTCGGGTCCTTAGTGTTCGAATATCGCTTGCTTGATTTCCTTTGATCTCTCCTTTCCCCTCTCCTGTGGTCGGACCTTCCCGGCGGAGTGAGGCTGCTCCCTGCACAAGCAACGCACAGGGTCTCGGAGGTTATCCGAGGGAACCCTCTCCGATGCCTAAGTCAGTCCGTGAATGCCTTGACGAACCTAGCTCGTGAGGAACTAGGTGGCGGTTTTTAGGAGTAAGAGTCTAGAGAGAGAAAATTCAACCCCCTCTAAGTGGGAAATGGGTGGGTATTTATACTTTCCCACAAGAGAGAAGGTTGGAGGGAAAAAAGAGCGGGAGAATGAGTGGATATCAGGGTTACACGTGGACCTGCTTCATCCACTCATTCCCTTTTACCTTAGGCAGAAAGACGAAGGGACCCCTAGCAATCCCTGCCCTGCTTGGGAAGGAGGTCGCCTGGGGGCAAGTGGTCGAGAGGAGTCTACTGGCTCCTCCCAGCTGGTCGCCCTACCCTGTTGGACAGGCGACCCTCTTGGAGGCACATTCACAGAGGAAAGTCCTGGTGTCCTACCTCGACGGCCTGCTGGACAGGCCCTTCGGCTCCCGGGTTGGGTACTTGCGGGGCCTGCCAGTCGGGCGACCCGGCGCAGGCTCTTCAACCCTCATCACTCATCATCAATAATAAATCGCAGTCAAATTCTTTGTATTAGTACTCCTTTCCTTATTCTTTCCCGTTGATAGTAGAAACTTTGGTGGGATTCCGACTCCCCCCGCGGTTTTTCCCATATCGGGTTTCCGCGTCACCAAAACCTTGTGTGTCGTTATTTTCTTTCGTTGTTCTTCGTTCTTTAGACTTGTCTCGATTTCAACAACCCGTAGTTATAGGACGATCGCTTTGACCCGCAACTTAAATCATAGACCCGGTAAATTTTTACCAAAACAATTTGGCTCCCACCGTGGGGCAAAGTGATCGTTTTCTATAAGCCAAATCCTACAGTGATGCAATTTCGTGTCGCCATGTCCGGATCTGACCGAAGTCCCTCCAGCATTCAAGGAGCTTCAACCCAGCCCAGTGGAGGAGGATCATCCCCAGGATCAGCAGAGCCAATTCTCGCGCCCCTCACTCTGGCGATCCCCACCAGCCTGACGGTGAAGCCCACGCTTTCGGCGTCCAGGCCCCCTCCGACGCCTAAAACTTCTGGGGTCACCAGCTCCTCCAAGGCCAGAAAGGAGGGCATACCAACCAGAACCTCGACCCCAGAAGGATTCGTAGGAGAAGCTTCCAGAGGCACAGGGTCACCAGACATGATGCAGAGTATGCTTCAGGGGATCAATGCTCTGCGCCAGGCAGTAGAAACTCTGCAGAGGGACAATAAAGATATCAAGGCTCGGATCTCGACAGCAGACAAGACTCCAGTTGCATCGCTCCAGATGTCACCAGAGATGCAGCCCTTGATGCCTAGGGGAGAACCCAGCACCCGTAGGGAATCGGCAGTTGGCAAGAGGACCACCAGAGAAGTTCCCTCTGACTTGGTCACCAGACTGGAGCTAGGATTGGCTCCACCAGGCCCCGTCATCGAACCCCAAGGGTTGGGATACCTAACATATGGCCTTACATCCGGAAGATCTCGTACCACATGTAACCTTCTCTCCAGGATCGAAAGTCGGGAAACTAATTCATTATCTTTCGCAGGTACCCCTGCCCACCAGACACCAGAGGTGACCACCTTATCCAGTCACCAGCCATCTGGAGGAGCGTGGACAGCACCCAGAACCCCACTCCAGCAGGCGTCAGAATGGCAACTTGGATCCACGACAGCGGCAATACCTTTGCCTACTCCTCCTAATAATTAACACCTTGGAGGACCTTATGCAGGGAGTACTCCTTTCGATTTTTCTCCCCCTAACCCCTTTGCAGGAACAATCAGCACAGCAGATCAGCAACGCCAAGAACTGAAGGAATTGAGGGACCTGATCAACAAGATCCCTGGAATGCCACGCCCCCTGGAGAGAGCAGCTAGGGATAGCTACGCAGATTCACCCTTCACTGATGATCTGGCTTGTGTTGCCGTGCCCAAGGGTTTTGTGCCACCAGCCATGACGCTCTATGATGGCACTGCAGACCCTCTGGACCACATCAACCAATACAAGCAAAAGATGATGGTGGTAACGGCTACGGGACCTCTGAAGGAAGCTTGCATGTGCAAAGGGTTTGGTTCCACCCTCTCAGGAGCAGCCCTCCACTGGTTCGTTGGTCTGCCAAACAGAAGCATCACCTCCTTTGCCGATCTAGTCAATGCCTTCAACCAACAGTTCGCCAGCAGCAGAAAGCCGGAGAAACAGACTAGCGACCTATACCGGGTGGTGCAGAAATTCGAGGAGTCTACACGAGATTTCCTCAACAGATTTAACAGGGAGAAGGTGACTATCCCCAGATGTGACGTAGCCACCGCCATAGAAGCCTTCCGTCACGGGCTCCTCCAGGATTCAGATCTTTACAAGGATCTTACTAAATATCCGTGTGCCACATTCGAAGATGTGCAAACTAAAGCAATGGCAGCCATCAGATTAGAGGAAGATTCGGGTCCCAGAAGGGCTACATATGGTTCTGAACATGTCTCCAGGAAGGCACCAGCAGAGAAGAGGGGCGAGAGATCCAAGCCCTACGACAGAAATGTGCACAAGATCTCTGAAGAAAAGGATTGGAAGGAGAGCCCAGGACTCCCACCTAAAATAAGCGAGTATGGGTTCTCTACCAACCTTGCTGGACTGCTCCGGGCCCTAAAAGAATTGGGGCGCAAAGTCAGGTGGCCCAGAAGACAGGAGTATACTAACGACCGTCGGGACGCCAGCAAAAGGTGCGAATTCCACGACGACATTGGGCACCATACCGATGAGTGCGTCCAGCTCAGGAGGGAGGTTAAGTTCCAGTATGATCAGGGGAATCTGGACCACCTCGTGTCTAGAAACTCCAGCAGGATAAATGCAGCAGACCAAGTATTGCCTTCTCCACCTCCAGTGTGTACCAGAATTGTCAACGTGATCACAGGAGGATCGGAATTATGCGGGTTGACCTACTCAGCAGCCAAGAGACATGCCTCTCAGACCAGAGGAGACAGACCCGAACACTCCTGCAGAATCAGTTGCAAGGATCTTTCAACTGTCACCTTTGACGAAACTGACGCAGAAGCTACTCCAGAGATGCACCATGACGCCTTAATAATTACCCTCTCAATAGGGATTTGCACCGTGAAGAAGATTCAGGTGGGCACTGGGAGTTCAGTCAACCTCATCATGTTAGAAACTCTCCAGAACATGGGGTTTAGCGAGAAGGATCTAACGAAGAAGGCGGTCCCCTTAGTGGGTTTTAGTGGTGAGACCAAGCATTCTCTGGGAGAGATCACCATTCCTACCTATGCCGGAGGAGTGAACAAGCAAGCGCGGTACCTAATCATCGATGGACCCTCCACATACAACGTAATCCTGGGGAGGCCATGGATCCATGAGATGAAGGCAATTACCTCAACCTACCACCAATGCCTGAAGTTCCCTACGCCCTGGGGAGTGCAGAAGATCAGTGGGGATCAGGAGGAGGCGAAAGACTGCTATAAGGTGGCCCTCAAGAAAACTGCAAGTCCTCCAGCATATCAATTAAAGAGCCTTCATCTGCCTCTGCAAGAGTACGTAGAACCACCTCAGGCGGAGTTGGATGAAGTCAACTTGGACAAGCAACATCCAGAGCGGAAAGTGTTAATCGGATCAGAATGCACAGGTAATATCCGCCAAAACCTCATTGAATTATTAAAAACTAACATGGATTGTTTTGCTTGGTCGCATGATGACATGGTAGGTATAGATCCAAGCGTTATCACCCACAAGCTAAGTGTGGACCCAAGCTACAACCAGTCCAGCAGAAGAGAAGGAAATTTGCCCCAAAGAGAAATCAAGTCATAAATCAGGAGGTGGACAATCTGCTGGCTGCTGGGAAAATCAGGGAGGTGAAGTATCCAGAATGGCTGTCTAATGTAATGGTGGTCCCAAAGAAGAATGGTAAGTGGAGGGTGTGCGTTGACTTCACCGATTTGAACAAAGCATGCCCGAAAGATCCATTCCCCCTACCACACATAGATGCCATGGTAGATGCTACAGCAGGACACGAGATGCTAACCTTTCTTGATGCATGGAGTGGATACAACCAAATCAAGATGCACCCAGCAGACCAGGAAAAGACAACTTTCAGATCTGAAAGAGGTATATATTGTTACAACGTAATGCCTTTTGGTCTGAAGAATGCAGGTTCCACCTACCAGAGACTAGTCAACAAGATGTTCAAGAGACAAATCGGGGATACGATGGAGGTATATATTGACGACATGGTCGTCAAATCCAAACAAGCTTCACAACATACGACGCACTTGGAAGACACCTTCAACACCTTGAGGGAGTACAAGATGAAGTTAAATCCTTCAAAGTGCACATTTGGAGTGTCATGTGGGAAATTTCTGGGGTACATGGTGACCCAGAGGGGAATTGAAGCTAGCACAGAGCCGATTAAAGCCATCCTCCAGATGGAATCCCCAAAGAAACCAAAAGACGTGCAGAAGCTGACTGGAAGAATTGCCGCTCTAAGCAGATTTATCTCCAGGTCCTCAGATAGATGTCAGCTGTTCTATGATGTCCTGAAGAAGGCCCAAAGCTTTGACTGGACAGTAGAGCACGAGAAGGCATTCAATGATCTGAAGCACTACCTCAGCATGCCACCTCTACTGTCAAAACCAGAACCTGGAGAGCAGCTCTTCCTATACCTGTCAGTAACTGAGGTGGCAATTAGCGCAGTACTGGTGAAGGAACACGAAGGAGCACAGTACCCAGTATATTATGTCAGTAAGTCTCTGCTTCCTGCAGAGACAAGGTACACATCCCTTGAAAAACTCGTACTTGCACTCGTTACAGCATCTTATAAACTTCGACCTTATTTTGAATCACATGCTATTTCCGTAATAACAAATTATCCACTAAAAACTATTATGAGAAAACCTGAGTTATCGGGAAGAATGGCCAAGTGGTCTATACACTTGAGCGGCTTCGACCTGAAATTTGTCCCCAAAACAGCAATAAAATCCTAGGCGCTAGCAGACTTCGTATCCGACTTCAGCCCAGCACTGCAGACCCAGGCAGAAAAAGACATCCTTCTCCTTGAGGAGGATAAAGGCGAACAGGTCTGGAAGCTAAATGTGGATGGCGCCTCCAACATGCGAGGATCCGGAGCAGGATCTGAAGTCTCCTCAGGGGGATCTCATAGTCCAAGCAGTACGATGCGAGTTCCGAACAACGAACACTGAAGCAGAGTACGAGGCTTTGATCTTGGGTCTCCAGTTGGCTCTAGATCTCAAAATCAAGCGACTGGAGGTGTACGGTGATTCCCAGCTGATAGTCAACCACATGAATGGCTCGTACGCAGCGAAAGACTCCAAGATGATGGCCTACCTTGAAGTGGCGAAAGATCTCTCCATGAGATTCACAGAATTCTCAATCAACCAAGTCCCTAGGGACCAGAACGCGGAAGCAGATGCCCTAGCCACTCTGGGAGCGACCTTCAAACCAGGCATAGTTTCCACCGTACCCATTGTTCACGTCCTGAAGCCAGCAGTTTGAAAGGGAACACAGGAGCACAAGATGCCTGGAGAGGAGGAAGATTCACCAGACCAGGGGTCGCATTGGCTGTAGAAAGCAGGAGTCTGCAGCACCTCAGCAGAACAAGAAGAAATTTCCGACTGGAGAAAACCTTACAAAGAATGGCTGCAAAACGATATTCTGCCAGCAGACAAGAAGGAAGCCCGGAGTTTTAGGATGAAAGCGTCCAGGTACACCCTCATTGATGGTGTCATATTCAAAAGATCAGCCGCTGGACCATACTTGAGGTGCCTAAGTCAGCAAGAGGCAGAGGTGGTTATGCATGACCTCCACAGCGGTGAGTGTGGAAATCATGCAGGGGGCAAGAGTCTATCCAACAAAGCACTCCGCCAAGGTTACTATTGGCCGACAATGCGCAAAGACGCCAGAGAGTATGTTAAGAAATGTGACGCCTGCCAGAGACATGCACCGGTCAACCACCAGCCAGCAGAACCATTGCACCCAATAATTTCTCCTTGGCCCTTCATGAAGTGGGGGATGGATATTGTTGGCAAGTTACCAAGAGTTCCAGGAAACAAAGTCTTTATGTTGGCCATGACAGACTACTTCTCCAAGTAGATAGAGGCAGAATCATTCCCTCAGGTGACTGAGAAGCAGGTTATATCCTTCATAAAACGTAACATTATCTGCAGGTTTGGCATTCCATCAGAGATCATCTGCGACAACGGATCCCAGTTTATTGGCAACAAGATGGAGGCCTACTGCGCCAGGTGGAACATCACACTAAGCAAGTCTACCCCCAGAAACCCTCGGTCCAATGGTCAGGCGGAGTCTAGCAACAAAATTGTGATAGACAACCTGAAGAGAAGTCTGGAGGAGGCAGAGGGCAGATGGGCAGAGGAACTCCCCTTGGTGCTGTGGTCTGACAGAACTACACCCAAGGTGGCTACAGGACAAACACCTTTCAGTTTGGTCTTTGGTGCTGAGGCGGTCATCCCTTCAGAAGTGAGAGTGCCTACCCACAGATACGGTTGCATAACAGAAGACAGGAACCAGGTGGAGATGGCAAGCAGCTTGGATACTATAGATGAGCTCAGGACCGATGCTCAGATAAGGATGGCCTCCTACAGACAGACAGTCGCCAGAAGTTACAATAAGAATGTCAGAGTCAAAATCCTGCAGGACGGAGACCTAGTCCTCAGAAAAGTCTTCCAGAACACCAGGAACCAACGAGCAGGAAAGTTCGCCTACAACTGGGAAGGGCCCTACCAAATAGAGAAAGTAGTTGGGAACGGAGCCTACCGACTTATGACCATGGAGGGGAAAATCATCCAAAAGCCATGGAACATCGTACACCTAAAGAAATACTTCTTCTGAGAAGGGTCGCAGCCGCCAGCAATCCAGGCCACTACCGCCAGAAACATGGGCTACAGCCGCCAGAAACATGGCATCTATTCTGCCAGGTGCACCTCCACCAGAACCCAGGTTTAATCTTTTCAAATCTTACAAACATATATTTAAGTTTTCCTGTCATTCTTCTGTCTGCCTTACTTTCTTTTCGCAAAATTTAAAATTTTCTTTTCGCAAAATTTAAAATTTTCTTTTTACATGTGTCGTCAAAATTGAAATTTCTTTTGCATCAAAGTTTGACTTTCTTGTTGCATACATTTTCAAAATTTGATTTTCATTCCTTATATGCTTTTGAAAGTCGATTCTTCTTCCACATATGTCTTCAAATGTTGCGTTCCCTATCTTTGCCAAATTTTTCAGCTTTCCCCAAACTGGTGACTAATCTGGTGGAGTGCACAACTTCTACAGAGGCGTGTGTCTTGTGACTAAGTGCCTACAACCGGGACATTACAGTCTCCTGCGCCACTTAGCACCCACGCAAAGCGTGGCACCTCCGACTGAGTGGGCGAACTAAACCCCAGTCCATCACTATATCAAAGGTCGACCATACATACATAAGGCATGCATACAACAGAAGGTAGTAAGACAAAACTACAACAAACGATTACAATCAGACGCAAACAATCACAATCAAACGCAAACAATCACGATCAAAAGCAAACGATTACGATCAAAATTTAAGGCACGAAATGCCACAAAATACTAACACACTTCGCTCCCCTGAGCAAAGGCAAAGTCACCACAGAAAATCTTTTGCAAACACTAACAGAAATTCACATCACGCAGGGTTCACAAGCCGAAGACGAGTTCAACAAAGGAGGAGTAGTGTCACTCCAACAGAACTTGGTCCACAGCCTGGAAATTCTCCTCTGATGGAGGCGGAACTGTAGCAGATCCTCCTGCAGGAACCTAGGTCTCTGCTGAGCAGTAACAGAACCTATCCCAGGATTATCAACGACGTCCTCCTGATCCACCCACTCTTGCCCATCAGCCTCCCGGTCAGCAATGGGGAAAGCAACGGACTCCTTCAAAATCCTCCGCCTCCACATCAGAAAGAGCATCCAAACTCCTTCGCCAACAATCTGCGAACCAAGCCCAACTCCCTCAGAGAACCTTTTTCTAGCACACACCTGGGACCAGGAAGTAGCATATGATCCAGAAAAGTCATATCCTCTGCAGACTTACCGAAGCCTTCAGGAAATTTGAGCACCATTCCAGCAGAAACATCATCAACGGGTCTGGGGGCAGAATAAGGGTGAGACTTAGAAAGATTTGCCACCAGGGGTTCACTTTCTGCAGAAGTAATTTCTGAGAGAAGGGACGGATTACGCTTTCTCCTAGAACCAGCAAGGCCAGCAGAAGCAGAGCCAACCGCCTACAACTGAAGCAAACGGAAATTCCCGCCTAAGATGAGCTTAGTCGGAAATTTGGGGGCATTTGTTCGGGTCAAAAATTTGCACTTTCGGAATACAACGTTGCATGCTACGAGTGGACAGTCAAAAGGTCAATAGGTCAAAGGTCAGAGGGTCAAAGACGATAGTCAAAAACAAAGGTCAGAAATCAAAGTCAATAGCCGAGGGACAAAAATCAAAAGTCAAAGGTCAAAGGATGAAAGTCGATATTATTAGAGTCATTGGGCCAAGAAGGGAGTACGATAAAAGAGGAGATGGGCCGAACCAAGGTAAAACAACAACACAGCCCAACAAATGTAATTATCCATTCAATTCCATCAAGTGCAAAATAAGAAAGAGTCAAACACCAACTCCTCCATTGAAGGCACAATTACAGCAGATCTGGAGAGAAAAGAGGAGGAGAGTATAACTGATAATAAAGAGCAATTAAAAGCCAAGATTTGGAGAATAAAGGGCAATAAGAGCTGAGCAATAAAGGAGAATTAAAGGAGAAGATTCTGAGGGGTAGAAGAGCAACGGCTGACAGCAATATAAAAGAGGAGAAGAGGCAAAGGGAGAAGATCATCCAAGGACACCCAACTCAAACAAGCATCACACAGAATACTCATCATCAATCATAAATCGCAGTCAAATTCTTTGTATTAGTACTCCTTTCCTTATTCTTTCCCGTTGATAGTAGAAACTTTGGTGGGATTCCGACTCCCCCCGCGGTTTTTCCCATATCGGGTTTACGCGTCACCAAAACCTTGTGTGTCGTTATTTTCTTTCGTTGTTCTTCGTTCTTTAGACTTGTCTCGATTTCACCAACCCGTAGTTATAGGACGATCACTTTGACCCGCAACTTAAATCATAGACCCGGTAAATTTTTACCAAAACAGTCTATTAAATTCATTATTCGTATAATTTGTACTTGAGGTTCAAACATTCAATCACAACAAATAATATTTGCATGATTTCATACAAAATTATCGTCTGGAAATATTTGAAAATGAAATGAAAATTGGAAATGTTGGTTTTATGCACGATATTATAGTACCCCCTCCCTTCAAAACCAAACACAGCAAACCCCATTTTGATAGTATTCACAGTTCAATAGAATTTTCGATATTCTCAACAATCTATAAGAGAAAGTATAGTCATGTGGAATCTTGTTTGGTTCGTCTAGAGTAGATCAAGAATATCAAATATTTTTAATATTTTTAATAATGTAAAATGAGAGATAATGATGTAAAACACGTCTCGACAAATGTGAAAAAGCAAATGGTGTGTTTAGTTATGAAGGAAAAGAGTAGTACTTTATTAAACATTTACCTTATCATTTCACGTGGTATACATGATGAAGACCTAAATTCTACTGTACTAAAAATGATAGTAAAAATGAAATTAATGATGTAGGCAGAACATAAAAAACCAAATATCGACACACTAATGATCCAATCCAATCCCAAAAGCGACTAGAACCCGAAGCAAGAATTGACATGACTCAAAAAATCCAATACTGATCCGATAACAGCCGATGAGAAGATGACCCAATTTCCGGCTGTGTGGAAGAAATAGTGCCAAGTTTGTACGTTGGTGATCGTGTGGAAGAAGCAAAGAGACCAGTCAGGTCATAACTTATAAAAGTGCAACAAAGGCCAATTCCCCCAAACCCCCAAGGCCCCCCAATGCTAATTTGACAAATACGAGTATAAAAATAGTGTCACAGATCATTATTCATCAAAATCATTGTCTGACTCAACTGAGGAGCCTGAAATTGAATCAATGATGATGATGATGCACAGCAAAGTGTTGACAATATTATTAAGCGTCCTCGTGGTGGCTGCTGACACTGCTGCTGAGAACCACCTGGTGCTGCCGTCGTCGTCGTCATGGCGGAAGATGGGCGGCATCGACGACGAGCTTTTCTGCGAGAGCTGGCGATTCACCGTGGAGACCAACGACTGCGACTCCTGGAACACCGTCCCACCCCGCTGCCTCGCCTTCGTCAAATCCTACATGACCGGCGACCGTTACGCCTCCGACTCTGCTCTCGTCACTGACAATGCTCTCCTCTTCGCCAACTCCATCCACCTCTCCTCCGATGGCAAAGACGCTTGGGTCTTTGATATTGACGAGACCCTCCTCTCCGGCTTGCCCTACTACGCCCTCCACGGTTTCGGGTGCCTCCCTCCCTCTCTCTCTCTCTTCAATTCAATTCAATTCCCCCTTTCACTAATTCTATGCTTGTCACTTTATCACATTTGTCGAGTCTATATTTTATCTTATAGATTGTCGAGATATTGAAAATTTTCTTCAGCTGTGAATAGTGTCCAAAAACGGAAAGGTGCTATCGGATTTGAATGGAGGGAGTAGTAACATAATGCTTGTCTGTTGTTGTTTGTGGTGTATGAACTCTCATCCAGATCTGAGGAGTTCAATGAAGAAGAGTTCTACGATTGGTGTTCCTTGGCTGATGCGCCTGCCTTGCCTGCAAGTTTGAAACTGTACAAGGAGATCCAGCAGCTGGGATTCACAATATTCATTTTGACAGGGAGGGATGAACCTGTTAGGAATTCCACTGAGGCCGCCCTGCTCAATGCTGGTTTTACTGGCTGGAAAAGACTGATTTTAAGGTACATACGTTGTTTAAGTTTCTAACAATAATGCTAGGAATTCCCTGACTGCAATTTTGAGACATCATCGGGTTACATACACCATCATCTGAACTCCAATGTTTAGGAATTCCCTCCTGTACTGATGTACCCATGGTTAGGCGTGAGACCTTGCACCCTCGTTGCAACTCTATCATTGTCGTCTCTGTGTTACTCAGACGACTCGCACATGGGTGGTAGTAAAGGTACATAGGCAATGCTGTCATTATTGTCTCTGTCAGACTTGCATATGGGTGTTAGTAAAGGTACACATTTTATGAGTCAACTCTCCGTGACGGAGACATGGATCCGATCCTGTTGGAAAGTTACCCCAAACTTACAAAAAAAAAAAAATTGTCAAAATTGTCGACTTTTGCCTCTAAATATAATGAATTCATTACCCAAAATTTTAGTTCTAGATTCGCCCCTAAATAATGTCACTTACAAGTACCAACCATTCGTCAAAACAGAAAGTTAATTACACATGTGTAAGTGTCTGAAGTGAAACAGATAGATATGCAAAGTCTAAAATGTGGTGCAAAATCATGTAATTGACAAGTAGAAGTAACATAGGAACATGCTTATACAGAATCATGTGGTTTTAATGAATGTAATGGATGGATGATAGGGCCCCTTCTGATAAAGGAGTACCTCCCACTATCTTCAAATCTGGCAAGAGGAAGGAGTTAGTCGATGAAGGTTACAGGATCCGGGGCAACTCTGGAGATCAATGGAGTGACTTGTTGGGATTTGCAGTCGCTCAACGATCATTTAAACTCCCAAATTTGTTGTACTATCTCCCTTAAGTTCGTCTTACAAGTCATTACTCGTACAACGCAGTGCTCCTTCACCTGTAAGTACAAGTCGATTTGTTATTTTATTTATTTGAACTTGACATTGTTGTCCGAAATTCATTATGAAAAAATAAAACATTGTCGCTGTTTGTGGATGATGAATGGAAATTGAACTAAAAGAAACATTCATCCAATCTGTTTTTCCCGAGTACTTTTTATGGTATTTGCGATTGTATACCTTCAAAGTATTTACTAGCTTCTTGGTCCAACAAGTAATGTCTTGCTATCAGGCTTCATTGTTCTTGCAATCACGTTGCTCCTTTTGGTAGACCATGCTAATGTTTGGGTATGACCGACCTATATATATGACAAGGCTAATGGGAGTAGTAAGAACAACCATGGTTTTAAATCTCGTTATCGGTCGCGGAGTCGCAGAATCACTCTTTCTCGCTTGCTGGGGAACTTGTATCGGCCGTATCGGAATATTTTTTTTTTTTTTTTACATTTTTAATTATATCGGGCCATCTCAGTGTCATCTCGCCCATATCGGACCAAGATTCGTGATTCCTGGCCGTCTCGAATGATTTTTGTCCCTTTTAATTATACCCGGTTTCTCTTCTCGGCACCCAACGAGACCGAGAAATATCGCCCGAGACGAGACGAGACGGCCGAGATTTAATACCCTAAGAACAAAGATTTAATACACTAACAACAGACTTACATAAATTTTTTATACTCCCTCTGTCGTTCTTAATAGTTACTACTAATTACCTAGGCTTGAAACTCACATAAAAAGACACAGGAGTAATAGCTAACTATTGAGTGGGACGAGATAGTATTTTTTTTATGATGTGATATTCAATTTATGATTGTTGCAATATATGCGTTGACATTTGTATATATTAAGGAATATCAGATATTTGAACCAAACCATCAACCCGCCACAGGTCGGGTTTTGGCTCGATGTTTGCAGGTCAAAACGGATTCGGGCAAACCTCAATTGAAAAAAAGGGGTTATCTTCGAGTTATGCGCCAGTCAGGTCAATGTCACGTCTGTTTGTCCAAATGCTGGGACTGTGTTCTCATTTTTTTGAAAACTCTGGGTCATGACTCGTGTTTACGTATTATTATTATTCAAATCATTCAACAAAAGTCGATCTATATTTGCAGGAACGAGATCATCCCACACCTCTCGACATGGGAAAGTAAAGTAGTGTGCTAAAACATGAGCTAGAGAATTGTTTTCCCGACCAACAAACGACCACTCAATCTAAACGAAAAAGCTCGAGGTTGCACGGATCTCGTCTATCATCATGTAGAATTCATTCTGTCCACCTTTGCCTTCCTTTAAAATTTACTCCTTCGTGCTTCTTCCATTGGTGCGAGTAACATCATAGCTTCAGCTTCTCTCGCCTTGACGTACTCGCTGTTTCTGCTCGCCAAGGCCCACAAATGTGTCTCTGCTTCCCCTCTACAAATAACTCCAATCCCTGTACCCTTAGCTTGCCAACCGCCGCCCCTGCATCGATATTAACCTTTACACATCCCAAATCTGGTTTCTACCAGCCCCCTCCCCTGCCATTGACGCCCTGCCCGCTCCATCACAGCTTCCTTAATGCAATCCTTAACACTAACCACAACAACCTCGCCCCTAACTCTTTTATGATCGAAAACCCATTTGTTCCGCCCAACATCCCGTCATGAACATCATTCACTCCTCCTCCTCCAAATCCCTCAGCACGTCCTCCACCCACTCCCTAACTCTCTCATGACCCGCTTCCTTCTTCACTTTCTCCACACCCTGGCCTATTTATTCTTTAACTCATTAGTTAGTTAACGTTCTACGTACATTATTAATTGAATCAATTCCTTATGGATTCGACACTTATTTTCATTATACTATTGTTTTATCTAAGTGGTTATAAATTGTAATTTAAGACATACGATTTTAGCACATCAATGTACTTATCATATTTCATAATCTGTATATTCTAAAGCTCTTAAGACTAGCATTAGGATTTGGATTAGTAACACAAGAGATTTTGTAACAATGTTGATTGAGATACAATGCACTTTAAAATCAGTGTTGGGCTGAAAGCAGTTAACTGCCTTCCAATTCTCTTTTATCTTCTCGATTCCCTATTATATGTGAGAGGTATTATAATAGAGTGAGAAGATAAAAAAGAATTAAAGGGAGTATAAAAAAACAATTCCTTGTCTGGAAAAAAATAGATAATTCATCAGTTTTTCACTTGATTTAACTTCGAAAACATCCTCTTAATCGTGGATGTTTTACAAAAACAACGAATCTATCTTTTGACTGATTTATCCATCTTTATAATAGAAAAGTCAAATAATAGACTACATGGATAGACCACAAATATTTTGCTAGTGCTTACGTACTTCTTAGACCATCTCCAAGCAAGGTGGATGGGGAGGTCATGACCCCAAGGTCATGCTAAACATCAATTAAGCAAATAATTAGCATGACCCAAGGGTAGAAAAGGTCATGGAATAACCCAAAATCATGACTTCACTTTTTCCATGACCTTACATGTGGCACATTATTATTGGTTGACACAATTAATAAAGTGAAAAAGTTGAGAAATGATTTGGGTGATGACACCAGGTCGTGACCTTCTGGATAAGAGAGTGTAGTTGGATCAAGATAAATAAGATAAGATTAAGAGGAAAAAAGGTGGTGACCTAGTTAACTTGACACTTGCCTGGAGATTGTCTTAAATAGGCACTCTACTTTTAGTCTAGCTAGGGTCTAGATCATATTTTCACACTAGAAGAATTTGTGGTACGAGAAGTGTTTCCTTAACTCTTCTTTTTTTCCATGCGTATAACGGGTCAAATAGATACCAAATAGATAGGATAAGACAAAAGTGGGGTTGGTGGAACCTAGACAAATAATTGTCTTCCTCTCCTCATGTGGCACATACTTGATCCGTCTTAAGTTTGCGACGGATATATCCGTCGCAAGAGAGACCAACTGAATATATAAAATGCACAATTAGTTGATTTCTAGTGGCGAGCTACAAAGAGGGGAAACAATTGAACCAAAGAAACTACTACCAGGCTATAATATTAATACAATAATAATAGTACATATACATGTGTACGTGTATATATATCTCTTGAATATATTTTCCTTCTAGCTATACTTGAAATATTTTGCTTCGCTTTAAAATATTTATACTTTTTTTTCTTCTCCTACCTCTTCCAAAACTTTACTAGTCATTTACTACTTTTAAGGGGTTTTTCGGTGGATTTTTTTTGGTTTGCTTTTACCCATGATTATTATCCGAGTGGTCTTCATGCCAAAATGTTGAGAATTTCAGCCATTCTGCTTCTTGCGGGTTCGTGACGGTAGACTCCTGCATGGACAATAATATTCATTCATGTAAAATAAAATAAAACAGGAATAATAATATTCTAAGTTCACGGTTTGTATATATGTACGTACTACTAAACTTTATTTCAATGGGAAAATATGAAGAAGCTGCGTTTTTTGTCATCTAATTACAGCCAAAGATACAATAGTCATATACGGAGTATGTATTATGTATTACAAATTGACAAACCAAACCGTATTTCACATATATATAAGTTGATTATAATTTTCAATCTTTCACAATAACATGTGTGCATTAACTATATTGCTTGAGTGTACGTACAACAAAATATACTTTTCCATATAACTTCCGTTTCGTAAAATAGGAAACCGACATGGATGTATATATATATATATATATACAAAACTCGTCCGTATCATATGTACGAGAATTCAATATATTAGTTGAAGTAGTCCATCCTTGAATAATTTGAATAGTTATTTGATGATAATGAGAAAATAGTACGTAGGAGTTGATGAAGAAGCACATTTTGATTGTGTAGTAAGGGTCAATAGTGAGAGTACTTACTACTCCAAAATGGTCCATGAAAATAAGAGCGTGTCGTCCTACTAACTCCTAACACGTACTAGTAAAGCAATGTTATTGCAAAATAAATAAATTAAATTAAATTAAGAGCAGATAGAGAAAGAAAGGAAATGTACGTATGCATGGTACGTGAAAACATATACATATATAGTGTTTGAAATTTGATTCACCGAAAGATGATTAGAGAAGAGGACTGCATGCCGCCCCCCTTTCTTTCCTTGTTTGGAACACTCTTTATTTTCTTTCTAACCTACAACAACTCTCTTCTTAGTTCTTACATCATATCATATCATGATTCTACATTTTCCTTTTACTCCCCCACACCAATATACTGGAAATGGGTTAATTAACCCGATGGCTATAACTAGGTATCCTGAATAATACGGAGTACTCGGTAGATTTCAAGTTCGAATCCTCCTATAATGTAATTCGATTAAAGAGACGTTTCATTGAAGAAAAACACATTATTAAATCCTCCTTTCCTTCTATTCATATAAGCAAGACAATAATGTGGCACCAAGTAAGTTTCAATGTAATTCCTATATCCTATAATACGAGTAATAATCTTCCTATTTTGATTGTTAGTATTAGACAATATTACTATATGTAATTAGTAGTGGTACGTCATTAGTAGAGTCCCTTGATATTCCATCATTAGTATATCATTTAGTATATATTATTTTCGAGATACATTCGATGTATCTCGTTGTAAGCCTTCGATATAAATACCGAGCTAGTTGAATAATAATCAAGGCATTACTTTCACTTACATGTTAGTGAAGACATTCATTAGCATGTCATTAGTATTGCATTAGTGCATAACTTTACATCTTCCCGTCATTAGTATAACTTATTAGGTTCATCGTATCTTGTTGTAAGGTTTCGGTATTTATACCGAGTTTTGTAATTGGAATAAGATGAGCACTCTACAATTCTTACCGTTAGGATTAAACTTTGAAAATTTTGACAATCAACAAGTCATAAAATCTTTCACATAAGTTAATAATCTTCCTATTTTATGACTTACTACTCATGCTCAAAGTTTGATGACCTCTAAAAGACACAATAGGAACATTATTATTATAGCATGGAGCTTCAAAGTTTGACCCTAAAAGTCAAATTAGGAAAATTATTTTGAGACGAATTGAAGAAAGTAAAATTTGAAAATCCTTTTTAAAGGTTGAGAACAAACTCACACGGAGTATATATTCTAACATGTGAGCATATAAAGCTAAGGGCTTACCCTTTTATCGTCAAAGGGGTGTTATAAGAGTGGAACCCTCCTAGTTTGTATTCGAGAATCTTTCTCTTTTATTTGGGTTTGGCCATGATTCATTGTTCAAATTTAAAGATAATACGATATGTTTGTAAAAGATTTTTTATCCAAGGAAGCGCATACTTACCCAATTTATGATAGAAAAGAGAGAGTTAGACCTAGACATACATATTTTCGATAATACATTAATTTTAATCATTAATTAGACTAAAATATTTTCGGTTGTAATTTTTTTCTTTTGTTTAACGAAGATTGCCCTCAGTCGCATTACAATATAGGGAAGGTGAGAATTCGAACTTGAGACGTAATGTCTAGGATACCTAGTCCTAACCAGTAACCATTAGACAAAAAGAAATTTTCGATGTTCCGATTGTAAGTTAATGACATTGCATTCTTAGTTACTCCGTAATTAATATAGTGAGTCGACATAGAATGAAGGAATTTTCATCCTTACATAACAAAAAATGAAAAAAGTTAGGGGGACTAGCTACTATCAAGTGTTTACGTAGAGGAATATTAACATCAACAGAAAAAGAGATAAAGAAGAAGCAAAAAAAAGGAAAAGTTTGTTTCTACTTAAATTGGCTCTTTAATTATTCCCCAACTTAATGAAGGACCTTTTAATCTTCTTGTTTTACTACTTTGTTTTTATCCTTTTTCTTTTATGACCACTACTATTACCGAGTATCATCTACCATCATTATTAAACAGTGAGCTTATAAGAGCAACTACAATGGGTAGTTCTTATCCTTGAGGTTGTCAAACAAACTTTATTTGATAAAGTTTGTCCATTGTGGACAAAAATTCTTGATATTTTTAAGAAATTGAGTTCTTATTTAAGAACTTGGTTTGTGCTCATTCCAAAAAAAAGTTGGCCAATACTTGTGTATGAGATACAACAACCTACAAACCTAAAAAACCCTATAGACATGACTAATTTAAGGTATGTCCCATTTAAGAACTTTGAGTAAAGTTCTTCCATTTTAGGTTAAAGTTCTAAATTTATTGAGTTTGCCAAAATATGACATGACATGGACAAATTTTATATAAAGTTTGTCCATTGTGGTTGCTCTAATGATTCTATTTGATCTGTCATAAATTTATGACGGATATAATGGTCAAAAAACCTGGATTTGTACGTATTAAATCAATAATGGAGTAGCTTGATTGTTCAGACATATGAGCGGCAAGAAGGAAACACATAAAGGGTTCATAGAATTCAGGGTCAAAAAGGTAAATAAAAGAAGAAAAACACTGACTTGCTTGACACCAGCAGAAGTGCAACCCATGATGATTTCCTCCAAACCAGCTGCAGACCTTCCTCCTCCTCCTAGTTTATGATGATGATGTTGTTGCTCTTGGGTTTGTTGCTATTCAATTATGCATCCAAAAAACATGTTATTATCATCCCAAAAACTTACAATCATTTTGTCGTCTCTTCACTTTTAGTCTTAGTATAACTCAAAGTTACCCTATATGTATCTCCACATAGGAAGGAAAATAGTATTACTCCCTCCGATTTTTATTTATTGTCCCATTTCCCCAATATATAGGTAGAGTATTTTAATGAAACGAGACAATAAATAAAAAATGGAGGGAGTATATCACTATGTACAAACACCTCAAAGTTGAGTTTTTATATTTTTATATATATTTATTGAGCTTATACAAGTTTATAAACTGAGTTATTGTAAGTTTTTTGAGCTTAAACATTTAGTATTTGATTTAACTCGACAATTTTTCGCTAAAAGTCAAAAAAATTTACAACAAAATCGAAAATTTTGTGATAACACTCAAAATCATAAAATCAGTTATAAAGTTATGTACAACTAGTTAAGTAATCTAAAGAGATTTTCAATATATTTGGGGTGATTGATCAAGAAATAAAATAATATAATCTTAATTCTAGAGTGCGTAATTAATGCTATTTTGAAATAGAAAACGTTAAATATTTTAATCTAATGGTTAAAATGGAGGTGTCCTAACGAATAGGCCAGGTATGATGCTCTTTCCATACTCTTCGTTATTGCAATGCAGCTGATCGGTACGCTTTTCATTAGGCAAAAAATATATTAATAACATATACAAGTATTAACTTTATTAATTTCGAAGAATATATATCCATTTTTTATTTTCCCCTCACACAATCCTTAAAAGTCGCATATATTATTTAAAAGTACGACCTTTGATAGGTAATACAAGTACACATAATGAATTATATGTGTAAAGTTGTAAGGTCACTCCATCCTACCCGTTGTATCTAGCTGCCAAAGTTATATATAACGACATGCTAACAAACTTTGTAACGAAGTCCGATCCAGTCCTTGGGAGAGGAAATTACCAGTTCGTACGTACGTCTCCTAGCTAGATAGTTTAAGGTACCATGCATGCATATGCATATGCATATGCATAGTAGTCATCACACTTGTACCATCAAGACGTTGGGTTTTTGTAATACTAATAAGTTCATCATCCCAAAAGTCTAAGATGATGGAGATAAGACGTGAATGTAACAACTATAGTTGACAATTATCTCAAACATGCAACTTCATGACGATTTCACCCTCCTCAAAGTCTAACATGTATTTTGAGGTACATTAATTCTTGTTTAAGACAGATATACATCCGTTTTAAATATATGACAGATAAAGACAAAAACAAAAGACATCGAGAAAAGTCAAAATTGTCCTACATATACTCCGTATAGATATTATTATATATACATAATATATATGCCATTATAAATTTAAGACGAATAACATGTTTAAATTAAAGGGAGACCTACTATTTCACTCGGTCAATAATGCATATTGTTGATGCATGCATGCCCTAAAGTAAAGTACTTGTATTTGAGTTGGATGATTTACGTATGTACCTGAAAAGCCGCGGCCTCATTTTGGAGCATCATTCTATGGACATGGAAGGAATCGTGGTTGTGGTTGTCGTTGTGGTCGAGAATGAGGGAGGCATGATGAAGTGGAGGTGGGATGAGAATTTGGGAGATGGGATGAGATGGTCTACTAATGTGGAAGGCCCTTTGATGTTGCGTACCAGCGTGGTGCTGCTGTTCTTGGGGTACAGTTTGCATGGCATGAGGAATTGAGTGATGATGGTGAGCACTATTAGGAAGTTGATGTTGATGTTGATGACGTTCATCGCATAAAGATGACATGGCAGCCGCCTCCCTCGCCGTTGAACCATCTTCTATTCCTCCGGCCGCCTGAAATAAATAAACCAAACTAGGGCAAAGTTTTAGTTTGCCATATATATAACCGTATGAATTATAGAGTAAGACGGTCTCACGCGTTCTAGAATTATTTGTCTAAATAAAATGACTTAAGAAATGATTAATTAGCTAATTTGTACTTCATCACGTCCCTAGTTAAGCTTTCTGTCTTTATAAGTTAGACCAAATATTTCTTCTTAATCTTGAATTGCTTAGCTAGTTGGTCTATTAATAAAGTACGAGTAGAGGTTTCAGTTTTTCAACTTTGATCATCAAGTGAAATATCTAAAAAAGTGACAATTTATAATTCTTTTATTTTTCCTTCAAATATACTCATATCAATCCACTTAAAAATATACTCCCTCTCATTTACTATCATTGACATGTACTCCCTCCGATTACCTATGTTCTTCCCTATTTCCTTTTTGGACTGAGTTTGATTTTCTTCCCTCTTTTCATTTAAGGAAAGTTTTACCTCTTTATTAATTAATATAATATTCATCTCTCCTACTTTTTCACCACACTTTTTCTCATTTAATTAATATAATATTCTTTCTCCTACTTTTTCATTCTACTTTTTCCCATTTAATTAATATAATATTTCTCTCTCTTACTTTTTCATTCCACCCCCATTATTCTACTAATATAATTGCTCCCTCCTTATTTTCTTCCCCAAAAAGAAAGGGGAAGAACACAGGTAATCGGAGGGAGTATTTCTTTTTGGGTTGAGTTCGATCTTTTACCTAATTTTTATTTTCAACCATAAATGTGTAGTTCGCTTTTTGTTTACTTGCTATATTTGGAAATGGAAACTAAATTTGAGAATAAAGAAATCGAAACAGTAAAAGTGGGAGGGTAGAATATAAACTCTAGCTAGATTTCTAGTAGCTAGTAACGATATATTTACCGTTTTACCATTAAAGTTAACCAGATATGTCATATGTGAGACACGCTCCACTCAAAATCCAGCAAAATATTGTGTTTGGCAAAACAAAAAATTGAAATGTTTGTTTCTCAATTGTTTTATTAAATGTGTTAGATGTTTCATAAAACGTTTTATCAATGGTTATGTTTAACAATAAACATTATTTTATTATTAATTTTCATTTGATTCATAAGAAGAGAATAATTATCAATATGTTTTCTATATCAAAATATGATTATATTTGAGAGAATTTTTTTAACGAGGGATAATTTAAAAACATAAACGAGAATCTATCATTTCAAAAAAATACATAACTTTGGAGTAAATATCCCAAATGAAATACTCCCTCTGACTTTTTAATTTTCGTCCCATTATTTTTTACACAGAAGTTAAGAAATTGATAACGTATAGATAAACTATGGAGTAGACGGGTTTTAAAATTTACCATATCAATTCTCTCATGAAAAAAAATAAACTAAAAATTACCTGATGAAAGCTTTTTCCGAAATGTACAAATCCAAAATGTTCAGCACCCTTAAAATGTTGTTGCATATTATCCATGGTATTATTATAACTTGAAATTGAAGCATTATTATTATTATTGTTAGCAGCAACAACTCCAGCTGAAATAGACCCTTGATCATCCCCCCTCATCATATGATGATGATTAATGACTTCCTTGGATGAAGTAGACGTGCTTCCGCTTCCACTTTCTCTCCTCCCACTCAGCTCACTACCACCACCCTCTCCGGTGGTGGCGCTTCGCTCAACGGTGGTGGTCCAATTACATTGCCTGGGCTGCGTTTGGTAGAATATTTTAGACACCACAAGTTCTCCTTCCCTCTCCTCCTCATGCTGTCCCAGGTGATACTGGTGCATTACCCAATTTGTTTTTTCGGGTTTTCTGTTTTTGCCAAAGTTTGTGTAGAGGACTAGGATCTTCTTGCACCCCTTCTGCTTCCCATTTACCATGACCGGCCTTGTTTTGCCCGTCTTGTGCCACCGTGTCTCCCCGCTGCCTGCTTGGAGGTGGTCACATTCTGTTTGGATTTTTCTTCTTTTTCTTGTTCCGGTCGTGTATGCCTTTGATGGTCTATGGAAGAAATGTCTGCTTAATCCATCTCTTGTTACTCCTGATCGATCATCAAAAACATTCAATTTCAAGTTAGGTTTAATTTACTTGGGTACAACAAACCTTGAACTACTAGCTACCTACTTAAAATGTGTATGATTCATTATTCAAAGTCATAACCGACTAGAAAAAATGATGTGGAAATTGGAGGGAAATCACCCAAATTAAGCTAACTTGTAAAGGTGGCGGTGGTTAGTGTATTAAGACCTTCTATTTGGTAGTACTTGTAGATCTCTTGTGTGACGGTCTCATGATATGATGACTTGGTGAAACTGTCTCACACCAATAAGATAACTTGTATTATTTTATACTATTAGGAAAAATCGAAAAGAATACCTACCTGGGAGTTTTTCGGGATGGGTATAGCAAATGCCATCTTCACCTTGAATAGTAGGGATGAACTCATCAATCAAAGGATGTGATTTGGAGGATTGAACTTCAACTTTAGCCTCAAGGTGCTCTATCAACTCTTGGTCTGTTGGGTCAAATTTCACACCAGCCGGTAGACCTACCCAATCCTACTCTCCATTCCAAAAATAAAAATATCCAACATGCATCTCAAAATTAGTTACATAAACCAAAAAAATGGAAGTTAATTAATTACTCACTATTTATATAGCACTTACCCCTCCACTAACACATAATAATTCAACTTCATGAGTCATTATAAATCCATACTCCGTATTATTTTGTCAACATATATAAATCAATAGCTAGGTTAGGTTATTTGAGTGAATTAAGGGAATTAAATTAAATACCGGTTTGGATCCTTGGAGTTTATGGCCACATCCAGGACAGTGTTTGGATCCACATAGCTGATGTTCTTCAAGTTTCGAGTCGATCAGATCACTGGCGCTGCTAATGCTGTGTAACTCACCCTTATTATTATTATTATTATTATTATTCTTAATCATGGCTCAGTTTGGATTAAACTAATTAAGTAATAACTTCTTTACTAGATCTTTTTTTTTTTTGAGGAATTTATGTATGTAATTAACGGAGTAATTAATAATGATTAATTAATACTCGTACTTAAACTAATACTCCTACTAGCTACTGTATTATTTATAATTTAGTAGTATTATTTTATATAACAATGACCGTTCGTTGCTTCTACAATACTTCAGATGACACTATTTCTCATCAATAGTAGTTGTTGTTGTTGTTGTTGCACTCTCCATAGAATCATCATCATTTCTTCAATTTCCTCATGTTTTATATCATCACTTG
This sequence comes from Agrostemma githago, assembly GCA_958450325.1. Taxonomy (NCBI): domain Eukaryota; kingdom Viridiplantae; phylum Streptophyta; class Magnoliopsida; order Caryophyllales; family Caryophyllaceae; genus Agrostemma; species Agrostemma githago. The sequence goes on from OY288261.1 coordinate 45,139,491, forward strand.
ATCAAAACTAGCTGTAAATTCATGAAATACAAGAAAATAAAAATAAAAACAAGGGAGTAATTTTGAAATTTGTTTTCTGTCAATTAATTAATTTAGGTTTTTTAGATGATAAAATTGGAAGAAGGTGAGAAAGTAAAGTGATTAGGAAAAAGTAAGAGAAAATCAAAAACCCAGTTGGGAATGAAGGTATTCATGAGTTTGTGATTTTCTCAAAAAGGGTTTTAGAGAGAGAAAAGGGGAGTGGATGGAGGAGAGAGAAAGTGAAAGCTTTAGGGATAAGGAAGGAAGACTATAATAAAACCAGGAAAAACACCCTACCGCCTTTGATTTGGATTAAAATTAGTACTCCCTCCGTTTAAGTCCGAGCTTCCCTTTGCTTTTTCACGTTTGTTAACGCGCATTTTGCATCGTTAATATCTTTCGTAACATATTAGTAAAAATTATGGAAATTGGATATTAATAATTTACTTTTAAAGACGAATCAAACAAGATCACACATGCATATATTTTCCTCTAATAGATTGTCGTGAATATCGAAAGTTATCCATGATTGCAAATAGTGTCAAGACAAGGAAGGGGAAGGTTGGAATTGAACGGAGGGAGTATTATACTAACATTTTTTCTAACGTGTACCCTCTGGACACACTTTAATAATCTAATTAAAGCAACATTTATCTGATATTATCATGATAAATTGAAATATTAAGTTTTATTTACCATACTTAGACGATACCTAGGTTAATGTTACTTTAATTAGTTTATTAATTGGGCACACGTTAGAAAAATCGTAGTTTTAATTACGAGACTGTCTCACTTATGAGGCGTGGTTATTTTTTTGTTGGTTATTAGTGTGTTTTAGTAATGTCGTCTCACGATTTTGTGTGTGAGTGTAGTCCAAGACACTTTATTTTAACAAAAATCCGTAACTTGCTCATTACTTTAACGGAAGAGGTTATATGGTAGGAAAATACTCCGTACAAGTTATAGAGTGAATCAATTTCACGTGTATAACGGTCCGGTTCAAATAAAAAATGTTAGAGTATATATAAATATTTATGGAACTCTAACTATAGTCAAAGTTTTGGTTGAATTGATTCTACATCAAATAGGCGATACTACTGTCTACTGCTCGGATCCGTATGAGTATGACACAACTTTAGCATAATGCAGTCCTTTTCCCATATGAAGCGGAGTATCTTCTCATGTTTAGGAAAAACTAACTAACATCAAACTTTGAAAGGGTTTTGTCTCAAATAAAGCTTCGTAATTTAGGACAATTAGCAGAATAAAGCACCCAAATTCAAAAAAAAGTTAACAGACATGTTTTAGAGGAACCCACAATCATTTTATATTTTAACAAGTACTGAATACTGTATTTGATTTTATGTACTCCACCATGTATTTTGTTGAATTTTAGGATAATTTTATTTTGGCCTCAAAATTAAAATAAAAAAATTCTTGGTTACTTAGAACTGATGGGAGATCTCTCTGGTGAAGTTTGAGGAATATACTACCTCCAAACCTCCGTCCTACAAAGATTGGAACATTTTCTCATTATAATGAAACGGGATAGTCTTTAAAGACTACTCTATAAGATAATATATACTCCGTAATGTTTTATTTCATAGAATCAAAAGTTCTTTTTTTTGTTTACAGAAAGAAAGAGATTAATAAAAGAATTAAGGAAGAAGGGAAGGATTTTGTGAGTTTGTGATCGAGTAGGGATTTAGAAATTCAATGGAATTGAAGGAAAGGAAATTTAATTCTAAAAAAAATAAAATACTAAAACTATACTAGAAGTAATAAATAAATAAACAAATTTATTAGAAGGGAAAGAAAAACTCACATGGGTTTTAAGGTGGAGATAGTGATGATTAATAATATTAGCATCAGAGAAAGAGATTCAAGAGAAAAAGAGAGATCGAGTTGCAGAGGGGAGGATGGAGAGAATTGCTTGATATGCAAGGCAAATCACTGAAATCAGCAGTGTGCGTGTTTGATGGACCACAACTAACTTCCGGCGCCTTTGTTTTAACTCGTGAATCAAGACCTTGCTAGAGTCCTATGTCCCCGATATATTCCATTGGCCGTTCATTTCGCACCTAAAAACTAATTGTGTTGGGTCTAATTCTCTTTTTATTACCAAAAAAAAACTACCGGCGTCAAATTTCGACCCGGTCTACTTTTAAGGGATAAAATCCAACAAAAATTATTCGTGTGATCCATTTAACACCAAAATAATTCGCTAATTTAGATCAATGATATGTTGTCAGATCTATACATTATATTTGAGACAAACAGACGATTCTTTTTAAATACTACTATAATTAATCATCTCGTATTCATGCCTTAATCTCTTCACATTTCTCAAGTACTCACACTAGCTTCTCTAGTTTCATTGTATCTAGCTTGCTACTCAGTTATTTATACCGTGGTTGTACACAAGGGCGGACCTAGGGGGCCCGGCTGGGTGGGTTCAACAACGGTGGCAGTCTTAGATTTCGCCTAATGCAGCCGCTTGCCCAAACCAGCACCAACCCGCACGCCCCCCGAGCACCACCTGGGCCTACGTCACCAATGACGATTTCACTCAATTCACGGACTTAGATCAATCATTACATGCTCTAACTCTTCGGCATCACCTCGACAATTGTATTGGTTCATGGACACCGGTGCTTCGTCTCACCTAAGCAATGTCAACCCAGGTATTGTGACAAAATATTAGAGACTTAGGGTGTGTTTGGATAAGAAAATGAACGCGAAACTAAGGAAGCTAAGGGGAGGGGGAGGAGGGAAAGGAAAGAATAAAGTTTTCCCTCAGAATGTTGTCTATTTAAGAGCTCGTTTGGTTACTCATCTAATTACCGGAAAATGCATTTTCAGGAAGTTGTTTGGTTGCCCATTTCATGGGAATTGCTACTTCCCGGGAATTGTTACTTCCTCCATAATGGGGGAAGTTACTCACCAAGCCCCCTTGGTGGGTAGAAGCTCCCGCATGAAGTCATTTCCTACGTGACAACCAAACAATATTTTTGTGATTGTCATGAAATACAAATTCACGTGAATTTAAATTTCCGATAATTTCATCTTCCCATGGTGAACCAAACGAGCCCTATATGGGGAATGAATTGATTTGGAGGAGAGAAATGGATGGATCTATTTCCCCCTCCAAATCCCTTCACCCTCATTTTGTTATCCACACAAAAGCTATCATCTCCTTCCCTTTCTTTCCCTTTTATTTCTTCTCTCTATCTAAACACATTAGTGTAGTAGTACTCCCTCTGTCCCGATCATTTGTTTGCATATTCCATTTTAAGGCGTCTCAATCATTTGTTTGGCTTTTTATTTTGGGAAGATTTTTTTTGAGTAAATTGATGATCTACATATTCTTCCCTCCACATCTCACTCCATTATTGGACATCTCCCATCTTCTTGATCTTTATGCCAAAAGTAAAGACAAACAATTGATTGAGACGAAGAGAGTATCTTCCATGAACCAATTCAATAACTACCCTACTTTGTATTGTGTTGGATGAATAATGATGATATATAAATGGCGTGTGTTTAAATAATAGGCATGCAAACATCATAATTATCAAAGTGAAGTTTGAAGTGATCTAGTCATCTCATATGACTTAGCTTCCTCATCCCTATTTTGACTCTCATGCCCCGAAAGCTCTCCACACACTACTTTCTTCTCCCTTGATCCACATGTATACGTACTGCACCACCCCAAATTATTAATTAACTTAACTTGAGCTAAAACAAATGAACAAAAATGTTTATAGTAATCATTCATGTGTATTTACAAAAGATCAAGCTCTAACATGCATATACTCCATATTTCCATTCGATTTAAAAAAAAAATGTATTGTTCATTAACTTGTATGGTTGATCCTGTGATATATACAGTACAGTGAATGGTTTTCAGACGGTTGAATTTTGTTACTTCCTCCAGTTTTAATTCATCTTCTTATTTGAATATAATATCCACCCAATTATTAAAAAGTGTTATGATAAAGAAAAGCGGAGAATGTACAATATATACTTCATTCAGACCGTTATTCCTCCTTGATATATATGTTCCTCTTAATTATGTGTTAGTTGATGATGGAAAACCACCGCCGCCGCCACCACCACCACCACCACCCATCCATCTTAGCTTATGTACTTAGATGGTGAAATTAAAGTAGAGTCATTGGATCACATTCACACCCTACTGTACTGTATGTATGTATAGACCGAGAAGTAGCTGGACTCCAGGCCGGGTATGTTAGTATATAAGGATGAATATGGCTGGCTATATATATAAGCAGAATCATTGGATCATCCCTATTCACTAGCCTATAAGTACGCATGCATGTCGCAATATTTTCTTCCATTCATTTAATTCTTTACATAGATCTGCCATTCTCCTCACAAAAACGGCCCCCACTTAAACATTTTACTCCCTCCGAGTTCTTATCATTTACCCATTTGTTTTTTGGGTGAAAAATAAGAAAGGAAAAATGAGTGGTTAAAAAAGAAAAGAGAAGGAGAGAGAAATTGGTGGATAAATGTGAACCACAAATTTATAGCCAAAAGTAGAAAATTGGTAGAAGATTAAACTCAGTTCAAAAAGGAAAATGGGGCAATATTAGAAACTCGGAGGGAGTATATGGAATTGAATTGTACGTAATATATCCTGAATCTAATGAAAACTTTTTGAAGCGTTCTAATAATGAAATCAAGTATTACCTGACCTCTGTTTCAATTAATTGTGTACATGTTCCATTTTGATTTGTTTCATTCATTTGTATATATTTCTATTATTGTTCACACAATTACTTGCTAAAAGACTATACTACACTCTAGTTAATATATATAGACCCACCAAAATTACGATTGTTTAAAGTGAAGATGTAAAAGGGTAGATAAGTAACTTTAACCCTAAAATTTACCTAATCCATGTATAAAAAAACAGCATACAATTCATTGGAATAAAGAGAATAACATTTAAGGGACAGCTACCACTTGTCTTAGTATTTACAGACCTATTATTCTTCAAATTGAACCATCAGTTATATCTGGTTTATTACTAAAAATTTATGGTAATTATCATAGGAGAGGTGCATCAATCAATGCATAAAGTATTAATTTAGGGACGAGAATTTATAAATATTCGTAACATTTAAGATATTACTCCCTCCATTTTTTTTTATTGTTCTACCCATTTGCTTTATACACGGTTCATAAGGAAAATGAATAAATAATGGAAATGTGAGAGAAGTTGATACAAGTGGGTCATAGTAAAAAGTATTAAAAAATAGAGATGTGAGAGACTAAAATGAAAAGAATAGAAATGGGAAGAACAATAAAAAAAGTCCCAAAGAAAAATGGGTAAAACATTAATAAATGAAGGGAGTATTACTCAAAAAAATAATGATTTTTAATATTTTAAAATTGCAAAATCAATGGTAAAATAAAACTATATTTCTTTTAATCATTTATTAATAGACTAAAATAATTTATGAACAAAATGATCGGGATGGGTATGGTATAATGGTTTTAAGAGCTTCAAAACGAGTTTGTAATTTAGTATAGTAAAGGTTGGATGACGCTTGTCCCGAGAAAGATATTGGTGTGAGGAGCGAAAGTGGTGATGTCATAATGTGAAGTATGTGGGCCCAACTTTAAACAAAAGAAGAAGAGATGTCATGTCACTAAACAAAACAGAGGTAAAGCTCAAATTGTTCCGTCGTCCTTCACTCTCAATAAAGGAGATACATTACACGAAATTGCGGCATGTCTACTTGCTTTCTTCCACTTAATTATTTTCAAATACTTTTTCCGGATACTATTTTTTACCTCAATTCATTAAAATACTTCTCACATGTATTGAGATAATGAGACAAAAAATAGTGTGCGGAGAAAGCACTATCTCTCATTCATTCAATTCTTTAAATGAACAATACAAGCAATTCTTTACATTTGTACTCCCTCCGTTTCTATGATTTCTTCCACCTTAAAAGTGGCACATTTCTTAAGAAAAACAATAAAATAAGTAAAACTAGAGAGAGAGTAAAGTAAGTGGGCCACCTAGGTAAGAGAGAAGTGTGATAGAAAAAAGGAAAGTGGAAGAAATCAAAGAAATGGTTGAAAAAAGAAATGTGAAAGATATCAAAGAAACAGAGGAGTAATAATTTTAGTATAAATTAGAAATTATTCTCTTCAAAGATATGTTTATTAAATTTACTCCCTTATGATTTTTTTTAATATTTTACACCCAAAAAGATGCAAAACTTCAAAATTTACTTGCAAATCACTATTCCGATGAGTTTATAATTTTATTGACCGGAATGCCCTTCATTAATAGTACGCCCCTCCCCCACCCCACCTCATCCTCATTTCGACTTTCCCAACTCTTTCGGTCTCAATTCCAGGAGAACCCTAAATTCCCAAATCGAAAATCACCAAACCCAAAACTCGAGCATCCATTCATCAATCAATTGTTGGGATTTTTTTTTTTTTTTTACAAGTCTGCAGAATCAATGAGAGCATAAGGGAATGAGAGAAAGAAGGGTAGGAAGAAGAAAGGGGCACTCTCGGTATAAAAAATAGGAAACAAGCAAAATAATTCAAACTCACCGGATTAACTCCAATAATTCAAACTCACCGGATTAACTCGTCGGAGTAGTGATTTGCAAATAAATTTTGAAGTTTTGCATCTTTTTGGGTGTAAAATATTAAAAAAAATTCATAAGGGTGTAAATTTTAATAAACGCATCTTTGAAGGGAGTAATTTCTAATTTACTCATAAATCTATCATGAACGATATTGCAACGAAGTATATTCATAAGTTGTACTTCCTTGATGTCGGCTGTTAATCCACCACCGGCACCATAGGATAAGCTATGTTGGCGGTGGTGAGGGGAGAACTGCCATCCTCGAGTAACTTAGGGTATCGTTTGACATACATGAACCATCACCAGAATATCTTACGTTGTAATTTCCATTTTATGAAGAACTGCTCAAAATACAAGAAAGCCAACCTGCCATCAATTCGCTGAGACAGCAAACTTGCGAGTGTTGTCCAATCTTTTTTCATTTATTCATTTGTAGTTCCAGTTCTTGGCATGCCGAAACGACACTTTCTTGAAACAAAACTCCCCTTAACCAAAAGATGAACTAATTTAAGCCAATATAGACAACGTACGAACTACAAACCTTGTTTGGTGCAACCTTCAATGTTACAGGCTACACATTCTCTTGTACATGTCTTGGCAGAAAAAAGATCAGATCAAAAATGTAACATTCCATTATTCGGTACATTATTTGCTGGTTTAAAGAAACACATCTGGGAAAACCAATAATGTAAAGAATTTGTATAATTAAGATTATTCCGAGGTTCAGCAGTCTAACCATCAGCTGCTGAAGTACAGTAGTTCAGGGCTATATAAAATTCTCGCCGAAATCAAGGAAACGGTGACGATAGCTAAGGCCAAGAGATCGTATTCCACTTTGAGTGGAATAAACGGCTAACGGAATCATAGCTTGGAACATAGAGAACTGCAAATAGCAATGATAGTCAGATACACTCAGTCACTCATGCATCATACCAGAAATATGTGCAATTAAACAAAAAAGCCACAAACATACCATCGCCATGTGAGGCCATTGTGAGGGGCGATGACAGGAGCTTTCCTGCGACTGATGCAATATCCTTGGCGGTGACTTCATCAATGCTTTTCAAGAAATATTCCACAGGCTTCCTGTGACATTGAAACGGTTATATAAACAGGAGTCAATTGGGTCTTGAGTAGATGTTCACGTTGCACAGTTGCACCTATAAAGGTGAAAGATATAAAACAGAAATGCACATATGCTTAAATATGACTATCAAACGTATAATACCCGGCTTGGATTGATCTAAGAACCTTCCAAAAATCATGCATGATTTAAAAGTAAGTATACAAGTGCTACTTTTGGCAAATGTCGGCTAGAATAGTCATTGAGTGGTCAAACTATGGCCAGAATGAAAATGCATATGTATCTAAACTATCAAAGATGTTTCTTTAGTCCCCCTCATATATAATTACCATAACCTGCAAGGAAACAGTTAGAATTCTAACATACAAGTAAATCAGAAGATGTATTAGTTCAATTGTCTGTAGACTATACTACTATAGTACAAGTTTGGGCAGTGAGAATAGAAAATCAAAAATAACCTACGAGAAATAAGTACCAAAGCATGGCCGAAGTCAGTATCCATAATCTAATCAAATCAAACCATGTTACAAAATTAAGGCTCCAACACTGAAACAGGACTATTTGACAATGATTAATCGAAGACAGTTACACCTTGAAGCATTTTATGGAGATATTTGCGACATTAAGCAAGATATGCCCCGACACTTAAAATTGTAATGGTGACAAAACAAAACTTCAAATACTATGCATCAATCTCTAGATTATTCTGTATATTAAACGTAAACAAAGACATTCTGTGGCAATCATATCATGGCCACATTTAACGAGAAAGACACTATAGCCGCCACTGTAGACGAAAGAAACCAAAATTCAATACGATATCACCATTATCTTATGGTATAACTGAACACCTTGTGCGAGCCTTTTATTCACCAAATACTACTCTGGAAGAACATCAAAATAAGCAACAGATCCAATAAAACACCTAGTTTCCAATAACAAGATCTGCATTTTTCCAGATCCAATAAGAATACCTACCTGGGAGTTTTTCGGGATGGGTGTAGCAAATGCCATCTTCACCTTGAATAGTAGGGATGAACTCATCAATTAAAGGATGTGATTTGGAGGATTGAACTTCAACTTTGGCCTCAAGGTGCTCTATCAACTCTTGGTCTGTTGGGTCAAATTTCACACCAGCCGGTAGACCTACCCAATCCTACTCTCCATTAGAGGTGATCATGGGCTGGGCTGGGCCGGGCTTGGGCCGGGCTTGAAGTGAAAAAACAGCCCAAGCACATGGGCTGGGCTGGGCCGGCCCATTTGATTGGGCCTTCTTAAGGAGCCCATACCCGGCCCTAGAGGGCTTTTGATGGGCCTCTGGGCCAAATGGGCTTTTTGGGCCATGTTATTTGCATTGAATATTGTTAGTTTTTTAACAAACATACCAATTTATAATACGGTTTTTCTAACGAATGTCCACTGGACACTCGTTAATAAGCTAATTAAAGCAACATTTACATGGATATTATCATGATAAATTGAAATATTAAGTTCTATTTACCATACTTAGACGATATTTATGTTAATGTTGCTTTAATTAGCTTATTAACGTGTGTCCACTGATAAAATAGCAATTTGACTTCTCGTCTATTACTCTCGGTACCATACAAATTAATAGAGTAACAAGTATTAACAAGTTATTTGAAAAACTAACAAATAAAGTAGCAATCTTATTTCTCCTTACCATATTTCAATACATTATAATAATATAATATAAATCTTGGATGGGCCTTAGGGCCGGGCCTTAGGGCCTTACACACGGCCCATATCCAGCCCAATTTTTAGCATGGGCCTTTGGGGCCGGGCTTTGGGCTTTTATGGGCCTAAAATCATAGCCCAAGCCCTCTTAAATATAGGGCTAGACCGGGTTGGGCTTAAGGGCCTGGACTGTTTGATCACCTCTACTCTCCATTCCAAAAATAAAAATATCCAACATGCATCTCAAAATTAGTTACATAAACCAAAAAAATGGAAGTTAATTAATTACTCACTATTTATATAACACTTACTCCTCCACTAACACATAATAATTCAACTTCATGATTCATTATTAATTCATACCAATACCAATAGCTAGGTTAGGTTATTTGAGTGAATTAAGGAAGTTACATACCGGTTTGGATCCTTGGAGTTTATGGCCACATCCAGGACAGTGTTTGGATCCACATAGCTGATGTTCTTCAAGTTTCGAGTCGATCAGATCACTGGCGCTGCTAATGCTGTGTAACTCACCCTTATTATTATTATTATTCTTAATCATGGCTCGATTTGGATTAAACTAATTAAGTAATAACCCCTTTACTAGGGTTTTTTTAGTTTTTTTGAGGAATTTATGTATGTAATTAACGGAGTAATTAATAATGATTAATTAATACTCGTACTTAAACTAATACTCCTGCTACTGTATTATTTATAACTTACGGAGTATAATTTTATATAACAGTGACCTTTGCTTCTACAATACTTCAGATGACACTATTTCTCATCAATAGTTGTTGTTGTTGCACTCTCCATAGAATCATCATTTCTTCAATTTCCTCATGTTTCATATCATCACTTGATCAAAACTAGCTGTAAATTCATGAAACACGAGAAAATAAAAATAAAAACTAAGGAGTAATTTTTAAATTTGTTTTCTCTCAATTAATTTAGGTTTTTTAAATGAAATTGGAAGAAGGTGAGAAAGTAAAGTGATTAGGAAAAAGTAAGAGAAAATCAAAAACCCAGTTGGGAATGAAGGTATTCATGAGTTTGTGATTTTCTCAAAAGGGTTTTAGAGAGAGAAAAGGGGAGTGGATGGAGGAGAGAGAAAGTGAAAGCTTTAGGGATAAGGAAGGAAGACTATAATAAAACCAGGAAAAACACCCTACCATACCATACCGCCTTTGATTTGAATTAAAATTATTAATATTACTAGCATATAAACTGACCTCAATTATCGTCTTAAAAATTTTGGTTGAGATGGGTCGTTAACAAATATCATACCAAAATTACAAGATTGTCTCACTTATGAAGCGTGGTTACTTTTTCGAAATTACTTTTTCCTAACGAGCCTTTACTCAATCCTAACGACATTTTACCGTTTTATCCCTCTCATTTCATCCCACAAAAAGTAGAGTGTTTGGTCTTCTCTCTAAATAAATCTCAAGCATCCATAGACTCACCAAGAACCACCATAAATATCGGGACCGTCCAAGATCGATGGCGGGAGTCGGTGGCTGAGATGGATGGGCTGGGGTCGGCAGGGCTGGGGTCGGCGGGGCTGGGTTGGTGGGATCGGGTCGAAGTTGGGGTGGGTCGGGTTGTGGGATGGTGGGCGGGTGGGTTGGGTGGTGGCCGGTGGTCGGGTGGGTCGGATTGTGGGCGGGTGGGCTGGGTGGTGGCCGGTGGTCGGGTGGCCTGGGTGGTGGCCGGTGGCCGGGTGGGTAAGGGTGGTGGGTGGGTCATGGATGACGATGTTGCTGGGGATTAGGGTTTTTTTGTTTTTTTTAATTAACTATTTATTCAAATTTCCTTTTTTAATTTTTTTAATTGCTGTTTTAATTTATTTATTTTTGTTATTTTAAATTTTTCTTTTTTCCTTTGTTGTATATATTGATTATTTTATTTTAGTTGAGTTTAAACTTTTAAATTAATTGGTCGTAAACAAATACAATCAAAAAAACAATTTCGTAAATAAATAATCGATTTTTACATCATCAATAATTGAATTAGAAAGTCATAATTGAATGTTGGAGCGATTGATTATCTAAATTGATAACATAAAATGAAAGAATTGTAGTTGAATCTCAATATCAATATAATGTTTATATAGGGGTATGATTGGAATTTTTTAGGAAAATTCGTTAGGATTGAGTAAAGGCTCGTTAGGAAAAAGCACGACCCTGGTTATTAGTGCGTTTTAGTAATGTCTCACAATTTTGTGTGAGAGTGTATCCCAAGACAGAGGTAGTAGGAAATACTTCGTATGAGTTATAGAGTGAGGCGATTTCACGTGTGAAATGGTCCGGTCCAAATAAATATGTTAGAATATATGTACGAGTACATATTTATGGAACAGTAACCATAATTAATGCTATAACAAATAGGCGATACTGCTGCTCCCTATGAGCATGACGACACAACTTTAGCATAAGGCAGTCTTTTTCCCATATGAAGCGGAGTATCTTCTCATGTTTAGGAAGAACATCAACTTTGAAAGGGTTTTGTCTCAAATAAAGCTTCATAATTTAGGACAATTAGCAGAATAAAGCACCCAAATTTTAAAAAAAAAAGTTAACAGACATGTTTTAGAGGAACCCACAATCATTTTATATTTTTAGAAGTACTGAGTGTATTTGATTTTATGTACTCCAGCATGTATTTTGTTGAACTTTAGGATAATTTCATTTTGGTGTCAAAATTAAAATTAAAATATTCTGGGTTACGGAGGACTGATGGGGGAGCTCTCTTGTGAAGTTTAAGGAATGAAATTTAGAATATACCACCTCCGTCCTAAAAAGATTGGAACATTTTCTCATTATAATGAAACAGAATAATCTTGGTGGGACACAAAAACCATAAGATAATACTCCGTAATTAATGTTTTACTAGATGAAAGCCCGTGCGCTGCACGGGTTAATTGGCATAATTACATTGATGATTTATATTTGTTAAATAAGAAACTTAATCAAAAATAAGAAGATGACCTGATATTAGTAATCATGTTTAATTTCAGCTAAGTTTATAGTCTTGAGAACTTATTTTAAAATTCAAAAGAATACATGATTACTCTTATTTATAATATAAAAATTTATCATCTTATTATAATTTTTCGATGTGGAAATAATTTTACGCTTGTAGTCTTATTATGACATAAAATTACTCATTTATATAGCTCGATCAAAAGATTGTTGATTACTATTCGAACGATTTCTTTTCGAGTCTCACCCTAGGGATGCCGATGGTAAGTGACTCATCAATTGATCCCCAGCGGAGTCACCAAATTGTGGACATGACATAGGTCCACCCCGACGCGGCCACGCGCGGGTTTGGGGAGGCGAATGAATCTCCATATGAGATGGTCAAATTGAAATTTAAATCGAAGTAGGAGTCGCCACCGAATTTTATGGTTATTCGGAACCGTTCGAGCCCACTCTATGTCGTAGTGGGCCGTATACAAAATACGGCTCATTTCCGATGTCAGAGTTTATTGGGCTCGTCCCTTTGCATATCGATACCGATGCCGACTGGGCGGTTAATCGTATATTGAATGACTCTCGTTGCCAATGGTTTCGGACATCCGGAAACCACGGTTCTGAGTAAGGGGTGAGGGTACGTGTTGGGAAGTTCACTAAGAACACCCAACCCCGCCCGCACTTAGCGGCCTTTACTAGGATATCGTTCGTTTTTGGTGTACACGGGTTAGTTCGACGGTTGAATGATATGCAAACATTATTTTCCTAAGCATGTGAGAAAAATAAAGTGGGTTGCTAAATCGTTTAATGCATATTAAAGTAATAACGTCAAAGTTATTTCAGCATGTGAGTTCGTTTTAGTCTAATAAAACGATAAAAACAAATAAAAAGCTACAAACACGAGAAAAAGAGTTAGTAACGTTGAATAAATCGAATAAAGATGTAGATAAATAATATGCATGATTTTTAGAAAAGGTTTATGACACGTGATTGATTAGCACGTGTTGACCGAGGTCGAAAAAAAGGTATTTATTAAAATATGTCGCGAAAGTCGCATTTTAATATAATGTTCGAGAAGAATTAAAAATAGAAAATGAAGAAAACAAAAAAAAGGGAGGCCGTGAACCGGCTGCCGCGCGGGTCGCCTGACCGGCGCGCGACCCGCGTGGTAGCCTGTCGGATTTTTTATTTGTCGAAAAGTCATTAATTTTTATAAATCGCGTATAAATATAGATTAATTTATGCCCGATTCATATTTTCGATATTCGTCGTATTCGATATTTGATTATGAAATCAATATCAAATAGTTAGAATGTTTTTAGAAAAAGTTTAAAAAAAAGTTTGTTTTGAACAAAAACGTAGAAAAGAACTTTGAACGAGAAATATGTTAATTCCCCTCGCGTTTTAAAATCATCGAATTTTGTTTTAAAAAAAAGTTATGATTTTATTAGCATCAACGAAAATCGATTTAATTTAGTTCTTGTAGGTACGATATTCGATTAGAGAATCGGTATCGTATTTTAAGAACGTTATAAAAGATAGTTTTTATCGTCGAAAATAAATAAAAATATGATGCAACGAATGACCCGTAATAAATTTGAGACGAGCGATGACCCGAAATAAAAAAAAAAGAAAGACGGACGAAAAAGGTGAAAAAAACGTGAGATAGGGAAAGAGAAAGGAAAAGAGTCGGGTTTGATTTACACCCTCAACCTACATGCTTTGTGTTCTCGGAATAAGGCTCGTCGGACGGTGGCTTAGGCACGTGAGCGTCGAGATGATGTGGATGAGTTAAGGTGTCGGTTTTTGGAGTGTTTTTATGTGTGTGTGTGTAGGCGTGGGTTCGGCCGGTTTGGACGGGATTGGTTTCGTCGGATTTTTGGAACTATTTCGGGATTACGTCGGGATTTTGGACGTCGTTTTTGGCTGCTGAAAATTTGTGATTTTTCCGGTATTTTTCTGTCTTAAGAACCTTTTTTTGTTTTGTGTTGGGCGGGATGTCCTATTTATAGGAATCGAGGTGGTCTTGCTTGTGTGATAGGAAACACCGGTTTGGATAGGAAATACGAGAGTTCGTAAGGGAATAAACTTCTCGTTTCTTAGTGGGAAAGCCAAAAACTCGGCTGGTGGGGGAGGTATCTCGGCTGTTTCAGCCGAGTATCTGAGCTCGGGTGATACCTTGTTTCGGTTTCCGGATAGAATTCCTACTTGAGATCGAATTCTATCCTTAAACGGATTTGTTTAATATTATTGAAGGCTGATTTTTGTAGTGATTGAGTCCGAATTGGACGTGTAATGACACGGCCAGATCGTGTGACTCGGGGAAAAATATCTTTGACCGGGTTTGACTCGGTCGCTAAAAGACGGTTTTACCCCCGGTGTCGGAATCGACCCAAATTAGTCTTATTTGACTCGAAACGACCCACTGGGCCTGAATTTGAGGTCCGTTTTGTGAGATTTGTACTCCGTAATAAGCCTAAACCAAATGTCCGTGATTTCGAGCCCATATCCGAGCCCATTAAAGCATGTTTGCGTCCTATCATCATCGGGTGTTTGGCGGGACCTACTATAGACACCTGGCGGTCAAAATGTGGGTGTCTACAGAGCCCCCACTCTGACTGAGGCTTGGACAAGGCGAAAGTCAGAGTAGCTACCAGGCCAATCGAGGATTAAAACCTGGCAGACTTCCGATCGGGTCGTTTAGAGTCCATTAGACTTGCGTGAAGGGCTCGCCAGCCGTAAGATAGAAATCATACCTGGATAGATGTTGATAATGGCGCGGGGACTTTCTACTAAAAAAGTCTTGGATTTGTCTGTTCACAGACAATCTCCATCTTGAAATTGCGTGGGAGCTTTTATTAGAAGCTGCGGATGTACCTTTTACTGATGCATCCGATTTCTCAGCGAAAATGTTGCTTGAATTTTCACTGAGAACTTTGATAATTATCCAGGAGTCTCGGGATACCTGTCTGTTTTGCATGCAACATACAGATAACATCGACTCGTGCTGGGGGAGAAAAATGATTTTTGGTTGATTTTTAAAAAAAAACCGAAATTTTTTTTTTTGAAAAAAATGGCGGAATTTTTTTTTTGATAATTTTTGGAAGAAAAGGAATGTTTGGGATGACTTGATTCCTAATCAGATTCTGACACGGATTCCTAAAAAATCTCTGGTTAGGCCTGTATGCCTAGGTGAAGTAGGAATACTGCAAAATAATCCCTATTCCAGGGGTGACTAGGAGAGGAAATTTCCCTATTATAAATAGAGAGTTCTTGCCCTTAATCTTCTCATATTCCAACCTGAAATATTTCCTTCTCATCTTAAAAAATCCCTTTAGACTTTTTAGATAAAATAAAAACTTTCTGCTATGGGAATCGAACATCTGACCGCGATGCTTCACGCGTGGGCCCAAGATTTTCGAGATGGAGATAAGGTCCAGTTAACTCAGATGGGAATTGTAGCTTTGTTCCCGCTCCAGCGACTTAAGGTGGATACCCATTTCTTGGATGCTTGCTTAACCTTTTGGGATACTACCCATCATGTTTTCGCTTTTCCCCGGGGAGAAATATGTCCTCTGTCCGAAGAGATTGCTGCTGTAGGGGGTTGGTGCCCTAATGCTCATCCTGCTATTCCTTCTTTTTACCCTGATCCAAGGAGGAGGCTGAGGGACTTTCTTGGGTTGTCCCATGCTGAGACTTCCCGTATGGTGAAGGGAGGTTCTGTTTTCCTGTTCGACCTAGCTGATAAATTTATGGATCCAAATGGTCCCAGAATTTCTCCTATCCATAGGCGTAGGGCCTTTGCCTTCTGCATGCTGCATCGATACGCTTTCGAAAGCCGGATGGATGCTGACTCATGTTTAGGCGAGATCAGGCTAATTAGCACAGTGGATCAAATGGAGGCAGGTTATAGCCCAGCCTGGCTGATAACTGGGGAGATCATCATGGGCCTTGATGCGAGGAGACTTGATCCAGATCGACAATTAACGGGCGGCATTCGTCTTCTGCAGGTATTTGACCTTTTTTATTTTTTTTCGAAAATTTTTCCGGAATTTTTTTTTTTTTTTTTTAATTTCCGAATTTTTTTTTTGATTTTTTTTCGAATTTCCGAAATTTTTGATTTTTCGAATTTCCGATTTTTTTTTTTTTGAATTTTTTTTTCGGAATTTTTTATTTTTCGAAAGTTTTTGACTTTTCGAAATTTTTTGCAGATTTGGTTATCCGAGCGCCTGTCAATTATAGAGCCCCCGACGAGCATATCCAGGTATCGAAGCTGTCAGATAGGCTCACGGTCTCGACGAATCAGTTCCAATCATCATATCAATCGGAAGTACTGGGATGAGGAGCTAAGATTCCATGGCGGGCCCTTGATTAGGTGGAACGTGATCTGGTGGTTCCTTTCGAAGATGACGGGCCTAGCTAAAAGAGATAAAGCCCGTTACCTGGTGATTTTGTCCTTGGACTGGACCGTCCATATTTACCCAGATCGTCTTCTAAGGCAGTTTGGTTCATTTCAGCAGATCCCCGAAACTGAAGCAATTATTAGCGTCTCGGTCCAATTGACGGATGCTATGTGTGACACGTGGTTACAACGCTGGTTTACCCGGGTCATGTGGACTATACCTCGCCCTTGTCAGACCGCTTGGGTTTCTGAATCATATCTCAAATGGGCTTCTGAAGAATCCAAAGAGGCCCGTGAAGCTTTAAAGACCGATGAGGCTTTTGACTTAGCCCGTAGAGAATCGGTGAAGGATAATAGATGGTTCTTTGAAGAAGAAACTCCAACTACCTTTGTCGGGCCGGAGTCAGGTTCTAAGTCCAAGACTAAGACTCGAGCTAAAGAGACCGGTGCTAGTGACTTAGAGAGAAGGCTCGGACCTAAGCTAGCGGTCCGAGACAGGCTTGGGCCACGGGAAAGGATACCCGAGAGAGCACGGGTCCGGCTAGGACCGACTGAGGTGACCGGGGAATCAAGTTCGAAGAAACGAGCCCGGGTTAAGGAGATTCCCTTGGTAATTCGGGAGCGTTCCCCTCCACGCCGACGTCGGTGGGCCGAAAAAGGGACTAAGGACAAGGAGAAGAAAAAAAGGCCTTAGATTTTTTTATTATTTAATATTAGTACTATTTAAGTGTTGTGTTGTTTTTTTTTTTTTGGATTTTTTGTAATTGATTTTTTTTTTTTTTTGAAATAAATAAAGGAAGTTTATTAGAAACCGTTCCCGTTTTTTCGATTGCAGTGGTTGTGCCCTTTTGAGGGGCTGCCTACGTATCCACAAATAGCGGAATCAAACCAAACGTAGTTCAGACTTTAATTGCAATTTCGAAATACACCAAGACTATTGGTTCAAGACGTTTATAACAGTAGAATAAGTAATTCTAGCTTTTGACTTGCCTTAAAAAAAGTTTATTTTGAAAAGACGTTTTTAATAAACTTTTGCGAATGACATTGAGAGCAACGGGTTTAAGGGTAATAACGTTTTAGCTGGTCCAGGTTAGTTGGGTTGACAAACTCATTCCCGTCCAGATCCGTTAGCATCACCGCTCCACCCGATAGAATCTTCTTTACCAAATAAGGACCGGCCCAGTTAGGTTTGAACTTTCCCCTTAGGTCTACTGGTAATAAAGCTCGTACGGATTTGAGAACCAGATCTCCCTCTTTGATGTTCCTGGGCCTTACCCTTTTGTTGAAAGCCCGTTGGATTCTTTTCTGGTAGATCTGTATGTTATTGAGAGCCCGAGATCGTCGTTCGTCTAGCAGTACTAATGAGTCATATCGTGCTCGAACCCAATCGGCTTCTGGTACTTGACTTTCGAGTAGGATTCTGAGTGACGGTACCTCCAGCTCGACAGGTTGGACCGCTTCCATCCCGTATGTAAGGTAATACGGTGTTGCCCCGGTCGCAGTACGAATCGAGGTTCGATATCCCCAAAGGGCAAATGGTATCTTATCGGGCCAGTCCCGATAACTGTCAGCCATCTTTTTGAGTATGGTGACAATGGTTTTGTTAGCTGCTTCTACCGCTCCATTGGTTTGGGGTCGGTAGGGTGAAGACGTATGTCTTTGGATCTTGTATTTGGCTAACAAGGCTGCCGTCTCGGCCTGAAAGTGGGTCCCGTGGTCACTGATGAACTCGTGAGGGATCCCATATCGGCATATTATCTTGTTTTGGATAAATTTGGCAACGTGGCTGGCGTTAAGAATACGGTAGGATTCCGCTTCGACCCATTTGGTGAAATAGTCGATTGCTACCAAAATGAAACAGTGTCCTCCGGTTCCCGAGGGGTTTATCTTTCCGATTATATCGATTCCCCATGTTGAAAATGGCCAGGGTGATGTCATGGTATACAGCAGGGATGGTGGCATGTGCTGTACATTAGCGAAAATCTGGCAATTATGGCAACGTCTGACATATAGCTGGCAATCGGTTTCCATGCTGTTCCAGTAATATCCAAGTCTCATGATCTTCCGGACTAGCATCTGGGCGTTCATGTGAGGACCACACTCGCCGTCATGTACTTCGGCCATGACCTTTTCAGCATTACCCTTGTCGACACATAAAAGGAGAGCCCCCTGTGGTGTTTTCTTGTAAAGTTGTCCGTCGTCGGTACGGACGAACTGGGTCGCTAACCTACGCAAGGCCTTTTTGGCTCGATTGTCGGTCCCCGGTGGATACTCCCCGGTTGTCAAATATGCCTGGATCGCCTTATACCATGGCTCGGGATCGGGTATCTCGATATCCTCGATGTCATGGATATATGCCGGCGCGGATCGTCTTTCGACGCAAATCGGCATGCTGGTCATATGATCGGGAATATTTAGTAAAGATGCCAGTTTTGAAAGTGCGTCTGCGAACTGATTTTCTTCCCGAGGTAGGTATATGTATTCTACCTTTTGGAATTGTTTCTCGAGATCCCTTACTCGTGCTTGGTAGGCCACGAGATTGGCATTTCGGGTTTTCCACTTTTGGAGCGCTTGGTTAATGACCAATGATGAATCGCCGTGTACTCGGAGGTTTGTGACCCCTAAATCGGTGGCGACTTGTAGCCCGTGGATACATGCTTCATACTCAGCGGCGTTATTAGTGACGTCAAAGTCCAATTTGATAGATACGGGGGTATGTTCCCCTCTTGGCGAGATTAGGAGGATTCCGACCCCAAATCCTCGGAAGTTGGACGCCCCATCGAAGTATAAATCCCATGTCTCGGTGTCAGTATGGAAAATATCTTCATCTGGGAAGGACCAAGTGTCGGTGTGTCCTTCTTCGGTTAAGGGACTGTCAGCGAGAAATTCGGCTACTACTCGACCCTTGATGGCTTTCAGTGGTACGAATTTTAGATCGAATTCTGCCAGCATCAGGGTCCATCTTGATATCCTGCCGTTGAGAATGGGCTTTTCGAAAAGATATTTGATCGGATCCATCCTTGACAGTACCTGTACCTCATAGCTGAGCATGTAATGTCGGAGCTTTTTAGTGGCCCAGACCAGCGCTAAACACGTCTTTTCGAGCATGGTGTAATTACACTCGTACTCTAAAAACTTTTTGCTGATGTAGTATATTGCTCGTTCTTCGGAGTTGACCGTTTGAGCTAACATAGCCCCCATGGCTGTCTCTGTTGTGGTTAGGTACAACGACAAAGGTAAACCGTGCTGAGGTGGCATCAGGACCGGCGGTGAAGATAAGATTTCCTTGATTCTGTCGAAGGCTGCTTGACATTTGTCGTCCCATAGTAACCGTTCCCCTATTTTCAGCTTCTTGAAGATCGGTTCACATACCATGGTTAGTTTTGAAATGAACCTGCTGATGTATTGGACCTTTCCGAGAAAACCTCTTATTTCATTTTCGGTCTTAGGAGGTTGCATTTCGGTGATAGCCTTGATCTTAGCTGGATCGACTTCGATACCGCGTCGGCTAACGATGTGACCCAGTAATTTGCCAGAGGTTACCCCGAAACTGCACTTCTGAGGGTTTAGTCTCATGTTGTATTTGCGTAACCGGGTGAAAAATCTTCTCAGGGCGGTGATGTGACCGTCCCTGTGCTTGGATTTGACGATCATATCGTCTACGTAAACTTCCACTTCTTTATGCATCATGTCATGTAATAAAGTCGTGGCGGTTCGTTGATAGGTGGCCCCGGCATTTAATGAGACCAAATGGCATGACGGTATAGCAATAAGTACCCCAAGGTGTAATGAAGGTGGTCTTATCCATATCTTCCTCTGCCATTTTTATTTGATTGTACCCGGCATACCCGTCCATGAATGATAGAAGGGCATGATCAGCTGTGTTGTCCACCAGTATATCGATGTGTGGCAACGGGAAATCGTCTTTCGGGCTCGCCTTGTTAAGATCCCGAAAGTCCATGCAGACACGCACTTTACCGTCTTTTTTAGGGACCGGTACGATGTTTGCAACCCAATCTGGATACTCGGAGACTCGTATGAACCCAGCCTTGAATTGTTTGTCGACTTCCTCCTTGACTTTGAGGGACCATTCGGGCCTCATGCGTCGGAGTTTTTGCTTAACCGGTTTGAACCCTTCCTTGATCGGTATATGGTGCTCGGCTATTTCGCGGTCTATCCCCGGCATGTCCTTGTAGGACCATGCGAAGACGTCTTTGAACTCTTGAAGGAGATCGATGAATTGTTGCTTCTCCCCGGGATCTAGAGATAGCCCTATCTTAAGCATCCGAGGTTCTAAGGTTGTTCCCACGTTGATAGATTCGGTTTCTTCGATTACCGGATTGCGGGATTCCCTCTGCTCTAGTTGCTCGATTAGATGTGGAGGTAAGGATACCTGTTCGTCGGGTTTCTCAATGTCATTGCATAGAATATTTTGAAAATTTAGGAATTTTTGAAAATGAGACAAGTCGTAAGCAGAACGGTTGTTATTATTCATAAATTGAGAGAAAAGCTCGAAAAGAGCTGCCATCTGATCGCTAGTCAGTGGCGGGATAGGCAGGGTGCCCGGGACAGACCCTGAAGCGCCAGGAACAGCTAAAGGGAGAGGGGGAGTTACAGGACTGACCCTAGCACCGGACTCACTAGACTCAATCTCAGACTCAGACTCGGACTCTGACTCAGACTCAGACTCAGATTCTGGCATTTCTCCTTCTCCTGTGATAAGCTTGAAAGTCCTTCCTTGACTGTCAGTCCACTTGACAGTCTTTCTCCAGGCTCTCTTACCTGTCCCGGATCTAACATCCGAGATCAGTTTGGATGGATCGAATGTGCGGCTGCGGAGAATGAGGCTAACTAGCTCCTCCTTCGGTGTTGGGGTCGCGAGCTCCTCCCCGAAAAGTAACCCCAGCGCGGGTTCAGCATTCTTAGCATCTTCGGACTGGACAAGGGCGAAGATGTCGTCGGGTATGTAGTTGCAGACCTGGGCCAAGTGGGTCCCAGGGCGTGTGGTTGGAGGCCGATATAGGCCCGTTTGGACGGACTCGAACACCGGTGTGACGAAGATGACTTTACCGGTTCCAGTTTGGCCCATATTCTCCGGGGTCAGGGTGTAGCCCAGACCGGTTTGAACTATCCCGTTGTCGAGGACTTCAAGGATTTTTCCTGCAGGGAGATCGGGCCTTGACGTGACCCCTGGTAAGAAGCCCAGATTTTGTAACATCCGGTCCATGCTAACAGTAAAGTAGGGTCGGAAAAGGTATTCTTCTTCGATGGCCCCTATGAAGTCGAATCCCCAAAGATCGGTGCGGCCCGAGATGTTGCAGTTGGCCACAGTCATAGGCGTGGCTTCTAGAGTGATGATGGTATCGTGCAAAGGTAGCTTGATCTTCCGATGCAGGGTAGAGGACACAGCCCTGGTCGAGTGGATCCAGGATCTTCCTAAAAGAAGGTTAAAGGAAGAGGTTACGTCAATCACTTGAAACTCCAGCTCTTTCTCTATCGAGCCTGTTATGATAGTAAGTTTTACGGCCCCGGCTACGGACTTTGGACTCCCGTCGAAAGCCTGGATAGTTTGGGTTGTAGGGATGTAGTCGGCCTCGGTGACACCGAGGGCTTTGGCGGTCCTTAAGGGAAGGACGTTGACTGCAGACCCGTCGTCAATAAGGGTCATGGGCAGATATTTTCCACGGCAGATTACCGTGATGTAGAGAGCCATGTTGTGGGCTGGCCCAAATGATGGCAGATCAGCATTGGAGAAGGTGATAAGCGGGCCTTCTTCTTTTGCTTTCCCCTTTAGGTGGGGCAGAACCGTGGCTACCATTTCAGCTGGAGTAGCCATAGAATCGATCTTGACTTGATCGAGGGCCTTAGTGAGTGCCTCTCGATGTTCTTGAGAGCTAACTAGGAGTTGCCATATAGAGAGGTCAACTCGAGTCTTGCTCAGCTGCTTCACCAGAGCCTTTTCAGTATTTGGCGGCTCCTTCGGGACAATCTCTGTTTTGGACGACGGTTCGGTGGTGATGAGGGCTTGACTGCTGGTTAAGGCTTTGGACTTAACCTTCTGGATCTCCTCAGATGTGATAGGGACTGCTTCTCCCTTAGTGAGATAAACGTCGTCTTCATCGTCACACCAGATCCCGTTAATTTGTGGGGTAAATGGGGAAATGAGGTGTGAGCAGTCTATAACCTCTCCGGGGAAGATAGCGTGGGTGGCCAACGGGTTGTCTTTGTTGTTGGGCTTGCCTCCGGGTAAAGGGATTTTCCCGCTTTCAATAAGATCCTGGATAAGATGCTTTAATTTCCAGCATTTCTCAGTATCGTGTCCCTTACCCTGATGGTATTTGCAGTAGGCCTGAGCATCATAGAATTTGGAGCGACGCTCAGCTGGAGGATCGGGCGTTGGGCCTATCGGGGCGATGAGGCCTTTTGATGAAAGCCTTTGTAAGGCATTCGCATAGGTAGTACCTATGTCGGTGAATACTCGGGGTGGCGTATTCTTCTTGGACGGGTTATCAAATAGATTTACCTCGTCAAAAATGCTACGAGTGGCAGCGGTGGATGCGGGCTTGCTTGTTGATGAGCTGGCCCCTTGGTATCCTTTGGTGGAGGCCTTAGTGAGGCTTTCCATCCTTAAATCATCCTCGATTCTCGTTCCCATTTCGGTTAGGACCGCGAAGCTAGGTATGATAGCGTACCGGAGATGGATCCGGTAGGCGGGCAGGAGATTCTTGACAAAGGCTTCAACTAGGACTTTTTCACTGGGCTTGTCGACCAGTTTGACACTTTCAGCCCTCCAGCGTTGAAGGTACTTCGTAAACCCTTCCTTTGGTTCCTAGGCCATTACTTCCAGGGTGCGCATGGTGGTTTGGATCTCCGTATTCTCGGCGTAGTTCCGGGCGAATTCCGTTGCTACGTCGTCCCAAGACTTGTGCTTCTTGGAATCGAGCCTATAGAACCAGGCTCTCGGGTGTTTCTCTAGCGAGGAGGCAAACAGATGCTTGAACATGTCTGACTTGACTCCTTTTAGGGCCATAAAATCCTTGAAGGCCCGGATATGTAATACCGGGTCTTCTGTTCCGTCAAACATCGGGAGGCCCGTTAAATTGAGATTGGCGGGCAATTGGTCGGTCAAGGGAGAGTAACTTCGAGCATTCTCCGTATGGATCGAGTTGTGGGTCGACAAATGGACCTGCTCTTGCAGTTTGAGGACTGCGCTAGTCAGTTCGGCTAATGGCCCATGAGCTTCATCTCCGTCCTTGGGCTTGTCCTGTTCGATGACGCTAACCCGGGTAACAATAGCGATCTGATCACCCCTAATTCGGTCAAGTTGCTCCTGGATCTTGGCCAACGAAGTGCTCAGTTGATCGATAGCGTCCTTAGTCATGGTTCGGGTGTGAGGGCGGCCTGTCTGTAAGAATACCGCGTAATCAGGAAAGTTGCTTCGGAACTCAAATACACCAAGGCATAGGAAATAGCGCGGGGGGAGAGACGACTCCAGTTTGACTCGGGTTAGACTCTCCTAAGACAAATGCGCGGGGTATGATTCTCGGAGTGACTGTGATTAATCGCTCCGTCGGAGAATAGCCCCCAAGTGAGACTAAGGGCTTAAACATGACTCAGATGGTGTGACACCTAAGTGACTCGAAAGTAGGATACGTGAGACAACACGTGTAAGACCTGACCCTTAGAGTAACCGTGATTGATCGCTACGCTAAAGGGTATCCCCCGAGTGGGGGTGAAGACCGACTCTTAGACGGGTGACTCATGGACGGTGGGCTTTCTTTAGGATTTCGGCAGAATGGGCCTAGTCCCGTGTGAAGAAAGACCTACGTGTGAGCTAATCCCCAGACTTTGGACTCGATTGTGTAAGTGGGCTTCCCTTTGTAGGAGTTTGTCCTACGTAGGTGGGCCGTGCCTTGACTAATAAGGCGGACTTGGGATGGGAGGGAAACCCGTGATGTAAGATCGACGGAGTTTCGACGCTATAGACTCTTGCTACTTATGACAAAACCCGACACTGCTAAATACGGGAAGTCCTAAGAAGAAGGTTTGAAAAGAGGATTTGAATTTGAAAAGCCCGAGCGAAGTCGGATTGGAAGGCCCGATTTTTTTTGAAAATCGAAAAAAAACGGTTTATCGGGCCGAGTTTTGAATTTTTTTGAAAAGTTTGGACAGCATACTGGCTAAAAATAGGCTATTTTGAGTCAAAATCATAAGTCCTAAATTCGGCAGCTTTCCGGGTTTGAAAAATGGATAGTTTTCGAAAAAAAGATGCAAGTTTTTTTTTTGAAAACACGGTTTTTTTTAGAAAAAGGATGAGACACGGACCAAGTAGCATGTAGTCACGGAAACAGTATAACGACGCCATGTATGCTCTTAGTCTAAGTCTCGGTCGGTCTAATAGGGTCTATACCAACAACGATGGCTTTCTCGTACTGAGGACAGACTCCCTAAGCCGAGTGGGTCTTAGGACATGCCGCAAAACCTAAACGAGTT
The DNA here is from genome assembly GCA_958450325.1 of Agrostemma githago. Classification (NCBI taxonomy): domain Eukaryota; kingdom Viridiplantae; phylum Streptophyta; class Magnoliopsida; order Caryophyllales; family Caryophyllaceae; genus Agrostemma; species Agrostemma githago. Next base: position 45,164,811 of record OY288261.1, read on the forward strand.
CCACCATCGATGTCTTTAGCGCACCCATGTAGGAATGCACCGTGGTATAGTGGGACGTCGGTCACAAGTAACCGGCCCGGGAAAGATTGGGTTATGCATGGCCCATTGAACTAAAACGTGTACATTACTATTCGAACGATTTCTTTTCGAGTCTCACCCTAGGGATGCCGATGGTAAGTGACTCATCAGTTGATCCCCAGCGGAGTCGCCAAATTGTGGACATGACATAGGTCCACCCCGACGCGGCCACGCGCGGGTTTGGGGAGGCGAATGAATCTCCATATGAGATGGTCAAATTGAAATTTAAATCGAAGTAGGAGTCGCCACCGAATTTTATGGTTATTCGGAACCGTTCGAGCCCACTCTATGTCGTAGTGGGCCGTATACAAAATACGGCCCATTTCCGATGTCAGAGTTTATTGGGCTCGTCCCTTTGCATATCGATACCGATGCCGACTGGGCGGTTAATCGTATATTGAATGACTCTCGTTGCCAATGGTTTCGGACATCCGGAAACCACGGTTCTGAGTAAGGGGTGAGGGTACGTGTTGGGAAGTTCACTAAGAACACCCAACCCCGCCCGCACTTAGCGGCCTTTACTAGGATATCGTTCGTTTTTGGTGTACACAGGTTAGTTCGACGGTTGAATGATATGCAAACATTATTTTCCTAAGCGTGTGAGAAAAATAAAGTGGGTTGCTAAGTCGTTTAATGCATATTAAACTAATAACGTCAAAGTTATTTTAGCATGTGAGTTCGTTTTAGTCTAATAAAACGATAAAAACAAATAAAAAGCTACAAACACGAGAAAACGAGTTAGTAACGTTGAATAAATCGAATAAAGATGTAGATAAATAATATGCATGATTTTTAGAAAAGGTTTATGACACGTGATTGATTAGCACGTGTTGACCGAGGTCGAAAAAAAGGTATTTATTAAAATATGTCGCGAAAGTCGCATTTTAATATAATGTTCGAGAAGAATTAAAAATAGAAAACGAAGAAAACAAAAAAAAGGGAGGCCGTGAACCGGCTGCCGCGCGGGTCGCCTGACCGGCGCGCGACCCGCGTGGTAGCCTGTCGGATTTTTTTTTTTTGTCGAAAAGTCATTAATTTTTATAAATCGCGTATAAATATAGATTAATTTATGCCCGATTCATATTTTCGATATTCGTCGTATTCGATATTTGATTATGAAATCAATATCAAATAGTTAGAATGTTTTTAGAAAAAGTTTAAAAAAAGTTTGTTTTGAACAAAAACGTAGAAAAGAACTTTGAACGAGAAATATGTTAATTCCCTCCGTGTTTTAAAATCATTGAATTTTGTTTTAAAAAAAAGTTATGATTTTATTAGCATCAACGAAAATCGATTTAATTTAGTTCTTGTAGGTACGATATTCGATTAGAGAATCGGTATCGTATTTTAAGAACGTTATAAAAGATAGTTTTTATCGTCGAAAATAAATAAAAATATGATGCAACGAATGACCCGTAATAAATTTGAGACGAGCGATGACCCGAAATAAAAAAAAGAAAGACGGACGAAAAAGGTGAAAAAAACGTGAGATAGGGAAAGAGAAAGGAAAAGAGTCGGGTTTGATTTACACCCTCAACCTACATGCTTTGTGTTCTCGGAATAAGGCTCGTCGGACGGTGGCTTAGGCACGTGAGCGTCGAGATGATGTGGATGAGTTAAGGTGTCGGTTTTTGGAGTGTTTTTATGTGTGTGTGTAGGCGTGGGTTCGGCCGGTTTGGACGGGATTGGTTTCGTCGGATTTTTGGAACTATTTCGGGATTACGTCGGGATTTTGGACGTCGTTTTTGGCTGCTGAAAATT